>CM054057.1:153902885-154502885 GCA_028641055.1 Alopecurus myosuroides
TCCAACCCTTGCCAGGGGCGTTCCGGGTCGGTGCGCATCCTCCACAACCAGCGAACCCGGAGACTGATAGAAGTACGGGTTAGGTCTGGGATGCCCAGCCCGCCAAGGTGCAGCAGTCGGCACACCCTAGCCCCCATCCAGAGGAAGCCTCGAAATTTTTTCTCCATCTTCTTAAGGAGTTTCTTATTGGCGCTTAGGACCACTAGCTGGTGCAGGGGGAGGGGGATCGCAGGTAGCACCGATTTAACGAGCGCGAGTCTCCCTGCTCTGGGCATCATAGCCGCCTTCCAAGTTGGTAGCTGGTCCGCCAATCTGTCCACTAGAGGTTGGAAAGATTCCCCGGAGGGTCTCCGCAGACCCAGGGGTTCTCTTTCTATCAATGACACTGGTCAATTCTTCCACTTCCTGTAAAAACTGGTTACCATCTTTGACCTCGGCGTTCGTCGTAGTCCCATCAGCATTTGGTGTCCCTTGCGAGCATGACGACAGTGCTTCCCTTATGCGTATGCGCCATCTAACATTGCAAATCAGTTTAACATGAGGTTGACAGGACCAACCTGTGCACATGCCTGACTAATAGACATTTTTAATAATCATAATCTAGAAAGAATTACAAGATAAAGAGACCCCCCTCCCCCCCCCCACCCAACCCCTTGCCTTATAAACTATGAAAGATAGATAGATCAGACTATGTAAACAGCAGGATACCTTGATGGCACGAACAGGGAACAAATCAGGATCGTAGTAGCCAGCTTCTGTAGCGTCAATTTGCATTTCTGCCGTCATGCATGCTTTATCCTGGAATGAGGAGACTTGTACATTAGCACAGAATTAAAATTAATGCCACAAGCAGCTAATTTTACATTTACATTTTGTAATGGTCATACATTTGCACAAAGCCTTGATTGCCGCTTCTCTCCCATTCTCTTTCTATCAATGACACTGGTCAATTCTTCCACTTCCTGTAAAAGCTGGTTACCATCTTTGACCTTGGCGTCCGTCGCAGTCCCATCAGCATTTGGTGTCCCTTGCGAGCATGACGACAGTGCTTCCCTTATGCGTATGCGCCATCTAACATTGCAAATCAGTTTAACATGAGGTTGACAGGACCAACCTGTGCACATGCCTGACTAATAGACATTTTAATAATCATAATCTAGAAAGAATTACAAGATAAAGAGGCTACTAGAACCTCGCTCGCAGCCCCGTCGACAAAAACACACCGTCCTTCGACTCCACGGCTGCTGATGAGTTCAACTCGGTCATCTACGACTTGGCTCTGCAAGACCTCCCCCTCCTCGACCGCCAGTTCACGTGGACCAACAACCGTGCTTCCCCCACGCTTGTTCGCCTCGACCGCGCCTTCATCAACCCTCTCTGGGCGAGCATGCTCTTCAACTCCACGCTGCGTTCGCTGGTCAGAACCACCTCGGACCATGTCCCCCTGGTGGTCGAGGCCACTTCGCGCGCCCCGTCGTCCCGCGTCTTCAGGTATGAAAAAGGTTGGGCGCACTCTGCGGACTATCGGGATTTGGTGCGTGAGGTGTGGGCAAGGCCGTGCAATCAGGTGGATGGGGCCTCGCGACGTCTGGGGCGCAAGTTGAAGTGGGTTCGCGCGGAGTCTAAAAAGTGGGCCAAAGGGAGGATGCGGCCAGGGGAGGTGGTATCCAATTGCAGGGCTGCCATCTCCCTGCTGGACCTTCTCGAGGAATTCAGGCCCTTAACCGTGGCGGAATCCAAGCTTCGCGTCCATGTCCGCGCCCACCTCTCTTCCGAAAATAAGAGGCTGGATGCCTACTGGAAGCAGCAGTACGCGTATCGCCTCTATAAGCTCGGGGACGAGAACACCGCTTTCTTCCACGCCGGTGCTTCCGCGAGGCTGAGAAGAAACCAGATTAAGACCCTGCACCACGATGGCCGCCCGCACTCCAATCATGAGGACAAGGCGAGAATCCTCAATGCCTTCTACACAGTTCTGCTCGGCACCGTCCACAATGTTGTGTGGGACCCCCGCCTCGCCTCGCTACTCCCGCCAGTCCCCGGCTTGGCGGCGATCGAGGTTCCCTTCACTGAGGAAGAGCTGCGGAAAGCGGTCTTCTCCATGCGCTCAGACAGCAGCCCCGGCCCCGACGGCTTTGGCCCTGCTTTCTTCAAAACCTTCTTCGGGGTGGTCAAGGCGGACCTCATGGCCTTCCTGGAGGAGTTTCACCTTGGGCGTGCCCACCTCGACGGGGTCAACCAAGCGTTCATTGCCCTGCTGCCCAAGACTGACCTGGTGACCACCGCTAACGGCTTCCGTCCTATCTCCCTCCAGAATTGCGTCATGAAGGTGGTCACCCGCATCCTTACTTCCCGCCTCCAGCACTTCATCGAGCGGCTTGTTGGGTTTGAGCAATCCGGCTTTATCGCGGGGCGTTGTATTACCGACAACTTCCTGTACGCGGCCGAGCTTATTCAGTGCTGCCGCCTTCGGAAGACCCCGACGGTGGCACTTAAGCTGGACTTCAGGAAGGCTTTCGACTCTGTTGACTGGAGGTCGCTGGACGCTATCCTTGAAGCTCGCGGTTTCGGATCCCTATTCAGGAAGTGGACCCGCGAGATCCTGCGGACCGGGCGGGCGGCTGTTCTCCTGAATGGTGTCCCGGGGCGCTGGATTAATTGCAAGAATGGGCTGCGGCAGGGGGACCCGCTTTCCCCCTACCTCTTCCTGATCGTCGCAGGGCTCCTCCGGCAGCGCGTTGCGATGGACTCCCCCGACGGCACGCTACTCCACCCCCTGGTTGATGATCTACCCTGCCCGGTGCTCCAGTACGCGGATGACACGCTTATCCTGGTCCGTGCAGACGCACGTCAGCTTTCCCTCCTCAAAGCTGCTCTTGACGCCTTCTCTGCAGCCACGGGGCTCGCGATCAATTATGATAAAAGCACTTTCGTGCCGATCTGCGTACCGCCCCTCGAGGCGGCCTCGCTTGCTACGATCCTGGGTTGTTCGATTTCCGCCTTCCCCCAGACATACTTGGGGCTCCCCTTGTCGGACCGGAAGCTTCCCAGCAGCGCCCTGGATTTCCTGGCTGACCGCATCACCGGCAAGATCCCCAGTTGGAGGGTGCGCACCCTCGACCCTGGCAGTAGGCTCACCCTCACCTCTGCGGTCCTGTCTGCGCTACCCTCGTTCGCCATGTCAATCCTGGAGATCCCGAAAGGGACGATCGCAAAGATGGACCGGCCTCGGCGCGCCATGTTCTGGACCGCGTCGGAGTCCTGCTCGGGTGGAGACTGCTTGGTAGCATGGGACACGGCGTGCCGCCTTAAGTCCGAAGGGGGTCTTGGCCTGTTGGACCTCGGTGTCCAAAACACCTGCCTCCTACTCAAAGTCGTTCACAAGCTACTGTCGGGTGTCCAGAACCCCTGGACGGTCTGGGTCCGTCGGTGGTATCTTGATAGTGGTGCTTCCCCGCCCCATACCCCCACGTGGCGCTGCTTTGGTTCTCTCATCCCCCTGCTTCGCTCACTATCCGTTGTTGAGGTGGGGGCCGGGAGAAACGCCTCCTTCTGGCACGACAACTGGACGTCGCTAGGGAGGCTTGCAACCGCCCTTCCTGCTGCGTTCTCGCACTCCCTCGCCCCCGAAGCGACGGTGGCTGAGGTCCTGCGCGATGGTGGTGACGCGCTCCGCCCACGTTCGCGCCTTACCCCCGCGGCTGAGAGGGAACTGGGTCACATCATGGAGGCCCTTGCTCTCTATGCCGGTCGCGACGTCCCGGACAGGCGGTCGTTGCTCGGCACCTCTGCCAGCCGCTTCAGGGTGGGAGACGCGTATCGCATCCTCCGCTCCTCTGGGTGCGGCCCCGCGCTTCACAATCTTAACTGGGAGAACTTTTGCCCCCTTAAGGTGAAAATCTTCATCTGGATCCTTCGTCACCAACGCACCAGGACGCGCGCCCGGCTCCACCGTCTGGGCGTGCTGGGAACGCCGGACTGCCCCTTTTGTCCCGGGATAGTGGAGGACATCCATCACCTGTTCTTGTCGTGCCCGCGCATGCACCCTGTCTGGCAGGCCTGTGTCCCCCGGGCCGCCGTCCCGTCCCTCCCAGCCTTGGTGGACGCCTTCTCTGTGGAGCACCCCAGCTGGCCCCCCCCCCCCTGAGCATGACCGCCGTCGCTCTGCTTCTCTGGATCGGCTGGAAGACCAGGAACCGTCGCGTGTTCGATGGGCTGGATACGACCACCCCTGGCTTCTTCGACGCTGTACGCGAGCACCTCCGCTTGTGGGTTGTTAGGGCGCCTCGCCGCCTAGATTGTACCCCCCTCTTGGCTTGGTGCTCGTCGCTCCCCGCCTAATCAAAGGCTTGTAAAAAACCCCGTGTAAAAATGCTGTCGCTTGGTTTTAATAAAAAAATTCAGGTGGGCTGTTCGCCCTCCGTTGTTTCCCTCAAAAAAAAAAAGAGGCTACTAGAAAGATACTTACTTCAAGATATGACTGAAACAATCTTCACCCAGCATATAAAAATGCTGACAAAGATATTTTATCTGCTAGAGAGCAAAGGGTACAAGCAACCAGGGTCATAACTAAAATAAAGAGATGTTAGGAAGGCACTACTCCATTACCTCGTATGTAGTAAGTTCATGATTTTTGATAGGCAGAGATGCTGGGTCATCAAATGTAATTGAAAAACAAGAATCAAGAAACTCCAGTGGAGTCTGTGCCTCAGACCATATAAAATCTGATGCTAGACCAGCTTTCCAGCAGTCTGTGTTTTGATACCTACATAAACAGCATGCGATGAAATTTAGAACAGTAACTACAGCCAAGCTGGAATATAATTCAAACTTTAAAAGTACAGACCTACAGAGAAAAAAGTGCAATGCCAGCTAAATATGATGCTTGTTTACTTCTCTAAAACTACCTCTGCCCACCTCCCTCTATTCTATCTCTGTGCCATATGGCGATGCGCGTATACATGGACTCCATGCTGACGCTATATGATGACAAAGTACATGGTGAGGCTGGACATCTTAGCGTAGAAAGGTTACATATATTTGCAGCAACAATAATGTGCTGTGTGGATGCCTTTACGGCAGCAATCACATAACAACTAGATGACACACCAAGATAAACAGAGAAAAGAACAGGCGAACTACAGTGATGATGTAAGAATATATTCCTACCTTCCAGGGTATTTCACCAACTTTCTCTTCTCTGCATCCAGACTCAACTTGTTCAAATGCTTCAAATCAAGAAGTTCTGGTTGAATCTTTGCAGGGGCTTTGTATCTCCGGCAGATAATATAAAATTCAGAATTTGTGGACCGACTTGCTGCAGGTTTAGACAGATGAACATTCTCAAATAGCTGCAAGTAGGTAAATTCGATGAATTAATAACTTGTATAGATAACTACCAAAAAAAAAACAGTGAACAGTGTAGAAACATGTGATCAAAACACACCTGGTTGAGACAGAACATTATAGCACCGTAATTTTGACAGCTGATGAACTGTTGAAGAGAAAATTTAACTCATTTTAGAAGTGCACTTCACATAGGAGAGCGAAAGTTAATGGATACATCTCATAGCGGATTGAAGTACCAAAGAAGATAAAAAAAAAATTCGGGAAGAAGGCATCAGACATAAAAACTGCCAATAACCTGTAGTAGTGGGCCACTATCAAAGCTTGGTTACACTAGCCAATGACTTTTATAACATATAACATGTATGCAGTGAAGAAGCTATTTTTCACATCATTAATTTGCCTAGTGAAACAAATACACCATTCATACATACCTTGGTGATGAAGGTGCCATTGTGAGCGAGGAACATGGTGGCTAGGCGCACAGCGTCGATGATAAGCGCTGACTGCGCGGTGGCGGCATCTTGCGCAGCCAATGCACTGGCGTCACGACACAGGGAACGATTTCCTCTCTTCTTCTTCTTTCGCGCAACTCCGTCGTGGAGGACGACGTCGAACGCGGCAACACCCCTGGCGTCCATGAGCTTCCGCACGGCGGTACCGCACCTGACGGTGGCGGTGATGTCCTCCTTGAGGGAGAGCGCGCCGCGGATGGGGCGGATGGGCGCGAGGTCGACGCCGACGACAAAAGCGCCGGCGGCGGCACGGCTGACGGCCACCTGGACCCATCCCCCCGGCGCGGCGCAGAGGTCGAGCACCGCGCGCGCCGTCGGGAGGAAACGTTTTAGCGTGTCGAGCTGGAGCAACTTGATGGCCGCGCGACTCCGGTACCCTTGCTCCTTGGCCTGGCGGTAGAAGTTGTCCTGCCGCCGCTGTTTCCGTTTCGCCCTAACCATAGCTGCGGCTGACGCCGCCGCCAGTTTTATTTTTTAGGGAGCCAAAGATTTCTTTTTAAAGATGTATACAGTACGTGTGTTTGTCTAGGCCGAAAAGTCGCTCTGGACTCTGGAGCCCGTCCTCCATAGAGCGCTTTAAAAAATGTTTGAAACCTATACTCCCTATTTAGACAAACACAAGTCATCTAATTCTGAACGGAGAGAATACATTTTAAAGTTTTAAAAATTCCGAACAAATCAAAGATATTAACAATTACGTATTCTACGGTTCTTCACCCAGAATATTTTGTATATATTTCAGCCTACAAAACAAGTCAAATTCTGGCAAATCTGTTTTCTTCCCCGAATTGGTACTATTCACCACATCAGATCTAAAAATTTGTCATTTTCGCACAGCCCCAAAATATAGAATATTTTTGCACACTTCAAAAAAAAAATCATTGTCTACATTTAGAATTTCCTTTCAGAATTTATGACATTTGGTTTTGTTTCTTAAAATTTGAAAAACAGGCTCCATGGAGCCCATCCTCCAAGACGCCGCTCTCGTGTGTAGACATCAATAAGATACACAGTCAACACCGGATACAGGGCCAACACCAATGTAGATCCGCAACAGTCATCACAAAGGCACTCCAAGAGCAGCACATCCCCGCTTCCATGCCAAGACACAATGTTAGAGCGAAATCGTTCCTATAGTCTCGACTCCACAAATCTCTCGTTGGCTCCAGCAACACGTATGCCGAGCAAGATCATGGGTGGGAGATCATAATTCATACTAGTACCATCGGAATCTAAACCATCACAGCTTCGACGGAGGAAGCTTCGAAACCTACAAAACATAGGACTAAAAGACACATTCAAATGATGAAGGAGTCGGCCAGCCATTGTCCAAGATCACGCACCTCTTGTTCTGCACCACCTCCGATGTGGACACGTTTGCACCGACTACCAGCTTATTGATGTTTACTACGCACTTCTATTCTTATAGACTATGTTGGGCCTCCAAGCGTATACCTTTGTAGGACATCAACAAATTTCCCTCAAATAAGTAACCCAAGGTTTATCAAATTCGATACAAGAAGTCTCCTGTGTTCCCAGCACATCTAATATAGTTGTAAGTTGTATATGTGCATTTAAGAGCTCATCAAATCCGCAATAACTCCCAATCCCTCCCACCAAACTCGAAGATCTTTGGAGGATTGAAGGAGAAGGCCCTAATCTACATCTTCACCGAGCCATTCTTCATTTCCCCCTCATTAGCTTGAGGGATCTAGCCTAGGGTTTCCTCTTGTGGAGAACCTAGGCATCTTGCTACTCTTGGTGATTCAAGATGCTGGAAGCCCCCAATTTGGTTGTGGTTGTGTGTCCCAAGTTGTTTGTAAAGGATTTGATTCCCGCCTCAAAGGGGATCAATAGTGGAAGGTGGACTAGGCCTTTGTGGCGGGGTTCATCGGAGAATAGGGTGAGGCCTTTGTGGCGTTGAGTAGGCCTTCGTGGCGAGCTCACACCCCTCCAACGTGACGTACTCTCTTAACAAGGAGGAACTCGGGATTACATCGTGTCTCCGCGTGCTTCATATTGGTTACCTTGTTCCCTTCTACCTTTACTTGTACTTGCATTGTGATTGTTGTTATCATTGTCATATAGGTAAATTCACCTTAGTTGCATTATCTAGAGAATTTACCTTTGTGTCAAGCCTAAACTCTAAGACAAATTAAAATTGGTCGTAGCACCTATTCACCCCCGTCTAGGTGTCCATACTTTACTTTCAATTGGTATCAGAGCCTCGTCTCTTCTATCGGGCTTAACCGCCTAAGAGTTTAAGTATGGTCGATGATACGGAGACCGCCGGTTCTGAGGTGCATGTCTCTATGAATGATCTCAATGAAATGAAAAATTCATTGACCTCATCCATGGAAAACAAAATCGATGAATTGCGTCAAGTCTTGATGCAATTCATGAAACCTAAGGGGCAGGAGGCCACCGACTCATCCCCTCCGGAGGAAAACCCGGAGGGCGCCAAGAAAGGGGTAGATGGTGATCTACCTAAAGATGCTTCCGGTGAAAACGCCATCGATAATGGTACGAGTGGTGATGGAGAATATCACTCCGTCAAAGGACGTTATTCTCCCGATCCTCCCGTCCCACATCCTCATATAATCCCTAGAGGAGATCCACCTAAAATTGATGCATACTATTTTAGTGAATGGCAATATTATATGGAAACCCACTTGAACTCTTCTTGTATAGAACTTTGGAGGGTCACTCGAGATGGATATAAGCCACATGATCCCAAGAACTTGACAAGAAGAGAAGCCGTAGATTGTCAACTCAACTACACCGCCTTGTCTATTCTTCAAAAAGCTGTGGTTCCTAACCACATGCCTCATCTTCAACAATATTCCACCGCCAAGGAAACATGGGACACTCTTGTCGTCATGTTCGTGGGCAATGAAAGCATGCAAAGAAATAGGTATGATGCCTTGAGCAATGAGGCCGAACGGTTCTATATGCATGATGGAGAGAGCCATGAAGACATGTACCGAAGGCTCAAGACTCTTGCCACCGCATTCAACAATGTTGGTGCCAAGTACATTGATGATGCTTGGATCAAGAGGAAGTACATGATTGCTCTTATGCCATTTGAGCCCACGGACTTGAAGAGCATCCAAGGAGACATGATTTTGTGTCTTTGACCTCAACTCAAGTTATGCAAGAGGTGTGCTCCTATAAAGTGAAAACCAAGAATGCTCTTGACAACCGTGCTAGGGCCATATGAATGCACAAAGGAGCATCGGTTGCTTTGAAGTCCAAGGTTGTGTCAAGAGAGGTTGAGTAGGAAGAAGAGTGCCATGAGGAGTTGGCTCCATTGAAGGATCAAGAATATGATCCCGTGCTCAAAGACATCATTTCTCTCACCGTGCAGAAGTTTTGGAGGAATCCTGGCAAGGCCAAGGCATATGTTGAGTAGAAGACCAAGTCTCTCTTTGGAAATGATGGGACTCAACGAGTGAGGCCTTGCTTCAATTGTTAAGATAAGCACCACTTCATTGCGGAGTGTCCCTATGAAAATAGAGAACTCCATGGTGGCAAGCTCATTCGCAAGGACATGTCCAAGGTTGATTACAAGAAACCTCATTTCAAGAAGAAACCATTCAACAAGAAGTCTCCCACCAAGTTTGTGCTAGTGACTCAAGAGGAGTACGATTCCGGGAGTGATGAAGAAGAAGAAACCACAAGTGAAGTGTCCGCTCTTGTTATTGCTTCTACTCCATCGTCTTCATCTCTGTTTGAATCCCCAATGAGAATCATCCTCACCCAAATGCCAAGTTCTTCATGGCTAAGGCCTTGGAGGTATCACCTTTTCCCAACTCTAAGACCCCAACTGAACTATGAAATCTTGCTAGTCTTAGAGTAGAAGATGAAATTCTCTCTTTGGAACGTTTTATGTCTAACATACAAGGGGAGACCAAGAAGTACTTAGATCATCTCATGAACCAATTGGGAGAGGCCCATGAAGCTCTTGAGAAGAAAGGTGAGATTGAAAGAAGGGATGCGGATGACATAGCATCCCTCTCTATGACTCTTGAGGAAGAGCATGATGGTAGAGTTTCTCTTGAGTAGGAACTTGAATCTATTGAAGAATCACATAATGAACTTGTTTATAATATCACTAAGGAACGTGGCCTTGCAATTGCTAAATATAAAAAGGCTAAAAAGGATAAGGTTGAGTTTGGTGTTGTCCATGGTAAACTAACCGAGGAGTTCTAAAAGCTAACCAAGGCTCACAACTCTTTGGAGAGTCAACACTCTTCCCTCAAAGAGTTGCATGAACAACTTCAAACTCAACTTAATCAACTTAACAACCCTAGCACCTCTACTTATTCTTGTGATCATGCAAATATTATTGAGGAAAATGCTAGTTTAAAGGATGAGCTAGCAAGGCTCAAGGGCAAAGGCCCTGAAGTTGAGGAGGTTGTGGTTTCTATCCCACAAGGGGTTGCCTCTATCTCTAATGTGGTTGTTGCTAGACTACAATTGATGCTCCAAGGAAACAAGTGGGCAAGAAAGGTCTTGGCTATGTTGACAATAAAAAGAACAACAAGAAGAAGAGCAAGAAGAAGGCCAACAATGGTGGCTCGGGTGGTATTGTCATTAGGGACAACACTAACCGTATCACTACCGCACAAGCAAGCAATGTCGCTTCTAGTAGTAGTGTCATGAGGGACAACACTACTCGAAGCATTTCCGCGGGAACTAACAATCCACACCATTTCTTATATGTTGATTATTATGGTGTTGTGCAAGATAAATATATTGGTCCTATTGAGAGTTACATTGACTATACCATTTGGGTTCCAAAGACCCTTGTTTCTATCATGAAGGGATCCTCCTCGGGTCCTAACTCTAGTCAATGATCTCTTGCAGGACTATGCTTCCGGTGGGTCCAAATGTATAGTTGATAGTGGATGCACTAGCCATATGACCAGAAAAAAAGAACTTGTGACGGAGTTGCGCCAAAATGACATTCAAGCAACCGTCACTTATGGAGACTCGTGCTCGTCTAAGGTATCGGGGTTCAGCAAAGTTGTGATTTCTCCTGATATTACTATCGTGAACGTCATGCTTGTTGAATCCCTTGGTTTCAATTTACTTTCGGTCCGTTCTCTTGGAAAGATGGGTTTCTCCGTCTTTTTTGATGAAGATATTGTGGTCCTTTTGAGGAGCAAGACTCTTGACGTTGCATACGTGGGACATGTTGAAAATGAGTTGTTCGTGGTGGACTTTTCGAAGTCTACCAACTCTCAATCAATGTGTATTTTCGGAAAGGCGGACGTGGGGTGGTTGTGGCATCGCCGCTTATCCCAGGTCAACATGAGAACTTTGCAAAGTCTTCACAAAGGTGGCCTTATTCTCAGACTAAAAGAAAATGTTTCCTTTTCCAAAGATCGCGTTTGTATGTCGTGTGTTGAAGGAAAGATGCATGATGCCGCTCACAAGGCCAAGACCATTATCTCATCAAAGAGGATCTTGGAGCTTCTCCATGTTGATCTCTTTGGTGCCGTGCCCGAGGCAAGTCTTGGTGGCAAGAAGTATTGCTTGGTGATTGTCGATGATTATTCAAGATACACTTGGGTTTATTTCTTCAAGTGCAAGAGCGAGACTCAAGAAACCATCATTGACTTCTCCAACCAAGTGCAACGTAAACACAATGTGCTAATCATGGATATTAGGAGTGATAATGATTTGGAGTTCAAGAACTACACTTTGAATGAATTCCTTAGTGATGAGGGAATTCGTCATCAATACTCTGCCACTTACACTCCTCAACAAAATGGTGTTGCCGAAAGTAATAATCGCAATCTCTTGGATATGGCAAGGACCATGTTGGCGGAGTATTCTTCTCCCCAATATTTATGGGCCGAGGCCATATCCACTGCATGCCACTCCTCCAACCGCCTCTACATATGCAAGGGCTTGGACACGACTCCATATGATATCCTCACCGGCAACAAGCCCAACATCTCCTACTTCCTTGTATTCGTTGTAAGTGCTTCTATTTTATTAAGGGTGTTAGGTTGTCTAAATTTCAATCCAAAACTATTGAGGGTATATTTGTTGGTTATACTGCTGAATCCCACACTTATAGAGTCTTTGACAAAGCTTCACGGATTGTAATAGAATCTTGTAGTGTGGTGTTCGAGGAAAATGATAGCTCCCAAGTGGCGCAATTTCATGTTTCTAATGTTGATATTGCTATGACTCAAGAAGCCATAGGAAGGATGGTTGTTAGATTTTTCCGCCCCTTTGACGGACACCTTATGGTGACTGGAGAAGGAGTATTCTCTACTCAAGTGGAGCCCTCCTCTACAATAGAAGAACAATCCAAGGATCCAAGTGTTGCACCTACCCAAGAACATGTTGAAGACCCTCCTCTCATTGACCAAGTTACTACGCAAGATGCAACAACTCCTATCATTCATGCTAGTCAAGGTCAAGGCCAAGATCAACCATCCTCATCCTATCCTTCTCAAGTTGAAGAAAATTTTGAAGTTGATGATGATGATGATGATCAAGGCCAAATTGGTCAAGACGGCGACCCAAATGATCAAGATGATCAAGAGATTCCTCCTTGCAATAATGAGGAGATCGAAGCCCGTCGTGCTAGAAGGATAAGAAGAGCTTTGAAGCATATTGATGCCCAAGACAACAAGGTCTTAGAAGATGTTCAAAATAGAAGATCCACTAGAAGGCAATTGGCTCATTTTAGTGAACATCAAGCTCCCATATCTATGGTGGAACCAAATAAAGTGTTTGAAGCTCTAGAGGACTCCGATTGGGTTGAAGCTATGCATGATGAGCTCAATAACTTTGAACGCAACAAGGTTTGGAGATTAGTTGAGAAGTCCAAATATTGCCACAATGTTATTGGAACTAAGTGGATATTCAAGAACAAGCAAGATGAGCATGTAATTTTTATAAGGAACAAGGCAAGATTGGTATCTCAATGTTACACTCAAGATGAAGTCATTGACTTTGATGAAACCTATGCTCTCGTGGCTCGCCTTAAGTCCATCCGTATCCTCCTTGCATATGCATCTTCGCATAATTTCAAATTGCAACAAATGGATGTCAAAAGTGCTTTCTTGAATAGTCCACTCAAATAGAAGGTATATTTTAAGCAACCTACGGGGTTCGAGAACCTCAAATTCCCTAACCATGTATAGAAGCTCGATAAGGCCCTCTATGGACTTAAACAAGCACCACGTGCATGGTATGAGCACCTTAGAGAGTTATCGGATGACCGTGGTTTTGAAGTTGGGAAGATTGACCCCACTCTCTTCACAAAGAGAGTAAAGGGAGAGCTTTTCATACGCCAACTCTATGTGGGCGATATTATATTTGGCTCAACTAACCAAGATTTCAATAATGAGTTCTCAAAGCTTATGACTGAGAGGTTTGAGATGTCCATGATGGGAGAGCTTAAATTCTTCCTTGGCTTTGAGATCAAGAAATTGTCTCGTGGGACTTTCATTTCTCAAGCCAAGTATACCCAATACATGCTCAAAAGGTTTAATTTCCAAGGTGAAAAAATAAAGTCATCTCCTATGCAAGTCAAGTGCCACCTCAAGCGCAACCCGGATGGTAAAGATGTGGACCAAAAGTTGTATCGTTCTATGATTGGTTCTTTGATTTACCTTTGTGCATCTAGGCTCGATATCATTTTGAGTGTAGGTGTGTGTGCAAGGTATCAAGCGGCTCCCAAGGAAAGCCACCTAGTGGCGGTCCATAGGATCTTTCGGTATTTGGTTCATACCTCAAGGTTTGGTTTGTGGTACCCAAAGGGGGCACAATTCTCTCTCAAGAGCTTCACGGATTCCGATTGGGCCGGTGATCAAGATGATAGGAAGTCCACTTCCGGGGCTTTCCAATTTCTTAGTAGGTCTTTGGTGAGTTGGTCTTCCGAGAAGCAAAATTTCATATCTCTTTCCACCGCCGAAGCTGAGTACGTGGCCGCCGCAAGTGCTTGCACCAATTGCTATGGATGAGGCAACCTCTCAAGGAATATGCCGTTCATTTGGATAAGGTGCCTCTCATGTGTGACAATGAAAGTGCCATCAAGATTGCCTACAACCCCGTGCAACACACAAGAATGAAGCATATTGAGTTTCGTCATCATTTCATCCGAGACCATGTCGCAAGAGTTGATATTGCACTAGCTTATGTGCCCACCAAGGAAAATCTCATGGATATCTCCACGAAGCCACTCGACGATGCAAGATTCATGGTCTTGAGGAATGAGCTAAACATCATTGATTCTAGGAGTTTGACTTGAGGATCTTGCACACACCCCTATAGATGAGACGCGTTTGGGTTTAGGTGTAGGCATGGACATAGGGGTAGTGTTATCCTAACACATTGGGTTCTCCCTCCCCCCATTATGCCCAAAGAAAACATTCATTGTTATCTATCTTTTTCTAATGTTGAATTGTGAGCTTCAATGTTGATAATTGGAAATGCACCCAATATATATCTTCGCGGTTGCATACCATGATCTCTTCCATGGTGGCTTAGGCCACCGAACTCTTCTTTGTGAAGAGTTGGATCTTAGTTGGGGTTTATTTGATATTTCATTGCATTTCTTGTTTTTTCCTTACTAAGTGTTCTTTCGTAGGAAAATCTCACTCAATTGTTCTTTTGTTTGTTTAGTTCTTCCATTTGAGCGGGATAAGTACTACTTTCAGTTTGGTGCTTCTATCCTAAGCCTTCCTACCCAAAAACCAAAATCTATCTAGCACATTTGTCGATCCAATGAAACTAGGAAGTTTTGAATCAGATGGTAGCCGAAATTTCCGGTTCAGTTTTGAACCGGAATATCCGGGTGGTACCGGAATATCCGTTTCAAACTTGAACCGGAATAACCGGTCCGGTGCATCTTCACTTATTCGGAGGGGAACGGGGAGAGAGGCAGTTCTTGCCTTTTCTCCCCCAACTCCTCTCCTCCACCCCAAGCGCCGCCACCTTGATTCTTAGCCTCCCGGGCCACTTCCTCCACGGGATCTGCGAGTTCTTGCCCGAATCTTGTTCCCCTCCTCCTCGGGAGAATTTCCATCCAAGCATCTTCATCCATGGACGGCGGTAAAGTTCAAATCCTTTGAATCTTGGTGCCATAACCATACCCCTCCATGGATTTGTGTTTTTGTTGACAATGCTTGGTAGTGATTGCTCCTTAAGGTTCCATATGCATGCTAGAGACAATAGGGTAGATTCACATGTCACCGATCTAGTTTTCAAATCTAGTTTATAATCAATCTAGTGCTGTTTTCGTGCTGTCGGAATATCTGGTTTAGTTTTGAACCAGAATATACGGTTGTGTTCTGTTGAGCAGCCGGAATATCCAGTTCAGTTTTGAACCGAAATACCCGGTGGTGTTCTGTCATGCACTCGGAATATCCGGTACAGAACTGAACCGGAATATCCGGTTGAGTTCTGTCCCAAATTTCATCAGTACTAGTTTGATCCTAGATAGAATTAATTCTTGATCATTCCATGGACTCTTCCCTATTGTTTTGACGTATGATTCCTCCATTGTTTGAAATTTGTGCACTTACCCCTATTGCTTTCTCTATGTTTCTCCTTCACAGGTGACTCTCGCCTTGACAAGTTGGGTCCTCGCAAGCGTCCTTCGTACAAGGACACTAGTGATGAGGATCCCGGTGATGCTCTTCCTCCTAGGAAAACTATTGCCAAGAGCAAGAATCTCTCCTCGAAGTCATCAAGGAATAAGAAATGAAAGGAAACTAGGAAGAACTACAAGACAGATATCTCCACTCAGGAGTATGCTCAGATCAGGCAGAAGGATTGGTACACCACTCCACATGATGTTGATTATGAGACTTCTCACTTCTGGTGCTTGGAGCAGTCTCACATCTATGCGGACATCTATTCTGACTACAAGTTCCCTATCCGTCAGATGAATCCCACCAAGTTTCAGTTGATCAGGGACAAGGAAGAGTTTGCTGATGCGGCTAGTATCATTGAGAGGTTTGGTCTTGTGAAGCTATTGGAGACTCAATGCCCCTATAACACCAAGCTCATTGTTCAGTTCATGTCCACTCTGGTATTCGACTCTGGTGCTCCTTGCTTCCTGAAGTGGATGACTCAGACCACTCTGTGTGAGGTTCCTTTTCACAGGTTGGGTCGTCTGCTTCGGTACCAGCACCGCTCTCATCCTCCACTGGGTCACCGTATGCATGATGTGGAGAGACCACAGCGAGAGAGGTCCATGGATGAGATGTATTGTCGTGGGATAATCACGGCAGACGTTACCGGGGGTAACTTGTCTTGGGGAAAATCGACTCTGGTGTTTGGGAGAGGGTTTAGCTCAAGGGAAACCATGGTGATATGCGATCTGGTAGCCGGCAATCAAGTCGCCGAGTCTCCGATCTGAATATATTATCTCAACTCTCGTGTTACAAGGGATACTCGATATCTCGCGATCTCTATCTCGTAAGCTTGTGTATCCTAACCCTAGGGACCGGCTTATAAGGTACCCGGATCCCCTGGCTTACTATCCAAGGCGTGTTCGGAGCCCTACCCGGACACTACTTACAAACCCTAAACTTCCTTATCGGAACCCACAATCCGGGTTACGAGGCCTACACTCTTGGGCCTTCTAGAAGCTCCTTTTCCCTAAGCCGGGTCTTGCGCAGTGTCCTTTGGGCCGAATTACTCCTTGGCGTTAACCTACCGGGTTATCATCCCTCCATCAGTAGTCCCCAGAATAGCTTGGGCTTCACGGGATCCTCCTTGAAGCGCACGCTATTCCCTGCAAAAATAACAAACATACAAATTCATAGAGGCCGGGTTAGGTTTGTTTTAATAAACAGCTAGGCCTAACTCCATTGGTGGTCCATATAATAACCCGGCTTTCTCTGAGTCCATCTTTACTTTTCCAGGTCAATGTTCCGAGGAAAATGCAGAAGACCCGGCTTATTTCACTCGTTAATTGATCCGGATGTCACGGAAGAGATTTTCTTCCTATCCATTCCGGATATCTCGTCCCAGCACTTAACGCGTATCCCAAAATATCAGGACGGGTATCCTTATCCCGAAATTTTTGGTTCCCGCTCGCCGGTCTAGGTTTCCCCACTCGTACCTATAAATAGGTGCCTAGGGGGTGACCTAAACCTAACGGCTCATTTCTTCCACCTTCTTCTTCCTCACCGGCGCTCTCTTGCCCGAGCTCACGTAGAGCCACCACGGAGACCACGAACGCGCCGCCGGAGCCGAGCCGCCGTCTCCTGCGCTTGTCCACAAACCGCACCGCGCCGCCGTCTGTCTCCGCCGCCGCGCACCCGAGCTGCCCGCCGGGAGTCCCAGAGGGGCACCACAGCTGCGCCATCAGCCTCCGTCGTGCTCTCCTTCAATCCACACCGGTAAGCTCACCATCTCCATTGATTTTAGCTTTCAATTTCTCCGCTTGACCTAGATTGGATCTAGGCCCGCCCGCGGGCCGTTTCCTGTCCCACGCCGAATTAGATCGCTCATCTTCACTCTAGTTCGTTCAATTGCTCAGTAGTTGATCCCCCAGCACTTTCCTATCGCTTGCAATCGTTAATTTCTCCGCGAAATCATCCGCCAATTTTCCAATCTAGGTGTGCTCGCCCAAATTTCCGCGGCTGTTCTTCGATACCCGGACAGTCCACCACTTCCGGTTCTTTTATCCACACACTAGATAACGGGCAATCAACTTCTTTTCATAATTGCTCGCTGATACTTAGATATCCCATAACTTCTGTACTGCTCGTCGATGCCCGGATAATTCGTAGTTTTCATACTGCTTATCTATACTCGGACAACTCATAGCTTCCGAGTCTCATGCTTTACACCTCTTCGTCTTGTATTTTGCAGACTGAGCAAATGGCTCCAAAGCACAAGGGCAAACAGCCGGCCAAGGCAAAGTCAACCCAGTCCATTTCCGCCAACTGGGCGCGGTCCTCCGTGACCCTGGCCAAGCTAGAGGAGCTGGCCGAGTCAGGCGTCCTCCCTCCTCAGAAGGAGATTCATTGGAGGGTTCCGGGTGACGAGACCCGGCCTACCCCCAATCCTGACGAGGTAATATGCTTTGTTGAACACGTGAT
This sequence comes from Alopecurus myosuroides, assembly GCA_028641055.1. Taxonomy (NCBI): domain Eukaryota; kingdom Viridiplantae; phylum Streptophyta; class Magnoliopsida; order Poales; family Poaceae; genus Alopecurus; species Alopecurus myosuroides. The sequence continues at coordinate 153,920,833 of CM054057.1, forward strand.
CCGGGGTTTTCTTCCCCCGGGTCACTCTTTCTTCCGCGAAGTTCTTAGCCATTATGGCCTCCGGGTATTCGACATAGGGCCTAACTCTATGTTGAATATAACACATTCCATAGTCCTTTGCGAATCTTACTCATGCATCCCACCAAATCTGGCCTTGTTTATCGAACTTTTCCAATGCAAACCGTGCCGCGAAAGCGGTGACGGGGCCCTCTTGGCCTGCGGCGGGGTTTCTATACAGCGCCGCAAGAATTCACCCATGCCGACTCTCAGTCTTAACTCACATGTTAAGCACTGGCAGCTATCTTTCTTTTATTGCCGGGACACCTCCCCACCCGGCGAGAGGAAATTGCCGGGTTACTCGGAGGGTCTCTTAGATCTTTCCGATACTTTCCATGCTTTCGCCCCTGAATCGGACAAGGAAGCCATCCAGCCTCTTCTAGCCAAAATAGCTGTTCTTTCTGCCCAAGGCCTCCTTGGGCTTAACTTGGTTAAGACATGGATGGACTTCCGGATCCAGCCCAACTCCATTCGCGCAAAGCTGATGTGCGACTACTCGGGGCACGTCACGGACGCGCTCCGCTATTCCTCAAAGAATTACCCGGCCGGCGACACTAACAAGACTATCAAGAGTTTCTTGACGGAGAAGTTGGACGTGATCCGGAACATAGCCGGATTAGATCCATATACACGCGAGAATCCGGCTCCCGCGGTAAGATCCGGCACTTATACTTTCACTTTCATTCTTGCACTTACACTTGATACAATCATTAACTCTTACTTTTACGCCTTTATCTCAGGCTGACAACGCTTTCTGGAACGCTGAGACCTCCCCTTCCTCCGGAGACCCGGAAGAAGATGAAGAGGCAGCTGACTCGGAGGAAGGTACATTCCGGGTTTTTACCCAACCCAATTTCTGCTAACTTGTTTCTCCACACTTCCTGTTTTTCCGACTGTATTCATCAGTGACTCAGGGCTGGAGGATAAGGAAGAGAAAGAAGACCCGGAAGACGGGGTGGAAACACAGAGTGACGAGAGCGAAGCTGAACCGGTCACCGAGGTCGGAGCTAAGAGAAAACCCCGAGGGGTTGTCTTTAAGGTCCCATATCGTTCCTTTGCCTCCAAACCATACTCCTTCACTAATATGTGCGAGCTAAATCGTAAATTATCCTACTGGTCATACTTGAAGGAACCACCCATGATCAAGCGCAGGGTGACCCGGAACACCCCGGGTGACGCCACGCCCAACCCGGGCATCCCACCATCTCCGGCTCAACGTGCCGGTATTTCTCAACCTCATCCCGAGTGTCAACGATTTTCTTCTCCCAATCACCCCTTAGCGGGACGACTCCGCGTCTCACTTTCTCAATCCTTATCAGCTTCGTCCGGGTCTAGCAGCGAATTCCCCTCAGACTTCATGGTGAACTCCGGGTAAGGTTCTTCCCTTGCTGTTCTAATACTCATCCATAATTTTCTCTAGTCACATACTACCTGCTTACTCATACCATTATCAGGGCCAAGGTCACTACCAGTGACCAGGATGACATGGAGACTGATGACCCGGGAAAAGAGAATCCGGTTGATGACGCGATGGCTGCGGCTGGCGGCGAGGGAGAGCAACAAGTGCCACCGAAGAACCCGACTGATCGAGAAGCCGAGTATCCGATAGCCTCGCACGCGCATGAGGACGAAGAGGTCACAATCCTGGGCACAGGGGGAGGCAAGCTGAACTCCGACACTCGAGCGACTCGGGTGCCTTCCCCTGCCAAGGCAAGAACTCGGTCTCCGAGTAACCAGGATCCCGGGTCTTCCGACCTGGGTAATCATTCCTTCGACCAGATGATGAGCGCCCTCCTCGCCCTGAAGGCCACAGAGAACAATATGTTGGAGCGCATGGCTGCTGAACATCAGGTAATACTGACTGGTATTTCATAGTATCCATCTAGTCCCCAAGTTCCGAGTATAACTTGTCGAAGTTGTACTTGGTACTCCCTTTTTAATACTTGGGTTGTTGTGATATCCGGCTAACCTTTATCTTTCTGTCCCTTATAGGCACAAATGGCCCGGACCGAGGAAATTTTGGCCAAGACCAATCAACTCCTGGAGACAGAGGTAAAGCTGCGAGAGGCGCTTGAGGCTGAGGTGGAAACTCTTAACAAGGATGTCGCGAAGTACAAGAAGAAGTACACCACTGTTCAGGCTACGCTGAAGAAGTTATCAGCCCAAGTTGCCGACACTTATCGTGTCCTACTTGGTGAGATATTGTTACTTGCTGGTTCGTGACTCGGTTTTTTTCTTGATCCATGATACCCGGAATGTCTTGATGTAACCTTTGTTGTTTACATTGCAGGCGCTAACCTTGCACCCCCAGAAGAAGATGATATCCAGAAGGTAAAAAATTTAAGGACTGTGCTCCGGAGATTCTGCGCCGGCACTAAATGGATCCTAGACACCATACAGTGGCCAACTGAGGGATATCCGGGTATGGAAACCCTGATCCATGCATGCTCCATTGTCCCCGCATGGATTGAGCTCTGGAAACGCTCGGCATGCCGGGTTGGGATGACCCGGGGTCTTATGCTGGCTAAAGCTTACTTTCCAAAGCTTGAGCCGGCGAAGCTGGTGGCCGGGTTTCCAGAGTTCAAGGCCGATGGCTCCAGGTTCGCCGCCAAGGACTTCAAAGCTGTACAGACCGAGGTGCGTCACTCGGCAACTACTCTTGCCGATTCTCTGGACCTGAATAAATATGTAACTCCATACGACGCCGAGGATAAACTTGTGAAGGAAGATATGCCTTTACCCTTCGATATCTTGGAGAAGTGGAATGCTGACTCGGCCAGGAGGAGGGAGGAAGCCGCGAAGAGGGAAGCCGAGTTTGAGTCAGTGCCCTCCTCCTCTAGGCCGGCTGGCCGCCCGCCCGTTCGTCCTGATACTGCAAATCCGGGTGACAATGCTGGGAAGGCCCCCGAGGAGCAAACCCAAGACCAAGACCCGGGAGACAGGGGCAAGGCCGTAGACCCAACCCAGGAGGCCGAATAAACTCTTATCCAATGCCGCCTCAATACCTCATTCGGCCGGTGGTCCTGTAAAATAATTATTCTTTTGATAGTGCGCATGTGCGCTTCGTGATACTACTATCGTGGCTTGTAATGCACTTTGATACCTTAATATATTTCGTGGCCCTTCTGGCCTTTTGCTTGAATTTGATATTTCTTAACTTTGAGCTTTTTCATCCTTGATTTTCTGACTTTCTGCTATGGTACCTATTGTGAGACTCGGTTTTCGGGTCTCGTGGGTTTTGACTAGTGGATAACTCATAAGTCCCCAAGTCCCCAAGACTCGGATTTTTGGGTTTTTGAGCTGAATAGCTGGATAATTTGTTTCTATTTTCAAATTCCCGAGTCCCCAAGGCCCGAAATTCCGAGTCTGGGGTATTGAGTCTTTCAAAAGGAACAAATTGTTACATGCTAAGCCCAAAACCTAGAGCCGTTTCACATAGGTTTCGAAGTTATGCTTAATAAACTTTGAGTTTCCGGTTATTAACCTTGTACTCTGCATAACTTGTGGTTTAGATGACCCTTTTGACTCTCTTGTACTGTAAGCCGGCTTTCGCGTGGATAATCATGTTGCTACAGCTGTATAAAGACAGGGTTAGGCAAGTCCCATTGGGCATCATGACTGATTGTAATCATACGCTAGCGAAGCATGCCACTTTAGTGCGAGTCACATGGAGCTTAAGTAAGAAAAGTCAAGAAAGTTTGGCTCCTTTGTCCGGTTATAAGCTTGCAGCTATACTTGTTTGCAAGTAATCGGCCCTTATAACTCATAGGCATCGTGGCCGGGTCTTTGAATTTGTAACTGTGCTATTCAAGAAACCAGCCCCCAAGACCTAAATATATGCAATTTACTAAAGAAACTAATGCACTAAGAACAATAAATAATACTTACCTGGAAGAAAAAATAAAAACACAACAGAGATAAAAAAACTTGATAAAAAACACATGAAAAGGAACAATATATTGTTTAACCATCTCTTTATTGATATGAGAAAAGTTAGGTCAGCAAGCCGCCTCATTAAAAACCCTCCAGTCCCCTTAGGTACCCTGGATAGGAAAAGAGTGCGTCTGAAACCTGCTGCCTGTTACATCATGTAATTCCACTTGTAAATCTAGTCGAAACTAGGTATAGTAGGGACGCAGCTGAGCTACGTTCCATGGTCTTTCTCTTTCCTGCATAGAAGTGGTATGAGCGGTGTCATTAACAGTAGCCGACTCTTCCCTTGCATCTATCAAGTAATATGATCCATTATGCAGATTCCGGCTTATGATGAACGGTCCTTCCCATGGTGGGGATAACTTGTGCTTTCCTTCCTTTGACTGTACTAGGCGCAGAACCAGGTCTCCTTCCTGGAAGACCCGGGTTTTGACTCTCCGGCTATGATATCTCCTTAGATCCTGCTGGTATATGGCTGATCTCTCCAAAGCTTGTTCCCTGTGTTCTTCTAACATATCAACGGCGTCCTGCCGGGTCTTCTTGTTCTCCACCTCGACGTAAGCCGATACTCGAGGCGAGTCATGGATGATATCACTCGGCAACACCGCTTCTGCACCATTGACCATGAAAAACGGTGTCATCTGAGTAGACCTGTTAGGTGTGGTGTTGATACCCCAAACCACTGAAGGTAACTCCTCAACCCATGCTCTAGCAGCTCTGATACATGGGACTCGCAATCGTGGCTTTAATCCACGAACTAACTCCTGGTTTGCCCTTTCCACTTGTCCATTGGCTTGTGGATGAGCTACGGAAGCTATATCAAGCCGGATTCCGTTATTACCACAGAATTTCTCCATCTCGCCAAGGGACATGTTGGTTCCATTGTCGGTAATTATACTGTGAGGATACCCGAACCGGTAGATAATCCTTTTCAGGAACTTAACTGCCGTAATCGCTTCACAATTGGTGACTGGCATAACTTCAACCCACTTGGTAAATTTATCGATAGCCACCAGGAGATGTGTCTTTTTGGAAGGTGACAGGTGAAAGGGGCCGACCATGTCCATACCCCAAATGGCAAAAGGCCAGGTCAAAGGAATTGTTTGCAACTCCATAGCCGGCACATGGATTTGGCGGGCGTACCTTTGGCATCCGTCGCACCTTGCCACCAAGCGTTCCGCATCTGCTAAAGCTGTGAGCCAGAAGAAACCGTGCCTATATGCTTTGGCCACAAGGGACCTTGTGGATGCGTGATGGCCACAGTCGCCTTCGTGGATCTCTTTCAGGATTTGCCGGCCTTCTTCTGGTGCTACACAGCGCAAAAATACTCCTGCAGTGCTCCTTTTATATAACTCCCCATTGATGATGGAATAACCTTTTGCTCGGCTCAGAATTTGCCTTGCTAGTACCTCTTGCTGTGGTAAATCGCCCCGTGATAGGTAAGCTAGAAACGGCTCTGTCCACTCGGGAACAGTGCGTATTGTGGCCACGAGCTCCAAATCCGGGTCTTTGTTAGCCAGTTCTTCCTCAGACTCGGTTTTAACTGACGCCCGCCATAGCTAGTCTAGAAACACATTGGGTGGAACCGGCTCTCTGCGCGAGCCGAGTCTAGCGAGTGTATCTCCTGCCTCATTTTTTCTTCTATCTACATGCTCCACCTCATACCCGGAAAAACACCCGGCAACCTTGTCCACCTCTCTGCGATATGCTGCCATAGTTGCATCTTTTCTATCCCAAGTTCCCGAGACCTGCTGTACCACAAGGTCCGAATCTCCATAGCACCGTATCCTCGTAATGTTCATCTCCTTGGCTATCTTCAATCCATGCAATAATGCCTCATACTCGGCCACGTTGTTGGAACAATCAAAGTGAATCTGCAATACGTAGCTCAATTTGTCTCCTTTAGGTGATGTGAGCACCACTCCGGCTCCTGATCCCTCGTATTGCTTGGAACCATCAAAGTGCATTATCCAAGACTCAGAACTTGGAGTCATTGTGGGCATGCCTGTGTGAGTCCAATCGTTAATGAAATCAACTAGAGCTTGAGATTTGATTGCTGACCTGGGCTCGTAGTTGATGTGATAATCTCCCATCTCGATCGCCCACTTGGCTATTCTACCTGTTGCATCCGAGTTTCTGATGATATCCGACATTGTATAGAGCTAACCACTATTATGGGGTGTTCCTGAAAATAAGGCTTCAATTTCCGGCTGGCCATGAAGACCCCGAAAACCAACTTCTGCCAATGTGGGTAGCGCTGCTTTGCTTCTGATAACACCTCGCTGACATAATAAACCGGCCTCTGGACCGGGTGATCTTTTCCATCCTCCTTGCGCTCAACGACAACCACTGCGCTTACCGCCCGGGGCCCCGCTGCAACGTATAGTAACATGGGCTCTTTAAGACCCGGGGCTGCTAGGACTGGTGCCTCAGATAGTTGCTTTTTTAGTGCCTCAAACGCCTCATCCGCCTCTTGGTCCCAAACGAATTTATCAGATTTCCTGAAGAGGCGGTACAAGGGTATTGCCTTCTCTCCGAGTCTTGATATAAACTGGCTCAGTGCTGCTACGCACCCCGTAAGCTTCTATACGTGCTTCAGGTTTTTCGGCTTTTTCAGACTCTGGATAGCTTTGATTTTATCCGAGTTTGCTTCAATCCCTCTCTCTGAAACAATGAAACCGAGTAACTTCCCTGCTGGGACTCCAAATACACACTTTGTCGGGTTAAGTTTCATCTGGTATCTTCTCAGGTTCTTGAATGTTTCCTTCAGATCATCGATAAATGTCTCTGCTTTTCTGGTCTTGATTACCACGTCGTCCACGTAAGCATGAACGTTGCGTCCAATTTGGTCCTCGAAGCACTTCTGAATGCACCGCTGATAGGTTGCGCCAGCGTTCTTCAATCCAAACGTCATGGTTTTGTAACAAAAGGCCCCAAAAGGGGTTATAAACGATGTTTTCTCCCAGTCTTCCTTCTTGAGCTTGATCTGATGATACCCGGAATATGCATCCAGGAAGCATAGTAGGTCACTTCCAGCCACTGCGTCTATGATCTGATCTATCCTTGGAAGTGCAAACGGATCCTTTGGGCAATGCTTGTTGAGACTCGTATAATCAATGCACATCCTCCACTCATTGGTTTTTTTCATCACGAGAACCGGATTTGCCAACCACTCCGGGTGAAATACTTCCATGATAAAGCCGGCTGTCAACAGCCGAGCAATTTCTTCGCCGATAGCCCTTCTTCTTTCCTCATTCATCTTTCTCAGTCCCTGCTTCACGGGCCTGGACTTGGGGTCAACGTGCAAACTGTGCTCTGCCAGCTCTGTAGGGATACCCGGCATATCGCTAGGCGTCCAAGCGAACACATCCTGATTTGAACGAATAAACTCCACAAGTGCTTTTTCCTGCTCATCGTCCAAATTAGATCCTATGGCAAATTGCTTGGAGGGATCACCTTCGATGAAGGCCACCATCTTGGTATCTTGCGCTGCTTTGAATTTTGCTCTCTCATCCTCGGTGTTTGGCCTCTTCAGCGCTGTCCTGTCGTCCGGGTCTACTTGAGACCGGTAGTACTTAAGCTCCTCCTTTCTACAGGCTTGTTCTGCCATTGCCGCATCTCCTTCGTCACACTCAGCCGCTATATCCCGGCTCCCATGTATGGTGATGGTCTGCTTATGACCCGGGATTTTTAGCTGTAGGTACACGTAACACGGCCTGGCCATGAACTTGGCGTAAGACGGCCTCCCAAATAGCGCGTGATAAGGACTGCGCAACTTCACCACTTCGAACGTGAGCCACTCCACCCGGAAGTTATCCTTTGATTCTCCAAAAGCAACCTCCAAGGTAATCTTTCCCTCAGGGCACGCTGAGTGACCCGGCACGATCCCGTGAAAAACTGTTGAACTTTTCTGTAGCTGAGACTCCTTGAGACCCATGCGTAAGAAAGTTTCCCAATATAGGATGTTGATGCTGCTTCCACCGTCCATTAAGACCTTTTTCAGCTCATAACCGTTAACCTGTGGCACAACCACCAATGCTAGGACTCCTGGGTGTTCTATTCTTTCCGGGTGATCTCTTCTGCTCCACGTTACATCTTGCTCGGACCACCTCAGGTATCTAGGGACAGCCGAGGAAACCGAGTTTACTGCCTTCTTTAGTATCTTTCTATCCTTGTTAGAAATTCCTGTGGTGTGAACATGGTATTGGCCCAATTGCTTGGGGTTGGCTTGGAAGCCTCCAGCTCCTCCCTGGTTATTACCCGGATTCCCAACTCCCGAGTTGCCTGCTGGGGGTGGGCCGTTGCCCGGGTTTCCACCCGGACCCGGTCCTCCTCCCCGGCCTGCACCTCGCATAGCTTTGTTCACTTCCTCGTTCTTCCATCTCTGCAAATCCGCACATTGCTCCAATGAGTGGTTAGCCGGCCTTCCGTTCCTGCTGTGTTTTGGGCACGCCATTCTGAAGATATCCCAGTTGTTACCCGGCCTTGGTGGCCCTTGATAATTTACTCCGTTATGATTTCCTGCGTTGAAATTTCCTTCTGCCCTGGGCCTTGAAGACCCGGCTTCTGTGCTGGCGACAAACTCGGAATTCCCCTCGAACGGGCGCTTGTTCTGGTTGTTCCCATTGTTACCTCCATGGTTACCCGGCGTAGATCCATTGCCGGTTCTTCCATTATTGCCTGTATTTGCTTTTGCTTTCTTGTCATCAACGTCCTCTTCCGTGGTATCCGTTGCAGCGTGTTTGTTGCATGCATCCATTAGTTCTCCCATTGTAACCTCTGAAGCATTTCGACTGGATTTCATGCGAGTCAATTTCTGCACTAAAGGCGTATACTTGCATGTCTTGGTCATAGCTTGCAACGCGTCCTTCGGCTTAATATCTGTAGATGAATGCAATATCTCCATAACCCGGCGCACCCAACTGCGCGCCGACTCTCCCTTCTTTTGCACACACCGTTCTAGATCGTCGATGGTGAACAACTTCCTGCACGTTTCGTGAAAGTGCTTGATAAACGCAGTTTTCAACTCACCCCACGACTTGATAGATCCTTCCGGTAAATTGTTGAACCACAACTTTGCTGCTCCTTCCGACATCATTAGGTACATGAATTTGGCTTGAAGATTTTCGGATGCGTTGCGGATTCATTAGGTACATGAATTTGGCTCCTGGTTTTGCTATTGGGAAGTTGGAAGGGATCCTCCCATTCTATGATCATCTTGTGCGCCTCTTCCGTTCTTTCTTGGTCCCCAGTGAAGGTAACAACGATGCTCTCACTAGTACGCTTTGCAACCTTTTGATTCTGGCTAAGAAGTGTGTGGGGGATGAGGATCCTGCTGCTTCTTACACTATGGATGTCATGGACATTATCTTCAATGAGCTACGCAATGCTATGATTGATGGGAATACCATTCCCTATGGGCCTTATATTATGATGCTGTTGAAGGATACCATGAAGAGCGATTTCCGTGAGCTGCCTATGCAAGACCATGCCTTCAAGAAGCTGTACATCAAGAGGAAGAAGGCAATACATTCTCCTGTTCCTCCTCCTGAGGGTGGTTCCTCTATGGGAGGTGTGGCCCCTTCTAGTGCTTTTCAGTCTGATTTTTCCACCACTCTGCGCAATGTCAGGAAGCTCTCCTGGTTTTAGCGCAATGTGTTGTGCATTAAGGTGGATATTCACAAGGAGTAGTACAAGGCCTACCGCAGGGACACAACTTTGTCTAGCAATCAGAGTCAGATTCTTCACCACGTGAGTGGTGCTAGTGGTGATCTTCCTGCTCCCCTTGTTCCTCGGACTTATTCTCAGTGGTTTGCCAGAGACAGTACCCCTTGGGAGCGTATTGAGGAGGCTCTCCTTACCAATAATGCTTCCTCTAGTACTCATGTTGGTGATGGTTTCGATGAGGAGGATGAGGATGTGGACGAGGATCTTGAGAGGGAAGCTAAGGGTGCATCTGACGCGTCAGCTCGAGAGTCGTATGAGCATTTGGATGCTTAGATCATTGTTGGTACGCTAGCACCAGTATTTCTGTCCTTTTTGGTGTCTCAATGCCAAAGGGGGAGAAGTAGTATTAGACTATGGGGATTTGCATGGGTTTCGGGCACAAGCGTATGCTTTTACCATTTCTTGAGAGCTTGTGTCCATTTAGTCTTATTCGTGAACTATTTGCTACTTATTGTCTCTTTTAAAACTCGGTGCTATTATGTGTTGTGATACTATGTTATTAGTTATCATGGATTATCTATCTTATATGTTGAGGATATTATCTATTATTGTGCTGGGGTATTCTTGTTATCATCTCTACGCACAAGGTATATATTTCTCTTATTCTCAACATATTGGTTATTGTTTACTTTGGCATGTTTGCTACTTGTTGGAAATTGCTCTCCTAGTATTATTGCACTTTTTCATTTGAGGCAAACAAAAGAGGTGCATATATATAGGGGGAGACATTTCCATTTTGTTTCAAACATGTACTCGTCAAGGTTTTATTGCAAATCTTAGTATTGTCATCTAACACCAAAAAGGGGGAGATTGAAAGTGCATTTCGTTTTCCCGGTGTTTTGTGTGTTAGTTAACAATACTAAGTACATTATTTATCGAGGTGTTTAGTGTGCAGGTGTCATACTTAACATTGGCATCGATCACCAAAAAGATCGGTGAAGATTGGGCTAAGAGTTTTGGGACAGTGAGCAACTGGATTATTCTAACCAAATTATTCTGGGAAACCGGATATTCCGCTTAGGATAATTTGTGTCCATTTTAGGACAGAGATGAGACGGAATGTTGGTACCGGATTATTCATATCGTACCGGATGTTCCGGTTGTGGAGTTTCTGCTCAAAATCGGCTAAGGACTGAAGATGGAACACACAGAAGCTAACTGGATTATTGGTACCGGATTATTCTGGGACAGCCGGAATATCCGGTTCAATTTCATGCGCAAGACATAAGCCAACCAGATTATTCATACAGGATTATTCAGAGGCAATCGGAATATCCGGTTAAAGTCAACAAACTCGAGCCAGATCCGAGGAAATATCCCGACCGGATATTCCTGTCAAAACTTGGACCGGATATTCCGGTACCTGTTTTCCAGCCAAACGGCTAGATTTGAGGAGGGGGTATAAATACCCCTCCTATTCCTCCTTTAGCTCTATTTCTTCCCTCTAGCATTCAATAGAATTTAAGAGCTCACCAGATCCGCAATAACTCCCAATCCCTCCCACAAAACTCGAAGATCTTTGGAGAATTGAAGGAGAAGGCCCAAATCTACATCTTCACCGAGACATTCTTCATTTCCCCCTCATTAGCTCGAGGGATCTAGCCTAGGGTTTCCTCTTGTGGAGAACCTAGGCATCTTGATACTCTTGGTGATTCAAGATTGTTGGGAGACCCCAATTTGGTTGTGGGTGTGTGCCCCAAGTTGTTTTTAAAGGATTTGATTCCCGCCTCAAAGGGGATCAATAGTGAAAGGTGGAATAGGATTTTGTGGCGGGGTTCATCGAAGAATAGGGTGAGGCCTTTGTGGCGTTGAGTAGGCCTTCATGGTGAGCTCACAACCCTCCAACGAGACGTACTCCCTTAACAAGGAGGAACTCTGGATTACATCGTGTCTCCGCGTGCTTCATATCGGTTACCTCGTCCCCTTCTCCCTTTACTTGTACTTGCATTGTGATTTCTGTTATCCTTGTCATATAGGTAAATTCACCTTAGTTACATTATCTAGATAATTTACCTTTGTGTCAAGCCTAAACTCTAAGAAAAATTAAAATTGGTCGTAGTACCTATTTACCCCCTCTAGGTGCCCATACTTTACTTTCACACTTCCACGTACCGGTTGAGTTCCATAACAGAGAATTATGTCACCTGAATTAGGGTTTTGGATGGCAACGGAGCTCGGACGCGTTTGTGGAAAAAATCCTACATGGGGTCTTCTATTTTAGGTCAAAAGGAAACTTGTAGGAGAAGAGGCGGTGCCGGGAGGGGACCACGGCCACCAGGGGACCTCATGGAGTGGGTGGGCCTAGGCCGCGCCTGTTGGTCGCCTGGTTCCTATGGGCCTCCCATATGAGAGTTTTTCTGGCTTTGGGAGTCTTCCGGGAAGTTAGAATTTCTGTAATTTTTTGTGATTTTTCTGAGCACTTCCAATTTTTAGACCTTTTTTGCAATACGGAAACAAAATAAACAGAAACTGACACCAGGCACTGGATTAATAGGTTATTCCAATAAATGATATAAAACCATAGCAAAAAACATACGATAATTGGTAGAAAATAACCATGAAGCATAAAAAATTATAGATACACTCGGAACATATCAGCATGCCCAAACTTAAATCTGGCTCGTCCTCGAGTAGGGTAAGTGACAACAAATATGACTTTTTAGGTGACATGATGGCAACACAAACTTGATCAATCAATATGTAAAGCATTGTAAGCTGAGATAAAAAAAAATCTTTAACAAAAAAATAATACATCATGTTATTTGAATAATGAAAACTTAGCAACTAAGTTGCAACATGAAAAGAACACAAATAATTGAGAACAAGTAATGATGCATTAAAAGTGATACATTTGTAGTGATCATAATAAAATCATGGTAGAGTGATATCTCGCTTGTCCTTTATGGAATATCAAAACATAAAGGGTTGGACACCTCCAAAGTTCAAGTGGTGACTAGATACAGATAATTTTAGAACAAGCAATATCATAATCATATTTCACTCAATAATAAATTTTGGTACCCTGCATATTATACTCAGAATGACAACTATGATTTCATAATTGGTACATAAAGTAAGACGTGGAGACTCAGTATAAAATTAAAAGAATGTCCCTTTGTAGAGGAAAGCACGTATCACTCATGTGATAGAACTTTTAGTTTTGTAAAACATATTTGAAGATTTTGAGAGAGGTGCATGTTTATGTCAACGAATGCTCATAAGTTATTTAGTATATTTCCATGTCAAATAGATTTTAGGAGAGGCTTCCATAGAGGAACGATACCATTCCTCTTCTCCTTTGCTTACACAAGCTATGTTTGACTGATTTATGAGAAACAAAGTGTGATGATTGTGGTTGTGGTAATTTATCTTTTGTGGGCTAGTCATCCGTTTGCCAGCTCTATTTGCAGTATGAGGGATGATAAGATAGTATGGGCACCTAGAGGGGGGGTGCATAGGTGCTATGAACAATTTTATTTTTTCCTCAAATCAAGGCTTGACACAAAGGTAAATTCTCTAGATAATGGAACTAAGGTGAATTTACCTATATCGGTGGCGTTTTCAATGGAAGCAACTTTAGGTAGATCACCATCTACCCCTTTCTTTGCGCCCTCCGGGTTTTCCTCCGGATGAGATGAGTCGGTGGCCTCCGGTCCCTTGGGTTTCATGAATTGCATCAAGACTTGACGCAATTCATCGATTTTGTTCTCCATGGATGAGGTCAATGAATTTTTCATTTCAGTGAGATCATTCATAGAGACATGCACCTCAGAACCGGCGGTCTTCGTATCATCGACCATACTTAAACTCTTAGGCGGTTAAGCCCGATAGAAGAGCCGAGACTCTGATACCAATTGAAAGTAAAGTATGGGCACCTAGAGGGGGTGAATAGGTGCTACGACCAATTTTAATTTTTCTTAGAGTTTAGGCTTGACACAAAGGTAAATTCTCTAGATAATGCAACTAAGGTGAATTTACCTATATGCCAAGGATAACAACAATCACAATGCAAGTACAAGTAAAGGGAGAAGGGAACGAGGTAACCGATTTGAAGCACGCGGAGACACAATGTAATCCCGAGTTCCTCCTTGTTAAGGGAGTACGTCTCGTTGGAGGGGTGTGAGCTCGCCACGAAGGCCTACTCAATGCCACAAAGGCCTCAGCCTATTCTCCGATGAACCCCGACACAAAAGCCTAGTCCACCTTCCACTATTGATCCCATTTGAGGCGAGAATCGAGTCCTTTAAAAATAAGTTTGGGGCACACACACACAACCAAATTGGGGGCTCCCAACAATCACAAGAAGCACCAAGAGTAGCAAGATGTTTAGGTTCTCCACACAAGGAAACCCTAGACTTGTTCACCTCAAGAAAACGAGGAGGGAATGGAAAACCGGTTGGTGAAAACGTAGATCAGGGCCTTCTTCTTCAATTCTCCGAATATTAACACTTTTGGTGGGATGGATTGGGAGATCTAGCAAGGTGGGTGAGCTCTAGTGATGGTGACACCTATTCTGGCCGAGCTAGCTCAAGGAAGAAGAAGGGGGTGTATTTATACCCCTCACCCAAATTCTTGCCGTTTGAGCTATTCCTGTGAATGTCACATTGGAGACTCCCATGTAAAGATGAGAGACTCCGGTGTAAAGACCGGAGACTCCGGCCTGAAAAGATTCGGGACAGCCTCAGATCGGAGACTCCGCACATCCTCGGACCGGAGAATCCGAAAAGTCTCCGAACAATCTCCGAAGTGATGCCAGGGGGCGACACCATCTTCTCTTCGCGCAGGGGAAACATCAAGTTCAGAGACTCTGGCTTGCCAGACCGGAGACTCCGGTGTAGCCGGAGACTCTACGGAGTTTCCGCCTTTTCCTTGTCTCCTTAGCGCAGAGAATGTCTGAGGTTCGTCAAGCACGCTGATACGTCATAAACGTATCCTTAATTTCTGATGTTCCATGTTGTTTTCATGTTATTTCCTACATGTTTTCTATACACTTTATGTCATTTTTATCGATTTCCAAGACTAACCTATTAACAAGATGCCACAGAGACAGCCGTGTTTTCTCATGTTTTTAGTTTCACAAAACTTGTTATGGAAATATTCTTGGAATTGGAAAATTCGAAGCCCGGAAGTCTTAGAATGCCCGAAGGTTCCACGGAGTCCCGAAGATGCCCGGAGGGGGCCACACCCTAGGGCGGCGCACCCCGTGTTCGCGCCTGGGGGTGGTGTGGGCCCCTCGAGCGCCCACTGCCATCGCCCTTTCGCCTATTTATTCCCCCCGGCATATCAACCCTAGAGATATACCAATTTTTTCCAAGAAACTCCTGAGGCCGCCATCATCGTCATCCCGAGATCGGGAGGGTTCTAGAGATCTCCCCAGCACCCTGCCGGTAGGGAAATTCATCACCGGAGGGGTCTACACCACCATGCCCTCCTCCGAAGTGATCCGTGAGTAGTTCATCCCTGGACTACGGGTCGATAGCAGTAGCTAGATGGTTATCTCCTCCACCTTACGCCTCATGTTTAGATCTCGTGAGCTTCCCTACATGATCAAGATCATCTTTATGTAATGCTACATGTTGTGTTTGCTGGGATCCGATGAATGTTGAATGCTATGTCTTCTGATTATCAATCTATCAAGTTATCTTTATGCATATGTTATTTATGATCTTGCATGCTCTCTTATTAGATGCTCTGGCCAGGTAGATGCTAGTAACTCCAAGAGGGAGTATTTATGCTCGTTAGTGGGTTCATGCCTCCTTTGCATTTGTGCTTGAGTGACAGAAACGTGACAGATGGAGGATGTGCTGTTGCCATTAGGGAGAAAACAACGATGTTTACTTTGTTTACATTGTTTACATTACACACTTTGCTCACTGCAATTATCTGTTGCTTGCAACTTAATACCCAATGTTTGTTAGGATGATATTCGGAGGGTGGATTATTAGTCATAGATGCAGTTGGATGACGGTCTATGTATCTTGTTGTAATGCCCGCATGAATCATATAATAATCTTTATGTCTTGCATATACACTACGGTGCATCCTTCATTTCTGTCAATTGCCCAGCTGTAATTTGTTCACCACACGTTATTTATCTTTCACGGAGAGACACCACTAGTGAAGTGTGGACCCCGATCCATTTTCTCATACTAATAATACACACACTGCTTCTACTGTCTTCACACTTCTTCCACTGTTTTCACACAACTGCTACTATTTTCATGCTGATCTCATATTGATTTCCACACCATACGTTTAACCTCTTTGTTATCAGCAAACCGGTGAGATTGACAACCTCACTACTTCGTTGGGGTAAAGTGATTTGATTGTGTTGTGTAGGTTCCACGTTGCTGCTGGACTGGTAGTGCGCCCTGCCATCTTAGCTTCATCGACCTTCTAAAGTTACTCCTTCCTCTTGATTTCTTTCTGAGGGAAAACTGCTGATGTGCTCATCATACGTTCCTCTTGGGGTTTCCCAACGAGTGCAATACCTGAACCATCAAGCTATTTTCCGGCGCCGTTGCCGGGGATTTCAAAGTCAACAAGAAGCAAGCACTCCCTCGTCAACAGCTCTTTTTTGGCGCCGTTGCCAGAGAGGAAGAGAATTTGTGCAAGGGGAGTCTCTCACTTCCAATCCCTTTACTTTGTTTTAGTTTTGCTTAGTTTATTTTATTTTATGTTGTTTGTTTCTTTATATAAAAAACACAAAAAATTAGTTCTTATCCTAGTTGTAGTTTTTATCCTGTTTTTAATCTTGCTAAAATGAGTACTCTTGTTCCTTTTACCATGTCACATGAGGAAATTATTTTCACTTTCAAACAAGGGAGTGATGAGAGTTTTAAGGAAGCTTTGTCTATAGTTTTTTTACTCCTATTGCAAAATTGAACCTAAAATGACTCTAAGCCCGTTTCTTCGTAGCTTTTATTTTGGTCTTGTACTTTGCTATAGATATGCTTTGGATACTATGGACTTTATCCATTGTGATGGAGATCAAGCTTTTAATGCCACTTTTTTATTGCAACCTATAGCTCACCTAGTACCTCTAATAAAGCCTTTGCAAGTATTTATGCTACATTGAATACTCTTGAGTCACATGTTTCTTGTTTAAAAGAAGGTGATGGTCAGATTCGTGAACACCTTGATTATGTCCCAATAAACTCTGAAGCCTAAAATATAATTCCTACAGTGAAAGTTGCTATAAATGGTGAAACTTTTCATGTTCGTTGTGATATTATGTCTGAATTTTGTCTTATGACTAAAGAAATTTATGAATCTCTGAGTCTTTGGGGACTTCCTGAGGGAGGAGAAGAAATACATCTCAGTAATAAGACTACTATATTTCACATTGGGATAGCATAGGGAGTGTTTACAAAACTCCTAGGAAAAACAATCTCCACTAACTATCTTGTTATTGAATGCGTAGGAGGAGGCCAAATTACCCTTGGAAGATCTTTTAAGAAGCTCTTAGGAGCAACTATTGATATGGGGAAAGGTACTATGACTTTCACTTCCAAGCCATGCTCAAAACATCGGTTCCCTAAAAGTAAGAATAAGGGTAAGAAAGGTAAACGTAAGCCTCGTAACAATTTGGATTCTTCTTCACTTGAAAACACGTGAATCCACTTTTCTGGGCCTAGCTAAAAGGCTTTAAAGAAAAACACTTCTTGGAAGATAACCCATGGTTTTCTTTTTTCTTTTTTTTTCCTCTGTTTTCTTTGAGTCAAGGGGTTGTATACTTTTGTAGAAACTACTTTTTATCTTTATATTCGTGTATTAGTTGTGCCAAGTAAATTTTCTGACGAAAGTTGGAGTTGGTTTTGGATTTCTGCGCAGGAAACAGATTTCTGTTGTCCACCGTAAAAAATCGTATAATTCATAGAAAAATCGGAATGACGTGAAACTTTTTGTGCGTATTCCTCAGCTAATTCTGAAACTTTTTTGTTCCTTAAATTTTTGATTTGAGCAATGTAATTTCCCCGAATGTTTTTTTCATTACAGAATGTTTAGGTTTTAGCAGATTCTGCCATTTTTCTTGCATTTGCTCTTTTACGATGTCAAGTGGATTTCTTGCTTCACGAAACATCAGTGAATGTAGATAATGTTTAAAATTATCAATAGAACTTGTTCCCATATATAAACCTTGGATTTTTGATTTTCGCACTTACCCTCTAATGCGAATTACTCTTTGAGTGTGGTGTGAAGGAAGTTTTCAAGGGTCAAGAGAAGAGGGTGATATATGTGATCAAGAAGAGTGCAAGGTCAAAGCTTGGTGATTCCCCCGTGGTTCATCCCAACAAATTCTAAGAATACTCAAGAATCTAAGCTTGAGGATGCCCAAGGCATCCCCTTATTCATCAACAATTTATCAGGTCACTTCTAGTGAGACTATATTTTTATTCGGTCACATCATATGAAATTTACTTGGAGCGTCTGTTATTTTTTCTTTTGTTTTCTTTTGTTTACCTTTATGCAATAATATAATTGGAACCTAGCATCCTTGTTTGGGAGGAGACACGCTCTGCTTTTTAGCTTGAATACTCATTATGCTCGTATCCTTAGTTTTTCTTCTAACTGCTGCAGAAATTCTTGTTTAGCTCTTGTTTTCATTGCATCTCTTATTCGGAACTGTTAGTTTTAGTATTGTTATGTGAGTAATATCATTTTTTCTTGCTTTATCATTTAGAGAGTTTTTGTTAAAACATATTTTGTATGGTGCTTGTTGGGAAAAGAAACTGCTGCATTTGGTAGAATTCTAAACGATGCAATTAGAAGCTTGTATAGACCGTGGATAGATATTTTTTTCATATCATTCTAGATGTTATTTTAATTCTAAAGCCTAGTGTTTATTTGGGATCATGATTTGTATCAAATAGCTAAGATTGTTTAATGTTCCATTGAAATAATCATGAGTTGTTCTTGTCATATTGAAGCATAAATTTGTGGTGTTGTCCTTTGAATGTTTTATTTGGTTGACTTGGCGCATGCTCACACCATGTTTATGACTATGAACTAGTCACTAATAGCCTCTATGATCATTTAGTTTTTGAACTTGTGGTACCACTTATGCTTTTATTAATGATGTTTATGTCTATATGCATGATTATGGCCATTACTGCTCTCTTGATCTGTCGCTCCCAGTCTTTTGCTAGCCTCCACCTGTACTGAGTATGGGATCTACTCGTGAAATCCAACTCACAAAAACCAAAGTATGCTAAATGTGTCCACCATACCTACCTACATGTGGTATTTAACAGCCACTCTAAAGTAAATTGCTCATATGTTACCTGTAAAACGTTCAAAATTACTCCCGTTTTAGCTCATGAGGACGAAAATAGAGAATATTTATCTCACTTGTTGATTGGACTTTCACACCCTGGACCAGTGGCTTCATCCGCTTATCCAGTTGATAGAAGAGCTGGCAGCGGGGTACCCAGCTCTAAATTAATGCAAACAAATTCTCTTCACTATTTTCCCCTGATTTATTAGTCAAAGCACAATTGTGTAAACAAAAGAGAAAGAGGGATGACCTTCTACACCAGTTGCGTCCTTCAATGGGAGCCGCTTTTGTGAAGTCTAGTTGGCTTGTGACGTACTGTATTTTCTGTTTACCATTCATTGATGTAAGCATACACCTCCCTAAAAATAGACACTCCTCCACGGTATGTGATTGTTGGCAGGCACCCGAGGATACGGTTAGCCATGGTTTGTGTAAGATGGATGGGAGGAGTGTCAAACATTTTATACCTTTGTTTAATAAATAAAAGCTCTAGAGCATGAGTGATCCATGCTTCCCTCTGCGAAGGGCCTTTCTTTTACTTTTATGTTGAGTCTCTGCTACGCTTTGATGGTGCCTTGACGGGGAGACTTCTTGATGATGATTAAGTCCCCGGCAACGGCGTCAGAAAAATCCTTGATGCATGCGTTGGGAACCCCAAGAGGAGGGTGTGATGCGCACAGCGGTAGGAGTTTTCCCCTTACTTAAGAACCAGTAGGAGAAAGAGGACCTTCAGAAGGTTGATGCCACTGACGGTGGTGCTGGCGCTTCACCGTTGTCAGCAACAACGTGGAACCTGCACATAACACAAACAAAATACTTTGCCCCAACGATACAGTGAGGTTGTCAATCTCACCGGTCTTGCTAAAAAAAAAAATTAGACGTATAGTGTGGAAAACAATGTATGCTTGCAGTAAGTAAAGAGAGAAGGAAATTGTTGTGGTTTGTATAACAGTGTGGAAAATGGACCGGGGTTCATAGGTTCACTAGTTGCGTCTCTCCATAAAAATAACATGCTGGGTGAACAAATTACAGCTGGGCAATTGACAAATAGAGGTTGCACCATACTGCACAATATAACATGACGACTACTATGATATTTAGTGCGGGCATTACAACAAAATACATAGACCGTAATCCATTTGCATCTATGACTAATAATCCACCCTCAGGTTATCATCCGCCCCCCCTTAGGTATTAAGTTGCAAGCAACAGATAACTGCATTAAACAATGTGTGTGTAATGTGAGCAATGATTGTGCACGCGGGAACTCACACCGCTGTTTTCTCCCTAGTGGAAGCAACACATCCTCCCCCGTCACGTTTCTGTCACTCGAGCACAGGCGAAAAGGAGGCATGAACCCACTATCTAGCATAAATACTCCCTCTTGGAGTCACTAGCAACTACTTGGCCAGAGCAACCACTAGCAACGGAAAGCATGCAATATCACAAATAACATATGCAATAAAGAATATAATCAACTTGGCATAAGGTCAATATTCATCGGATCCCAGCAAACACAACATATAGAATTACATAAGATCAATCTCGATCATGATAGGCAGCTCACAAGACCTAAACATGGAGGCATATGAGGAGGAGACAACCATCTATCTACTGATATGGACCCGTAGTCTAGGGATGAACTACTCACGCATCACTCTGGAGGTAGGCATGGTGATGTAGAAGCCTCCGGTGATGATTTCCTCTCCGGCAGGGAGCCGGGAGACAGCTCCCGAACCCCCTGATCTAGGGTTGACGATGACGGCGGCTCCAGAACTTTTCGGGGATTTTTTATCAGGTGTTTAGGGTTTTCCATCCGGGGAGAATAAATAGGCGAAAGGGCAGAGGCGGTGGAGGCCAGGGGGCCCCACACCCATAGCTGGCGCGGCCAGGGGGAGGCGGTGCCACCCTATGGAGTGGCCCCATTGATGCCCGTCTTTGACTCTTCTTCGGTGTTCTGGATGCTTCCGGGAAAATAGGCACTTTGGGCTTTGTGGGGTCCAATTCCGAGAATGTTTCTTGAACAACTTTTCTGAAACCAAAAACAACAGAAAACAGGAAACCGACACTTGGCATCTTGTTAATATGTTAGTCCCGGAAAATGTATAAAAATGCTATAAATAAGGGAGAAAACATGTAGTAATTGGCATAATATGATCATGGAGCATCAGAAATTATAGATACGTTGGAGACGTATCAAGCATCCCCAAGCTTAGTTCCTACTCGTCCTCGAGTAGGTAAATGATAAAACAATAATTTCTGAGGTGACATGCTACTATCATAAACTTGATCATTATAATATAAAAGCATATGTATGCTGAGATTATAGAACTTCAAACATAAACATGATAAATAGAACTTTAATAATAAATCATAGGAATCACTTTGCATCATGAAGAGTATCTTAAATAAAGGATCATGGATAATAATGCAAAGAAAGATAAACGTTTGTTTCAGGTATAGAGAAAGCATGGAAAAGTGGTATTTCTCTAGTCCTTAAGAGTGGGACAAAACATAAATGCCAGGACATTTTCAAAGTTGATGAAGAAGACTAGAAAATTTAATTCAAGAACAAATAATATCACATCATGAAGTAATTATTGATGTTTATGGGACAAATGCACATAGAACTCAGAATGGAAAAAATGCTCTCTCAACTGTGCATAAAGCTAGAAAATAGAGACTCAACATAAAAGTAAAAGAAAGGCCCTCCGCAGAGGGAAGCAGGGATCACTCATGTGCTAGATATTTTTATTTTATCAAACATCGGTATTAAATTTTTTACATCCTAGAGGAGTGTCTATTTTTTTAGGAGAGGTGTATGCTTATGTCAACGAATGGTAAACAGACAATACAGTATGTCACAAGCCAACTGGATTCACAAGAGAGGATCCCATGGTGAAGGATGCAATTGGTGTAGATGGTCATCCCTCTTTCTCTTTTGTTTACACAATTATGCTTTGACTGAGAAATCAGGGGCAAAAATAGTGAAGAAAATTTGTTTGTATTAATTTGGGTCTGGGCACCCCACTGACAGCTCTTCTATCATTTGGATAAGCGGATGAAGCCACTAGTCCAGGGTGTGAAATCCAATCAACAAGTGAGATAAAGATTCTCTATTGATGTCCTCATGAGCAAAAACAAGAAACAAAACAGGAATAATTTTGAAGGTTTTAAAGATAACACATGAGCAATTTTACTTGGAGTGGCAGTTAAATACCACATATAGGTAGGTATGGTGTAAACAATGGGAAAACTTTGGTTTAAGGAGTTTGGATGCACGAGTAGAATTCCATACTCAGTACAGGTGGAGGCTAGCAAAAGACTGGGAGCGACAAATCAAGAGAGCATAAGAGCCATAATCATGCACAACAACATAAGCATAATTAATTAAAGCATAAGCGGTATCACAAGTTCAAAAACTAAGTGGTCATGGAGGCTATTCGTGACTGGTTTTTAGTCATAAACATGGTGTGAGCATGCGCCAAGTCAACCAAATAAAACATTTGAAAGAGAATACCATATATTGATGCTTTACTATGACAAGAACAACTCATGAATCTTTCAAGACATATTAAACGCTCTCAGCTATTTAAGGCTATGCATGCTACTCAATACCACAAGGCTTTAAAACTAAAATAACATTTAGCATGGCATGAAAAAGTTCTAGCCACAGTCTATACAAGCTTCTACTAGTACTGTTATAAATTCTATATCAAGTAGCATTTTTCTTTTCCCAACAAGCACCATACAAGATATGTTTTAACAAAAATACTCTTTATGATACATAAAGCAAACATGAGAGTACTCAAATACTACTAAAACCATACAAGATAAGAGATGCATGCAAACAGGAGCTAAATAAATGCAGCAGCCACACATAGATTAAGAATACACCGTATTATCATGAAAAAGCGGAGCGTGTCACTCTCCAATAAAATAATGCTGGGGTTTAACCAAGCTTATTATGAAAAAAAACTAAAAACAAAAATAAAATACACTCCAAGTAAAGCACATAAGGTGTGACCGAATAAAAATATAATTTCACTTGAAGTGACATGATAATTTGTTGATGAAGAAGGGGATGCCTTGGGCATCCCCAGGCTTAGATGCTTGAGTCTTCTTAGAATTTTTTGGGATGTACCACCGGGGCATCCCCAAGCTTAGGCTTTTCACTCTTCTTGATCACATCATATCATCCTCTTCTCTGGACCCTTGAAAACTTCCTTCACACCAAAATTCTCACAATCTTCATTAGCAACGTTAGTGCAATCGAAATAATAAATTCACATGGTTCAGTTTCAAAACAATACTAGCACTCAAAAACACATTATCTGATGTCACAACTTCTTTGAAAACTCTTTTTCTACAAAGAACGCAAAAAGAAAGAGATTAAGATGCAAATGCAATTATTGTTAGAAATCTGTCAAAACAGGACAACAGACAGAGATCGATTTTTTTCGAAAATCTTCTTTTGCTCAAATAATAAAGTTGCGTATATATCCTAGGATTAAGCACAAAAAAGCTCATGTAATTTTCAATTTTCTGTGATTTTATACGTAATTAACAATGGACATCAGAAATCTGTTTCCTGCGCAGGAATCCGAAATATAGTCTCAACTTTCCACTAGAGGCTTTACTTGGCTCAACAAAAACACATAATAAAAGATACAGAGGGGTTGATAAGGAAATATAGAACACCCAGGTGCAAAGCACACAAAAGAAAACAAAGGAAAACTGAATGAAAGCAGAGAAATAAAACAGGTTGTCTCCCGGTAGCGCTTTTCTTTAACGCCTTTCAGCTAGGCCTAAAAGATCAACTCAAGTATTTTCAAGTGAAGAAGTATAAACTATAACTTTGTATAAACCATTATTTGCAGCAATAGGCACCCCAGATGTTTCTGAAGATTCAACATGGAGGTCACTGTTAGTTTCATTAATTGTTTAGCAACTTTCAGCACAAATTGAGATTTGGGTTTAGTTATCTTGGGAACATACATGAATCTTTGCTCCTTTACCACAAAGGCTGTCTCCTTATTGAATTTAAGAGATGAAAAAGTTGAGCTTAAAGTTCCCAAAGCATCCTATAGTTTACCAATCCTAAACTTTTGATTATCATGAGTGTTGCTAGCCTCTAGAGGAGTGATTCTTTTATCAATAGTAATTATCGATTCATTAATTTTGCTATAATTATCAAGGAAAATTGGTAAGTTCATTTACAAAGAGTTTAGTTTATTAATAACATCCTCCAAAGTGATCTCAGTTTTAACAGTTGTAATGGGGGTGATCCTACTAAACTTTCAATCAAATTGAAGGCTTCTAAAGCAGGAGTTCCTAGAAAATTACCACCCGTAAGAGTATCTAACACATACCTATACCAACCAGAAATACCAACATAAAAATTCCTCAGGAGTATCGGGGTAGAATATTGTTTTGTACATTTTTATTCTATACCAAGCATCTTTTAAACTCTCTCCCTCTTGTTTCTTAAAAGACCGAACCTCAACTTCAGGGATACTCATTCTAGTGAAATAACAGCAAGCAAATAAATAACAGCTATAAAGTAAACTATTTTTGTGTGTGTTTTTAATATAGAGAAGAAAAACAAGAAAAAAATAAAAACAAGACAATAAACAAAATAAAGAGGTTCAAAGTGAGAGACTCGCCTTGCCAGAAGACATCCTTCCTCCCTGGCAACGGCGCCAGAAAAATCCTTGCTACACTTTGATGGTGCCTTGAAAGGGAGGAGTTTTGATGATGATTAAGTCCCCGGCAACGGTGCGAGAAAAATCCTTGATGATTGCATTGGGAACCCCAAAAGGAGGGTGTGATGATCACATCGGTAGGAGTTTTCCCCTTAGTTAAGAACCAGGGTTATCAACCCAGTAGGAGAAACAGGACCTTCGGAAGGTTGATGCCACTGACGGTGGTGCTGGCGCTTCACCGGTGTCAGCAACAACGCGGAACCTGCACACAACACAACCAAAATACTTTGCCCAACGGTACAGTGAGGTTGTCAATCTCACCGGTCTTGCTGAAAACAAAGATTAGACGTATAGTGCGGAAAACAGTGTATGCTTGCAGCAAGTGAAGAGAGCAGGAAATTGTTGTGGTTTGTTTAACAGTGTGGAAAATGGACCGGGGTTCATAGATTCATTAGTGGTGTCTCTCCATAAAAATAACATGCTGGGTGAACAAATTACAACTGGGAAATTGACAAATAGAGGTTTCACCGTAGTGCACAATATAACATGATGACTACTATGATATTTAGTGCGAGCATTACAACAAAATACATAGACCGAAATCCATCTTCATCCATGACTAATAATCCACCCTCAGGGTATCATCCGAACCCCCTTAGGTATTAAGTTGCAAACAACAGATAACTACATTAAACAATGTGTGTAATGTAAGCAATGAGTGTGCACGCGGGCACTGACACCGCTGTTTTATCCCTAGTGGCAACAGCACATCCTCCCCTGTCACGTTTTTGTCACTCGAGCACAGGCGAAAAGGAGGCATGAACCCACTATCTAACATAAATACTTCCTCTTGGAGTCACTAGCAACTACTTGGCCATAGCAACCAGTAGCAACGGAAAGCATGCAAGATCACAAATAACATATGCAATAAAGACTATAATCAACTTGGCATAAGGTCAATATTCATAGGATCCTAGCAAACACAGCTTACAGAATTGCATAAGATCAATCTCGATCATGATAGGCAGCTCACGAGATCTAAACATGGAGGCATATGAGGAGGAGACAACCATCTAGCTACTGCTATGGACCCGTAGTACAGTGATGAATTACTCACACATCACTACGGAGGCAGGCATGGTGATGTAGAAGCCTCCGGTGATGATTTCCTCTCCGGCAGGGTGCCGGGAGACAGCTCCAGAACCCCTTGATCTAGGGTTGACGACGACGGCGGCTGTGGAACTTTTCGGGGATTTTTGATCAGGTGTTTAGGGTTTTCCATCCGGGGGGAATAAATAGGCGAAAGGGCAGGGCGATGGAGGCCAGGGGGCCCCACACCCATAGCTGGCGCGGCAAGGGGGAGGCCACGCCACCCTATGGTGTGGCCCCCTGATGCCCATCTTCGACTCTTCTTCGTTGTTCTGGATGCTTCCGGGGAAAATAGGCACTTCGGGATTTGTGGGGTCCAATTCCGAGAATGTTTCCAGAACAACTTTTCTGAAACAAAAAACAGCAGAAAATAGGGAACTCGCACTTGGCATCTTGTTAATAGGTTAGTCCCGGAAAACGTATAAAAATGCTATAAATAAGGGAGAAAACATGTTGCAATTGGCATAATATGATCATGGAGCATCAGAAATTATAGATACGTTGGAGACGTATCAGTCTCAACCTTGTAACTGTATGCATAGTTGAGAGAGCATAGTTTCCATTCTGAGTTTAATGTGCATTTGTCCTAGAAACATTATTAATTGATTCATGATGTGTTATTGCTTGCTCTCAAAGTATTTGTGCTAGTATTCCTCATAAACTTTGAAGGTGTCGTGGCATTTATGTTTTGCCCCACTCTCAAGGACTAGCGAAATATCACTTTGCCATGCTTTCTCTATACTTGAAACAAACGTATAACTTTTGATGCATTGTGTTACTTCTCATGATGCAAGGTGATTGCTATGCTTTATTGTTAAAATTTTATTTATCATTCTCGTGTTGAAGTTCTATTATCTCAGCTTACATATGATTTTACATTATCAATGATCAAGTTTGTAGTGGTAGCATGTCACCTCAGAAATTTTGTGTTTTTATCGTTAACCTATTCGAGGACGAGTAGGAACTAAGCTTGGGGATGTTGATAGGTCATAAACGTATCCTTAATATCTGATGTTCCATATTGTTTTCATGTTATTTCCTACATATTTGCTCTACACTTTATGTCATTTTACCGATTTCCGGGACTAACCTATTAACAAGATGCCACATAGTCACTTACCTATTTTCTGTTGTTTTTAGTTTCAGAAAAGTTCTTCTAGAAATATTCTCGGAATTGGAAAATTCAAAGCCTAGAAGTCTTAGAATTCCCGAAGGTTCCACGGAGTCCCAAAGAGGCCCGGAGGGGGGCCACACCATAGGGCGGCGCGCCCACTGGCCGCGCCTGGGGGTGGTGTGTGCCCCTCGGGTTCCCACTGTCATCGCCCTTTCGCCTATTTACCCCCCCCCCCCCCCCGACATATCAACCCTAGAGATATACCAATTTTCCCGAGAAACACCCGAGGCCGCCGTCATCGTCATCCCGAGATCGGGAGGGTTCTGGAGCTCTCCTCGGCACCCTGTCGGGAGGGAAATTCATCACCGGAGGGGTCTACACCACCATGCCCTCCTTCGAAGTGATGCGTGAGTAGTTCATCCCTGGACTACGGGTCCATAGCAGTAGCTAGATCGAGATCATCTTTATGTAATGCTACATGGTGTGTTTGCTCGGATCCAATGAATGTTGAATGATATGTCTTATGATTATCAATCTATCATGTTATCTTCATGCATATATTGTTTATGATCTTGCATGCTCTCTTATTAGTAGATGCTCTGGCCAAGTAGATGCTAGTAACTCCAAGAGGGAGTATTTATGCTCGATAGTGGGTTCATGCCTCCTTTGCATCTGTGCTCGAGTGACAGAAACGTGACAGATGGAGGATGTGCTTTTGCCATTAGGGAGAAAACAACGATGTTTACTTCATTTACATTGTTTACATTACACACTTTGCTTACTGCAATTATCTGTTGCTTGCAACTTAATACCCAACGTTTGTTCGGATGATATTCGGAGGGTGGATTATTAGTCGTAGATGCAGTTGGATGACGATCTATGTATCTGTTGTAATGCCCGCATGAATCACATAGTAATCTCTATGTCTTCCATATGCACTACGGTGCAGCCTTCATTTCTATCAATTGCCTAGCTGTAATTTTTTCACCACGCATGTTATTTTTCTTTCACGGAGAGACACCACTAATGAACTGTGGACCCTGGTACATTTTATTATACTGATAATACACACATTGCTTCTACTGTTTTCACAATGCTTCCACTTTTTTCACACTCCTGCTACTTTTTTCATACTATTCTCATGTTGTTTTCTACACCATACGTTTAACCTCGTTGTTATCAGCAAAACCGCTGAGATTGACAACTTCACTTCTTTGTTGGGGCAAAGTGATTTGATTGTGTTGTGTAGGTTCCACGTTGCTGCTGAATCGGTAGTGCGCCCTGCCATCTCAGCTGCATCAACCTTCTGAAGTTACTCCTTCCTCCTACTGGTCGATTAAACCTTGGTTTCTTTCTGAGGGAAAACTGCTGTTGTGCTCATCATACCTTCCTCTTGGGGTTTCCCAACGAGTGCAAGACCTGCACCATCACGGGCTTGGGCAGTCGGGAGTCCAGAGACTCCGACCCCTGAGGCCCGGAGATTCCGGTCCAGACCTGGGGCTCCGGCAAATCTCTAGACAATCTCCGGAGACCTTCTAGGGGGTGACACCACTTGCGCAACTTTTCCTTCACGCATGAAAATCTTCATATCGAAGACTCCTGTCTGGGAGACCGGAGACTCCGGCATGGAATAAATTCTAGCAACTTTAACATATGTAGATATCTTTGTAATATAATCGAATGACCCTAATGTCGAGACATCGTAGTAGTTTTCATAGACTGGGGTGCCATGAGACTACGGTAGAGACGTGGGGTAACGGAATAGCGTAGTAACACAGAACACGGGATTTTACCCAGGTTCGGTACGTCGCGACAGTACGGCGTACCTACTCCTGCACTTCTCACTAACTGGGACTAAAGCCCGTATAACAGGGTTACAATGTGAGAGAATAGATCTAGCTACTCGACGAGGGTGAACTTCCCGGCGAGTTGCGTAGAGCTTTAGCTTGTGTCTAACTTAACTTATGAAACTTATGTAATCTATCTCCCGTCCGGCTTTATATAATAGCCGGATTAGGGCTTACAGAACAGAAACCTAGAAGACTACGTTTAACTTGTAACTTGGAAAGTAAGGAATCCGTCTTCTCCTCCAAGCCAGATCACGTGGGCCGTGATCCGGGTTCTTCTAGAATCCGGCTTCTGCGCGTCGGACTACTGGGCCGCCCAATGGACCTAAGCCCATTACCATGTAGGCCACCCTGGTAGTCCGGCTCTTTTGTCTACCATCTTCTATACCCCTATTCAGTATATATCCGACAGTAGCCCCCAGGAAGGATCAAAACTCTGAAACTCCGCCTTTCGTCAAATACATTTTGTCCGGGAAAACTTGATTCAGCAGTCTTGATTCTTTCTTCTTTCCTTTTGAAGGAGATGGTAACATAAAACTCGGAACTATGAAAATCCGGCTTTTCTTCTCGCGATCCTTCGCGGAAAAGGAACTCGTGACATCAGCGCTTTAATCATGCTGACGCAAGCGCCGCTTGGTTTCACGCGGGAAACCCTGCAACGTATCTCTGACAGATTCTCACGAGAAACGAGGAGATAGCCATCATTCCTCTGTCGTTCCATTTCCCGGATTTTCCGGCGAGCGACACGCGTCGAACATCCAACGGTCAAAAGAGCCGTTGGCGCGTATCTAGAGGTTTTCAGGCTATAAATAGCCGTCCTCGTCGTCATCGGAAATCTTTCCTCACTCCATACTGCCCACGCCATTGACGCAAACGCGAGCACGAGAGCAAGAACGAGACCTTGCCCCGACGAGCTCTTCGCACGCCGGAGCGCACACACATCACCAAGGAAGATGGCTTCTCCGTCGTCCTCACCGGCTCGCGCCTCCATCGACGAACTTTTGGGCGACCTAGATCCACAGCTAGGGTCGCCCAAGCATGCCGGCGGCGAGCCGGAAAAGGCCACGGCATCCGCGGCGGGCGGAGGAAGCGCTTCCGCCGCCGCGGACGCTGCGGGCCCAAGCGCCACAACAACTCCGCCGTTTGCTTCAGAACCGGAGGGGGTCAAGATTCACTCCCGTGGCACTGAGCGCTTCTCCACTGGAGCTGATGAAGAAGCAGAATTTGTCGGAATTTGGAATCAGAGTAATACTTCACTCGTCCTCCTTCGTCGGATGTCAAGGGATAGATTAATAGTTAAAGGCAAATGGCGGATCTCGAAGGATGAGCCAGAGCCCAAGCCAAAGGAAGGAGAACGCGTCCTCCTTACCTCTCATATCACGAGAGGTATGGGTTTTCCCCCTTCCGCCTTTTTCCTAGACGTCCTTAACTTTTATGGTGTTCAACCACATAATATCTCTCCAAATTCCATCCTTCAATTAGCTAGTTTCCAAGCTCTTTTCGAAGGGTATCTTGGAATAACTCCCGATTTAGACTTCTGGCATTATTGTTTCGAGGTAAAACATAACATCACAAACGGTGTTTCGCCCATCTGCGGTACCATATCTTTTATCCTCAGAAACTTTAGGGAAGAATGGTATCCAAAGATAAGAATGCCGAAACCTGACCAATCTTGGCTAGGTTCTTTCTTTTATCACCAAGACATTTCGTCCCCAGGCAGAGAAACCGGAGTTCCTCCCTTTGTTAATTCTGCCGCTACTCCTCACGAGAATTGGACATTGGCAGTAACAGAGGATTTGCCTGAAAACCTGATGAAAATAAAGCGGCGCATTGCCAAACTTTCTTCTTCTCAACCACCTTTGGTTTGGAAGGATATCGTTTTATGCTGGTTTGGACGTCGCGTACAACCTTTATCCCTTCGTTCCCGACTTCTTTGCGAGTACATGGGACCGGAAGATAGCATGAGAGGAACAGATAGGTCCTTTAGCAAGAAGGATTTTATAGAACGCCTTCATCAGATAGTTGCCGCTGATAGCCAGATTGAGGAAAGTCTAGCTATTTATCATGCGGAAAATCTGGTTCCTAAGGTACTTTCCTTCCCTTGTTTCTGAGTTTGCTCAGATTATCTTCTCTCTTCATTTTTTAACATACTGTTAATTCTTTCCTAGTTTGACGAACTTGGAGAAAATGATCTTGCTTCTGATGCTGAAATCAGCAAATTACATGCCGAGTTTTACAACAACCAAAAGCGCAAGAGGCAAACTACTATCAAAGAAGAATTTCCTTCTGCAGCTACGGGTAAAAGGGGGAGAACGAATACACCAATGGGCGGAAATTTTCGATCACCTGCTGGAAACGAATCCATTCCTACTCCGGATGATATCCGGGTAAAAGAAGAGCCTTTCGACGACCTCGGATATATTCGTCCGGAAGCTAAGCAATTTTTTGCTCCTGCGCCTCTTGTTCGCCCCTGGCCACAAAATGGATTAGTTATCCGCAATAATATCGCATTCTCGCCCCGTCAGGTCATACACGATGGCCTTCACCATGTTGGAATTCTTTTCATGGAATATGCCAGGGAATTCAAGGAGACCTTGGCTGACTTGCGAGAAATGAGCCAGGTAATACTTCTAGCCCCCAAGCATTAAGTTGAAACCCTAAATTCTTCTGAATGCTTCTTTGTATGCTTGTTCAAACTTAAGCATCTGGCTTTCATTTCCATGTTTCAGCATTCCGCAGATGCCATAAACTTGGAAGTTTTGAAAAAACTTAGCCTCAAAAGCAGAGAAGTAAAAACACTTCAATCTGTTATTGAATCAAAAAGCAACGAACTGGCGTCGTCTCAACGGCAATTATCAAAAGCCACCGGTATTTTACTTCGTGTTTATTGATTTTTGCTGGAAAATCATTGCTAGATCTTGCCGTAATGTCGGATTATTTTGTCCCTGCTTTTCAGCTGCTTTAACCAAAGCCAAGAAGCACACAGCAAACGCTGCTTATTTTTCTCAACTTCGTGAAGAAAACTCCAACCTTCAAAGAGAACTTTCAAAAGTTCGAGAAGAACTGGAAGCCAGTAATCTAGCCCTTGGGATTGCGCAATCCAAGGCTTCTTTGCAGGCAGCAGAGGATAGATCTATTATCAATGATTTAGAAAGTATGCTATTCCCTCGTATGAAAGAGGGCGATGAAATTGACGCGGTTCTTGGTAAGTTGACTTCTTTTACCAATACTTTCATGTCATATTTCTTGTATTCTCTAATCTTTGCTTTTGTCAAAAAAGCAGGAAATTTTCCAGGAATTTCTCGGACTGAAAAGATCCGGGCCTTTGGGAAGATATGGAATTCAATCAGAAATGCAGGAATGCATTTAATTAATAAATTCCTGCCCACAAGTAGTATACAATCTTCAGAAGTTTACCGACTTCCGGATGGCATCATGGAGGTAGAAAATTCGAAGGAATCTTTCCTTCGCTCTGCTGCACGGGGTGGTGCGCGAATGGCACTTGGCCTCATGCGCTTACACTACCCTGATGCAAAATCCTGGCGTGTAGCATCCGGTATTCCTCAAGAATGTACAGAAGCACAAATAAATGCGATCTTTAATGAAGTTGAAGGCCACGCCACTCAGATTGCCTCCATGGTGAATATCTCCATTACTTATCCGGAAGAAGTGCCCGCAGCCCCCGAGAATGATAGCAGTGATGAAGACTCAGAAGTTTAAGGGGGCGCACTTGACCTGGATGATGGATGTGTATAGTAGCTTTTTTACAATGTAATTTATATTGTAATGCTTCTATGTCATTTGTCGGAACAAGAACTCCGCCTTTTGCAATTTCAAGCTTCTTGCAAAGTTTTTTCGGGTTTGGCTGTTCCTTTATCTTCTAAGTAATCTGGCATCTGTGTTTTAACTGCTCTAGTGTTTAAAAATGGCTCAATTAGCAATATGTATCGTCATGTTGAGTAACTGGGGACGAACCAAACAGTTTTAAAAACTCAGAAACATGGATTATGCTAGAAGCATTTTTACTGACTAGTTTCAGTAACCCAACACATACACAATCAGATAAAACTTAGAGAAAACAAGGAACTGTTCTGAAACTTGGGCACGCAGGCACAATCCGAGTTTCCTTTAACCTTTAACAGGCCGAATCATTCAGCTTTTAAACACCGAGCACGCAGGCACAATTCGGGTCAACATTGAGTATTTGTAAGATCATTGGGAAATAGATAAAGCGGAAATATTTTGTACTTATAATGAATATGAATTCCGACAACTTTATTTCATGATCTCAAAGATGTTTACATAGAAATTGAACTAAGTGTAGAAGGGACGTAATTGCTGGATACTCCAAGGCCTATTTGTCTCTCCTAGTTCATCATCTATTTTTCTCTTTCTTTTGCGATTCGGCTTCTCGGGGTCGTCCTCCGTATCTCGAATGTCAACAAGATAGTATGATCCATTCTTCATGGCTTTACTGATGACAAATGGTCCTTCCCATACTGGGGCTAATTTGTGCTTCCTTTTCTGCACCAATCTCAGCACTAAGTCACCTTCTTTAAAAGAACGATGCCTGATTTTCCGACTGTGATAACGTCGTAAACCTTGCTGGTAGATGGCGGATCTTTGAAGTACAAGTTCTCGTTCCTCTTCTAAGAGATCGACGGCATCCTGTCGTGCTTCCTCGGCATCCGAGTTGTCAAAATTCTGCACTCTCGGGCTATCATGGATCATATCCGTTGGAAGAATAGCTTCCGCACCATAAACCAGGAAAAACGGGGTTTGCTCGGTTGACCTATTTGGCGTCGTTCGAATACTCCACAACACGGAAGGTAGCTCTTCTACCCATGCTCCAGCTGCTCTATGGAGAGGAGTTTCGAGTCTTGGGCGTATTCCTTGCAGGATTGAACTGTTCATTCTTTCAACCTGTCCATTAGATTGCGGGTGTGCCACAGATGCAAGATCTAAGCGAATTCCCGTTTGTTGGCAGTATTTTGCCAAGTCTCCAATGGAAAAATTTGTCCCGTTATCAGTTATTATGCTGTGTGGGACGCCATACCTCATTACTAAATCAATAATGAAATTTCTGGCAGTTGCACCGTCCAGCTTTTTGATGGGTTTAGCCTCCACCCATTTTGTGTACTTATCTACCGCTACGAGTAGATGTGTAAGTCCACCTCTTGCAGTTTTGAACGGTCCCATCATATCTAGCCCCCAGACCGCAAACGGCCATGTGATAGGGATAGTTTTAAGTGCTTGGGCCGGCAAATTGGTCTGCTTGGCATAATATTGGCATCCTTCGCACGTATTCACTATGCGTTCGGCGTCTGTCTTGGCTGTTAGCCAGAAAAACCCCGCCCGGAATGCTTTTTTGACTATGCTTTTTGATTGAGCATGATGTCCGCAATCGCCGGCATGGATTTCTTCCAGTATTTCTCTTCCTTCTTCTGGTGAAATATACCGTTGAAAAATTCCGGAAGTACTGCGTTTATACAAGTGGTCGTTGATCACCATGT
Source organism: Alopecurus myosuroides (assembly GCA_028641055.1). NCBI lineage: Eukaryota > Viridiplantae > Streptophyta > Magnoliopsida > Poales > Poaceae > Alopecurus > Alopecurus myosuroides. The sequence continues at coordinate 153,955,155 of CM054057.1, forward strand.
ATCCTTTGCATCGACGCTGTATTTGCCTTTGCAAGACCTCGTCTGCTCCTTCCGGGTACTTCTGATTGACTAAGAAGTTTAAGTACGGGATTGTCCAATCCGGTTTAACGAGCATGACTTCAATTGTTTCAGATGCTAGAGGGTAATCAACGTCTCCACCTTTTATGGACGGTTCATGCAAATGCTGGACGAATACCCCTGGTGGTAAAGTTTTTACTCTCTCTGATCCCATGCGGGCTAACGCATCCGCGTTCCAATTTTCCTCCCTTTTTATGTGAAGGACTTCGAACCCGAAGAAGCAGATGGCAAACTCATCCACCGTTCTCCGATATTCGGCCATTATAGAGCTTTTCGCGTCCCAGGTTTGGTTGAGCTGATGCTGTACCAAATCCGAGTCTCCATAGCACAAGATGCGTTTTACCCCTATTTCTTTTGCAATATGCAAGCCATGAAGCAAAGCTTCGTATTCTGCCACATTATTACTGGCGTTGAAGTGTATTTGTAATACATACTCCATTGTGTCTCCCTTGGGAGATTTTAGAACTACGCCGGCTCCAGCTCCTTCCTTCATCTTGGATCCATCAAAGTGCATGATCCAGTACTCGGATTCTGGCATCGGTGTATTTTCCATTGCTTCTGTCCAGTCGGCGACGAAATCTGCCAAAACCTGGGATTTTATTGCCGTCCTTGGCTGGTACTTAATGTCGAAAGCTGCCAGCTCGATGCCCCATTTAGCTACTCGGCCGGTTGCCTCCGCATTGTTTATAATATCCCCTAGTGGTGCTTTACATACCACTGTTATGGAATGTCCTTGGAAGTAATGGCGCAGCTTTCTAGATGCAAAAAATACGCCATATGCCAGTTTCTGATAGTGCGGGTATCTTTGTTTGGATTCGGAGAAAACTTCGCTTATGTAGTATACCGGATGTTGATCTGGTATGCTTTGCTCTTCTTTTGTCCGTTCCACAACGATTACCGCGCTAATGACCCGATTAGTAGCCGTAAGGTATAGTAACATGGGCTCTTCGTCTTTGGGTGATGCCAAGACGGGAGCGTTCATCAAGGTTTCTTTTAACTGGGCCAACGCTGCATCGGCCTCTTCTGTCCATTCGAACTTGTCGGATTTCTTCAAAAGTTTGTAGAGTGGTAAGGCTTTATCCCCCAGCCGACTAATAAATCTGCTGACGGCTGCAGCGGAACCCGTCAATCTTTGGACATCTTTTACGCACGTAGGTTTTGAGATATTCAAGATTGCCTTGATCTTTTCCGGGTTAACTTCTATCCCTCTGTGAGAAACGATGAAACCCAGAAGTTTTCCTGAGGGAACCCCGAATACGCACTTAGATGGATTCAACTTCATCTTGTAAGTGCGCAAGTTTTCGAAGGTTTCTCGCAAATCCTCAAGGAGTGTATCTTTTTCCTTGGTTACGACGGCAATATCGTCCACGTAAACATGGACATTTTTTCCAATCTGACTATGCAAACAACGTTGCATGCAACGCTGGTAGGTTGCACCTGCGTTCTTCAGGCCAAAAGGCATGGTTATATAGTAATACGTCCCGTACGGGGTTATAAAAGAAGTCTTGATTTGATCTTCCTTTTTCATGCGTATTTGGTGGTACCCGGAGTATGCATCCAAAAAGCATAAAAGCTCGGAGCCTGCAGTGGCATCTATTATTTGATCGATTCGCGGTAGTGCGAACCTATCTTTCGGACATAACTTGTTCAATCCTGTGTAATCTATACACATTCTGAGGGCAGTTGTGTCTTTCTTCAGTACTAATACCGGATTTGCGGACCAGTCAGTATGGATTACTTCCTTGATGAAATCCGCTGCTAAAAGCCGGATAATTTCCTTGCCAATAGCCTTCCGTCTTCTTCCGTCAAATCGACGGAGACCTTGTTTGACGGGTTTTGATCCGGGAATAACCTTGAGTTGGTGCTCAGCAAGTTCCCTGGGTACGCCTGGCATGTCAGCTGGACACCAGGCGAAAATATCCCAGTTCTCACGGAGGAACTTGATGAGCTCGCCTTCCTATTTGTCGGTCATCCCAGTCCCTACTACGACAAATTTTGTCGGATCTTTGGGATCTAGGATTACCTGTCTTGTATTCTCGGACGCCTTGAAGCTATCTGTTGGCTTCCGAGTTTCTTTTCCTGCCGGCATTTCTTTCGGCGATACCTCCTTGGCTAAGTCCTTCAGTTCTTCCTGAGCTATAACTCTTTGAGCGCAAAGGGCGTTTTGCTTCTCCAACTCGTTTGCCAGCTTGAAATCACCGGCAATGGTAATTACTCCTCCTTTGGGTCCTGGCATCTTCAGCTTGTTGTAGATATAGCAAGATCTTGCCATAAATTTGGCGAAAGCCGGACGTCCGAGTATTGCATGATACACGCTTTCGAACGGCACTACTTCGAAGGATACTTTTTCCTGCCGGAAGTGATCTTTATCTCCGAAGGTGACATCTAGGGAAATTTCTCCTAGGGATCGTGCTTGCCTGCCAGGAACAATACCGTGGAAGCGTATATTGCTGTAGTTGAGCTGGGACTCGGATATCTTCAAGTGCTTCAGTGTATCCAGGTACATTATGTTGATGCTGGATCCTCCGTCCATCAGCACTCTTCTTAGCCTAGTGTTTTGAACAATAGGGCTTACAACCAGAGCTTGTGTGCCGGGTTCAGGGATATTTCCGGGATGATCTGACTGATCCCAGATTATCGGTGTGTTGGAATACTTCAAGAATTTTGGGGTTGCAGGAACAACCGCGTTTATTTCTCGAAGTGTCCTTTTGGCCACCTTTGCTGACGGGGTTGCTAGGAAAGTTAACATTGCTTCTCCGTCAACTCTCGGAAATTTGGGTTCGCCTTTTCGCTGTTGTTCCTGGATTTTGTCATCAGTGTCCGATTCACTGTCTTCTTTTTCAGCTTCTGGCTTTTGTTTGGCAGGTTTCCTCTTGGAACCCTTCCCTTTATTTCCGGATCCTGCATTGCCTTTCATGTGCTTGTTTAGCCGGCATTGCGCATTTGTATGGGTAGGTTTCCCAAACTGAGAGTGGTGGACGCAGGGTTCCGACTTAATTCTCTCCCATTCTTCGGGAGTGTAATTGATTGGATCTGGACTGCGGCCTTTCCACTTGTTCCCCTTTTCTCCTCCAAAGGCTATGTTAACCTCCTTGGGCTTTGTTGTTGACTCCGGAGTTCCTTTTTTATCAGAACGAGGTGTTTTCTTGGCCAGTATTAGTGACTCAATATTGCCTCCTCTTGCTCTGATATCGTCTTCGGCTGCAGCATGCTCATTAGCGGTTGTAAGCATAGATCCGAGATCTTTGTGCTTTTTAGAACCAACCATGAACGGTACCAGTCCGGGTTTTAGGCCATTGACGAAAGCATGCATTGCTTGTACGTCAGTTACTCCAGAGCAACTATTCTTCATTGCAGTCCATCTGGAGATGAAATCCACGTATGGTTCGTCTTCAAATTGGGTGCAACGGTTCAGCTGGTTGATGCTATTTGGGCGTTTGTATGTTCCCCGAAAATGCTGAGTAAATACTCTCGCCATATCATCCCAACTATCGACAGTTCTTGATGGTAAACCATTGATCCAATCTCTGGCTCCGTCTAGCAACATTAGGGGAAGAAACTTGACAGCTTCCAGGTCTGTCCCGTTGTTGATTTGGACGGCTGTGTAATAATCTGAAAGCCAGGTATCCGGGTTTGTACTGCCGGTATACTTTTGGTAGGTTGGACCAACTTTGGCGAAGCCAGAATGCAGGGTTATCCTTCGGATCCTGTCAGTAAAACACTTAGGACCAAAGTATAGATCATCCTTTTCTGCTCTATCAATATGTGCAGAATATCTCCCGGCTGAATGGACAGAAGGGGATCTGCCCCTTTCTTTTCCATTGTTGCGCGGACGCGCTTTTCCGAGGTTATCTCTATCTCTTCCGTTGTCACGCCCTCTGGGATTAGGTGGACTCCTGCTCCTGTACCTTTCCTTATCTTTGGGCGGTGTCCGAGATCTTTCACGTCTGTGAGGTGTATCGTATCTTCCGGCTTTTTCAGCTGGGTTTCTCGGAGGTGGCATTATTTTGCCGTCATTCCGGTTTTTGTCTTCCCGATCGTGTGGTTTATATCCATCTTTCGGGAGATGAGGTCCGGTTCTAGACGCTGCGTCCCGGTTGTCGGGGTTTTTCTTGTCTTTTCTCGGATCCTCTTTTTTATCCGAATCTCCAGGTTCTTCCGGTCCAGGTGCTCCAGCAGCGCAAGTAACCGTTTTGCAGAGGGCGGAATTATCATGCAGCCTCCCTGATCGCTCTTGGCCTCGCTGTTGCTGTTGTAATGCTTTTCCTAGGAAAGCATACACCCCTTGGAGTTTTTCCCCGTTGGAGTACAGATCATTGTTTAGGATGGCGAACGCTGCTTCCGCGTTTTATGCTGCGGTTTTGTATATTGGTTCGCCCTTGGCATCTTTGCCGTTTAACTGCTTTTGCCAAGATGGGTTATAAAACCTTTCTTTCGGCGGGAGTTCTTCCGGTTTTGCAATTCCGGGTAACCTAGTAGGTTTTAAGGCAGATCTATGCTTTCTCTCGTACTCCTCTATTTCTTCCTTCATGACTTTGATGTCATTATGGGTTTGTTGGAGATGTTGCCGAGATCTAAGCAGATGTTGCTGTTGCCGTTGGAAAGCTTGTCTCCTGGCTTCCAGCATCTCAGGGGGTTCATTGGGTCCCACTGGAGTTTGTAATAGTTCTTGCTCTTCCAGTTCTGTCATTGGCGGAGCAGTGATTTCCTTAGATTTCTTTTCCGTAGGCTTTGTGCCACTAATATCTCCAACTTCCAGGTTTTCATCAGCGAGATCAGCTGACTTTTTCTTCCGGAGTTTGTACTGGAGTTTTTTAGAAGCACGGTGCTTTTTCTTGGAAGACGGAGGTTTCTTGACAGGTTCATCCTCTGTCATCTCCTTGACATTAGGGAATATCGGAGAAGTTTCTCCGTCTTCCCTCTCTTCCACTGGCGGAGGGGTTTTAGGGCTTTCCTGGCTATCGGCACCCGTTGTATCAGCTGGTTTTGCCATTAGCACTTCATGGAATCCCTCTTGAAAGGACTTAACTTTTCTTACGAAGGCATCATCGTCTTCGTCTTCGGAGTCGAAGTTATCCGATCCGGTTTCCGACTCCAATCTCGCCTCTATGGCGGCAAGCACGGACTCTGTTTCCGAGTTCATCGTCTGGTTGACGGATGTCGGATCTTCCGTCTCTGTGACGGGTATTGGTTCTTCCGTCTCTGTGACGGGTGTATTGTTGTCTGCCTCTTGCACGGGATTTCCGTCATCCGTGTTTTCGGCGATCTCGGATTGCACCATGCCGATAAAGTGCGTATCACTGTTTTGTCGGCGATCTGAGCAAAATCCGGCATCATAGTCGTCTTCGACTGGGTATAGGGCGGGTGGGATAAATTTGCTTCCACCGCAAAACCCCATTGCCTCCGCGGTTAATCCGATAAAGATGTTAGCAGATCCAATCGGTAAAACGCAGGCACTTACCAGGTGGTTTTGCGCCGGTATGTAGGATCCGTTGTCGAGGAAGCGCCCGACGTCGTCGTCGAATTCCAGGCTTCCGACAGTGATCGATCTTCCAATTCCGCCGAGTATCCCAGATCGGAATTTCACGCCTGACGTCGTTTGCCCCACGGTGGGCGCCAACTGTCGAGACATCGTAGTAGTTTTCATAGACTGGGGTGCCATGAGACTACGGTAGAGACGTGGGGTAACGGAAGAGCGTAGTAACACAGAACACGGGATTTTACCCAGGTTCGGTACGTCGCGACAGTACGGCGTACCTACTCCTGCACTTCTCACTAACTGGGACTAAAGCCCGTATAACAGGGTTACAATGTGAGAGAATAGATCTAGCTACTCGACGAGGGTGAACTTCCCGGCGAGTTGCGTAGAGCTTTAGCTTGTGTCTAACTTAACTTATGAAACTTATGTAATCTATCTCCCGTCCGGCTTTATATAATAGCCGGATTAGGGCTTACAGAACAGAAACCTAGAAGACTACGTTTAACTTGTAACTTGGAAAGTAAGGAATCCGTCTTCTCCTCCAAGCCAGATCACGTGGGCCGTGATCCGGGTTCTTCTAGAATCCGGCTTCTGCGCGTCGGACTACTGGGCCGCCCAATGGACCTAAGCCCATTACCATGTAGGCCACCCTGGTAGTCCGGCTCTTTTGTCTACCATCTTCTATACCCCTATTCAGTATATATCCGACACCTAAAAACATCAACACACATAAACATATACATGTGTTGTTAACAAACACTCAAAACAAGATTTCGGCGCATTTGCGCTTTCAAGGGCTAACGACATTATGCATGAAAGTCAAGAGGTAAATCCATTCAACACGGAGAAATAATAAAGAATTTAATACTTTCTCATGAGCTAAAACCGGAACACAAAACAAGATTTAATAATTTTGAACGTTTTAAAGGTAGCACATGGGAAATTTACTTAGAATGTTGTAAAATACCATGTATTGGTAGATACAGTGTATACATTCGGATACCTTGTATTACGCGAGTTGGATGCACGAGTATAGCTCATACTCAGTACAGGTGAAGGCTAGCAAGATATTGGGAGGGACAAAGTAAGGGAGAAATAACGGCCATAAAACATTATTGATCAAAGCATAAAGTGATATTACTATCCTAAAAATAAAAGATCATCATTGATAACGGTGAATTTGTTTATAGTCATAACATGGTGTGAGCACGCGTCAAGTCAATCCAAATAAACTAGAGAGGAGGATACCCCAATATTATGCCGCATTATGATCAATATAACACATGGTTTAATTTTGATAGTAGATTAAGCACTCTTAATTATTTGAGCCTAGTCATGATACATCATAAATCACTAAGCACACAATTTAAATAAAATCTAACATGGTATGTCAAAGCCAAGCCACAGTCTAGCAAGTTTACCTTTGTACCACTATTATGCATGAAACTTTGTTACTGTCAACCAACGCTAATCAATTTAATTGAAACAAATCTCTTAACTAATACTCATGAAAGACCAGAGAGATTTCACAACCAAATAAATGAAACTAACAATCTCTAAAAAAGGATAATGCGAACAACAAGACCTAAAAACCGCGGTTGCAAAAACTAAATACTCAAAAAATATAAGAGTGAAATACTAGAGTATTCTACGAAAAAGTGGAGCATGGATCTCTCCCACACAAGAATGATAGGATCAATAATATCTATGACCATAAAGAAAAATTAAACAAACTTAAATAAAAAAAATCGCTCCAAAAATAGCACATAGTATGTGAAGCAATAAAAATATAGTATCTTGAAAGGTGACCGCATAATATTCTTGATGAGGAATGTGTTGATACTTCATAAAGTATCCTTAATTTCCGAAGTTCCATGTTGTTTTCAAGTTATTTGCTACATGTTTTCTATACACTTTATGTCATTTTTATCGATTTCCTGGGACTAACCTATTGACAAGATGCCACAGAGCCAGTTCCTTGTTTTCTGCTGTTTTTGGTTTCAGAAAAGTTGTTTTGGAAATATTCTCGGAATTGTAAAATTCGAAGCCCGGAAGTCTTATAATTACCTAAGGTTCCTCGGAGTCCCGAAGAGGCCCGGAGAGGGGCCACACCATAGGGTGGCACGCCCCTTAGCCGCGCCCAGGGGTGGTGTGGGCCCCTCGTGCGTCCACTGCCATCACCCTTCGCCTATTTATTCCTCCCCATACTTTAACCCTAAAGAGAAACGACTTTTCCATGAAAAACACCCGAGGCCGCCGTCATCGTCAACCCAAGATAGGGAGGGTTCTGGAGTTCTCCCCGGCACCCTGCCAGGAGGGAAAATCATCACCGGAGGGCTCTACACCACCATGACCGCCTCCGGAGTGATGCGTGAGTTGTTCATCCTAGACTATGGGTCCATAGAAGTAGCTATATGGTTGTCCTCTCCACTTTATGCTTCATGTTTAGATCTCGTGAGCTGCCTCACATGATCGAGATCATCTTATTGTAATGCTACATGTTGTGTTTGCTGGGATCTGATGAATGTTGAATGCTATGTCTATTGATTATCAATCTATCATGTTATCTTCATGTGTATGTTATTTATGATCTTGCATGCTCTCTGTTGTTAGTAGATGCTCTGGCCAAGTAGATGCTAGTGACTCCAAGAGGGAGTATTTATGCTCGATAGTGGGTTCATGCCTCCTTTTCATCTGTGCTCGAGTGACAGAAACGTGACGGATGGAGGATGTGATGTTGCCATTAGGGAGAAAACAATGATGTTTACTTTGTTTACATTACACATTTTTCTTACTGTGATTATCTGTTTCTTGCAATTTAATACCCAACGTTTGTTTGGATGATATTTAGAGGGTGGATTATTAGTCATAGATGTAGTTGGATGACGGTCTATGTATTTTGTTGTAATGCCCGCATGAATCACATAGTAATCATCATGTCATGCATATGCACTACGGTGCAACCTTCATATCTATCAATTGCCCAGCTTTAATTTGTTCACCACACATGTTATCCATCTTTTATGGAGAGACACCACTAGTGAACTGTGGACCCCGGTCCATTTTCTCATACTAATAATACAACCACTTCAATTAATGTTTCCACTGTTTTCACACTTCTACTACTGTTTTCATATTGTTTTACTACTATTTCCACACCATACATTTAACCTCTTTGTTATCAGCAAAACCGGTGAGATTGACAACCTCACTTGTTTGCTGGGGCAAAGTGAATCGATTGTGTTGTGTAGGTTCCACGTTGCCGCTGAACCGGTAGTGCGCCCTACCATCTCAACGGCATCAATCTTCTGAAGTTACTACTTCCTCCTACTGGTCGATTCAACCTTGTTTCTTTTCTGAGGGAAAACTTGCTGCTGCACTCTTCACACCTTTCTCTTGGGGTCTCCCAACGAGTGCAAGACCTGCAACGTCAAGACTTTTTCTAGCGCCGTTGCCAGGGAGGAAGATTGATGAGGGAATAGTAACCCGGTGTGCCAACTCCCGGGTGTGACCCGGCCCAAACGACGGATGGACCGAATCCGGCTAAGGACGAAGAAACTCCTGGAAGGCCCAGGGCTTGTAAGGATCGTAACCCGGGTTGTGGGTTACTGTAAGAAAAGTTAGGGTTCGTATGTAGAGTTCGAGTAGGACTCGAGGAGCGTTTGGTAGGGCAAGCCCGGAGGGGTATGAGTACTATATAAACCAACCCCTGGGCTTCGCCTAAGAGAGATCCAAGTGATAGTTGTAACACCTGTTATCGAGTATCCAGTATAATCATATCGAGAGCCGGCGAGTTGTTTTCCGGTTCTTAGATTGCTTTCGCCATGTTCTCTTTCGAGCTAAACCCTCTCCCAAATACCTGTGTCGACTTGCCCCAAGATCAGTTACCTCAGGTAACATCTGCCGTGATTATCCCACGACAGTTGGCGCCCACCGTGGGGCCTGCGTCCAAAGGTGTTTACATCACGGGAGAAGCTCGGAAGAGCATGGAGAACTTCGTCGTCGGCGAGATCTACTTCAATGGCGAAGGAGAAAGAATAGTGGACAGTTCCGGGTGGGAGTTGGACCCGGATCGCTGCGAATCTGGATCCGAGGTGTCAATCGGCCAAATCAGTATCTTCATCGGCATGGTACGTACACTCAATTCGAACGGACAATATCATGTGCATGTTACAGGAACTTCCAGCAGGGACAAAAAGGCGTTAAAACAAACAGCGAATCTATCCTCCTCGGCCACTCCGGAATACTTGAGGTGGGCAGAGCAAGAGGTAACATGGAGCAGAAGAGATCATCCAGAAGGAGTAGAGCGCCCCGGAACTTTGGCGTTAGTGGTTTCGCCACAGGTCAATGGTTATGAATTGAAAAAGGTATTGATGGACGGAGGGAGCAGCATCAACATCCTATATTGGGAAACCTTCTTGCGCATGAACCTCAAGGAGTCTCAGCTACAAAAAAGTTCGACGGTGTTCCATGGGATCGTGCCGGGTCATTCGGCACGCCCCGAAGGGAAAATTGCCTTGGAAGTGGTCTTTGGAGAATCGGTAGATAACTATCGGGTGGAGTGGCTTACGTTTGAAGTGGTCAAGCTGCATAGCCCCTACCACGCTCTGTTCGGAAGACCGGCTTACGCAAAATTCATGGCTAGGCCGTGCTACGTATATTTGCAGTTAAAAATTCCAGGCCCCAAGCGGACCATCACTATCCATGGAAACCGAGATATAGCAGCAGAGTGTGATGAGGGAGATTCGGTGATGGCCGAGCAAGCCTGCAGAAAGGAAGAGCTTAAATATTACCGGTCTCAGGTGGATCCGGAAGATGGCACGGCATTGAGAAGACCAGATTCTGAAGACGAAAGAGTGAAATTTAAGGCGGCTCAAGACACCAAGAAAGTAGATTTTGTGGAAGGAGACCCCACCAAGCAGTTCACTATAGGGTCCAATTTGGAAGACGCACAAGAAAAGGCCCTAGTGGAATTTATACGCTCAAATGCGGATGTGTTCGCCTGGACACCCAGCGACATGCCGGGTATCCCTACCGAGTTGGCAGAGCACAGTTTGCATGTGGATCCCAGGGCCAGGCCTGTGAAGCAAGGTTTGAGAAAAATGAACGAGGAAAGGAGAAGAGCTATAGGCGAGGAAATCGCACGACTATTAACCGCAGGCTTTATCATGGAAGTATTTCATCCGGACTGGTTAGCGAATCCGGTTCTAGTGATGAAAAAGACAAATGAATGGAGGATGTGCATTGATTTCACGAGCCTCAACAAGCATTGCCCAAAGGATCCGTTCGCGCTGCCAAGGATAGACCAGATCATAGACGCGGTAGCCGGAAGCGACTTGCTATGTTTCTTGGACGCATATTCGGGGTACCACCAGATTAAACTCAAAAGGGAGGATTGGGAGAAAACCTCGTTTATAACCCCTTTTGGGGGCCTTTTGCTACAAAACCATGACGTTTGGGTTGAAAAATGCGGGCGCAACTTATCAGCGGTGTATTCAGAAGTGCTTTGAGGATCAAATTGGGCGTAACGTGCACGCATATGTGGATGATGTGGTTATCAAGACCCGGAAGGCAGAGACATTTATTGATGATTTAAAAGAAACGTTTAAAAACTTGAGGAGGTATCAGATGAAGCTTAACCCAGCGAAGTGTGTATTCGGAGTCCCGGCCGGGAAGTTACTTGGCTTTATAGTCTCCGAGAGAGGAATTGAGGCAAACCCGGATAAAATCAAGGCCATACAGAATTTGAAGAAACCGGAAAATTTGAAGCACGTTCAAAAACTCACGGGGTGCGTGGCAGCCCTGAGCAGGTTCATATCCAGGCTTGGAGAAAAGGCAATACCCCTGTACCGGCTTTTGCGGAAATCAGATAAGTTCGTATGGGATCAGGAGGCAGATGAGGCGTTAGAAGCACTAAAGAAGCAGTTATCTGAAGCACCAGTACTAGCGGCGCCGGGTCCTAAAGAGCCTATGTTATTATACGTGGCAGCCGGCCCCCGAGCCGTCAGTGCAGTGGTTGTCGTGGAACGCAAAGAAGATGGGAAAGGTTACCTGGTCCAGAGGCCGGTCTACTATGTCAGTGAAGTGTTATCGGAAGCAAAGCAGCGTTACCCGCATTGGCAAAAATTGGTGTTTGGGGTCTTTATGGCCAGCCGGAAGTTGAAGCCATATTTCCAAGAACATCCCATAACAGTGGTTAGTTCAATACCAATGTCGGATATCATCAGGAACTCGGATGCAACAGGCAGAATAGCCAAATGGGCAATAGAGATGGGAGATTATCATATAAGCTACGAGCCCAGATCGGCAATCAAGTCCCAGGCCTTGGCTGATTTCGTCAACGACTGGACGCACACTGGAATGGTTACCGCAGTTCCAAGTTCCGAGTCATGGACCATGCACTTCGATGGATCAAAGCAGTACGAGGGGTCAGGAGCCGGAGTGGTGCTGACATCGCCCAAGGGAGACAAACTAAGTTATGTGCTACAGATTCATTTTGATTGCTCAAACAACGTGGCCGAGTATGAGGCCCTGTTACATGGCTTGAAGGTAGCCAAGGAGATGAACATTAGAAGGATACGATGCTTTGGGGACTCGGATCTCGTGGTGCAGCAGGTGTCAGGAACCTGGGACAGGAAGGACGCCACTATGGCAGCGTATCGCAGGGAGGTTGATAGGGTTGCCGGGTCTTTCTCCGGGTATGAAGTGGAGCACATAGACAGAAGAAAGAACGAGGCGGCGGACGCACTCGCTAGACTCGGCTCGCGCAGGGAGCCGGTTCCACCTAATGTTTTCGTGGACGAGCTATGGCGGCCGTCAGTTAAATCCGAGTCTGAAGAAGAATTAGCAAATCGAGACCCGGACGTGGAGCTCGTGGCTACGATACACGGCGTCCCCGAATGGACGGAGCCATATCTGGCATACTTATCAAGGGGCGAACTACCAGAACAGGAGGTACTAGCAAGACAAATCGTGAGGCGGGCAAAAGGATACGCTATTATCAATGGAGAGTTGTACAAGAGAAGTGCGGCAGGAGTCTTTTTGCGCTGTGTGACACCAGAAGAAGGCCGACAGATTCTTAAGGAGATCCATGAAGGTGATTGCGGGCATCATGCGTCCACAAGGTCTCTTGTGGCCAAGGCCTATCGACATGGGTTCTTCTGGCTCACAGCTCTAGCAGACGCGGAGCGGATAGTGGCAAGATGCGACGGATGTCAAAGGTACGTTCGTCAAACTCATGTGCCGGCTATGGAGTTACGGACCATTCCATTAACTTGGCCATTCGCTGTTTGGGGTATGGACATGGTCGGCCCCTTCCATATGTCACCTTGCAAGAAGACGCACCTTTTAGTTGCTGTTGATAAGTTTACCAAATGGGTGGAGGTTATGCCGGTCACCAATTGCGAAGCGGCCACAGCAGTCAAATTCCTGAAAAGAATTATATACCGGTTCGGGTACCCCCACAGCATAATTACCGACAATGGAACTAACATGTCCCTTGGAGAGATGGAAAAATTTTGTGGCAGCAATGGAATCAGGCTTGATGTAGCATCAGTAGCACATCCGCAAGCCAACGGCCAAGTTGAGAGGGCGAACCAAGAACTACTTCGTGGATTGAAGCCAAGACTGAGGGTTCCCTGTATCAGGGCCGCTGGGGCATGGGTTGAAGAGCTTCCTTCCGTGGTCTGGGGTATTAACACTACCCCCAACCGATCCACCCAGATGACGCCTTTTTTCATGGTCTATGGCGCAGAAGCGGTATTACCAAGCGACATCATTCATGATTCACCTAGAGTGACAGCTTATGTGGAAGTAGAGAACGAGAAAACTCGGCAAGACGCCGTGGATATGTTAGAAGAACAAAGGGAGCAAGCCTTGGAAAGATCAGCCATATACCAGCAGGACTTGCGAAGATATCATAGTCGGCGGGTGAAAAGCCGGGTCTTTCAGGAGGGAGACTTGGTCTTGCGCTTGGTTCAGACAAACGAGGGAAGACACAAACTATCGCCACCATGGGAAGGACCCTTCATCGTAAGCCGGAGCCTGCATAATGGGTCATATTACTTGATAGATGCAAGAGAAGAATCGACCACACTCAACGATACTGCTCACACAACTGCACCTATGCAAGAAAGAGATAGACCGTGGAACGTGGCTCAGCTACGTCCATACTATACTTAGCAGAAAAAGATGTAACAGGCAGCAGGTTCCAGACGCACTCTTTTCCTGTCCAGGGCACCCTTGGGGACTGGATGGGTTTTTAATGAGGCGGCTTGCTGGCCTAATTTTTTTCATATCAAGTAAAAAGGGATTATCAAGAAAAGAAGCAAGTGTTATTTATACAATGTGAATATTCAGGTCTTGAGGGCTGGTTGCTCATACAAGCACAGCTGTAAACTCAAAAAAGACCCGGCCTTGATGCCAATGAGTTATAGGGGCCGTCACTCGAAAAAACGAGTGCGGCTACAATCTTATAACCGGACAAAGAAGTCCAAATTTCTCGGCTATTCTTACTTAAGCTCGATGTGACTCGCAACGAAGTGGCATGATTCGTTCGCTTACGATTAATGTCGGTCATGAGACCCAAACGGGACTCGCTTGACCCCGTTTTCGTATTGATGTAACAACATGGTATCCACGCGAAAGCCGGCTTATAGTACAAGATAGTCGAAAGGGTCATCTAAACCACAAGTTATGCAGAGTATAAGGCCGATAGCCGGAAACTCAACGATTATCAAGCATAACTTCAAGCCTCATAAAAAATTGTCCTGAAGTCTTGGGCATTCGGTGGCAGGCGAGTCGTTTCCTTGAAAGAAAACAATCATGCATCCTAGACGCGGAAACCCGGACTGGGGACTTATGAGCTCTAAGGAAGAAACAGCATCATCCAGCCGATAAAATTAAAACAAGCCACGCATCCGGGTCTTAGGAGCTTAGGGATTCAGGTGTAAAACCGATCCCTAGACGACAACACCTGGAGGACGGGTCTTGCTCAGGAAAGTATAAAAAAAAAACAGTATAAGGTATCGAGAATAAAGCAAGCGGATATCAAGAACAAACAAATGCAAAGACATATTCATCAAAAGCGCAGAGAGGCGCCAAGTGCATCGGGAGTTTAAATAAAGTGTTACAAAAACCATAAAGTATCAAAAGAGCACAGGCGCTCTGCTTAAACGAATAGTAAAGCTGTTTTAATGATGCCTTGCCGGCTGACGTATGTGGAACGATAGGCGTTACTTCAAGCTGCAGGATCCATCTTGGCTTTGCCCTTGTCGCCACCTGTAGTTGCGGCGCCACTCGGGTCAGCAGCAGTCCCGGGTTGTGCAGCAGAAGTTGCAGGAGCAGAGTCGGCCCCGGTCTTCCTAGCGGCCTCTTCCTTCACCTTGATCGCCTGCTCCTTCCAACGGGCAAGCATATCGAATGGCTGGGGGCGGTTCGCCTTGACAACCTTGTCATTAGCATCATAAGCAGGGAGAATCTCATCAATCTCTAAGCTGTCAGCAATGACGCTAGCCGGGTGGCGGACTTCTTTCTGAATAGCCTTGAAGTCCTTTGGCAAAAACTTGGACCCATCCAAGTTGAACTCCGGAAATCCACTCATAAGTTTGGCAAGTTGTAGCTTGGGGGCGTATGCTTTAGCCAGTGCGAGCCCCCGGGTTACCCCAAATCGGCAGGAGGACCGTTTCCAGTGCCAAATCCACTCGGGGATCGTGGAGCAGAATTCCAGTAATCTCTTCATGTTATCTGGCTTGATATCCGGCAGTCGCAGCTCATCAAGTATCCAGCTAACTCCGCCGCAAAGTTGGCGAAGAGTATTCTTGATGGTTTTAAGCTTGGCAGCATCATCTTCTTCGGGGGCAGCATCACGTGGGCCTGCTAAGAAAGGCAAAAGGAGCAAAGATAGTAGGCAAGCAAGCGCAAGTGTTCAAATCAAAGCAATCCGAGTCATAAAAAAGGTGAAATTCAAAAATCTTACCAGTCGCGGTACGGTGAACATCAGCAATTTGAGCAGAAAGAGTTGTAAGTTTTTCCTTAGCTCTGTGAGCTCTCTTCCTGTACTTTTTCGTCATCTTTTGGCACCTGCGAGCCTCAGTCTCAGCAGCTTCACGAAGGGCCGTTTCTTTTCCAATACGCTTGGTGGACTTGGCCAGCTTCTTCTCCAACTGTGAAACATAGTCCTGTAAAGAAGCATGAGGAGGGATCAGCCAGAATCATTATGCAAAGTTCCAAGCAAGTTACCTAGTAATTTACTCGGAACTTGGGGACTAGACATGGAGACAATTGATGATTAGTCGGGGTTACCTCGTGCTTGGTTATTAAGGCATCTAGTATGTTTTCTTCGTCGCCCTTCAAGGTATGAAGGGCATCTAGCATTTGAGCAAAGGTCATGTCTTCAGGGCGAAGTTGAGAAGGGCCGGAGGATTGGCCCTCTTGTGGCGGAGTTGTTCCGGGTTTGGGGGTCGAAACCCGGATTGTTTGAACGTCCGGGATAGGAGAGCCCGACTTGGTCTCCACAACGATGTCTTCGTCCACTTCTTCAGAGGGCTGGGGTGATGCAGTCTTTGGTGGGACTGGGTCCTTAAAAGGATCTTCTCCATTTCCATCCTCGGCCTCGTCCTCAACCTCAACGTCCATGTCATCACTTGGCTTCTCTTCTCCCTGCTCTTCTGATTCAGGGATATCCGGGTCGCTCAGCGTAACTGTGGCACTGAAGAAAAGAAGGGAGACATTGATCAATGGAATATACGGAAAAAAGAAAGGTAACCAGTATGAGAAAATATAAAGTAAAGGTAGTTTACCCGGTGTTCACGGCATAATCCGGGGGAAGCTCGCCGCTGGAGGCGGATGACGTTGGCAAGAGCACTGGCTGTGGCACGCGAAGTTGCCCGGCAAGTGGATGATTGGGAGACGGATGACGTTGAGGAGATTGGGAAGGTTGAGCTGGAGGGGTACTGGCTCGATGAGTGGGTGAAGTGGAGATACCCGGGTTAAGGGGATCATCCCCCGGAGAATTCCGGGTCACCCTACGTTTAGTCGGGAGAGGGTCCTTCAAGAAGGATGAATGTGATAATCGCTCGTTAAGTTCATGCATAGCAGCAAAGGAGTAAGGCGCACGAGACATAGAAGAGAAGGGAACCTTTTCAACTACCCCTCTAGCCTTCCTCTTGTTTCCGACTGGGGGCTCCTGATCAGACTCGGTGGCTTCCGGGTCATTTTCTTCTTCCTCCTCTTCATCCCCCGACCCTGAAAGCCGAGTAAGTATCAGATAAGAAAAATAACACAGACGAAAGGCAGGTGTAAAGGGTATGGGAGAGTACCCTCATCATCATCAACGGACTCGGTTTCCTCTTCAGGGTCTTGAGAAGGAGGGGGGTTTTCAACTTTCCAGAAGGGATGGTCATCCTGTGAACAAATAAACACAAGTGGTGGTCAGAGACTATAACGGACGAAAGTACTGAAATGAGAAAAGGGAGTCAGGTCTTACCGCTGGGGCGGGGTTTTCCCGGGTAAACGGGGGTAACCCGGTAGTGTTCTTTATAACATCTAGTCTCTCCGTCAGGAAGCCCTTGATGGTTTTGTTGGTATTGCCGGCAGGGAAGTTCTTGGTGGAGTAGCGGAGGGAATCTGTGACGTGACCCGAATATTCGTGTAACAGCTTCGGGCGAATCGAGTTGGGCTGAACCCGGAAGTCTACCCAAGTCTTTATTAGATTGAGCCCAAGAAGGCCGTGGGTTGAGAGAGCCGCTAACTTGGCCAGAAGGGGCTGAATCGCTTCCCTATCAAGATCAGATGCAAAGGCACTGAAAGACTCGGAGGGCTCGAGAGGGCTCTCCGAATAACCCGGTAGTTTCCTCTCGCCAGCCGAAGAAGTGTCGTGGCAATAAAAGAAGGATAATTGCCAGTTTTTGGCGTTGGAGTTCAGGTTGAGAGGTGGCATCAATGAGTGTTTGCGACGCTGGAGGGATACCCCGCCGCAGGTAAGAAGTGTTCCGTTACCACTCTCATGGCATGGTTCGCATTGGAATAATTCGGTAAAAAGAATAAGGTTTGGTGGAGTGCATAAGTACGACTCGGACAAAACTATGAAGTGGGTGATGTTCAGCATAGAGCTAGGCCCTATGTCGAACACCCGGAGACCATAGTGGCTCAAGACTTCCCGGAAAAAAGAGTGACCCGGAGGACGGAATCCCCGGGTCACATGCTCGGTAAAACAAATTACCTCATTCCCGATAGGAGTGGGGCGGGTCTCATCGCCAGGAGCCCTCCAGTGTATTTCCTTTTGAGAAGGAAGGATTCCTAACTCGGCCATCCCATCTAGCTTGGCCTTTGTCGTTGAAGATCGACCCCAGTTGGCAGAAGTGGTTTGAGAGGCCTTTGCAGAAGCCGGGTGTCTTCCTTGCCTTTTAGGAGCCATGGAGTTGACCTGCAAGGGACAGGAAATGTATGAGGTTCGGAACATCAAATCATTCGAGTTTGGAGACATCAGGGCGCTGAAGGCTAAGGTGAAACCCGGATAATGCACTACGATGTTAAGTGCGGAAGATTTTCCGGGTGTCAGACGAGGTTGAGTAAACTGTTAATAACTTACGCGTTGGGGTGAATTGGGTGAACATGGATGGTTGCCCATACCTTTATTATGGAGGGACTAGCTGGAAAAAGAGGATTTTCCGGGTGTTAATGCGACAGGCGGAAAGAACAAGGTGGAATGGATCTAGATCGAAAAGCTCGCAAGCAATCTTATGCAAAGTTGGATGGCCAATAAATGCGCGGGGATGAGCTGCGACTACGCATCAGGTGATTAAAGGAATTAAGGTCTACCGAAGCGGTTCAATTTGGTGATATCAGAAAATTAGTTTACGGGTTGACCCAGATCCAATCTTGGTCAGATTGAAAGGGCTGCGAGTTTCAATTGAGTGGTTGAAGAAAGGCGTACCAAAGGAGTTGAGGTCCGAAGCGAGGGTGGTGCGTGGCGCGGCTTGAGTGTCGCGTCACGGCCCTCGATGAGGAAGCGCGGGTGTGACAACGGTGTTTGATGGCGGCGTTGGGAAGCTCGGGGGCGATTGCGGCCGGAGGTGGCCTTATCTTTCGCAGCGTGCGCGAGCCTGGTGGCAGGGACTGCGAGGAAGCAAGGAGAGAAAGGATGTTAAGGCGAAGTGAAGGGCCTAGGGTTACTTTCGGTTAATATTTATAAGGGAGGTGGTGAGCCCGCCTGCGGCTGGAAAGCCGGAAGTTGCGGAGCAATGATTATCCGCACAGATTTGGTGTTACGGGTGTTTGGAACGAGGTGGAATATTCCGTTGACAGGGGGAACGCGATTCGTTCCGAGATATCAGGGATCCTTATCGAGAATAGGACCTTAATATCTTAGGATTCAAACTTGGAAAGGTCCGTTGAGCATTTGAGGAAGGATCGAGTCGTCGAATGACCGCTACGGAGCTGGGCCTAGTCATCTGTTAAAGTAACTTGGCCCGGTTCACGCAAGCTTGGGCGTTTCATATCTTCTTAGGGAATAGCGAGCACTTCAAGGATGAATCTGTGAAGCCCGCGCTATCCTGGGGACTACTGATGAGGGAATAGTAACCCGGTGTGCCAACTCCCGGGTGTGACCCGGCCCAAACGACGGATGGACCGAATCCGGCTAAGGACGAAGAAACTCCTGGAAGGCCCAGGGCTTGTAAGGATCGTAACCCGGGTTGTGGGTTACTGTAAGAAAAGTTAGGGTTCGTATGTAGAGTTCGAGTAGGACTCGAGGAGCGTTTGGTAGGGCAAGCCCGGAGGGGTATGAGTACTATATAAACCAACCCCTGGGCTTCGCCTAAGAGAGATCCAAGTGATAGTTGTAACACCTGTTATCGAGTATCCAGTATAATCATATCGAGAGCCGGCGAGTTGTTTTCCGGTTCTTAGATTGCTTTCGCCATGTTCTCTTTCGAGCTAAACCCTCTCCCAAATACCTGTGTCGACTTGCCCCAAGATCAGTTACCTCAGGTAACATCTGCCGTGATTATCCCACGACAAAGATAATTTCTGCAAGGGGAGTCTCTCACCTCCAATCATTTTTAGTTTGCTATTGTTTTGCTTAGTTTATTTTATTTTATCTTGTTTGCTTATCTTTATAAAAAATACAAAAAAACAGTTCTTATTCTAGTTGTTATTTTTGTTACCTTGTTGTTTCTCTACATCATTTTGCTCCTAAGTTTACCCTGAAAGATCTTCCAGTTGGTAGTAATTCTATACTTGGAAGGGATACCATTAAAGAATTCTTTAATCCTGCTATTAAGCATGAGAATTTTGAGGAAAAATCCATAGTAGAGCTTGCTCCAAATTATGAAACTGCTGCAACTTCCTGGATTCCCATGTTAGAATCTAGGTTTGTTAAGCTTCATCCCATACTGTAGCATATATTCCTCAACTTCAAAAGCACTTCTTGGGAGATAACCCATGGTTTTATTTTTGCTTTGTTTTTCTCTGCTATCTTTGAGTAAATGGCTTTATAATTCTGTAGTAACTCCTTTGTATCTTTATTTTCATGTATTAGTTGTGCCAAGTAAAGTTTCTACCGAAAGTTGGAGTTGGTTTTGGATTTCTGCGCAGAAAACAGATTTCTGCTGTCCACCGTAAAAAATCGTATAAATTCAAGAAAGATCAAAATGACCCGAAAACTTTTGTGCTTATTCCTCAGCTAATTCCAAAACCTTTTGGTTCTATACGTTTTTTTATTTGAGCAACTTAAGTGCCCCGAAAAAATTCATCATTACAAACTGTTCTGGTTTTGGCAGATTCTTCCATTTTTCTTGCATTTTCTCTTTTACGATGTCGAGTGGATTTATTTGCTTCATGAAACATAAGTGTCTGTAGATAATGTTTAAAAGTATAAATATCAATTGTTCCCATGCATAACCCATGAATTTGTTATTGTTGCACTAACCCTCTACCGCGAATTACTTTTTGAGTATGGTGTGAAGGAAGTTTTCAAGGGTCAAGAGAAGAGGGTGATATAATGTGACCATGAAGAGTGCAAGGTCAAAGCTTGGGGATGCCCATGGTTCACCTAGAATATTCTAAGAATACTCAAGCGTCTAAACTTGGGGATGCCCAAGGCATCCCATTCTTCATCAACAAATTATCAGGTCACTTCTAGTGAAGCTATATTTTTATTCGGTCACATCATATGAAATTTACTTGGGCGTATTTTATTTTTTGTTCTGTTTTCGTTTGTTTCCTTGCTGCAATAAACATCGTTGGAACCTAGCATTCTTTTTTGGGTGATAGACACGCTCCGCTTTTCATTTGAATACTCGGTATGCTCGTATTCTTAGTTTTTTCTTCTAGTTACTGCAATCCTTTTATCTCATGTTTTGTTTTCATGTATCTCTTATTTAGAGATGTTAGTTTTAGTAGAGATATGTGAGTACTCTCTTGCTTGCTTGTTTTATCATTTAGAGAGTTTTTATTAAAACATATTTTGTATATTGCTTGCTCGGAAAAGAAATTGCTACATGTGGTAGATAGTATAACGGAAAAAACTTGCATATTCTTGTAGATCACTAAACAGTTTCACTTGATTAGTTGCAGTTGTTTTGAGATATTAATATGCTTAATGGTAAACTTGCTGGTATAGTAGAGTGAAAACAATTAGTGGTTGGTATAAAAGCTTGAAACCGTGCCACACTCAAATAACCAGTTGATGGGATAATGTTATATGACTTCCTTTGATGATAGCAATCATAATGGATTTTTGTTACGCACTACGGTCGGGGTAGCCAATAGTGACTTGTCACTGCCAAAAACCCTCTTGGAGTGATTTTCATTATGCCTTGTAAGATCATAATTTTAATTTCAATCTTTTAACTTGTGAGTTCTATGTTACGGTTCTCTAGCACTTCCACCATCCATTTTTGCTAGCCTCTTTGGTACTGTGCATTTCCGATTCTCACATTGAGAGTTGGTGCAAACTTCTCCAGTGCATCCAAACCCCGTGGGAGAACTTTGTTCTTCTACACATAAGACAAAATTTATCTTCCTCAAAACAGCACTATACCTACCTACCATGGCATTTCCATAGCCATTTCGAGATATATTTCCATAGAACATGCATCATCACTATGTTACTTGTCAGGCTTCATTGTTATTTTGCATACTGCTACACTGGCATGAGCATTTAGTTTTATATACATCAGAGATATTTCAGTTTGAGTTATGAGTACTAAAAGTGTGATGATTCATTGTAAACTAGAGTGTTGCCCCTACCAGTGAGGTTATATATTAAAAAAAGAAGAAGAGAAAAGCCCCCCCCCCCCCCCCCAAAAAAGGGGAAAAAGAGAGATAATAAAGAGAGAGGGGGGGCAGCACTACTATCACTTATTCCACACTTGTTCTTGGTTAGCATCATTACTTCAGTTTGGAGAGAGTTCTCATTTTATGACTTGCTTAACTATGTGGGGAACTTACATTATAGAACTTGGCTTGTATATTCCAATGATGAGCCTCTTCAAAAGTTCTCTAGCTCTTTGTGAGCAAGCAAGTTGGATGCACCCCCACTAGTTCCATTAGAGATCTTTCATACACTTATAGCTCTACGTGCATCCGTTGTGTGGCAATCACTACTCCTTTTATATCTTCGATTATAAGACTTCCTCTTGTCTAATGATCACTTTTAGTTGTGTGAGACTTTCTTCCATTGACCATCTAACCCCCACCCCATAATTTTCTTGTACCCACAACATCCTAGTGCCAGGGACCAATACATAACGCTTGCTTGTTTTGAGTGCACAAATATTTTAATGATTTTCCTACACGCATATTTATGTCACTTGACTTGATCCTAACAGGAGTTGTTGTGAGAGTTTGACACCTTGTATGATTATATTGTTGTTCTTGAAGCTTAAATCATCTTTAATAAACCATTGCACGATGGATTGTCTTTTAGTATTGATTCGTTGAAAAGTTTTACTTTGTTCTTCCTAATGGTTTATACATTATTCTATTTGATATCAACTATAAACCACAACCTTTATTCATTTTATCCTAGTTTACATGCTTTACATTACTTTGATGATCAAGTTTATGTTGGTAGCATGTCACCTCAGAAATTACGTGTTTTTATCGTTTACCTACTCGAGGTCGAGTAGGAACTAAGCTTGGGGATAATGATACGTCATAAACGTATCCTTAATTTCTGATGTTCCATGTTTTTTCTACATGTTTGCTATACACTTTATGCCATATTTATCAATTTCCTGGGACTAACCTATTGTTAAGATGCCACAGAGCCAGTTTTCTGTTTTTTGCTGTTTTTACTTTCATAAAAGTTGTTCTGAAAAAATTCTCAGAATTCGAAAATTCGAAGCCCGGAAGTCTTAGAATTCACGAAGGTTCTACGAAGTCCCAAAGAAGCCCGGAGAGGGGCCACAGGAGGGCCACACCATAGGGAGGCGCGCCCCCTAGCCACGCCTGGGGGGGTGTGGGCCCCTCGGGCGTCCACCGCCATCGCCCTTTCGCCTATTTATTCCATGAAAAACACCCGAGGCCGCCGTCATCGTTAACCCGAGATTGGGAGGGTTCTAAAGTTCTCCCTGGCACCCTGCCGGGAGGGAAAATCATCACCGGAGGGCTCTACACCACCATGCCCGCCTCCGGAGTGATGCATGAGTAGTTCATCCCTAGACTACGGGTCCATAGCAGTAGCTAGATGGTTGTCCTCTCCACTTTATGCCTCATGTTTAGATCTCATGAGCTGCCTCACATGATCGAGATCATCTTATTGTAATGCTACATGTTGTGTTTGCTGGGATCCGATGAATATTGAATGCTATGTCTCTTGATTTTCAATCTATCATGTTATCTTCATGTGTATGTTATTTATGATCTTGGATCTCCGTTGTTACTAGATGCTCTTGCCAAGTAGATACTATTGACTCCAAGAGGGAGTATTTATGCTCGATAGTGGGTCATGCCTCCTTTGCATCTGTGCTCGAGTGACAGAAACGTGACAGATGGAGGATGTGATGTTGCCATTAGGGAGAAAAAAACAATGTTTACTTTGTTTACATTGTTTACATTACATATTTTCTTACTGTGATTATATGTTGCTTGCAACTTAATACCCAACGTTTGTTTGGATGATATTCAGATGGTGGATTATTAGTCATAGATGAAGTTGGATGACGGTCTATTTATTTTGTTGTAATGCCCGCAGGAATCACATAGTAATCATCATATCATGCATATGCACTATGGTATAGCCTTCATATCTATCAATTGCCCAGCTGTAATTTGTTCAGCACACATGTTATCTATCTTTCATGGAGAGACACCACTAGTGAACCGTGGATCCCGATCCATTTTCTCATACTGATAATACAACCACTGCAATTACTGTTTCACACTGCTACTACTATTTTCATATTGTTTTACTATTGTTTTCCACACCATACA
Organism: Alopecurus myosuroides; assembly: GCA_028641055.1. Classification (NCBI taxonomy): domain Eukaryota; kingdom Viridiplantae; phylum Streptophyta; class Magnoliopsida; order Poales; family Poaceae; genus Alopecurus; species Alopecurus myosuroides. Next base: position 153,979,150 of record CM054057.1, read on the forward strand.
TTTAACCTCTTTGTTATCAGGAAAACTGGTGAGATTGACAACCTCACTACTTCGTCACGGCAAAGTGAATTGATTGTGTTGTGTAGGTTCCACGTTGTTGCTGAACCGGTAGTACCCCCTACCATCTCAACTACATCAACCTTCTTAAGTTACCCCTCCTCCTACTGGTCGATTCAACCTTGGTTTCTTTTCCGAGGAAAAACATGTTGTTGTACTCTACACACCTTCCTCTTGAGGTCTCCCAACGAGTGCAAGACCTGCACCATCAGGTGTTGCCTTGGAAAGCCCCAAGTTTTGACGCTTGTACTTCTTGGATATATATTTGTGTGCCATTGAGCATCTCCAATCTAGAACTTTTTTCCATCCTTAATCTTCTCATATATTTCTCCTCTCTTTACACTTCAAAACTTCCTTCGCACATATCTTCTTATGAGCTTCATTAGCGGGGTTAGCGTTCAAAGAAATAATTATACTTGGTACAATTTGGACACAATGCAAAAACTCAATTTAAACATTATATATTGTCACTACTTTCTTATACATCTCTCCACCCCTAGGGAACACGAAAATAAAAATATAAAGAGTCAAATGCAGACAAAGGTAGAAATCTGCCAAAACAGAGCTAACTGTAAAGATGAATTTTTTTTCGAGCCACTTCCGTGCCTCAAATAAAAAAATGAAGTTAGATAACAACCTAGGGAATGTTCCTAATTTTTTTCATGATTTTACCGCGCTCTGACTAAGAGAGGGGAATTCTATGGCGAAGCACAAAATTTGGACAGAAAAATGATAACTTACATTTTTTTTCAAAATAGGCATTTCCTGGCAGAAAAAAAGAGATAAGAAGCAGTTGCTACAGAGGTAACAACCTTCAAGACTAAAATAAATAAATAAAAATAAACTGAAATAAAATGGGTTGTATCCCAAGAACCTCTTTATTTTTAGCTATTATGATAGTCTCATGATTCCAAAAGATGCTCAGATAAAAAGAATAAGAATTTGAAGCAAAAACAAGCATCAAGAAACAAATATGAAGCAGATTTAAGTCTAACCCTCTTCCTATGAATAGAAATCTTGTAAGAAAACAACCCAGTTAAGTATAAAGTGACTGGCATTGGAAGGCAAAACAAGTGCAACTTCAAAAATTTCAACATAAAGAGTGGAACTTAATATCATTGAGATACATATAACCATGTTTCCCCATCTCATAATAACTTTTAGTAGCATCATGAATAAACTCAACAGTGTAAGATTCACATAAAGCATTCTTATCACGATCCACATGCATTAAAATAATTATTAATCTCCACATAAGCATAGTAATTCTCATTAATTATGGTGGGAGAAAATTTAAAAAACATAGCTATCATTATTATCCGTGGAACACGTATCTTTACAATAACCATCATATATAAGAGGCATACCATAATCATATTCGATTTTATCCTCCATGGTAGGTTTACTGAAAATATCATATTCATCATTGTAATCATCATAAACGGGAGGCATAGTATCATCAAAATAATTTTTCCGCTCCAAGCCCGTGGGACTAAAAACGTAAATGTTCATCAAAACCCACTTCCCCAAGCTTAAAGTTTTCCATAGCATTAGCAACAATGGTGTTAAAAAAAATTCATGCTAATAACATTGCTACTATCATAGTGTGATGCAAATAAAGTTCCATAGGTTTTTAAATTTTATCTTCAAACACTTGATGATCTAACTCAAGATAGATCTTGTAAAACTCTCTCATATTTTTGTTGTTTTACATTAAGCCTAACTAGTGAAAAATAAAAGCAAGAAACAGAAAGATAAGATTGTAAGATCTAAAGAGATACCTTCAAGCACTCACCACCCCGGCAACGACGCCAAAAAAGAGTTTGATTTCTACTACACACTTCTATTCTTGTAGACTATGTTGGGCCTCTAAGCATCGAGGTTTGTATGACAACAGAAAATTTCCCTCAAGTGAGTTAGCCAAGGTTTATCGAACTCAGTGAGGTGTAGCTTGAGTGTATCTCTCTCAAGCAACTCTGCAATTAATATACAAGAAGTCGCTTATGTCCCCAACACACCTAATACAATTGTCAATTGTGTAGGTGTACTATTTTGGCGAAGAGATGAAAAAATAAGGGTAATATGGATGGTAAAGCAAGATATCGTAAATTTGTAATAAAAATGGTTGGAAATAAGGCCCAAGGATCATACTTTCACTAGTGGAAACTCTCAACAATGTTAACACAATTATATACATGTTATTTCCTCTAACACTTTGCATGGTAGACATTACTCGAAAATTGTTACTAATAGATCAAATAGAATAGGAATTATGTAGCTCTAGACAAGGACACCTTAAAGTTCATGTTCCTTGCAATGGACACCTCAACCCTGTCACTTTGATAATCCAAAGATATTACTAACAAACACCACAACACATCTCTTGAATAATATCTTTCTAATACAAACACAACACCTATAGTGTCACTTTGGCACCATAAAGGTTGTACTCAACAGAAGCATCAAAAAACATCATGATTCCATAATACAATCCAACAAAATAAGAACAAGTTCATGATAAGTATCCCTCTAATTCATGATCTATGGAGTCACACACGACACCCGTACTGTCACGGTGGCACCGTGGGACAAAGGTGATCCAGAATATTATATTAGCTAAAACCAAAGAGCACATCATATCCATTACATAAAAAAGGGTAGACATCATAGATTCAACTATATAAACATAGCTCATGGACACAATGAAGATCACATCATGGAAGAGAGGTAACCACATAGTTACTAGCACGAGCTCTCAGCCTCGCGGAGGGACTAGTCCCGCATCATTGTGGGAGGCAACAACGTCGATGTAGATGACTCTGGGGGCACTTCCCCGTCCCAGCAGAGTGTAAGAGCAGAGATTTTTGTCACTCCCGAATTGGTGTTTTGGATGGCGGCAGAGTTCGGACGTGTTTCTAAAAAAACAATCCCCCGAGATTCTTCCGTTTTAGGTAAGAAGACAACTTATAGGCGAAGAGCGGTGCCGGAGGGGGCCAGGGCCACCAGGTGACCTCAAGGTACGGTTGGGCCTAGATCCACCTAGTGGCCACCTGGTGCCTCTAGGCCTCCCCTCCAGGAGTCCTTGTGACTCTGAGAGTCTTCCGGAATGTTAGAATTTCTCTAAATTTTTGGATTTTTCTCAGCATTTTCATTTTTGAACCTTTTTTCTGCAAAACACAGACAAAATAAACAGAAACTGGCGCTATCCACCGGATTCATAGGTGAATCCAATAAATGATGTTAAACCATAGCAAAAACATAAAGCAATTGGTAGAAAATAAGTATGGGACATAAAAAAATTATAGATGCGTACGGTACGTATCACTTATCAAGATGTTCGGCCTCAGCCCGCCGGTGATGCGTGTGATATTGTACCACCAGGGCTGCTTTGCAGGCAGGATGGTGCTGTGCGTTGCCAAGGACCTCACGAAGAACGAACGCGGTGCACACGTTCTTGTCGTTTGTTCAGAGCTCACCGCCGTCACCTTCTATGGCCCCAAATAGACCCATCTCGACTCAATGATCGACCAGATGCTCTTCGCGGTGATCCTCGGTGTTGAAACCGACTTGGCCGTGGAGAGGCCGTTGTTCGAGCTGTTATAGGCATGCTAGACAGTACTATCGGAGAGTAGTAGAGTATTTGTAGCTATGTCAATTAAAAGGACTAAAAATTCAATCAAATAAAGTATTTCAAATTCTAAATTGAAAAATGGGTGGCAGTTCTTGAAGAATGAAAAAAAATCGACCTACTTCTTTTTGTTATTTTAGACTAAATTCTTTTGTTCCTCTATGCTCAATAAAACCCGGTAGAAAATAGTTAACCGTTAAGAGGGGGAAATATTAATAAAAAGAGTGCGTAACCATGTGGAGCGTGTGCATCCTTTTCATCCTCGACAAGATGTGCAACCGTTCTTTCCAGGATGGCCACACCCCCACCGGCGAAGGCATGCGGTGAGGGGCTAGGGCTACGACTTCTAGATCCGGCATGCGGCTAGTACGAAGCTCAAGGTTCACGGATATCATGTACTCCCTCCGTCCTAAATTAATTGTCTCAAAATTTGACAAAAGTGAATGTATCTAACGCTAAAACATGTCTAGATACACTCATTTTTGTCCAACTTTGATACAATTAATTTGGGACGGAGGGAGTACTAGAATAAAAACAATTCAGAGGAAGGCAATGGCAATAGCAGCATTGACGAGGCAATCAAGATGGTCAGGTTATGGTTTTACGAATTGGGAATGGATTTAGGGAGTATCACATTTGCAAAACAACTTACTCCCTTCGTTCCTATATATAAGATGTTGTAGCTATTACTCATGTTGTCTAAATATATACTAATATGAGTGAACATATACACTGAAAGTTTTCTAGATATATGTAGACATGTGTGAATGTGGAAAAAGGGTGAAACATCTTACATTTAGGAACGGAGGGAGTAGAATAAATATGTACGGTGTCTTTTAGAAAATAGCATGACATATCAGCACACCAACGGTTGAATTGATCCGACCTGGCTTCGTTTCAAAAGCATTTAAAGTGAGCTTATTGATGAGTTTTGGAGCAAAATCAGCGTTTTGCGACTCCGTGAACTAAAATGTGTACCCTGAGTAAGTTCGTGTATGTTTCACTCGTAGAAACAATTTTGTCTTATGTTAGGCTGAGCCAGCACGTGAATATGTTTTGTTTTTGGACGCGACTACATCCAGGCATGCCTGGATTTGCCTTGTTTCCAGGCGCCGTTTACGCGCGCTCCGCGTGCGGCGCGGGACCAAATCGAGCGCCCAGTGCTTTTCCGACAGGGGACCATGCGGTTTTAGAAAGCCACGAATCTGTCTCGCACAAAACGACAAGCATCCCCTTCCCAACCCCCGTGCGGGATCAACTCCTCACGCAAGAAAAGTGATCACCGTGTGAATAAACCCGACACCCCCCCAGATCCCCTTCCCAACCCCCGTAGACCACTCATCTCGACATCGTCTCTCCCCTTCATCTCTTCTCCCTTTCGATAACCACAATGCCATGGATGCTCCAGTTGGATCTACATCTTCTACCCTGAAAGGAAAACTGACAGATGCCAATGCTAGTGCAGATCAAAGCACAAGTACCCCCTCGCCCTAGCAACCTGTCTTTCGTAAATCCAACTAAAGTTGCGTTTTAGGGATGTCTTGGGTAGGGATCTAATGCAGAAACACAAGCACAATTTGAAAACTGACAGATGCCAATGCTAGTGCAGATCAAAGCACAAGTACCCCCTCGCCCCTAGCAACCTGTCTTTCGTAAATCCAACTAAAGTTGCGTTTTAGGGATGTCTTGGGTAGGGATCTAATGCAGAAACACAAGCACAATTTGGACTATTTTTGTAAAATTAAAGGAATTGGCCACTGAAATAATGAAGAAACTGTAATTATAAATGTCAAGCACATGAAAAATTATGTGTGTTCCCACTAGATGGAGGACATTGACAAAATTTGGACTAGTTTGGTGTTGTGTGTATCCATGGGAGGTGGGCTTGGGGATGTAAAATGCTTCCTATGACTATATGTTATATGTAAATTCTATGAACATAATGCCTTTGGTACTTCATGAATATATCCAAAAAAAATCATAATATTGACTAGGTGTTATGAACATGCTGCCTTGTGCAGTATCTGAATCTTGAACTGAATTTCTGTTCAACCTGCAAGTCCAACAAAAAATATGATATAAAACTTGATATTACTTGATATTCCATATAAAATACAATATAAATGCAGCCAAAACAATGAGTTTAACTATGCTTGACCAAAACAAAATGCAATTGGGTAAAAAATTACCCCCCCCCCCCCATAACTCACTAAAGTTACCGTATGATGTGACCACAAGATACCTCCTGGAAATCACTTAAGTTACCATGTGATGTGAGCACAAGTTACCTACTAGAAATCACAAAAGTTACCATGTGATGTAAGCACAAGTTACCTACTGGAAATCACTAAAGTTACCATGTGATGTGAGCATAAGTTACCTACTCAAGTTCTCTAAAGTTACATGTGATGTGAGCACAAGTTACCTCCTGAGTTCTCTAAAGTTTCCGTGTAACTTAACACTTATATATTTGGACCGATATATTAATGTTCTGATGTTTTGGTATGCTCATGCTGAATTACAATAAAAGGGACTAATTTTTCAATGTTCTTAAAAAACAGGTAGAGGAAAAGTGTTAATCGATTTAAACTTAGAAGATGATGACGACGATGAGGATGTATGAGACAACAACAACGACATTGTGGTTAGGACACAGCCCAGTGTGGTGATGCAAAACAACTGTAAGTGTTTCTGTGAAGTACATAGCAGTAAAAAACAAAAACAACATTAGTCATTATTCATGCCATGTAGCTGCAATTATCATCTAGTATGAACTCAATTACCATATGCTACATGCTGAAGTTACCAACTAATGTGGGCTAAATTTACCACCATGCTATAGAGCTCAAAATAATAACGTCGCTAGCTACGATTGTATGTCTTTATGTTTAACTGAAAATTCCAAAAAAAAAAAGACAAAACTATTTTTTTTTGAAAACTATGTTATAACTGGATATACAACTTGCTGTAGAATAAAAGTTACCACCTACAGTGAGCTAAAGTTACCACATAGAATGAGATATATTACCACCTAGAGACTAGTATTTTAATTCTAATTTTACTTCTTAGCATTTAGTCTAAACAAAAGAAAAGTTACCACCTACAGTGTGCTAAATTTACCACATAGAATGAACTATAGTTACCACCTAGAGACTGGTGTTTGAATTCTAATTTTACTTCTTAGCATTTAGTATAAACAAAAGAAAAGTTACCACCTACAGTGAGCTAAAGTTACCACATAGAATGAGCTATAGTTACCACCTATAGACTGGTGTTTGAATTCTAATTTTACTTCTTAGCATTTAGTCTAAACAAAAGAAAAGTTACCACCTACAGTGAGCTAAAGTTACCACATAGAATGAGCTATAGTTACCACCCAGAAACTGGTGTTTCAACTATGCTTTTATTTGTTACCATTTTAGTTTAAGCAAAAAAAAGTGACCACCCATTGTGAGCTAAAGTTACCACATTCTATGACCTATAGTTACCATCCAAAAGGCAAAACTGACATTAAGCTTTGATTGTTTTTGACAGCAAATCGTGGAGAACATGTTGAAGGTGTTTCCTCTGACAGCTCAGGATTGAGATCAAAAGATGGAGAACAAGCAAAAAATACCGGAAATACGATAGAAGAACCTACAGAGGCAACTTTTGAGACAGATGAGCAAGTTCAGGGGATGGAGATGTTGATGCTTGCTCACCACCACAACCCCCAGTTGTGAATATGCGGTACGACACTTTTGAAGCTGCAAAGCAACACTACCTTGAGTATGCACTGCGTAAAGGTTTCGGTATTAGGATTGAATGGTCCAATAAGGAACAGACTGGTGACAAGGATTATAAGAAGGCATATATTTTTTGCACAAAAGATGGACAAGGCAAAAAGAAGAAAGAAGATACGCACAAACCAAAACCAATAGTGAGTAGAAGGAGGGTGAGTACAATGCCACAAACTGGATGCAATGCACACATGTACATAGAAAAAGTGGGAGACTAGTTCAAGGTTGTAAGCGTTTGTGACGAACACAACCACGAGCTGTCTTCAAAGCCATCACTGACTAAGTTCTTGCGTTCATACCGCAACATCCTTGAAGCGGGCAAGCAATTCATCCGGATGCTGCACGCCTGCAACATACCTCCAAGTCGCCAAATGCAGCTAATGTCAAGGTTCTTTGGGGGGCCCGAATGTCCCGTACACAGATGAGGACCTAGCAAACTTGAGGGCATCTTTTGGACATCAACACAAAGTAAGGGACATGGAGCATTGTCTTACTTATTTTGACATGATGCAGAAGAAGGACCCTGATTTCTTTTATAATATACAGCTTGATGAAGAGGACATGTGGAAAATATCTAGTGGATTGATGGTGAATCGCGCCGTTCGTACACGTTATACTCAGACTGCATATCCTTTGATTCTATCTATCTGAAAAACATGTACAAGATGCCGTGTGTTCCATTCACTGGAATAAACAACCATGGCCCGTCTTTTTAGTTTGGGTGTGGGTTCGTGCGCAATGAGCTGCTGGACAGCTATATCCGGTTGATGCAAACTTTTCAAGAAGAAATGAACGGAGTTGCACCTAGATGCATTATCATAGATCAGTTATGCGCGGAGCTGTAGACAAAGTTTTTCCAGATGCAATCCACAGGAACTGCAGGTGGCACGTTATGGGGAATTGTACAGAGAAAATGGGATCTTACATGGGGACACATCCGGAACTGAAAGATGCTTTTATTGCTTGTGTGAACAACAACCTAACACCGGATGAGTTTGAGTAGAATTGGGTTGCAATGATTGAATTGCATGGAGAACAAGAGAACCTTGATCTTTATGAGGTGTGGAAACACATGGAATGCTATGTTCCGACGTACTTTATACATGCATTTCCCCCTTATTGTAGAGAACCGCAAGAAGCGAAGGATTCAATGTAGTACTAAAAATATACATAAGCCCACAACTCTCGATTTTTGAATTCCTAAAACAGTATGAGGCACTTCAATAAAAAATTCTGAATTCGGAGAAACAAGCAGAAGCAGACACGGCTTTGACTGACCCAACATGGTGGTGCGATTGCGGGCCTTTTGAAAGGCAAATGGCTAAAGCATACACAAGAAACATATTCTACATGTTCGAGTGGGAATTGAAGGAGACAATGTCATACACTTGCCAGCAAATAGAAAGGACACAACAGTATCAGCTGAGCGTAGCGGGCTATCCTGTTCCACACTATGGGGAAAGAGACTACTTGGTGGATGAAAACCGTGAACAAGGCATTTTTTCATGCAACTGCTGCAAGTTCGAGCACGACGGGGTGCTGTGTGTCCACATATTACAAGTCTTGACACAATTGGGAATGCGTGAACTACCACAATGGTACATACTAAAGCGATGGACCTAGGACCATGAAGATGTCCTAACTAAACCTGCCCCTGGAGCCCTACCTGGTGCTCCGCTGTGAGAGATGGATGCTAAAGTAAGGAGCATGATGACATTGGAAACAATGTGTGATGATTTCAACAAAATTGCAAAAGTGGCGTGCCACGCAAACGATCCAATACGCATAGTCAAGCAGCACATGAGGAATTTGAAGAATGATCTTGATCTGTATTTTAAGAGAGAAGCAAAAAAGGCTAAAGATGAAGCAGATCTACAAAAGACAATGCCATCCACTAGCCCACCAACCAATAATGCATTAGCTCAGACCTCACCAATATCATCACCAAGAGGATCAAACCCAAACATGCAGAGAAGAAGCAAAAGTGCAACAGATGTGCCAACATCAAGCCTCCCTGGAGCAAGCAATCCAAAAAGGCAGAAAGTCCTGAACCCCCAAAAGTCTAACACAAAAGGGAGGCCTCAAGAAATAGCAAATCACCATCCGCTAGACAATGGAACAAAAAAAACCTAGAAAATGCATCCATTGTGGGTATTTACAACACACTGGCAACAAATGCCTAGCCAAACTACAAAGCATGGGTCTTCTGCCACAAGGGAGAAGCGCATGAAGGCTCAAGAAGAATTTTACTATTACGTGCAATGAACTATTTGTAATAAGGAATGATATTTTCATGTAGTGAAATATTCATGTCAAAAGTGCTATTATTCATCTGCACATATTATTGTTGTGTACTGCATCCCTCCTTCCCCCTTCCCAACACCTCACTGTCAAAATTACCGGATAATTTTGACACAAGTTACCATCCATCTAACCCTATGGTTACCACCGCAAGGTTACTGAAAATAACCATGTTGTATCCAATTAACATATATACTAATGATTTCTCTCTTTGGTAACTCTAACAACAATTTTTTTGAAGAGACAACCCAATTACATCATGCAAAAAAAGATTCTACCACCATGAAAGAAAATAAGTTACCAGGAAAAACATACTAAAGTTACCAGCATGTTGTTACTAAAGTTACAACTAGTTTGAAACTAAAGTTACCAGGCAAAACTTGCTAAAAGTTAGAGGCATGTTTTAACTAAGATTACCACCAGGTTGAAACTAAATTTACCAGCTAGATCAACTAAAAAAAGATACATACTACATGTGATAAACACGCATACTAAAATTACCTCAAAATACATTGCTGTCCAGAAGGGACCTCCAATTTTTTCTCTTGTTATCTGGATGCTCCAACCACATAGCTGTTAGTACTTTTCTAAACTCTGGTATCTCTTCAGCAGTAATGGCAGGGGATACACGTCCATCCCAAAGTTCAAGAAACTTAAGCATGAAGAAGCCGCAATCAACCCTGTAGAAAAAAAGATACCAAAGAAAAAAACATATAAAAATAAAAACAGATATATAAAATTGAATATAGACTATCTATGGCGCGAGAGACTCACGTGCCGATGCCTTGTTTGGGTACATCAATGTAAACCAACTCGTAATCTCATATTTTCTTACTGGAAGTGGAGTAATTAACCAGCAACACTTTCTTAATGGCATTATCTAGCTGCATAGCATGCTCGATCATTCCAAAGTTGTTTTCACCCCGAAGAGAGTCAAGGATCTCAAACCTTTTTGCTGCAAGGTTCAACGAAAGCACATACCAATGGCCTGGATCGTCGCGAGTTGTCCCGAACTTCTGAAGAACAGCAAAACAGAGCTAAAAAACAGCAAAAGAACAAATAAACAAAAGAGTAAGAGTCAGTAGCCACTGTATACAAGAAAAATATAAAATGAAGATAAACAGCGAGGACGGTAAAAAGATAAGTACCAACAGCTCGTGGCTTAATGTGTATAAGCCATCTCGCCTAAAATTCATCTTGATGACATTTGAGTTGAATTTTCCATCTTGGAGATGCTTTGTAACAATCCAGGGGAATATAACCTTCTGATCACCGCATGATTTCTGTAGCACGGATATTCCAATTTTAGCAACAATGTTTGATAGCTCGGCTCCATGTCTCATACAGTCAACAAGTTCACCAGTGGTAACCCACATTGGTTCAATGTGTAAGATTCTTGTTCTGCAAAAGAAAAAATGAATAAAGTCTAATTATAAAAAATTATGTAGTTATCAACAAGATAAACTAAAAGTTATCACCACAAAACTGCTAGAGTTACGAGACAAACAAGCATTGGAAAAATTAACCAACAACATACGTAAAAATTGTATAAGTCCCCAGCAGGAAAGGAAAAAGGACTAAAGAGTTACCAGACATAAACTGCATAAGTTAAACAAACAAGAAAAGAGAAATAAGTTAAAACAACAAGTAAGGAATTAAAAAAGTTACCAACCACATTATGCTAAAGTTACCATGCATGGGATTCTAAAGTTACCAGCCAGAATAAACAAAATTACCAGACACAAACTAAATAAGTTACAACAGCAAGTAAGGAATTAAAAAGGTGACCAACCACATTATGCTAAAGTTACCATGCATGGGATTCTAAAGTTACTAGCTAGAATAAACAAAATTACGAGACACAAACTGAATAAGTTAAACAACCATATAAGTAATGTAGTTAAAACAGGATTAAAAAAAAGTTACCAACATGTAGTAGTAAAAGTTATCAGCCATAATATACTAAAGTTACTAGAGAAGAAATGTTAAAGCTATCCATAAATTTACCCTTTTAGCTTTGACTCCTTATTATTACTCGTGTGTATTATAACCTTAGTGTACACTTCATTTTGTTGCTTCGAGCTGGTGATAGAGCAATATGGAGGAAGAAGAAACTTGGATGGTTGAATTACTCTCTCCGTACGAAGTCTTATACTTGTAATGGTGCTCGGAAAATATGTGCAGGAGCTGCGCGGTGGACAACTGGAGTTGAGAAAATTTGAACACATGTAGTATCCCTACAATACATGTTGGTTTCCTTTGATGTATAAGGTTGTTGTACTCCAAGCTTTTCCATCAGCAACTCATCGAGTGAAATTAGTCCAGGATCATGCTTCACGGGAACTTTCTCTCTATCTCTATCAGCTGCAACCATTGCCAGCATTAGAAAACTAAAAAAAATAGCAGAAATAAATCACATGGTGATTCACAGTGCGGTCGAAAAGCATACAAAAATAAAAATATTTCACACACAAAAATACATGTACTAAAATATATATTACATAAGAAATATAATCAGATCCGAGATGGGTAGTCTTTGAGACTACTACATATACAAATCAAATAGTCTTCTGAAAACCTACAAACATAATATAACATAAACTAACTAGACACGAGAAACTCCTTCCACAACCCACCACCAATAGGCCCAACACAACCTCCCCCCACCCCATGCCTGCTCTTCAAACGATTGCTAGAGATGAATACATTATTCTGATCCTTTAGCGCCCACATTCTTGCCACCAGTGCCCAATGATCCAACTGTGATCACAACATTCGCTGGTGAAAAACCTACGTAATATAAAACCCCAAACCGAAAAAGGAAACAAAAACGAAGGAAAAAAGACAGAAAACAAAACAAGTAGTTAACACCAATTTATTGATCATGAAAGTCATAGGAAGATAATGTAATGATCAATAAAAAATAACACTAAGAAAAATCATGCAAAAAGTTACCAGGTAGTATGTAGTAAAGTTATCATGCACACTAAACTAAAGTTACCATGCATTGTAGACTAAACTTACCATGAATCAGATATATAGAAAGGAAAAAAAACAAAAGCACATGTGAAAAATAAAATGAATAGGTTGACTTATTAAAAAAGATAAAAATATCTTACCAGGCTCTACAGGAATAGCGTATGACACAGGGATCACGTCCTCGGGTTCAATGATCTTGATGACACTGCTACATTCAGCAGCCGGTTCATCAGGAGGCAAGGACGCACTTGCATCTTTAGTGGGGGCAGAGACATTCTGGGAAGCATCGTCAGGAGTGTCGAACGTGCTTCCAAAATTCCATTCAGGAGGATCAATGTCAGGAAAGATGGTCCTTGCAGGAAGGGAAGTGTCATTCAATACAGCTTCCGCATCATCTAGCACTAAGCCTTGATATGTACATTTTGCATCACTATTTTATATCATAATTTGCTGTTATTCATTGATATATTTCATATTGGAGCATGATACTTATGTTATTTCACCTATTTTGCATGTTTTCTAATAATTGGAGAGTTGAACCTCGGTGTTAGAAATCTGATTGAAAAGGCAACATTGAGATACCATATTTCAGACGTTCAAAAGGAGAAGACGGACACCAGAGGTATCTTAGAAGTTCAGAGGAGGACTCCCGCTAGAAGGGAAGCCAGAGGGGGGCCACCAGGGGCCCACACCATGAGGTGGTGCGCCCCTCTGGCCGCGCCGCCAGGTGGTGTGGCCACCCTGGCCCACCTCTGGTTGACATATTTTGCGTACTTGACCCCCAGGGAACCCTAAGCGGATGCTTGCAAGGGGTATAATCACAAGTATGTATTATTCTTAATTACTTAATTACTTTTTTGTAGTTGCGGATGCTTGCAAGGGGTATAATCACAAGTATGTATTATTCTTGGATGGGATGGTACATTAGCATAGGTTCATCCACACAAAACTTATCAAAACACTAAAGATTATTCAGCGGCATGAAACAAAAGCACTTGATAGAAACCTCTCGTGTGTCCTCGATAACGTTTGTTAATCATAAGTAAACCCACAGACTTGTCCTTTACTGAAGAAAGGATTGGGCCACTTGCTGCAATTATTATTACTTCATTTTATTTACACACACTTTATTTATCTGCAATATTAAAAACCTCTAGAAATTTATCTTTCAGTATTACAGTTATTCCCTCATCGAAACTGCCTGTCAACACCTTCTGCTCCCCGTTGGATTCGACACTCTTATTTAACAAAAGTACTACGATACACCACCTATACTTGTGGGTCATCAATACTATTTTATGGCGCTGTTTCCCGGGAGTGAAGCGCTATTGGAAAGTGGAATTGATAAAGGAAGCTTCTGCTGTAAGTGTTGTTTTTATTACTGTCTACTGCTTTATTACAATATGTTTGGATCTCCTTTTGAATCCTTATTTGCGGGCACTGCTGCCACTGCTAGGGTAGTAGGTGACCCACCGCCTGATGATTTGGATCCTTATAAAATACCTATAAAGATTGTTAAACATGTTAGGAATAACTGCTATTCAGGTGATGGAGCTGTCCATCTTGGTGAGCATTTCCTCTTTTTACATGAATTATGCGAGTTGTTCAAGTGTGCAGGTATTACAATGGTCCAAGTGAAGAGAAATTATTCTCTATATTATTGACAGGACGAGCCGCTGAATGGTTCAAACTGCTGAAAAATAGCAAGGCTATTGGATGGGAGGAAATTGTGCCTCTCTTTTATTCTAAATTCTATCCTCCCAGTGAAATTCATAGAGATCGGAATTATATATATAATTTTTGGCCTCATGACGGAGAGAATATTGCCCAAGCATGGGGTAGATTGAAGTTACTAATGCTCAAATGCCCCCATTCATGAGCTCCCCAGTAATATTGTTATTAATAATTTCTATGCGAGGCTTTCTCTACATGATAAGGATTTATTGGATGCTTCTTTTTCTGGATCGTTTACACGTATGAAGGATGAAGCTAAATGGGATCTTCTTGACCGTATTCAAGAAAACACTGAAGGATGGGAGAATGACAAAGGTAGAAAGTCGGGTATAAATTATGAATATGAATACATTAAAACTTTTATGTCATCCGATGATTTTCATAATGTTAGTATTGTTTATGGTCTTGACTCTTAAGTTGTTGCAAACTTATATAAGGCTTTTGCTTCTTATATTGATATTCCCCAAAAGGAATGTAATAAGTACCATGCACCTTATAAAGATATTGTTAATTGTGTTCCTGCTATAGATATAGAAGTTCATACTATTGATTCTATTGTGCCTGAACCTTATATTGAGAAAATATCTTTCCCTGCTAAGGTAAAAGAACATTCTATGTAGTGTGGTTAATAAAAGTGCAAGGAAACCTGTAGAACCCGAGGAACAAATAACTGTAGAACCTACAGTAGCAATAGTAAAGGACCTGGTTTCTGAAAATGTAGAAGAGTACACATTATATTTTGTGAATATGCTTCTAATATTGTCTCTCATCCTAGTAAATCTAGGAAACCTAGTGTTCCTGTGCTATCTGTTAGGATAGGTGATCATTGCTATTATGGTTTGTGTGATATTGGTGCTAGTTCTAGTGCTATTCCTTATGAGCTTTATAAAGAAATCATGCATGAAATTGGTTCTTGTGAACTTGAAGACATTGATGTGATTATCCAACTTGCTAATAGGGAAACTATTTCTCCAATTGATATTGTTAGAGATGTGGAGGTCTTATGTGGTAAAACTAAATATACTGCTGATTTTCTAGTACTAGGCACTTCTGCTAGTGATACTTGTCCTATTATATTTGGTAGACCTTTCTTAAACACTTGTGGTGCTGTTATAGATTGTAAAAAGGAGAAATTCCTTACAAAGTTTGATGGAGAATCTTATGAATTTAGTTTTCCAAATTTGCTAAAGCACCTTATGAAGCTGAATTACCTAATGAGAATTATAGAGTTGAACAATTGGCTGCTATTTCTCTTGCTCCTCACAATCCTTTGCACCAATACATGGAAGACCACAAAAGTGATGTCTTTATGGAAGAAAGAAATGAAATTGACGAGATTTTCCTACGTCAGCTAGCAATGCTGAAACATAATTTACAGGTGGAAGAATTGGGTACCACATTACCACCCAAGGAGGACCCTGTTTTTTATTTAAAACCATTGCCTTACAATCTTAAATATGCTCATATTGATGATAATAAATTATATCCTATTATTATTAGTTCTAAACTTTCTGGTGAAGAAGAGGAGAGATTATTGGGAATACTGAGGAAACACACAGGTGCTATTGGTTATACTCTTGATGATTTGAAGGGGATTTCTCCTGCTATATAACAGCATGCTATTAATATTGAACCTGATGCAAAGCCAGTTGTTGAACATCAACGCCATTTAAATCCTAAGATGAAGGATGTGGTAAGAAATGAGGTATTAAAACTCCTTGAAGCTGATATTATTTATCCTATTACTTATAGTAGATGGGTTAGTCCTGTGCATTGTGTCCCTAAGAAAGTAGGGATGACTGTTGTGCCAAATGAAAATAATGAACTTATTCCTCAAAGAGTAGTGGTTGGTTATAGGATGTGTATTGATTTTAGGAAAGTTAACAAAGTAACTAAGAAAGATCAATATCCTTTGCCTTTTATGGATCAAATGTTAGAGAGGTTGTCTAAGAAAACTCATTTATGCTTTCTTGATGGTTATTCTAGCTTCTCTCAAATTGCTGTTAGGAAGCCTGATCAAGAGAAAACAACTTTCATTTGTCCTAATGGAACCTATGCTTATAGATGTATGCATTTTGGTTTATGTAATGCTCTTGCAACTTTTCAAAGATGCATGTCTCCTATATTTCATGATTTTTGTGAAGAAATTGTTGAAGTCTTCATGGATGATTTCTCCGTCTATAGAACTTCTTTTGATAATTGTTTGCAAAATCTTGATAAAGTTTTGCAGAGATGTCAGGAGACAAATCTTGTTCTTATCTGGGAGAAATGTCATTTTATGATTAATGAAGGAATTGTTCTTGGACATAAAATTTCTAAAAGAGGTATTGAAGTTGATAGAGCTAAAGTTGAAGCTATTGAGAAAATGCCCTGTCCCAGGGATGTCAAAGGTATTCGTAGTATTCTTGGTCATGCTGGTTTCTATAGAAGGTTTATTAAAGATTTCTCTAAAATATCAAAGTCTCTTACTAATCTTCTTCAAAACTATATACCTTTTGCTTTTTTTATTAAGATTGTAAAAAATCTTTTGAAATTTTAAAGAAGGCTTTAACATCTGCCCCTATTGTTCAACCCCCTGATTGGATATTATCGTTTGAAATTATGTGTGATGCTAGTGATTATGATGTAGGTGTTGTTCTTGGACAGCGGGTAGATAAGAAGCTAAATGTTATTCATTATGCTAGTAAAACTCTTGTTGCAGCTCAAAAGAATTATGCTACCAATGAGAAAGAGGTCCTAGCTATAGTTTTTGCTTGTCATAAATTTAGGCAGTATATTGTTCATTCTAAAGTTACTATTCATACTGATCATGTTGCTATTAAGTACCGTATGGAAAAGAAAGATGCTAAGCCTAGGTTTATTAGATGGGTGCTTTTCTTACAAGAGTTTGATTTGCATATTGTGGATAGGAAGGCTGCTGAAAATCCTGTTGCTGATAATTTATCTAGATTAGAAAATATCTCTGATGATCCTATTCCTGTTAATGATAGTTTTCCTAATGAAAAGTTGGCTGCAATAAAAGTGAGCTCTCAAGAGAGTCAATGGTATGCTGATTATGCTAACTTTATTGTTTCCAAGTATTTGCCTGCTACCTTTATAGCTCAGCAAAGAAGAAAATTCTTCTATGATTTGAGGCATTATTTTTGGAATGACCCACACTTATATAAAGAAGGTGTTGATGGTATTATGAGAAGATGTGTTCCTGAAAATGAACAACGAGAGATATTGAGAAAAGTCATAGTAGTTCTTATGGAGGACATCATGCTGGAGATAGAACTGCACATAAGGTTCTACGGTCAGGTTTTTATTGGCCTACTCTCTTTAAAGATGCTAGAAAGTTTATTTTATCTTGTGATCAATGTCAAAGGGTTGGAAATATTTCTAGACGTAAAGAAATGCCTATGAATTATTCTCTTGTTATTGAACCGTTTGATTGTTGGGTTTTTGACTTTATGGGTCCTTTCCCTCCTTCAAAAGTCTACACTCATATTCTTGTTGCTGCTGATTATGTTACTAAATGGGTAGAAGTTGTACCTACTAAAAGTGATGATGGTGAAACCTCATTAAAAATGCTTGAAGACATTATTTTCCCTAGGTTTGGTGTGCCTAGATATCTTATGACTGATGGGGGTTCTCATTTTATTCATGGTGGTTTTAGAAAGACTCTTGCTAAATATGATGTTAATCATAGAATTTCTTCACCCTATCATCCTCAAACTAGTGGGCAAGTAGAATTATCAAATAGAGAAATCAAATCTATCTTCCAAAAGACTGTTAACAAATCTAGAAAAAATTGGGCTAGTAAATTAAATGATGCTCTGTGGGCTTATAGAGCTTCTTATAAAAATCCGATGGGCATGTCTCCTTATAAAATGGTTTATGGAAAATCTTGTCACTTGCCCTTAGAATTAGAACACAAAGCTTATTGGGCAGTGAGAGACCTTAATAGAGATTTTTAAACTTGCTGGTGTGGAAAGGTTGCTTGACTTAAGTTCTTTAGATGAATGGAGGAGTGAAGCATATGAAAATACTAAGCTCTTCAAAGCGAAAGTTAAAAGGTGGCACAATAAGAGAATTATTAAAAGAGAATTTCATGTTGGTGTGAAAGCCTATTGTATAGGTGTCGTCCTAGATTTTTTGCAGGAAAAGTACTCTCGAGGTGGGAAGGACCTTTTGTTATCGATAAGGTAGGCAATTAAAATTGTTTCCATCGAAGAAAACAGTTCACAAGTAGAGAATGACCATAGACTCAAGTATTATATTTCTGGAGATCATTATAATGAAAATGTTGATTGTATTCAAGCCATGATCCTGGAGGAATTTATTAAGAAGCATATTTCAGAAACTGCAGAGTCAGTTTTCAAATATGTATCCGTTTTGGTAAGAAAACGTTCGCGAAACATCTTCCAACTTTTATTTTTACAGTTTTTGGACAATATGAAAAATTATGAGCCGGAAACGAGGTGGAGACGGAGCCCGGAGGCTCCTCACCATGCCCAGGCGCGGTCCCACCCCTGGCCACGCCTGGCTATGGTGAGGACGCCTCGGAGTCCGTCTCCGACCTGTTTTCACCGAGTACTTTCCTTTTGTTATGAAACGTTTTGCTATATAATCCCCTGGACCCCTCGAGGTCCGTATATCGTTTTCTCGTCGTGTTTTCGTTTCGAGCTGTTTTCCTCTCAGGAGTCCGGAGTTTCTAGGCCAAGATGTCCTCCTTCGACTCTAGAATTGAGGATTACGCTGCACGTCGTCTTCGAAAATTCCAGCAAGACATCAACAAGGGTGCTTTCGCGGGATGGGCGATGGAAGAAGAGATAGATGCAAGTAAGGAAGACATGATTAACAACTTGAGGGAAGAGATCCGGAGAGCTGCACCAGCGCCAACGAGCAACCCCACCTTTGTGGGATCCATTAACCCTCAGCGTCGTTATTCTCATAATGTGCAGGGGACCGTGCCTCGGGATCAAGACCACCTTTGTGGGATCCATTAACCCTCAGCGTCGTTATTCTCATAATGTGCAGGGGAACGTGCCTCGGGATCAAGACCCCAACATATTTCATGTTCTAGCTGTAGCACATCGGGTCGCCGATCAATTCTGCGAACAATATCGTATTCTCAAGGCCGAGGTAGCAATTCTAGAGGCAGAAAACATTGAGCTTTGTCGTATCATCAAGGGCTTTCTAACTCCTCTCCAAATGATTACACCGCCATCACCACCGAAGAAATAATTCGTCATTGGTTTTGGCATCCCCTCAGCTTGTTCCAAGCTTGGGGGAGTGCCGTGGTATCACATCACTATCTTTCATCTTTTTTACTTTTTCAGTAGAGTCATATCATGAGTAGAGAAGTTATCATATAGGATGGTTTGCAGTATGGAAGTATCTCTCCTTAGTTGGTTATCGTTGTATCCGTTGGTGTGAGTTGCCGGTTTGAAATATTAATGAGAAGTTTCATCATTTACTTTCTGCACACCTTATTTTAGTTTTCAATTTCTGTCATATGGTTGAGCTTGTTGTTAGTATTTGGTATCACTCTGGAGATCATCAAGTTAATCTAGTTGGTTTTGGCAAACTTAGCTTGGGTCAGTAGAAATAATATTTTGAGATGCTAGTATAAGAAAGAGGAACTTTCCTATTAGCTCATAAACTTAGTATTCACAATTTAAGATCGCTTGGGCTTTCAATGAAGATTGCATGATCGGTTTCATCATATGTCTATTTGTTTGTGTTCCCTCACTCTTATGCTTGCTACCCAGCCTTGCTAACCAAAAACCCTGTACTGAGTATGAGCTCTACTCGTGCATCCAAACCCCGAACCAAAAACTTTCCATTTGTGTCCACCATACCTACCTATACGTGGTATTTCACCGCCACTCCAAGTAAATTGCTCATGTGCTAGATTTAAAACTTTCAAAATCACTCTTGTTTTGCGTTCCTATTTTTGCTCATGAGGACGTAAATAGAGAATATTTATCTCACTTGCTGATTGGACTTTACACACCTGAACTAGTGCCTTCATCAGCTTATCCAAATGCTAGAAGAGATGGCAATGGGGTGCCAAGCCCCCAAACTAATACACAAATTCTCTTCAATATTTTTGCCCCTGATTTATCAGTCAAAGCATAATCGTGTAAACAAAAGAGAATGAGGGATGACCTTCTACACCAGTTGCGTCCTTCATATGGGAGCAGCTCTTGTGAAGTCTAGTTGCCTTGTGACGTACTGTATTTTCTGTTTACCATTCATTGACACTAGCATACACCTCTCAAAATTAGACACTCCTCCATGGTTTGTGATTGTTGGCAGGCACCCAAGGATTCGGTTAGCCATGGTTTGTGTAAGATGGATGGGAGGAGTGTCATGCATTTTATACCTCTGTTTATTAAAATAAAAGCTCTAGCACATGAGTGATCCATGCTTCCCTCTGCGACGGGCCTATCTTTTACATTTATGTTGAGTCAGTAAACCCATTCCTTTTTGTCTCCAGCAAACATTTGAGTTGTTGAGATATCACCATCTATATGTTGATTTATTCGATCATATTTTTTATCCATCTTTTTTTAGCACATGCTTTATTATCTGAATGAAAATTACTTTGAAAGCTATGAATCACTGTAAAAGGATTGTTATAATTAAACATGTTAAGCTATACAATATAAGCCTTTTTATGAAGACTTCACCTAAGATAAGTATGATATCATTAAATGTTCTCTGACCAAGAACGAAGTTTTCCATTACCAATTTTGATTTTGTCTTTTGCATCTTTGTTTGTGACTCCCATTACTCGTTTCAAGTTAAGTTATATGAGAGGAAGTTGCTGTCTATAATGATTGGTGCATAGATAAATGTGATGCTTCTTGTCTGTATTTTATTTATCGACTCTTCACTCCATAAACCCGTGGTCATGTTTACTGAGTTCAACTTCGCTTGGGGACAAGCGAGGTCTAAGCTTGGGGGAGTTGATACGTCCATTTTGCATCATATATCATAATTTGCTGTTATTCATTGATATAATTAATATTGGAGCATGATACTTATGTTCTTTCACCTATTTTGCATGTTTTCTAATAATTGGAGAGTTGAACCCCGGAGTAAAAAATCCGATGGAAAAAATCACCGTCTTGATACCATATTTAGGAAGTTCAGAAGAAGAAGAGGGACACCGGAGGTATCTTAGAAGTTCAGAGGAGGACTCCAGCCAGAAGGGGAGTCAGAGGGGGCCACCAGGGGCCCGCACCATAGGATTCTAGAGTATTTTGATTCTGTCTTGAGTGTAGGTTTTCATGTGGTGAAAACACTTCTTGCACTTCATGGTATGGTAATCAACAATCTTGCCTTGAGGGTATACAAGAGGTAGGTCATCTAGAAAATTTTGAAGGTGAATAATAGATGAGATGATATGAGAAGAATTAAGATGATTGTTTTGTTTCTAGATAGTTTGAACATAGAAAGTTTTCAATCCTAGGGTGATCAATGGGTTATTAACAACTTGCTGCAAATTGGATATTCACTATAGTGAGAAGGACAATGCACCCGCAAGCCAATCAGGGAACGGTCTCGTGTCCGTGGACACGTAAAGTTATCCGAGCCGCTTCATCTCACTATGCCGCTAGGATCCAAAATACTCTAAGGAGATAATAACATGATAAAAAATGGCTTCCAAACCTAAGGGTCTCAAATCCTACAGGCAACACAATGCTCTGATACCATTTTGTAGCGTTCCCACATTTAAATAATGTAAGGACACCTGTGTTATTGTGCTAGTCCCTGGATCAATTGCTAGCACCACAGTACAAAATGAAATATCATGCAAATGCTTAGAAGACTAGCAGAAAACAAAGAAATACAGCGGAAAACATAGTACAACATTGAGCCCATCTTCTTCATGTGCCACAGGAAAAATATGTTGGCGATAGTCCCGAGATCCTAAATGAAATCCTCACTCGTCTTCAAAAACATCTGCAATATGGAATATGCAGCCACAAAGGGGGTCAATACAATTTAATGTATTGGAAAGTAACACTATGGTGGATATAAATGGCAAGACTAATACTACATGCTTATTTGGCTGAGTGGAGTTTTGGCTAAGTTAGCATAAAGCCAGTTTTCTCCTACCACTTTTGTAAAACAACTTTTCTTTTCAAAGGGTGGCAACATTGGATTAAGATCCAAGCACCACAATACTGTTCATTTGGTCAAAATTTTACTTATTGAAATTGGTGATGAGATTCTTCTGTCAATCTTTGTCCAGCTGCTCATAGTTGTCGAGAACCGGGGACACGGCTAAGATCTTAGTTTGTTGACTCTGAAGAGTTTGTGCACTTTCACCTTCAGACTCAAATCAGCCCAAACATCCTATACACCCTGGGTGCATTAAGGAAAGGAGAAGATTGAGACGAGATCTTTCAGAAGAAATACCACCACCGTTTGGCTTACCCGTTCCACCTATAAATATGCTACATCTGCTTGTAAGCCTAGTGAGTTCATTCAACTTAGTTGATCAAGACAGAGCCCATATGACTAAAGGCTGCATGGGAAGCTACGAAACATAGAAGGACATAGTAATCTCTTTGTTCCTGGGTGGCCATCCGCAAGTGACAACCTCAAGTGGAATAACCATTTGACAAGGGCCCTGAGGCAACACTCAACATAAACCAGTCTTACCACTTCCACCCAGGTGGTTCATTCATTAGTTAGACTTAGAATTTTTTCTCAACATCTAGTCAAACAATTTTTAATATTGCATAGAATCTACTAAGTTCTAAGGCTATCAAAATAACAAGGGTAAAAGAGATGGCTACACACTACTAGGATAATAACATAGCATAATATAACTTACTAAAATTTCCTATCATGCATACTACTCAAAACACTAATGATGCATATAGAAAATAATGGGTAGTGAATGGTGTGTTACTTGCCTTGTTGAGGTTGGTGAAGAATTCACACTCTCTTCACAAAATATCGTTCTCTCCGTACAATCTATTCACTGAAAACACAATAACAAAATAAACAAACATTCTACCAAACAACATACAAGTGTAGAAACATACATAGTAACTAACATATCAAAAGGGGTTTAACCAAGTTGGCTAGGACAAGGTCAAGGTTTGAGCTTGAAATATTTATTATTTCTTGCTTCCATACTTGTTAAGGAATTTCCAAGGGTTTACTTGAGATGGACTAGGTTGAGTTTGATGTGATCAAACTTTATTGAAAACATATTTATCTAACAAATTCCAAGAGTTCACGAAGGTGATCTCACTATTTCAACTAAAGAAACACATAACAATGTGTAACGCTTAGTTCTTTTCATCAAAACATTTGAGTGATCTAAGTTAGTCCTTCCATTTTGGTTTAGGGTAGGTATAGGTTCAACTAAGTTCATTTCAATGGACATAACAAGATAAAGTATTGGGCTTTTCCATTTGGGTTAAGGGTTGGACAAAAAAACATTGTTATTCTTCAAATTGTGTGGATGGCTCCAAGTATTCACATGCTTGTGTTGTTGAAGATCATCTTCATGCTTCCATTGTAGTCTTGTTCCTTGAATGTATTCTTCTTCTTGGTCTTGATAAATTCTTCATGGCTTTCACTTCACTAATTGGTTTGGGTATGGGATTGGCATAAATATCACCAAGACAAATAGAAAGAAAATAGGAATAAAGATAGAAAGAGAGAGGGAGGTGTTTTCTTCTGAATTTCTTGACACTTGTACTTGTTTGAGTTGCTTCTAGTTGTTGTGAAGTCCAATTCCCTTACTTCAAATTCTTCAATGATATTCTTTGTAGCTCTTCATGTTTTCACCAAGTTGAAGATGGAGTTCCTTCTTGTGGTTGAGTCTTGTCTTCCATTTTGCTAACTTGATGGGTTCTTGAAGCAAGAATAGGGGAATGGAGAACTAGATAGAAAACTATGATACTAGTGTTTTGGGGTTCACTACCCGTCTTTTATATGGTTGACATACACTAGGGACTTGGTCTTGGATTGATAATAGCTACAACAACAAAGATAAAGGGGATAGAAACAAATTCTATGGTATAATAACTATGTGGACCACTATGATGGAAGTTGGCTAAAAAAATACATATGGTCATGGTCCAAGGGTGTCCAAAATTTTTGGGCAAAGATGTCTCTATTTCAAGGTTACAAAAAGGAGCAATTTTGGTTAAGGAACCATAATCGAATTATTTATAGAATTAAATCTATGTCAAAAATACTCAAATAGACAACTTAATTCTAATTTCAGTTTTAATTTGATCAAAATTATTTTGGGACAGAGGGTGTGAAAGTACCCATCCTAATGTTTCTAAAAATATTTTACTTGCAAATTTTGGATTTGTAGAATTTGAATTATGCCAAATATCATCAAACAAGCATATTTAAATTTGAACCAATTTAAGTTTGTCATATTTGAATTTGAACACTGCTAAAAGATTCTACACATTCTGGGATTTCAAAAGGTCCAAGTTTGCTAAATTTGGCCTTATTATTAAAAAGATATGATGTTTCTAAGTTCTAGGGACTATTCTGCAATTTTACAATTTTATTTTTATTCGGAATCAAAACCAGACACAGGCTGGGCCAAAAAGGTCTTATCTGTCGCGCAGGGCGACGGTTAGGGACTGGGCTTGGGCCGGTTTCAAGCTGCACTGAGCGATGGATAAGCTATCGGCGCATGGCTGACTGGGTGCCACGCGGCGTCTCGTGATTCGCCGATACCGGTTCGAATAAGTGACCTAATGTGAGCCGCTCGATTCAGATCTAAAGGCTGGGGAGGGCTAGGGTTGTACATTGCCGGAGTTGTCGCCGGAAATGGCCACGGGACGGCCGGCGATGTAGTTTCCTCGACGGCGGCGGAGATCCGGTGGCTCCCGGGGCTCGGGAAGACGACGGGAAGACGCAGAGCAGCAGCACGAGGTCGATGGTGACCACGGTGTGCTCGCACGCTTCCGGGATGGACTGCATCGAGTAGATGGTGGCGGGAGAGCTTCGGCGAGCTTCGATCGTCGTTGCCGTGGTCTCTTTGCTGCGGCCAGCGCAATCAACGACATTGAATCGGAAGGAAACGGTAGAGAGAGAGAGTATATGGTGCTGGGCTCAGATCTGCTGTTTCTGCTCTTAAACACGCACAATCAACGTCATTGAATCGGAAGGAAACGATAGAGAGAGAGAGAGAGAGAGAGTTACGGCCAGGGCTTGATGACGATGACGTCATCATGACGTCACCTTTTCTTTTTCTTTTTTTTTCTGTTTATTTAATTAAATCATAACTTCTGTTTTAATTATCCAAATGACATGAAATAAATTTCTAAATTCTTGAAATTTCAAATACTTTCAAACAGCACCATTTTTGAAAACAATTCAACATATTTTATTTTTGAATCCTGGAAATTTGAATAATTCCTTAATAGTTACTTAATGTGATTTTTAATTTAAAAATTTATAAAACATAGTTATTGGTCAATTAAAATTTTAGTGACACTCTAAATGTTGAAAACATATTCTGGAAAGTCATTTCATCTTGTTTTCAAAATTTTATATTTTGAAAATATAAATAAAACACTAATAGTACTTTAAGGCCATTTTAAAATTTAGAAAATAATAAATTGATGTTATTGTCTAAGTAAATTTCAGAGACATTTTAAATGTCATATATTATTTTTGGAAAGCCATTTTAAAACCATTTTCACAATTTTATAATTTTAGGATATGAAGGATTTACTAATAGTAACTTAATGCTATTTAATTTGTCCATATCAAATAATTAATATTGTTGATCAATAAAATTTAGAATAAAACCACAAGTCATAATATTGTTTTCAAATCCCTCTTTTATGTTATTTTGAAGCAATGTATTTTATTTTCACACCTTTATGTTTAAAACTTGGAATAACAACTAAAAGTTATTATTAAAACATTTTATTCTCATCAAATGATTTTTTTGAGGCTTAGAACTTTATTAAGGGTTATAAATCTTTGATTTTTGTTGCCATAAAATATTTTCAAGGTAATATTTAAATTGAAAAAAAAATATGTAATAAAGTTTACTAAAGATAAAATGGTTTTGTTTATCTAATGAAAATTCTTTTTGAGAGGGTTTTAGGGTTTATGGAATAGACGTATAATTGGATTGGTAAATTCAATTTCATTGCATTATGTATTGTTTCCTTTTGTTTCTTTCTGCTCATTTGGTTCTTGGTGACTTGCATAACATGAAAACAAAACGTTTCAAATTTTTGTGAATTTTTGCATTTTCCAAAAATCAGGGATGTTACAGTCTTGGATGGGATGGTATATTAGCATAGGTTCACCCACACAACACTTATCAAAACACTAAAGATTATTCAGCGACATAAATAAAAGCACTTGACAGAAACCTCCCGTGTGTCCTCGAGAACGTTTGTTAATCATAAGTAAACCCACCAGCTTGTCCTTTGCTGAAGAAAGGATTGAGGCACTTGCTGCAATTATTATTACTGCATTTTATTTACTCGCACTTTATTTATCTGCAATATCAAAAACCCCTACAAATTTATTTTTCAGCATTTACAGTTATTCCTTCATCGAAACTGCTTGTTAACACCTTCTTCTCCTCGTTGGGTTCGCCACTCTTATTTATCGAAAGTACTACGATACACCCGCTATACTTGTGGGCCATCAAGCCTCCAGGCAGTCAGTTGATGGACCAGTGGGGTTGACAACCCCAACATCATTAGAAGCCATGGATGGTCCAACTTTTTCATGCACAACGCAGGCAGTTGCCGTGGCTGGTGGGAACATCAGACTAGCAGAGAAAAAACCACCATTCTTTGCAAACTCTTCATCAATTTTTTCTGCATTTACGCATCTAGAACCAATGACCCATGCATTTGAATAAATGGATCAGTGGAAATTGGGGGAGCGACATCAACATATGCCGCGGAAGATACATCTGCTGAAGCGGTAGCGACAGACATGCGTACAACATCAGTGAACACAGGAGCCACGCCAACATGGACAGTAGTGCTGGATGCAGCATCAACTTGCATTGACTGCAGACGAGACGCCAACTCAGTGGCAGACACATGAGGACCTACTCCGCCGGTTGGATCAGCAGCCTGATTGCTCGCAAGGTATCCATCTGTATCTGCAATTGTGCTCGGCGTTGGAGCGCCTCTATTAGACCCAACACTTAGCAGACCACTGGCAACAGAAGGTGCTGATGATGTGGTGTTTGTGTCAGACATGGACCCAACCGTCGTGATGTGAACATGCGGAGCACCATCCCCTTGATTAACATGAAGTTCAGTGGCAATCTCATCAGTAGCTTCAGCAACCACATTGCTCGCAAATTTTCCATCTGTATCAGCAATTATGCTCGACGCTGGAGCACCTTTATTAGGCCCAACACCTGGCAGACCACTCGCAAAAGACGATGCAGAGGATGTGGTGTTTGGTCGGGCATAGACACTGGAAATGCAGACCCATCCATCATGGAGTGAACATGCAGAGCAACATCCCCTTGAGTAACATGAACTTCAGTGGCTATCTCATCGACAGCTGAAGCACCATTGTCTCGCACTAAATCTGCATCACAACAAGGAAAAGAATGTACTGGATTGGTTATATTATAAGCACCTAAAAAACACCACCATCTCGCCCCACGTGTGCATTATAAAACCTCTTTCCGTACCTCGGGGAGGACTGCTTCTATTGTCGTGAGTGTCGTCCAAGCCACCAGCTGGGCTTGCATCTACATCCATTTCACCAGTAGTGGATGGGGTGTCATCCGGTGAATATTCATCAAGGTCAACATATGACGTAGAACCAGACCCTGTAGGAGCATGTTGGGCCCTAAGGCGAGAAGTAAACCTTGTATGTTTGACAGTATCACTTTTAGAAGACTTCGTGCTTAAAAAAGTAAAACAAACGTGATCACACAAAAAGTTATCACACCATGTAAAATAAAAAAAGCTACCACCAAATTTGTGCTAAAGTTACCATGCACTTTAAATTGAAGCCACCACAAAAAATTGTGCTAAAGTTACCATGCACTTTAAATTAAAGTTACCACCAAAAAAATGTTAAAAGTTACCATGCACTTTAAACTAAAGTTACCACCCAATTTTTGCTAAAGTTACCAAGCACTTTATACTAATGTTACCACCTAATTTAACTGAAGTAAATACATACCTTCTACTACAGTTAACGGCTACTTTTGATCTAAATTTACCAATAACAAACAATATGTGACTCAAATCCAAATTTTTTGCTTTCATGAAAAATGTTTAAAAATGATTTAAGCAGACTTGATGCATAGAGGAAGTGAATGGTATTGAAAAATGAATAATAACCTCATAGGAGGCATCTTTTTAGGAGCAGCTTTCTTGGACGACATGCGACCCGTTTGCGGTGCAATATTACTAGTAGAATACTTCCTGCTTAAAAAAGTAAAATAAATGTTATCACACACAAACTAATCACACCATGTATATAAAAAAATTACAATCTGATGTATACAAAGATTTACAAGAAACAAACAAATGAAAACTGTAACTACAAACAAAAAGGTTTAAAAAAGTAATAATAAGAGGGGTTTAATTACACTAAAAGGATTGAGAGCAAACAGATAATTTGCAAATGGACAAAATAAAAAGGTAATAATAGTTACCAAGCACTTCACACATAAAATTACCACATAATTTTTTCTAGAGTTAACATGCACTTCATACTAAAAAAAAGTTACCACCGGAATTATTCTAAAATTACCATGCACTTCATATTAAAGTTACCACCGCAGTTTTTATAAAGTTCCCAAACACTTTATACTAACGTTACCACCTAATTTAACTAAAGTTACCACCTACATTGGACTGCAGTTACCACATACTTTTGACATCTCTTGTACAAATAACAAACAAGATGTGACTCAATCCAAAAATGTTGATATGATGTATGTTAAAAAATGATTTAACAAGACTTGGTGCACATAGGCAGTGAATGGTAAAAAAGCGATGATAACAACCTCAGAGGAGACATTTTTTTTGGACGAGGATTCTCGAGTTCCATGCGAACTGGCAAAGCACCACACATAGATGCTGCAGTTAAACCAAGTTCACACATCACGACGCCAACAATAAAATTATGACTTTCACTAAGTGTTCAAAGCTTCTTCTTCCTCGTGTACACACCTTGCTTCTTGAACGTGGAATTGAGCTATCACCAATAGAAGCACCGACAGTCGGATCACCTCCAGTTTCTCGGGAAAATGCAGCGCCTTCACATATTTCTATTGCTTCGACCAACTTACTGATACCATCTGTGGGGGCACTTGCTTCAGGAGCAGACGAATCATCAAGATCAATGTTTCCAGAATCAGCGGTGGGGATCTCGCTGGAATATTGACTAGCTTATGGTATTTCAAATTCATCACGTACAAAATTACCAGAACTAGAAAGGGGGTTATCAATGGAATGTGCACTATCCCGTGACACCGTATTATCATCAAGCCCCAAGTTCCTGTCAACTGGGGTAGCGGACTCTATGTCCATATCTCTGCTAGACGCCATAGTTGGCGAGTCAGTAGCTGCACAACCCTGCCGACCAGACTGGTCTGTTTCATATTGAGAAGATTTCTTGACTTTCCTACTATACTCAAGGATAAATCGCTGCGTGTCCTCATCATCTGAATCTTTGTAAGAGCTGTCATCATTCCCATCGCTGCCACCATCCCCGACAGAGTTATCATTGCCGTCAGATTCTGAGTCATCAACCAAACCATCTATGAGATGAATTTATTTGCAGCTGCAACTGCTCATGTAACCCTACGAACTGGTTTAGCTAAGGTGCTCTTATCAGAAACAACTCCTTTGCCTGGATTACTAGCCTTTTCACCTTGAACTTCTTTCCAAGGTTAATCATGATTGCCCATAGATAATACATCAGCAGATTTGCCAAGCTGTTGTGCCATTTTTCCTTTGGCCTTTTCACGGGACGATAAAGCTTGGTCACCAAAAAAGCACCAGAAAAATTTCCGAACTGTTCCGCCATATCATTACCAGCGCTAGGGCGCCATAGCTTTGTCCACCCCCCCAACGAGAGATCCCATCAAGCCAACCATTCCAGAAGAGAAAGAACCAATGAGATTTGCGACTTCAGACTTTTGCTGAAAAGAATAAAAAAATAGACATAAACAACAAAACCAAAAAAAGTTACCACCTAATTTGAACTACAGTTATCATGCAATTTATAATAAAGTTACCACCCTAAAAAAATTGAAATATAGTTATCATGCACTTTGGACTAAAAAAGGTTACCACCTAATTTTGACTAGAGTTATCATGCAATTTATACTAAAGTTACCACCCCAAAAAATTATACTGAGGTTACGAGAATAAAAGCAAAAGCACAGTAGTAATAAACAAAAAGAAACACATATGAGATAAACTTTGTAACAGAAAATACCTTAGATGAACAACTTGGATCAGAGCATGTATCCATCCACCGTTTCAAACCATCAAGACCATCAAACAGAGCATAATTAAAACCAAATTCAGGTTTAAGCTACATGAAACAAAACAAATCTGAGGAAAAAAAATAATAAATCTAACAGAATATTGATATAATAAAAACACATATGCAAAAAAAGAAAATAAAATAGTTGAGACAATTGAATAAACAAAACAAAGACTAAGGAAGCACATGTACATAATAACAAAAAAAGAATACAAGCTGAGAATGTACGGGAAGGTTGCCAAAAGACTTCCCATCCACTTTCAAGTCAGTAGCCAAAACGGTGTAAATATCTTCCGTGGACCAGATGTTTATAGCAAAACGACGTTCGGTAAGATTAAGGTTTAAACCGCTTACATCAAGAGAATCAATATTCAGGAGCTACATAAGGGGGGGGGAGTCAAGATAAGAAAATAAGTTCACATAAAAACATCAACTGTAACATATATGGATAGAAGCTAGCACATAAAAGGTACCTAGAGGCCAAATAAGCAATTCTTATTGAATTCCCCATTAGATAGACCTTCATGGAGTTGGTCAGCAATGAACTTGCTCCAATTAAGATTCTTAATATTTCGAATATTTCCCTGAGTAAAACACATATGGTGAGGTTACTAATATGAAAAATATGAAAGTTACAAACTAGAACTAAACCCTAATACTATCGAGACAGACAAATTATAGTTATCGTGCTAAAAAATAATTCAAGACGGCTAAACAGCAGAAAAAGTAGTAAATATTATAGAAATAAAAGAAGTTGTAATACAGAGAATATACAAGAAAACATAAAAGTTACCAGGATAAAAGTTACCATGCCACTATAATAAAAGTTATCGTACCAGAAAGGTAAAAGTTACCATGGCATAAAACAACGGTTACCATTCAAGTAAGTTACGAAAAGTTACCATACCAAAAAAGTGAAAGTTACCATGTAAAAATAGTAAATGTTACCAGGACAACAAAAAAGTTAACAAATTAGAAAAAGACAAGGAACAATGGGGCTAACCGAAACAGGTAGGACGTATAATTGTAGACATTATGTACATAAAAAAGAACTGCTTATACCTCTCATCGAAAGTTTTCAAGGCCTTAAGGATTTCAAACAGTCTAGTTCTTGAAGGGGTACTTGATTCTCCGGGGAAGAGAATAGGACCTAGCTTAGCCTGAATGTCAGCATCCATAGCGTACACAACCGGCTCATCACCATTGGGGAGGCCCATGGATAGGAAAACACTTCGCTCATTCAAGGGAATCCTTCCGCTGCCCGGAATCACCAACTCATGGATGTGCTTGTCATATGTGCCTGCAAACCAATTGATGACCGAGTTATTGAGCTATCTAACTCCATATCAACAATAACATCAGCCTGATCTTTGTCTATAAATTCATACAACTTTACAATCTGACACAAAATCTTGTGCTTGTGGTTTTGCATCACAACCTTCGACAAAATCCTCGTCACTCTCAGCATCAAATTTACGTTTGTTCTTTCGCACCCGCTTAGCAGCACCTCCAGTAACACCATCACCGTCTCCATCAACTAGTTTCCGTTTCCTCCCCATCGAACTGTATACAAAACAGGAAATAATTTTCATATCATTTCACAAAGTAACATCTGTAATGCATGGACTACAAATCTGAAAATAAATGTAGGCAACTAAGCATCCAGGAAAAAAGGCCACGAACTATGCCTCCGCTATCAACAAAACTATGAATGGATTATTTCAACAATTATAAACAGTAAAAAATAGGTAAAAAGTGCAAGCACAAAAATCATAGCCTAAAAACATAAGAAGTGTCAATTTTAGGATTCATAACAAGGATCTATTTGAAAAAGGACATTATGCCACACTATTACAAATTATCATGTAAGTTACAATCTCAAACAAAGTCAAACACACCTGCAACACTTGAAACCTAGATAAAGTACCTAGAACATATATCAACATCAAAAAAATCATTTCAGATCATGATTCATGCTGACAAAAAATGTCTAAAATAACAACAGACAACAAACATGCATGGACTGGATTCGAAATTAACCATCCGAGAAAATTGAAAGTGAGAATTGATTTGAAACACAAACAGCTAGGAAAACTATGAAACTGAGTGGTAGGTGGTGCTTTAACATCAAATTGGAACCTCTATCAACAAAAACAGAGCACCAAATAGACCAATGGATTCACCCATGCAGATTATTCAGAAACAAAAATCGCATCAGCCAAATTGATTAGGAGATATGGGCTAAAACATGGGAAAGGAGCACGTCCACAAAACGCAATCTCTGATCTCTACCAAAACAAGATGAATCACTCCTACGAATACATATGCACGGCTGCGTCGCTCATCCTAATCACACACCCGACTGGTGTGATGTATGGTACGAATGGGAAGGGGGAAACCGGCTATTGGAATCGCATTGTGGCGGCGAAGGGTGCTACACCTAAACGAATGAGGAATGCCGCAAGCTGGGGGCGCTACACGGCGGCGACTCGGGCATCAACCACTGAGGGCGCCGGGGATTACCGGCTACAAATTGAACTACGAGCGAGCTAAAATGGGGAGAATTAGAAGCTAATCTGATCCCGCACGCTCGCCTTAGGCAGGATTCGACGGGAACGGCGACGGCGGAAGGAAACCACCGCGCGATTTACTCCTCTCCGCCGAAAAAACGGTCGAGATGAAACAGTGGGGAGGAGGAGACCGTGGGCGCGTTTCCCCAAAATGCACAGTAACCGGTCTATGTGGACGGTTGGTAAATTTCCAGTGACATGTGGGGCCGATTCCGCTGGGTCCATCCGTCAGTCCCTACAGAATTTGAGACTTTTGTGCGAGAAGAAAGATAGACCATGGGGTCCACCGACGGAACGTGTGGGAGGTGGCCGTTTCCACGACTTGAATCAGCGCTTCGCGCGCGATCGTCGATCGCAGATCGAACGGCCGGGAAAACTGCTTGGAGTTAAGACATAGGGTGGCCTGGATTTAGAAAAACCGTTTTTTTTTTAGAAAAAGGCCAGCACGTGAAGTTACTTTCAGTTAGCGTTACAGGCCAATTTGTGGAAGCCTACTGAGAAATCGGCCGACAGCCGGGCCAGCAAGGACCGGTCCAATATCTCTCTCTCGGCTTCGCCTGGCCCATCGACCTCTTTTCCAAAACATAAAAGAAGTTTTTCTTTCCCTCTTGGAGTTGTCCTGACAGAACAAGTTACGACTACTAATTGTGAAGATCACAGAACTAATAGTTGCCCACCCGTTGATGTTCAGAACGCATGCATTATCTTGAATCTTGGTCGGCATGTTAGCCTAGGCAGAGTATTCCTGTTCTCTTGCAAAGAAACTACTGGTTCTCGTCTTGTTCGCTGCAGTAGTACAGACGTCTCAAAAGAATCTCACAATTTCAGGCAAAGCTCAGCCAAATAAGTGTACATGAAAATATGCATCGTTGTGTTGTGAAGAGGCCGTTCTCAGTGTGGCTTGGAACTTGGAAGACAGCCCTAAAAATGAAGCACGAGCACTGGAGTTGAGGCCAGAAGTACCATTTTATATTTACGCTGACCCTTTTCTGCCGGAATATGTACATGGCGTTTTCTCGCGGGAATATTTACACTGACATATATGCAACATTTCCCCGGCCGTGCTAGCTTCTGACGCCTAATTATCAACACTAAGCTACCATTTGTACGAAGTACCCCCGGTGCTCACATCACCCCTTTGTAAACTAACTCCATATATACATGGCATTTCCCGCGTCTATCTCGGCGTCTGTGCGCTGTCGGATCCAACTCCGGCGACGGCGATGTGAAACGCAAGACCAGCGAGAAAAGGCGAGATGATTCTCTAGATGCCTCTTCTTCTGGCTGTATCGTGATGCTCCGTCCGTTCTACTCGGTCTCCGGGATGGCCATCAAGTCGGGAGAGAACCTGGGAGGCGACCTCCCAGCACGGTACGCCGCCACCACCCGCTTCCGGGACACCGTCGGCTTCGCCGCGACGAAGGTCTTCACTGCCTCGTCCGAATAATCCTCCTCGGACGGCTCGAACACGAGCGGCGCCACCGAGCCTCGCCGGCGCCGGCCACCGGCAGACGAGGCAGTGGCGGCCTTGACGAGCGCGGCACTGGCCTTGACGGCCAGCGCGGCCACCTCCTCGAGGGTGAGACTTCGTCGCAGCATCTCGGCGGGGAGCACGAAGTAGATCTGCCCAGGCCGGAGCTCTTCGCCACCGGCTACGGCGGCGACCGAGCCTTCGAAGCCCATGGCGTCGGCGTCGCAGAGGAACCACCCCTTCTCTCCATGGCCGACCTCCTCCAACACCAGCACGGCCGTGGCCGGCCGAGAGTACTCCCGGAGCTCGCCGCTGGGCAGCACCACCCTAGCAGTCACGGCGACGTTCGGCGAGGCGTCGCACGACACGCAGAGGCCCATTGTAAGCGGTGCGGTTCTCTGCTCCTCTGTAACGAACCTGTCTTGTTCGTGCCGCTGCTAGCTTCTGTTTAGATATTAGTTGTGCTCCGTTGTGGTGTGCTGCCGGAGATGTCCATGGGGAGGCGGAGGTATATATAGCGGCGGGCTGTGAAGGAGTTGCAGCGGGGAGGCAGAGGGAGGGTTGTCGTGTAGCCGGGGGTGGGGGCAGCACAGCCTGGCTGGAGCCTGGAGCTTTGTAGCCGCCAGCGCCCAGCGGGCTTTCCTGTGTAGAACGCAGTCAATTGACGACTCGGAGACGATATTTTTTCTTGATGATCAAGCTCACGATGAACACCCAACAACTAGCAAAACCCCCTGTACATACGCGGTTAAGCTGCACACATAGACCACTGTACGCGGGAATGGACCGAGTACAAGAAAGTAAAGATGAGGTGCCGTCCAAAACTCCAAATACGTACTCCAAACAGGACAGCTCACTAGCTACCGCCACAATTGCATCCAACGGTTGATCAGGAGACCAGAGAGCAAAGTAAGAAAAAGGAAAATTCAGAAACCAATATTGAGAAACCTCCGGATATATAACAAATAGTATACGAGCATTCACAAAAATCCTCCGGATGATTTGTTGGATCATGCAGATAGTGATGAGCGGTAACACATCTATTAACATAAAGGGGAAATAGGTCCCTATTTTAGGCCGACATGCGGGGTGAGGCAAGGGGATCCCATATCTCCTTTGCTTTTCAACGCCGCGGTCGATGCCCTTGCAGAAGTCTTAGAGAGAGCTAAGACTGTTGGCCACATTACTGGTGTGGTTGGGCACCTTATCCAAGGGGGGTGGTGTGACCCATCTTCAATACGCGGATGATACCATGATTATGGTGGAGGGATCGGAACTTGACATTATTAACTTAAAGTTCCTTCTCGTATGCTTTGAGGTCATGTCTGGCCTCAAAATCAACTTCGATAAGAGTGAGGTCATGATCCTTGGGTACTATGATGAAGAGAAAGAGCGGATTGCGAATAATCCAAACTGTCGGTTAGCAGATTTCCCGGTAAAATATATTGGGCTACCGATCCGGGACACCCGGATCCTGATCAAGGACCTGGACCCGCTAGTAGAGCGGGTTAACGCGAGGTCGGGGCCCTGGCAGGGAAGGTGCACTTCCAAGGGAAGCAAATCTCCTTATCGACGGCTGTCTTACTAGCATCCCCATGTATACCATGGGCCTATATATGCTACCAGAAGGTGTCCATGCCACCTTCGATAGAGAGCTATCCCGCTTTTTCTGGCAGGCTTCCAATAGGCCCCAAAATACCATATGGTGAAATGGGCGGATATTTGTGCCTCCAAGGAGTTGGGGGCTTAACGATTCAGGCTTCTAGGCGCATGAATAAGGTGTTGATGATGAAGTGGGTGTGGCGGATTCTTAGTGAGGATGGAGGGCTCTCCCTATAGTTGATAAAGGCCAAGTACCTGAGAGGTGGCCCTCTTCTGGCCTGCGAGCGCAAGGAGGGTTCTCAGTTTTGGAGATCCATCCAGGCCATCAAACATGAGATCCGGTTAGGGGCTATCTTCTCCGTAGGCGACGGACGAGGTACCCTCTTCTGGCTAGATCATTGGCGGGGGACGCGCCCCCTACGCTAGGAGTTCCCGGAATTGTTCGCAAATTGCTCGGACC
Organism: Alopecurus myosuroides; assembly: GCA_028641055.1. Classification (NCBI taxonomy): domain Eukaryota; kingdom Viridiplantae; phylum Streptophyta; class Magnoliopsida; order Poales; family Poaceae; genus Alopecurus; species Alopecurus myosuroides. The sequence goes on from CM054057.1 coordinate 154,016,228, forward strand.
CGGATCTTCTGGTGGCGGGGGCGTTCCAACAGGGCGCTGGAACATTGGGTTTCGACGTACTTTTGGCCAGGTGGAGGCCAGCTTGTGGGAGCGCTTGCTGGCGAGCCTCCCTCTAGACCTAATGGATTCACCGGATGGTGTTTCATGGTCTCTCTCGCCCTGGGGGTTCTTTACCGTTGGGTCCGCTTATCGGGCCCTTTTTAGGGGTCAGGTTCTCCCTTGGACCACCCATCTATGGAAGGCCCCGATGCCACTGAAGATTAAAATCTTCACTTGGCAACTCTTAAGGGACCGCCTGCCATCGAGGATGGAAGTGGTAAAGCGCCTGGGTCCATGGGATGGCTCCTGTCCTCTTTGTGCGGTCCCTGAATCAGGGACCCATATTTTATTCTCTTGCACCGCGGATCGCTTCCTGTGGAGCTTCATTGCTGAGGTTCTTGGGCCTGAGTGGCAGGCCTGGGACCTCGGTGAGTTCCTAGAAGTGCAGGCAAACCGGGCTGGTAAGGGGAGGCGCCTCTTCTGGCTATTGTTTACCGCAATGACCTGGACTTTATGGAATATTCGTAACAAAATGGTTATTGAGTGTGTCTTCTCGAGACGTGCCTCTGACTCTGTGTTTAAATTTTTGGCATTCTTGCAGCAGTGGCGCCCTCTCTGTAGAGAGCGGGGCAAGGCTCGGCTGGATGGCATGTCGATGACCTTATGACGGCGGCTCGCTGACTTTCTGTGCCGTCCAGCCGTTGACCTCTACTCCAGGAGGGAGTTATATCTTTGTTTCTCGTTCTTTTTCTTTTCGTTTTCATGTTGGGCTTGTTGCGCTAGTGCCCCAGCTGTACTCTCTTGTTGCTGCAGCAGCTTTGATCTTGTTTTGTTTAACTCTCTGGTTGGTTTCTTTATTTATAAAACGGGGCGTAAAACCTGTTTCGAGAATTAACCGACCACCTCTCTTCTTCGTAATCAATGAAAATGATAAGTCTTTTGTCTTCTTTCAAAAAGAAAATTCCTCATACTCTAGATTTATCATGAACCCTCGTAACTAAACTCATTTTCTCCTTTTCATATTCCCTTCTTTTCTAATTAATTATCTTTAGATTTCTTGTTTTTCTCATTGTTGTTTAAATATATTTTCTAGTTAGTTTATTTTCATTTTCCTAGATTTTGATAATTGATTTTTTTAATTGTTGTGGAGTGAACTGCCACATGTGTGAAAACACACTCCGTCCCACATAAAACCGAATGGAATCACAAGAGAGTAAGAGACCTAGCTGTTCCGGGATTGAGAGGTTGTTTAGTTTCAAGTCTAGAGTCTAAGGGCCTCTTTGGATTGAAGTATTTTCAAAGGAATTTTGGAGGATTCCAATCCATAGGATTCTTTCCTAAGGAATGCCTTTGGATCAAAGGAATGACACCTACAAAATTCCTATGGATTGTATTCCTACACCCAAATTCCATAGGAATTGCAACATCCACTCTAACCTCTTTTTTACAGTCATTCGCGTAGGATCGAGGCAAGTTTCATGTGGTTCTATCCAAATGACCGTTTGGACAGTTTTCCTCTGTTTTGGAATCCTACGTTTTGCACCTACAATCCTGTCAAATTCCAATGTTTTCTCGGTTCCTCTGTTTTGTAATCATGTGATCCAAAGAAGCCCTAAACAAGTTTCGACCCGGTAAGTAAGAGATTAAAATTAGATTTTATTTTTAATAAATATGGGCATTCAAATTGCATGATTTACTACCTTTCATGTTAAATCGATTGGATAAGCAGTTTTATATTAAATTGATGTGCTAGCCAACTATCCCAAAATTCAGAATGGATGGAAAGGGCTGGGTACTATATTATATTCTTGACACTCCCCTCACGTCTAGGTCGGTAGACTTTTTTCACGGGCGGACGTGGATTTAGGGTGGCCACGAATATTTCTTTTTGTACCGCGTTGGTCAGGATTTAAACTTGAGACCTCTCGCTCCAATACCATATTTAAATATACTATTTGCCGGTAATCTCCCCAATCGGGGTTTCTCTCTTTTATACACAACAAAGAGGTACATAGTTCACAGAAAGGTAAGGATCACAATCTGATCCCATCGTACAGAATACATCGATCACTAGGATCGATAACCGATTCGAACTGATGAAAAGGGCTAGGCAGTCTTTTATTTTCTTGATAGATTTTGATAAAAAATAATCCAAAAAAGAAACTTGAAAAGTATGGTTCTAAAAGTATGAATACAAGATACTAGAGATATCTAGCAAATCAACATAAAAGGCAAGCACATGCTCCAACAGAAAGATAATCATCACATTTGTGTTTTACGGGAAGCCCAGTACATTTGCAAGTCTTATCAGCATTGCTGCCGCTTATGGTGTTGGACAGTTGGAGTATACTGGTGAGGAAATAGTGGAAGTTGTTTTTCGTCCCCCTGAGAAGGTAACCGTACTATATACTCCCTCCGTTCACAAATAGATGACTTCCATTTGTCCAAATATAAATGTATTTGGACACAAACGTGTCCAAATACATTCGTATTTGGACAAATGGAAGTCATCTATTTGTGAAAGGAGGGATGCTTCAAAAGTTTTATCATTTCTCACCTAGTGTATGTTAGCAAGAAACGCGATTCCGGAGGAATGCTCTTCCGTACGGCCTTGACACGGTAGTAGGGATTGGATTACCAATAGCTTAGCTGAAGAAACTTGTAGTGGAAGAGTGTGTTGTGAGATCTTCCTCTTCTCCTATCTCTCCCATTATATATCCTCTTAGCAATGTCTGAACACACTTGGTGACACCAAGAGAACATAATTGCCATGGGGTAGAAGCAACTTCTAGAACAGAAAATATGTCACACTCGCACTCTCCCATCGACGCGTCCCGCATACATGTCATACTAGCGATGCGTTGGATGATACATAGACCCATAGCATAAGTAGTGCATCAAGCACAAATTTAGTCTTCGAGCTGTCGACTTCCTAGCTCAAGATTGACGACCCAATTTTAATTTACCATCAAACCACACACTAAAACACAACATAACTAGCATGGTGTGATGTGTCAAGCGAGCATAAGCTTAGTTGCTATCTTTCTCTAATACTAAAAGGAGTAAAAATAAAACTCACACCTTATATGTTTGTGTCTTTCCTCCTTTACTAGTCATGTGGTATAAACTTTACATGTCAAACAAAGTTTTAAAAGGAGTGGAGATTTTTCTCTCTACGGGAATCCTGTTAATAATTTTTTTCGAAAATCATATTTACGATTTTTTTTTTATAAAAATACTAGATGTAGCCAATGGTGTATTTGAAAAATGTGAAAATATCAATTTCAAGTACATTTTATACTGAGCTACACAAAAATGACGAAAGTGTAGATATGAATATGCTTATTTTCAAATCTCTAAATTTACTAGATTTTTAATCATTTTTGCGTAGCCCATAATAGGAAAAACCTGCATTGCAATTTTGCATGCTTGTAGTATATATCATTGGCTTTGTCCAAAAAAATAGATTTTTTTAAAACCTATAAATATTATTTTTGAATAATTTAAAATGCCAAAGACATTTCCGTTTTAAGCATGGATTTTATTCATTAATTTGGCAGTGGCCACTAATTAAGTGACGTAGATATAAAATCTTTGCATGCATGCATGGTAAGAGCGTGTTGAGGAAGCTTTTGGAATATCTCCTCACCTCGTTTGCCTCACTGCCTAGCAAGCTAGTATGTCGTGTAGCCGGGCATGTAGAGAGTATCGTGTAGCGGCCCGTAGTCTCCTATCCGGGAGCGAGGCACGCGAGGTGGGAGCTTCGGAGCGGCGCCATGCCGCGTCTCGTCATGGGCAACGGTACGCGTGGCGCGTCCGGCAGGGAAAAGTTGACGGGTTCACGTGACCGCATGGGGCATGCATGCTAGCTACTCCCTCCGATTCAACAATAGATGACTTCCGTTTGTCTTGATATGGATGTATGTAAACACTAAAACATGTCTAGATATATCCATATTTAGACAAATGAAAGTCATCTATTGTTGAACGGAGTGAGTAGATACGTACCGCTCACACAATACCATGTTACGTAGGTTCAGGGAACGGCTAGCTGCGGTTTTGTTTGTGTGCACGACGATTCCGTCATCGTTATGGGCACGCCGCGGAAGAAATCGACTAAATAAAGTGTGGTCGAGTCGCCCTGCATCTCCTGATTCGCTCCCTAGAACCGGACAATCGTGCATGCATGTACACGTACGTGCACCGCTGTTTTGGTTAGAACCTGGAAACACGATCGAGCCGGTACCATGTCTAGACAAAACACATGTTGAAGCCAACCACTCGTCACTCGATCTATGCAAGTTTACTGCAGGAACGACGACAAATCATGCATGCAGAGGCTTGGTTCTCCATTGTTTCGAACTTGTCTTGTCTGGATCGGCAGCGCCTGAATAATATGGATAACAGCTGACCTATTGAAGCCCAGTAGTATACGTTATCATGATCAACTATTTCCAACACTTGCTTAGAAACGACAAGCCATTTCACGACCCTATATCCACAATCCTAGGAACTTGCATACATTCGGTCTCAGTAGAATAGAATAGTACGATGCTCGCTTATTCTAACAGGCCGCAGGATGTCGCCAACCACTCGTCACTCGATCTACGGTCGTTGGCGCTCCACGATATCGATCTGAGATCAGTCCAAACAAGAAGCAGGCGCTCGTTTAGATTAGGGTCGCCGAGAACGCCAAAGGAGACAAACGACGCCATTCTCCACTCGATCTCCAGGTCCATGCATCGACCAATCCAGGAGGGAGAGATGGCGTGCTTAAACCGCAGGGCCGGAGCGTCGCCTACCTGCCCAACCAGCCAGCGAGGAGAGGACACGGTGAGAGCGTCGTGGCGCCGTGCATGCGAACGACGACGACGAACAACCGGCCCAGTCCGGCCACGTCGGGCGGCACGGCGCACATGCATGCCGCTTTGCCCGGGCCGTGGGGAGCCACCCGACTGCACGATGCGCAACTTGGTCTGGCCGGCCGAGCCAATAATCTCCAGGTTATTCCACGCATGCACCAAACCGACAGAACCGATCCCGAGCCTCGTGGCCTGTCCGTTGTTGCTAACTTGCTCCGGCTATTCTCATCTCGCCTCAGCAGAGCGGAGCTTCCTTGAAATTTCCTATAATTAAACTTAGATCGATCGTCTAATGCACGCCTCGGCCAGGCTAGATTGCAGAGGCTGTGGTGTGGTAGATCTTGTCGCCGGCGCCGCGGATCTCAACGTGCTCATGTGCTTTCAAGGAATATATTAGTCATGTTTGGTACGGGATTATTCGCCGGAGCTTCCGTGCGCCCCCCGTAGGCGTCCAATTGTACTGTCGACCGAACATAGCATGTTCAGTTCTGGGTGCTGGGTTGATCCTATTCCGGCGTTGGTTTCCTGGTTTTGTTTCAGGTGATCGGTTTAAGAAATGTTTGACCCCGTTAATCCCCGATACTAGTGCTACTCCAGTACGTACTATAGCGCGCAATTTGGTACGGCTAAAAACAGAATAGAGGCTGGTGGTAGTCCGAGAGAGAAGAATTTTTGGCAAAAGAGACCACCCAAAAAGTGAAATGGCAAAAAAGACCACCTGCGAGTTGAAATGACAAATCTACCGTGGCGGCAGACTGGCCAGCCGACACGTGGCACATGCCGCCACGGTCGAAGGCGGCAGGCCCTGTCACCACGGGCCCAGGCGGCACGTCTTCGTAGTCGGCACGGGCAGGAATCGTGGTGGGCCATGCCGTCTCGGGGGCCGGCGGCACCCTCTGCAGCCGACAGCATCGCGGCACGGATTCCGTCGGCGTGATTGATTCCCTTGGCTTTGATTTATTCGGCACGGACGGGAGACACGGTGGGCCATGCCGCCTCGGGCGGTGGCGGCATGCTCTCCACCCAACATGCGCTGATTTCCGGGCTGTACTTTATTCGGCGCTGATTTCCCGGACGATGCTTTATTCGGCGTTGTTTGGCTCTGCGACGCGAAAACGTAGAAAAGTGGCGTGATTCCTTCCGACCGGGGCAAGTTTCGACACTGTTGTGTGAAGGGTTCGTTGCATAGAAAACAAAAATTTTCCTACGCGAGAGACACCCGAAAGGCCAAGATCTAATCTAGGAGACGAAGTGCAACGGGCAACAAGAGGGTTAAGGAGAACACATACCCTCGAAGACTCAAAGTGGTACGAGATCAAATCTCGTTGTTGGCGTAGTCGTACTCACACCGATTTCGATAGCGAGAAGATGGCACCGCAATCCGGCGGTGCATCCGTGATCGGTCACACGTACGGTTGATGACGACCTCCGTTCCCTCGTTCCAGCGGGGCGCGGAAGTAGAGGATCCCTCGGAACTCCAGCAGCACGACGACGTGGTGGTGGTGAAGAATCCCACGGTCAGGGCTTCGCCAAGCCAGAGACCATGAAATGGAGCAGCGGGTGGAGGGAAAAGGAAGTGGCAAAGTGTGTGAAGGAGGGAGAGCTCTCACCCTCCTTTTATAGGAGAGGGGGGAGGCAGCCCAAGGGGGGTGCGGCCAGCCCCATGGTGTGCCCCCACCTCTTCCCTCATGATGTGAGTGGACACTCCACTCACACCCACTCATTTTCCTTTAAACTCCACTTAGAAAATCTAAGAGTTTTTCTTTAATAAATCAATAAAACATTTTTATTTCTTTATTTCAGCATTTGTTAATTCTATTAACAAACATTTGCATAAAGCACCTCGAATCATTTGTTAATTCTATTAACAACCATTCGACGAAATACCCCTTGAACTATTTCAATTTTCCCCGAAACAATTTCGGTGCTGCTCAAAATATTCTTCGATATTCCGTATCCTCTCAAACGCGTCATCGAACCTTAAGTGTGTCACCCTACGGTTCGCGAATAAGATAGACATGATCGAGACTCCTCTCCGATCAATAATCAACAGCGGGATCTGGAGATCCGTGATGACTCCTATATATTCAACGATGACTCTCGTGATCGTGTGAACCAACAACGCCGTGAACTATTCCCTTTGTCTCGCAATATTTTACTTGTCCGAGATTCGATCATTGGTATCAACCATACCTTGTTCAATCTTGTTACCGACAAGTACTCTTTTCTCGTTCCCATGATATAACATCCTTGTGATCATATCACGTGCTTGCAAGCGGTTTCGATGTGATATCACCGAGAGGGCCCAGAGTATATCTCTCCGTCATTTGGATGGACAAATCCCACTCTTGATCCATGATCCTCAACTAATACTTTCCGAATACTCAACGACACCTTTATAGTCACCCTGTTACGGTGTGACGTTTGATGCCATCAAAGCACTCTTCCGGTATCAGTGATTGACATGATCTCATGGTCTAAGGAATAAGTTAATTCGTGTGTTTGATATAACAATGTAAACTAAATGACTTGATCGCATTGCTATATTCTCTTTGGGTATATGTTCATCACATCATTCTTCTAATGACATGACCCCGTTATTAATAACATCCAATGTTCATGATCAGGAAACCTTGATCATCAATTAATCAACGAGCTAGTTAAAAGAGAGGCTTTACTAGGAACCATTGTTTGTTTATTAAGCACACATGTATCAACGTTTCCGGTTAATACAATTCTAGCATGAGAAATAAACATTCATCATAAACAAGGAATAAGATAATAACCATTTTATTATTGCCTCTCGGGCATATTCCCTTCAGTCTCCCACTTGCACTAGAGTCAATAATCTAGTCTGTAATCACTTAACACATATGGCGTTCCAGTGTTATTACCATGCTTCGCATGTGGTAAACTTTATCAAAAAGATCTGAACTGTTCAGGTCCTATTGTATTTGCATGTTCTTTGCGTCTACACGCATCACTCATTCTCTAATGAGATGACTTTGTATATATATGGTCAATCGGTGAAAACTTAATTCCTCAGCTTAAACTGATGTCACTAACATTGTGAAAATGTAGCTTCATAGTGTTAGTATTCTTGGAAATTCACCAAGTTCCGGTGATACCTTAATTCCTCAGCTTAAACTGATGTTACTAACATTGTGAAAATGTAGCTTCATAGTTTCAGCATTCTTGAAAATTCACCAAGTTCAATAAAGAACTCCTTGACACAAAATACGCTTATAATCAGTTGTTAACACAACGATATACTTTAGCCTTTGTTGTAGTATCTGTCACAATATTTTAATTTTGAAACTCTTTCAAATCCAGCATGGAACTTTCTTCCATCCTATTGTGCTACCCTTCATCACATATTTTAATTGAGATAAAATTACTTGAATAAATGACAAGACTATTAGTGTAACATATTACAACTAATATTTTGTCATTACTATATAGGAAAACATATCCTTAGCATTTCTAAAATGACACAAGGATCTCTCCCACTGTTGTCTAATCATCATATGAATTATCCTACTATAACATTTTATAGCATAGGACTCATCTGGTTGTGTACATAGCATGCAAACATGACTTAGAAATCTCAATTTCAATTATGCTCATCATGTGTCAAAACACATGAATCTTGCTCAATTATTTTCCATGTGACAAGAACTCCTTCTTGTCATTTTCATATTGACTTACTTCAATATTTCATCTATGTAATTTGGCTTCAATCATATCAGGTGCGTCAATCCATCTTTTATAGATATCGATGCCCAATATCTTCTAAGCCTTTCATCAATATGAAATCGAAAATATTAACCGTGTTAATTTAAAATACATATTTTCCAATCAACCATATGTCATCTACATAAAGTATTGGAAATATGTCATAGCGCTCCCACTTAATTTCTTGTAACTCTACAAGCATCTTTATCATTCATGATGGAATCAAACTCTTTTGATAACTTCATTAAGCTAAAGATTTCAACTTCGCTATGCTCACTTCAACCATTGAAGTGTGCATACCTTTCTAGCAACCTTTTGAATTTTCCAAAACTCTCAGACTGTGTCAAGTACACATCCTTGATCAAACTTCCTCGAGAGGAGAGTTGGTTTTGTTATTCAACTGCCATATCATAATATGTAACCTTTTGCTAGAACTATCCGCAAAGACTAAATCATCACTACGGAAGACCGAAATCTTGTAGCAGTCAACTTTTTGAACTTTGTCGAAAACAACTTTTCGATAAGTACAACTTTCAAAGGATGTAAAATCCATGTCTTTGTCACTATATAGACCCTTTTGCTATCGTTAGGCATCAAGCCTATCGAAAGGACTACCAAGTCACATACTTGATATTCATACAAGGATACTATGGAGGATATAATGACCCATAGTCAATTTTACGAAGTCAGGGCCCATCATTTGCTTCCTTTATAAGGTCCAGGTCCTTTTGTTGTCAAAACAACACTTTACACTTAAACCACAAGTTGTTCTAAGTACAAAGTTTTTGGACTTTTCTGGTACAGTTCGCAAACTCATTTGAAGTATCTACAACATTTGTAGTGTCTTCTACTTAGTCAAAATAGTAAACCCCGGAACAACTTCCAGTGATGCGCTACTCTTGACATGATAACGAAGATTCTCTAATCTCGTTGAGTTTGTACTGTGCTCCCACTCACTTGTTTCGCAAGAACTACTTTCTCGAGAAATCAACCCTTTCTGACAAACAACATTTGTCTTTTGGTTCGGTGATAGGAGAAATACCCAATGTTTTATTTGGGATAACCTTATAAACATATATTTATCCTATTTTGGTTGTAAACATTTTACACATGCTATGCATACCAAAACTTAAGAAAGTGACAATTCGGGTCACTACCCAAACCATATCTTATATGTTGTCAATTTCAGCGGATCATGATGGTGCTCTTTTCAGTGGAAAAAACGGTTGTCACTAATGTATAAACTACAAAATTATAATGGCATTTTTATTAATCTTACCATGTCAAACAAGGTTTGATTTTTGTCTCTTGAATACTCCAATCTAATGTGGGGTATTCGATAAGTATAAGTTGTAGAACAATTCTGCAACTTCTCAGATGTTTTGCTAAACTTGTAACTCAAACTTTATCCTTTATGATCCAATCATAAAAAACTTGATTATCTTGTTACAATGATTTTAACTTCATATTAACAACCTTTTGAACCAATTCAAAATGTCAAACTCCGTTTTCGTTAAATAGATATACTCACATATCTACTCAAGTCATCGACAGAATTTTATGAAGGAAAAATTAATTCACCATACATGACTACACATAATGGACTATATACATCAATATGTATAATCTCCACTAAATTAGTCGTCCATTCTACTTTGGCCTAAGAACGGAATTCTAGTCATCTTTTGGAAGAGGTCTCACAAGCGTCAATTTATTCAAAATAAAATGACTCCGGAAGTCCATCAAAATGGAGTTCCTTCATGTTTTTCTTTCCGATATGAACTAAAATGGTGGTGTCACAATTTAAGTGAAACTCTTCTACGTCTTGCAACGTTTACCAACATGATTTATATTAACATATCCATCAATTATGGAATATGGTCATAGATTGAACAATCTCATTTGTTCTCACAAAAGACTAGAACAAAATAACAATTTATTAAGTTCTTAAAATAAATCTTGAATGTTTGGTTCGATACGACAATGAACACAATAACACTTTATTTATATTCTTGTCATAATCGATTCCACATCTATTACTAGTTTCTTCTAGGCCCTTGTATTTCTTGCATTGCGTTGCTTTGTATGACAACTCATACCAACCAATGTGGTATCAAAATACCCAAAAAATACTTTGTTAACTAGTAATACTTCTATAACTTGTATATCAAGCATATACTCCTGAGCTGGACTTTCAGTTATCTTCTTTTCTGCCATACATCTTTTTGTAATTCTATTTTCAATATTCCCTTTCCTTTATAGAAGAATCATTCAACATCAAACAATTCTAGTCTTACTAGCTCATTTTCTTTGGCGTGTTAGTCATATACTATCACCCATTGAGTCATACTTTGAGTTTGATTGTTCTACTAATATCACCATATTAATAGCATTCTTCTAGATTCCACTCTTAACAATTTCTAAGTAAGGTAAAATACTTTACCCATACTTCTAATCCATCCCATCATAACAATTTTATGATTAAGTTACTATAGCTCGAAGGAAGGGATTTAGAGGATAATTTTGAGCGCCCAACTTCTTGGAATATTCAAACGCCTAACGTCTTCAATCATTGCATATATCAGATAATATAAGCAAACATTGTCACGCTAAATTTGCATATATTCAGATAATATAAGCAAACATTGTCACGCTAAATTATACTCAGTCATGTTGCCACAAATAAGTTTCTAGATATCAATATATCTTTCACTTGATTGTTTCTGAAAACAACTCTTTTCAGTTCCTAAATGACCTTGATCAACAAAACATTCTTTTGAAGATAAAGTAATACGGAAGCAACCATGACTCTGGATTCTAAGTAGGAATTATTTGCTTTCTAGATTAATCAATCATTAACCACATGGAGCTAGGTAGGAAATACCAAAAATCTACAATGGGACTCAATTTTAAATTTCACTAATACGGTACCAATCTTAAATGGTATTTACCAGATCATAACAGTTATATCTCAATTAACAATCTAAGTGTAAGGTAGTTATGTGGATGCCAATGAATACTACAATTTGTGCAAATTCACTTTGATTTGTTGTTCATGATAAATAAGTTCAAGTTAATTCAAAAATTAAACCATGAACTCCCACTCAAAAACAACATCCCTATTAGTCGTCTTTAGTGATTACACGAACCAAATTCACTACACCAAAACCGATCATCACGTGAGATGATGTAGCTTCAAAGGAGAACATCGACATGTTCATCATATCATCCATATGACTCATGCTTTACCTTTCGGTTACGTGTTCCGAGGCCATGTCTGTACATGCTAGGCTCGCCAAGTAGAACCGTAGTATTGCGTGTGTTTCAAGGCCATGTCTGTACATGCTAGGCTTGAAAACACCCGTTGTATGCGAACGTTGAGTCTGTCACACCCGATCATCACGTGGTGTCTCGAAACGACGAACTTTCTTAACGGTGCATACTTTAAGGAAGAACACATTATTATCTTGATATTAAGTGAGAGGGATCATCTTATAATGCTACCATCGTTATCTAAGCAAAACAAGATGCATAAAAAAGGATTAACATCACAGACATCACATGAAAGGATAACGTGATATGATATGGTCCTTCTTGCACTTGATCTCCATCATGTGCATTATGGTATGATGTCAATCATTCCACCGGCGTGGTATCAAGTACCACGGTACCCCAAACTTGATTGTCCATCAATAAGAAGACAACCATATGGATACCTTCCGGTATATCAATAATTTACAAAATAGATCATCTCATAATCAAATTTGTAATATTGACCATATCACATCACATGCCCAGCAAAAACTAGTTAGACGCTTCTAATTTATTTTTGCATATTTTACGTGGCTTAGGGCTTTCGAGGATAGAACCGTTCATACCTACGAACATCAACCACAACGTTGATAAACATATTTTTAGCAACCCTTCATAGATTAGATCTTAACTATAGTAGGAGAAACAGACACCCGCAAGCCACTTATGCAATACAAGTTGCATGTCAGTTGTGGAACAAGTCTCATGTACGTGGACATGTAAGGTTAGTCCGGGCCGCTTCATCCCACTATGCCACTAAGACAATAAAATAGTCAAGGAGGTAATAACATGATCATCAACGCCCACATACACCTATGTGTTCTACCCGTACAAAACATCTACGCATGGATCCGGCTCTGATACCACTGAAGGGTTCGTTGCATAGAAAACAAAAAATTTCCTACGCGAGAGACACCCGAAAGGCCAAGATCTAATCTAGGAGACGAAGTGCAACGGGCAACAAGAGGGTTAAGGAGAACACATACCCTCGAAGACTCAAAGTGGTACGAGATCAAATCTCGTTGTTGGCGTAGTCGTACTCACACCGATCCCGATAGCGAGAAGATGGCACTGCAATCCGGCGGTGCATCCGTGATCGGTCACACGTACGGTTGATGACGACCTCCGTTCCCTCGTTCCAGCGGGGCGCGGAAGTAGAGGATCCCTCGGAACTCCAGCAGCACGACGACGTGGTGGTGGTGAAGAATCCCACGGTCAGGGCTTCGCCAAGCCGGAGACCATGAAATGGAGCAGCGGGTGGAGGGAAAAGGAAGTGGCAAAGTGTGTGAAGGAGGGAGAGCTCTCACCCTCCTTTTATAGGAGAGGGGGGAGGCAGCCCAAGGGGGGTGCGGCCAGCCCCATGGTGTGCCCCCACCTCTTCCCTCATGATGTGAGTGGACACTCCACTCACACCCACTCATTTTCCTTTAAACCCCACTTAGAAAATCCAAGAGTTTTTCTTTAATAAATCAATAAAACATTTTTATTTCTTTATTTCAGCATTTGTTAATTCTATTAACAAACATTTGCATAAAGCACCTCGAATCATTTGTTAATTCTATTAACAACCATTCGACGAAAAACCCCTTGAACTATTTCAATTTTCCCCGAAACAATTTCGGTGCTGCTCAAAATATTCTTCGACATTCCGTATCCTCTCAAACGCGTCATCGAACCTTAAGTGTGTCACCCTACGGTTCGCGAATAAGATAGACATGATCGAGACTCCTCTCCGATCAATAATCAACAGCGGGATCTGGAGATCTGTGATGACTCCTATATATTCAACGATGACTCTCGTGATCGTGTGAACCAACAACGCGGTGAACTATTCCCTTTGTCTCGCAATATTTTACTTGTCCGAGATTCGATCATTGGTATCAACCATACCTTGTTCAATCTTGTTACCGACAAGTACTCTTTTCTTGTTCCCATGATATAACATCCTTGTGATCATATCACGTGCTTGCAAGCGGTTTCGATGTGATATCACCGAGAGGGCCTAGAGTATATCTCTCCGTCATTTGGATGGACAAATCCCACTCTTGATCCATGATCCTCAACTAATACTTTCCGAATACTCAACGACACCTTTATAGTCACCCTGTTACGGTGTGACGTTTGATGCCATCAAAGCACTCTTCCGGTATCAGTGATTGACATGATCTCATGGTCTAAAGAATAAGTTACTTCGTGTGTTTGATATAACAATGTAAACTAAATGACTTGATCGCATTGCTATATTCTCTTTGGGTATATGTTCATCACATCATTCTTCTAATGACATGACCCCGTTATTAATAACATCCAATGTTCATGATCAGGAAACCTTGATCATCAATTAATCAACGAGCTAGTTAAAAGAGAGGCTTTACTAGGAACAATTGTTTGTTTATTAAGCACACATGTATCAACGTTTCCGGTTAATACAATTCTAGCATGAGAAATAAACATTCATCATAAACAAGGAATAAGATAATAACCATTTTATTATTGCCTCTCGGGCATATTCCCTTCATTGTGATTAGTACTGTGGTACTGATTGCAAAAAAAGCAGACAAAATAGTACTGTCGTACTGATTGCTTTCCAGGCGCCGAACGCGAGCAGCCTCCTTATATACTCCTCTATTTTTTCAGCTATCTACTCCTCTCAGCTCTCTACTTCTTTCAGCTCTCTACTCCTCTCAACACCGGTTGTAGTTCCTGAGTTAGCTACTCCTCACAATGCTGGTTGGTTCGTGCACATAGCTGGCTTAGAACATAGAAGTTTTGGTGTGTGTGTTGCTCTCTCGTACGTGTGCCACCAACAATCGTAGAGTGGCTGCTATTTAAAGACATTTGTTCACTAGTTTGTGAACTAACAAGTACATCAACAAGGTACGAATTTTCTGATGTGTTGACAGATTTTGCGTACACTTATAGTATCCGTTTGTAGAATATATTAGTTGATACTACAGCTGGTACTTAGCTATGACATGTAGTAATGAGAAACTTGATAGATATTGTCAGACGAGATATGTTACAGTTAGTGTATGGTATTATATTTTTCGTAGAAGATATTGTTAAGACCGTCATAAGTCATTTAGTAATGTTGGTTATAGTTTAGGAAGGTGCAGAATAGCCATAGTTACAGTACATATTAATGGGTACCGTACTCACACGTACATAACGAACGGTGATATTTTTAGAAATGTGACAATGGTTTATTTTATGTCAAAAAAGTAGAAGTGTACAAAATAATTGAACTGTGATGTTATAATATGTACGGTCAGTTATTTAAAATGTGAGCCGCAACGAAGCTAAAAAATAATCCTAGTCGGGTTAGCTATATTAAAATGTGATAATAAAATAACTGCATGCAATATAAAATTTAATATGTAAAATAGTACAAAATAGTACGATGTTATAAATCTTTGTCGTGGTATCGTTAAGTCAGAATTAGTATGTTCGGTAATTATTTTTAAAGTTGTATAAAAAAAATTAGCTAACCGCAAATATTTATGGATATCGTATTTGCATGAGAGCCGTGACGAAGCTCCAAAAAAATCTCAGTCGGGTCTGCTATATAAAAATTGTGATAATGTATTAACTGCACGCAATATAAAATTTAATACGTAAAATTGTAGAAAATAATTAAGGTGCGAAGTTATTAATCTTGTTCTTTTAAATATGATTGTTCGGTAGGTACGATGGAAATATTGAAAGTGTTCTATGGGGACATCGCACGCGATGATATATCTAGTGTCGACGTGTCAAACTGTGACTCGTTAAGTATAGTAGTTAAAGTTATGGTCAATACAGATTCTGGGGATGTCCGAAAACGCGTACGTAGATTCTTTAAGCACGAGCATGGAAACACGATGAGGGTTGAGGCCTTCATCGTGGTAGAAGGGAATGATGGGGTTCCCCGATGGGGACTGGAGGAGGTGAAATCGGAAGGGAACTGGAGGATGTACATGAGCTTCGCAACCACTGCTGGTTCCGCCATGTATGGAGAGCCGATGGTGCATGTCCAGTTTTATCCTCGCCTTGATGGTGTCGGATGCAGTAGCGGCGCTGGTGAGGTCGAGCTGGCCATCACCACAGCTGCCAGCACTGGCCCATCGGAGGCAACAGGCGGCCATAATGTGTCTGAGGCAGTCCTTCACCCAGGATACTGGTCTGCTGTCGTTGACATCAGCGAACATGTGGCGGGTCTGCCGGAGGCGCTGGACCATGACGATGATGGACATTCTTCGTCGTCACCATCCTCAGATGAAGAAGGGCCTGATCCTTCTCGGAGGGCGGTAGCAGCACCGCTGGACCATCAGTTTTTGACGACAATGACCATGAACAATGAATTTCACTCGGTTCCGGGCCTGGGAGAGGATAGTATGCAGGAAGGGCATACTTTTCCAGACAAGGCCTCTGCTGACACGGCAATCAAGAGGTATGCACTGGGCATATCTCGCCAACATAAAGTGAAGCAGTCCGACAGAACTGTGTTGAAGGTTGTATGCATCTTTTTGGCTGATGGTTGCAAGGGAAGGGTGATCGCTTGCCAGAGCCCTGGGGTATGTCAGCCTTGGCATATCTCAAAAATAGTACCCCATAGCTGCGAGCTAGTAGGGACTCTTGCGGAGCACCGCAATATGACTGCTAAATATGTGGGAGAAATCATGTTAGCGGCAGTGACAACAGATATAAATATGAGTATTAAGACGCTTCAAACAACTGCGACCGATCTGATTGGCTTCCCCGTCAGCCATGGTAAGGCTAGACGAGCCAAAGAGGCCATTTTTCAGAAATTATATGGCACTTATGAGGAGGCCTATGACCTAGCCCCCAAACTGTTACGGCAGATAGCAGATGTTAACCCTGGGATTCAAATATTCATGAAAACTCATGGACACCCAACGGAGGAAAATTCAATTATCCTTGACCGTATATTTTGGGCATTCCCCCAGACTATACAAGCATTCCGTCATTGTCGTCCGGTACTATCAATTGATGGGACCTTTCTCACTGGAAAGTACAAGGGGACACTCCTGGTGGCGATTGCGGCAGATGCAAATAACCAGCTCCTTCCTATTATATATGCTTTGGTAGAGAGCGAGAACAGAGATAGCTGGTTGTGGTTCCTGAGTTGCGTCAAGATGGGAGTCGTGCAAGATCGTGCCGATGTTTGCATCGTCTCTGATCGAAACACGGGCCTACTGAGCGCGCTCAATGCAATCAAGCAGTCAACGGATCCTGTTTGGGGGTGGCCCGATCTAAAGACAAGATGGTGTATGCGGCATTTGGCCGCTAATTTTTACTCAAAGTTCAAGAATAAGGATTGGTTCAAGCAATTCAAGAGGATGTGCATGCAGAAAACAACTGCGAAGATGAATGCAATCTGGGCGGCAATTAATTCACAGATCGAGGTTGCTGCAGGAGAAGACCGGAGGGGTAGTAGGCCGGCAATGAATTTGTCCCAGTGGATTGGTGAGAATTGCCCTCTATTACATAAGTGGGCACTGGCTCACGACACCGGGGCTCGCTACGGCATAATGATAAGCAACATGTCAGAGGTGTACAATGGCGTGCTTAAAGGTGTTCGAGCCCTCCCAATCACCGCCCTTATTGAAGAAACTTAGAACCGGACTATGTCATACTTTGGAGACAGAGTCATGGTCGCCAATGTACAAGTTGCAATGAGCAAGGCATGGTCTGAAAAGATTCAACGCCATCTTAATGAGAAGATAGAGAAATCTCGAAGCCATGGTTGCACGCGAGTGGATGCTCTTAGACATAAGTGGCAAATCAACGTACGAGCAAAGTGGGTGAAAGGCCACCATAGAGGAGCAAGAAAGCAAGTTGTTACCCTCGGGCCATCCGCGTGTGACTACACATGCAACAAGCCGAAACTATTGCACTTCCCGTGTAGCCATGTTCTGAGGGCGGCTGCCGAACAGAACATAAGTGTTGAGCAATACATATCTCCTTACTTCAACATGTTCAACCTATTCAACACCTGGAGTGCCGAAATCTGGACTCCGGGTATGAATGGCCACTATAAGCATATGTTTCCGGAAAGAATCGAAATATGGGTTCCGAACCCGGCGTTGAAGAGAACCGCAAAAGGTCGACGTCAGTCTCGGCGTCATAGAAACGACATGGACCATAGTAAATATGTACTCGTTATGTATTTTAATAAATATGTACTCGTTATGTATTGTAATAAATATGTACTCGTTATGTATTTTAATAAATATGTACTCGTTATGTATTTGAATAAATATGTACTCCTTATGTATTTTAATAAATGTGTGCTCCTTATGCAGGTAATGGCTTCTCCTGTGCCAGAGCTGTTGCAGGGTTCTTGGGACGCCGGACACCGTTGCCACCTCTTGTTAGACCTTCGGGCCTATATAGAACCCCCGCAGGCTTTTAGGCTGCGAACCATTAAGCACAATTGGCCGTGTGATGCATTCGTTGACCACCTTCGGGCATATGGACTTCTTGCTTATTCTAAGTTTACGTCCAGCGAGGAGAGGATAATGTTAGACCCATCTCTTATGTCAGCTCTTGTTGATCGTTGGAGAGCCGAGACACACACCTTCCACTTACGTTGTGGGGAGTTGGCACCTACCCTTAAAAATGTCTCATTAATCACTGCTTTGCCAATAAGCGGTGACCTGGTGGTCCCTCGAGCATATTCTACTGACTGGAATGATAACCTAGAAATGAGGCTAGGGGTCAATATGCCACCGAACACACGTAGTGGCGCGCGTCCTAGAGGTGTACCTATACCATGGCTGGTAAACAATTTTCGTGAAATTCCTGCCAATGCATCACCTGATAGGCAACGGAAGCATCTATTTGCTTATCTATTGTATCTCTTCGGTATGATGTTTTCTTCCTCACACGGTGACATAGTTTTCCCCAGTCTCATTACGATTGCGGAGAATATAGCAGATAACCATTTACCAGACTACCCAACATACAGTTTTGGTTCAGCTATGCTCGCATATACGTATAGGGGGTTATATATGTGACGCCACCAAGAAAATCAAGACAACAAAAGCGGGTCATGTCCTTGCTGTTAGCTATGAGTTTCTCCAGCTATGGTCGTGGGAGTACCTTCCGGTTGGACGTCCCCTAATAGACAATCGAGAGAAAATCCACCCATAAAATTTTAGACGGGAAGAACATGCCTCACTTACTTGTGCAAGTCAGTGGACACATGCTAGAAGACGGTGGTCCACAGTCGTGTTACACAGTAGCTACCCCGAATACCACGAAGAGTTCTAGCGTCTAGAGGAGATGAGCTTCACATGGAACCCGTGGACCAATGCTGATCTACATGCTATATGGGGTGATCAGCCGGTGACACCTGATTGCTTGAGAGATACTCACTTGTGGATAACACGCTGCACGCTACTATTTATGTGGATGGTTGAGCCATATAATGTCGAGCGTGTCATGCGGCAGTTTGGTCTCTATCAAGCTGTCCCTCCACCACCACCGAGACGAGTGGCTGAGGGAATACATACCTAAGTTTAAGCCCTCATGCTATTTTACAATATTATGCTTGGTCATTTTAATAAAGAAAATTCTCTACATTTGATTTTAGCAAGGCAATAAAGGCCAAAATTGTTGTGACTGCAGTACTCGTAATATGTCATGGATACAGATATGGAACAATGAAGCGTCGTCAAATTTTGTTCCAGAAAATAGGTACTTTAGTCTTTCTATTTATTCTTCAGACAAACATGCTAATTAAATTAAGATTGACCTTTTAAAAATTAGGCAGGCCGTACGACCATCATACAACCCCAATATACATTCGGTGGTAGTACAATAGTACGCGTACTCTGCTTACGGCCGCTCCACCACCAAGGACAGAAGAGCTCACACGAGACGACCAGTTGGTTCGAGGGATTCAACGGTCATCAGTTTACGAGCGTGAAACCACGGTATATACATTTATATAAATATGTACAATATTAACTAATTATATTTATTTTGTTAATTGCTACTGCTTCGAATTTTATCATTTTATGTTATACCAATTTTATTTTGTTCAGGTTGCCGACTATCGCGAATTCGCCCGGGATTCGCAACGTATTTTAGGACTAGCTAATATGGATTCTACAACTGGCAAGTCCTTAGTTAGACGCATTTTAAATAGAGCCATGACCAGTCTTAGAAGATTTGGTTGCACGAGAGATGGTGACGTTATCCCGCAAGCTTACGACATGCCGGACGCGCCATCATCCAGACCGAGTGAGGTGGGCACTAGCCAGCGACGCACGATCCATCCGCGTCGTACCATGTCGGTTAGGAATACCGCGCCAACATTTTCCAGGCAGGACTCGTCTCTTCTTCAAGACGGCACACAGGTCTTATCTTACAGTAAACAAATATAATTTTTCCATATCTCTATTTGTTTTAGTTGTACACATATGCAATTTTTTGTTCACGTATGATGATGCTTACAATAGGAGGAGAATCCTTTTCCACAGGATAGCCCGTACGGAGGACGGTACTCCTATACTGAAGGCGAGGGTTCGCATATGCGCAACACGACACATGTGTTTCTTTTTACTAAATATATACTAAGTCATAATATCATACCATCCATTACTTACAAATTTTTTACGTGAACAGGAAACTACATGGGAGGGAACGGGAGCTGGTTTAGGGCAAAATATGGATCGACCCGAGTGTCGTTCGGAGCAGTTCAAAACGACACAAGTATGTAGATTTTTTTTCTAATCTCAAACAAATCATTGCGTACGAGGACACGTCATTAAATATTCTACATGGCATGCCTATTATTTACGAATTATTTTCATAAACAAGAAACTGTAGAGTCTACATGGGCCGAGATGGCGGCCGGTTATGGTTTCACTATGCCCCCATTGCAGGATCGTCAACACATGCATGCATCAGATATCGCTGGACCATCGCACACCAATACTGTTCCTGGAATACTTACTGAATTCTTTGGTTATGACCCATCGGGCACAACTTCAAGTTTAATTCCATGATATTCAGAGTATAAGCCAGTCATACGTGCCCCGTCTCCCGAACCTTCAGAACAACATGATGAAGAGTCCATTATTCCTCCCCGTAATGTTCGGGCACCCCGCATGTACGGCCGATCGACGCCTCCTCCACGAGCTCCCCGCCGAGGCCGAGTACGCCGTGCGTGACACATGTAATTTTTTATTTTCGCGACAAACATATTACTACATCTGTACCTGAAATATTCCTATTATTTTTGTACGGGACATGTTCCTATTATGAGTTTTGGACGCACTAATTTTTATAATTTTGCGAAGACGAAATTTATTGAACATACAACTCACAACAAGAAACAACTACAACTTGAAATAAAAAAAAGACAAATAACAATAACTAATTAAACTCCACGACTTCACTTCGCTCTCCCACGTGTTCGTGATGGAGGCATGAAGTCGTCATTACTGTTTTCATCATCCACATTTTTTGATAAACCTGCACTCTTCCAAATACTTTTGCATCTGGCTAGACTTCTCGGCGTAAAGTCATCGTCACTGTTCTCATCGACAACTGACTTCGATGCGCCACCACTCTTTCTCTTCGATGCAGAAGCAGTATTCCCCTTTGATGCGCTAGCACTCTTCCCTTTTGATGTCCACCCACCGTTCCCCTTTGATGTGGCACCACTCTTCCCCTCCGATATTGTCCTCAACATCCACTCAGCGTGCTTGTTGGACTCCGGAAACCCGCTAGGAGGTGGCCCAAATAATATGCTCATCCAGCCATAGTGCTCAATCTTTTTGTTCAGAAACTCTCTGTCCGTTGGCCAGAGCTGCATATTTAGAATAAAAGACAAACAAAAATTATAACGATGAAAATTAATTTGAAGATTATGTAAACTCGTAAATCAATTACCCCAATGTGAAGTGCATAAGCCTCGTCTGAAAATCGTATCAGATCGCTAGTAGTTGAGATAGACAATCCCCGAAGCCCCGACTCAATCCTTTTTAGTTCACATACTCTCTGCCATTTATGACGCCACCTCATTAGTTCGTCCCTAATTTCATCGGTGGATCTAGGCGGGAGCTGATATCTGGCTAAATTATCCCCCAGAGCAACGGCGTGGTACCGCTCAGTCATTATATCCCAAAAACTAACTGCCGCTCTACCCTCCCTCCTATTGGCGCAAGAACCTTTTGCCGCATGATATAGAATACACCATGAGCTATATGGATCGAGACCACCACTACCACTATCTACCATCACTCTAATGGCTCTACTCTCTCTATTTCGTGCTGACTTGGTGACACACAAACTGCACGGAGCAATGAGAGCAGCGGGAGTATTTGGCAGAGCAGCAGCGGGAGCGAGAGAGCAGCACTAAGCGGGCAGTGTGCATTACACGGACGTTTTGCGGGTATAAATAGAACCATTAGATGAGTCGAGTGAGCTGCACTCCACGAGCTGAATCAACTTTCGGCACATAATATAACAAACAGCAGGAATCTAGCAATCAGATCACGCGTGAAGATTAGTGCATGTCGGACCGCAGAGCACCTTTTCTTCTCGTAATCAGTGCAGCCTCGGACAAATTATTCAGCGTGCAGCACGCTGTCGGTGGAATGGGCTCGAGCTCGCTGCAGCCAGGGTGCCGCCACCACCCGAGGCGGCATGCCCTTTCTTCTCGTCTGGAACACAGGCAGGGAATCAGCGCAGCACAGCCACGGAATCAGCGCCGGGATGCTGTCGGCTTGCTGGGGTGCCGCCACCAGCCGAGGCGGCATGGCCCACCACGGCGCAGGATGTGCAGAGGAGCGAGACGTGCTGCCTGTGCCCGTGGCGGAAGGGTCTGCCGCCTTCGACCGTGGCGGCATGTGCCACGTGTCGGTTGGCCAGCCTGCCGCCACAGTAGATTTGCCTTTTCCACTCAGAGGTGGTCTTTTTTGCCATTTCACTTTTTAGGGTGGTCTCTTTTGCCAAAAATTCGAGAGAGAAAGGGTCGACTACTCAACGCTGCTCGAGGCACTGTGTCGCCCTGTCAAGTGGGTACTTTGCCTAACATGATTTTTACATTTTATCAGCTTAAATGTAACGTTGACAAAATCATAAACTTAAACCAGTGGTTAAGGCGATATACTTAAACATATCCACCATAGTCGAGTAGATTTCATTACTTGTAGGAGACAATTTCGGCAACTTGTTTTTCATTTTAGCATGGTGTAAGGAAAGTACAAGAACCATTGTATCCTAAATTATACTTGATAAAAATTCTGAAAATATCTATGCTACCAAAAAACACTACATCATAGACTCAGCAAAGTGCTACACTCGATAACACTTGATTGTTCATTGTTATCAACTGCACTCGGCAACCCCATCAAATATGCTGAATGTCGGAGTGATGCACTCGGAGAACAAAAAAAAACTAGTCAAAATGGATGGCCATGTGTCTCAAGAGGGAAATTGACAGTGTTAAGCTTGGTGCCGAGTTCTCTTTTACAGGAAATCGGCAAACATCCTGTCGTTAGTATTTTCTGATTGTCCTTTAGCATGAAATTCTGCGAATATTTGAAAAATATCGGTTTCAATTCTTTTTGCAAAAAAAGTTATTGTTTTTCCTTGTTTCCTTGCCAAAAATATAGTGCCAAAATAAGTTTCCAACTTTATTCACGAAAAAATAATTTTCATTTCCTAAGTACTATAAATGGGATTTTTCACAAAGGAAGTGCACTTTTTTTTTTTGCAAAATGCATCTCTTTATTTTTCACACAAAATAGACCATACTTGATGTTGAATTTCCAAGTTTTAATGTTATTTTTTCAATTTCAAGCTACTTTCGTCCCTTTAAATGATTTCACTTGATTCTACAAGTTAATTTAAACTTTAACTACAAGTGTGTGATAGTTGCTATAAAAAAATTCAAAATTATTTAAGCTACCAAGTAGTATTCAATGAATTAGTCACATTGGGTGTTAAAATATTTGACCCCATATGAATAGTTTCGCTTGCAATTTTGACCCTCTTTTCAAAAAAAGTGAAGAAAGCGTCAAAAACTAAAATCCTTTGACATAGGTTCCTTTTACGTATACTAGTTTATGGGAAAATGATAAACATATATTTGGCATATATGGTAATAAAACATTCACAAAATGGACAATCATGTATAGACATTCGTGACTTTCAAATAAAATGGCCATATGCATGGCATAATTCCTAATAATATGAAGTATAAAGTTGTTTGTGGCATGCCATACAAGAGTGCCTAAATTACTTTCCAAATTTTTGTCACAAAAAATAATTTTAATTTTTGAGGGTCAAAAATGAGTTTTTTTTGTAAAGCAAGTGCAAGAATATGGTACAAAATTCCCAAGTATTAAGATTTTTCTCAGGTGTTAAGATTCCGTTCTCTTTTTAGCTAACGACGCATATTCAAACAAATTCGGTTGATTTCTCTAATTTAAATTTGAACTACAAGTGTGTGATTGTTTGGTCCTTCAAATTTTAAGGTACCCAGGTAAGATTCTACGCAATAGTAACATATGGTACTTCAAGATCCATGCTCTTGCTTTGAATGGGTTTCCACGCGATTTTGAGCGCATTACAAAAAATCAAAGAAAATTTCGAAACATGTAATTGTTCTTCATATAATCCTTTTGTACTAGTCGGTAGGAAAAATAATAAACATGGATTATGACATTTAAAAAAAACCATAAAATGGACTATCATATATGAGAAATTAAAATTTGTAAGCGAAATGGTGAAGGGCATGGCCATATCAATGACATAGTTCATGATAATGTGACTATATTTGGCACATAAGTTCATCTTGACATGACAAACAAAATTGAAAAATGGGTATCCAACTTTTTTCACAAAAAAGATGATTTTCCATTTTCAAAAAGCAAGAGATGTTTTTTTAAGAAAGTGCAAATAAATATGGTGCAAAATTGTTACTATTTTTTTTGCAAATTATACCATATTGGATTTCCAATTCCCAATCATTATGGATTTTCTCATTTTCTCGTTATTGTCACCCATTTAAATGTTTTCGATCAATTTCTCCAATATAATTCAAACTTAAGTTACATTTTAAGGTAACCAAATAGGATTTTATACGATAAACACATATGGTGTTCTAATATTTAGGACCTAGCAATATAGTTTCGCCTAGGATATTAACCTTGTTTTTGAAAAAAAAATCAAATTTATATGTAATAGTTGCAATGAAAAATGATAATAATTCATTATATATAATTTTGGAAAATAATTATGAACATCCATGGCTTTCAATCCAAATGACAAAAGGTCATGGACATATCTCTCATCGTTTTATGAAATGTGGCCATTTTTTCCAAGGGCTGTATCTTACCATGCTAATCAATAGATTGCGAAGGATTTTCCAACGTTTTGTTACCATATTTTTCTATTTTCCAAACGCCAAAATATGTATTTTGTGAATAAAGTACAAACAATATGGTTCATAATGCAACCACTCAAAATTTCACATAAATAATACCATATTTAATATGGTATAAAATGGCACCTCTCAAATTTACACTGGTTGCCAAGTAAAACCATAAACTTCCGGTTTTTATAACACCTCATAAAATTCCTCAGGGCCTTCGATGCACGTTGGGACTTCTCGTCGCTGATTTATCTATGGATGCATGGATCAATACATAACTTAGGTGCATCCAAAGCAGATTGTAATGCTTTAATGGACCTAAGCAAGCATGATAAAATGGAGCAAGTAACAAACGGATTACTTCACAAAATGAATACTTTTATAGTGGCTATTGACTATTTTCTGTAGGAGAGTTTCTTTTCTTACTTTAGAGCATGGAATTACACAACTAGTAGTAGATTGACCCAGTGAATAGTTCATCGATCCATTGTTTCAATTTCCCATGGCTACACCTCGCAATGACCAACAACATTAAAATTGTCATAAGATATCTTAATAATACGTGAAAAAGAAGAAGCCATGCAATTGTGAAAGAGTCGTGAACCCCTTATTCTACAAAGCGTTGCTGCCTCTATCAAGATGCCATCGTCCAAATGACATTATAAAATTATTTTCTCTATTAAATAATCATTTTCTCTATTAAATTGTTTTTATAGTTTTCCAAATATAATATTCCTATTAAATATAAAGACTTATAAAAATAATAATTGAAATGGAGTATCCTATCCGGCCCATAACAAACCCTAGGTATATACCCACAGCCGCCCCATCCCCACGTCACCCCACCCCAGTCCCCTATCCTACGATAACACGACATTTCCTATCAAGCTCTCTCACCTGAAATCTCTCTGACTCCCACTCTTTGCGCCAGATCCCACCCACCACCCGTTGATGGCCACATAGGAGACATGGCTCACTATCGTTCGAGGATGGAGGTGAGGTCTCCATACTCGACTCCGACAATGGCCTGCAGCCAAAGGCGGTGGACAAGGAGATGGGAGGGAGAACGCGTGAGGGCATCATTCGACGGTGCTGGCTTTGCCCACCGCTGGAAGATATAGAAGGGATACACCCCATCCCCAACAAAAATGCACGTACGTACTCCTCTATCCTCTTTCTTTCTTTTGGCCCACCCTCTAGATCTCTTTCTTACGCTACTCAATTTCTATTGCTCTGCGACTCGCATCGGCCGGTGAACTCGTCGCGTCCTCCCTCGATCAAAGTGGGCCCTCTTCCACGTGCGACTGATGGCTAGGTTGAGACTCCAAGTGCAGAGTGTGTAGCTAGTGGCAAGCCTTCTTCCCCACGAGGGTGACTCGAGGGTTTATATCGAACTCTTGGGGAGCCAGTATTTCAGCAGTTGTCTTCCAAGCTTCCTCTAGGATCCTGCAAACAAATAGAGAGTTTTGTGCCCTCAACCTCACCAAGTGGTTGTCAAGCACAAGGTGTGATACTTCTAAATTGCAATGCAAAACTGAAAGTAAATGTGCAATAATTAAATATACTACTAAATGCAAATGAGAAAATAAATATGCAATGGATTGTTTTTGTATTTTTATGATGCAAGTGGTGATGGAGATAATGTAAATTCAAATTGGAGATGCAAGTAAAGCAAAGTGCAAGTAAACTAAATTGCAGCAAAGTAACTAGAGTGTTTTCTTATAATTAAAATAGGACCGGGGTTCATGGTTTCACACTTGCATTCTCTCAAATAAAGTAGTAGACGGTGGACATAAAGAATTACATGTGAGATTACAATAACATGTTTAAGATTGAGTACTTTCATATGGGCATCACGTCCTAGCATAGAGATCTCTACGGTCATATTGATCCCTCTTATACTCCACCAAGATGCGAAATAAATCATAACACCTCGATATTTAAGGAAAAACCAGAGTATAGCTTTAAGCAATGTGACATGAAGTTGAAGTAAGAACTTGCTAGATCTAGTCATGGAGATTGATTAGTGTCACTTCAAATCCCCGGTAACAAGGTACTCCTTTTTATCCCTAGTGAGGTAACTAAGAAAGGTTTAACAAAACCTAAGTGGATCGCTGAACTTCTGTCACTTTCACAGCACTAGCCACCCCCCGTTACTCCAACTAATGCACCCATCACCCCACACACGCTCTCAAGAACTAGATTGATCAAAGCTAGCAAATAAGAACGGTGTACATAAGATACATCTACTCAAATAACTCAAGAGAAACAATTGCAATCTCAGATTCAATAACTCATAGAAAAGATCCACCACATAGGAATTACAACGGTGCCCGTAATCATGTGAGGCAGCTCATACAGATCTAATTAGTGAAGCACATAGAGAGAGAGAGATGCAAGTGCTACTTCCACAAACCCATAGCCCTGAGGTGGACTACTCCCTCTGCATGGAGATGTCGATGGAGATGACGTTGGAGGGGTAGGAGATCACACCGGCGGCGCCCCGCCGGAGACTTCCCCCTCCAGTCTAGAACTCCAGGTCTCTGTTTCGGTGTTTCGGTGTTTCGGCGGTGCTCTCTCCGTAAGGGTACGGGGGACCCTTTTTATAGCCGGTTTTAGGTCAAGACGGAGTCGGTAAGTCGAAGATGGAAGAATTGGGGCCACAGGGGCCAAAAGGGGGCCTCTCACGCGGCCAAGGAATCTGGCCGCGTGGAGGGTCCTCATTTGGGCCTCCTTGCCCAATTCTCGTGGATCCTTCGCCCGCAAGTTTTCTCCTTCCAAAAAAATGACCCCCGCAGATTTTCAGGTGATTTCGCGGAAGTTTGCCCCCTGAAACGTCAAAAATATAGAAAACGGGGTTTCTGACAGGCAGGGTTAATTCCATAAAAGTTGGGGGACTTTGTAATTTAACCCCAAAATACTATAAACCATTGAATTATACCCTTATATGATGCAATATGTAATAGAAAACCATGTGAAAATATGCAAAATTCATCTATGCATTTTACATGCATCAAATCCCCAAGCTTAACCCCTGCTCGTCCTCGAGTATGAAGGTGATAAAACTAAGATGGGTTTTGCATATTGAAACAATCATGGGATATCAAGGAGTATTATTCATGCTACATATAATCAAATGATTTATACTAGAAATGAGTAGCAATATATAATTCATGTTGTAAGAAATATCAAATATGCAAGCAAAGATGCTTCATGAAAGTTCACAAAGTGTATAATAAAATAAAATCATTATGGACCAAATGCATACACAAAATGAAAAATAAAATCCTATATTGGTCAAATAATAGCATAATGGAGAATAGAAAATATGGTGGACACTTTGGAGAAAATTGAGTAGAGGTAAAACATGATCAAGTCTTATTTAGCCTCTAAATTATTCAACTAAAATTACTAATTGAAATGTGGTATCCATTGATCTAGGACTCTCATTGCCCCTTTATCACTAGCATATTAAAATTGTGAGTATTGAAGTAATGAGAATGACAAGGTGGTTGAAAGCCTCATGCCCCGTGAGTGTGAAAACCTACTCCATGATTACTAAACTTAAGATTCCTAATAAGCTTTGTACAATCATAATAAGTATTAATGACATCATAGAGACCCGCAAAGAGGTACATCTTTCCCCATGACATGGAAACAAGCCCATGTTACAATGACAAGATGAACAAACGGAGCAGACTCATCATCCTTTTTATTTTCATTCACTATTATGCATAGCTTCTTATTTTATTATAGGATGTGTTGTAGAGTCACTCAAGCTGGAAGTAAATTTCCACCATGATAAAGCATGGCTTGGGTTAGCGGCCCAATGCATTTCTCTAGTCATATAGATACTTACTCATCAAAACTGACTATTCCTCTATTTCATTTCGGCATGGCAGGAGTCCGAAAACAAAAGTACATGATATCAACCAAATGTAAATTTTTTTGTGCAATGTTGAAAGCTTTCCGGTGATACACGTTTATAGCTAGCTCCCAACCACACACTTGTCAAACGCAAAACTTGTGGCTCCCATTATTGGGTCATGTTTATTAGATGCATAAAAAGTAAAGTGTGCCTTCAAAAGTTCGTGAGAGTCCTATCCCAAGTTCAACCCATGACAATTAATAAAGAGAATATCTTAATTTAGAACATAAATAACACAATAACATGGTGAACATACTCGGAATAGCAATGAAGCTAATGGGAAGATATGGTGGACCCACTGGAAATACTTGGCTAAGGAGTGTTGGAAACAAGTTTTTACTTGTTGGAATTTTTAAATTTTTGGGCTAGCAAGAGGGAGATATTTGACCAGCTACTATGCATGCATATGTCCATAGAACTACTCATTTCATGACAAACTAAATAAACCAGCAATTAACATCAAGGACATGAATAAGAGATAGCTCAAGACAACATTATTGCAAATTTCTACACATAAAAAGCCTATAAATCATGCAAACATATGTAGCTCTTCAAATCAACCATGGAATCCCTATTCCAAGTCATAATAATAGCACCCAATACATTCCAACCCCAAACTCCAGTAGCTCAATCTCATATAAAATGATGGTGGTGGTCTTATCAAAACAAAAATAAAAACAAAAACTAGACGCTTCAAGTCTCTACGATAAATGCTTTGCTTAGAAAAAACAGAAAGTAGACGTGTGCTAACCAAAAGAGTGTAGCTCCAGTGGGGTGTTCATCACATTCCCAAGCTTATGGCTTTCACCATTCTTGGATGTCTTGAGGCGCAACTCCTCTATTCCCTGTGAAAAAAACTTCACAAAACATGTTTCTCCCATTCTTTTTCTGTGGGGTGAGATTAGCAAGGACAAACAAATCACATGCTTGCTGTGCAAAATTCCAAATAAAATGCTCCATTAGATAGACAATAAGGTTCATTATGTTCTATGTTCACTCTCTTGCTCGAAAGAATCATGGAAATTCGATTCCCAAGCCCAAAGAGTGCATAAAACAAAAGAAGGCAGAATCTGTCCAGAAAAACAGCAGCAACAAAACAAACGTTTTTCCCTAAGCTAGACTCGTCAAAAAATTAAGACAATTTTTGTGCTTACAGAGGACGAAAAGTTGCAGAACATACTAAAAAAATAGCTCAATCCGACACAACAATATAAAAACATAAAATCATACGGTGAGCAGACTCGTGCTGAAACAGAAATTTCATGCACTAGGATAGCAACTTAGAAGTCTAAATGGGTTTGACTTGACTTTTATTGAAAACTCCAGAATTAAAACAAAAAAACAAATCTCTTGAGACAGCAAGAGGACACTAGGAAAATCCAAACAAAAATAAACGGGTTGCCTCCCGTAAAGCGCTTTCTTTATAGCCATATAGCTAGGCTTTACTTACTTGATAATCAAGAGGGATAAAGCTCATGAGGGAGCTTATTCTTCAGCATGCCCCTCTTCCTTGGGAAGTGCTCCATGCTTTTCTTGTGAGGGAACTGAAATTTGACATTCCCTTCCTTGGAGTCTATGAGTGCACCTGTAGTACGAAGAAAAGGTGTACCAAAAATAATAGGACTAGGGGATTTATCCCCCATATCCATAATAATGAAATCAACGGGTACGAAAGTCATGTGCAATTCAATCATAACATCTTTTACTTGTCCTACAGCATGTTTAGTAGAGTTATCGGCAAGGACAAATTCACTTGAGCACTTTTCTAAATTTTCTCGTTCTAGCAATTCATATAATTCTTTAGAGAGTACCGATACACTAGAACCTAGATCTAACATAGCATGGTGAATTTCTTTTCCAATTGAAACTAGCACCTTGGGGATCCATGCATCCCCAAGCTTAGGAGGTATCATGGCCTCATTCTTGTACCTAGCAATTTTTTCTTGCAAGACATGATTAGCAATATAAGATCCAAAGCCAGGTTGATTAACATTTATAGTGGGATCACTAGCAAATTTTTGTAGAGTAGCAATAAGTTCTTGCAAGCAACTTTTTTCTAAATCAAGCAATGGATCCTTAATTTCAGTAAGCATCATAATTTCCTCTACTTTACTCTCTAATTTAGCTAGCATGCTTGATTCATGAGGACTAATTTCATCTTTGCTAGCAATATAAGACATATATGGAAGTAAATATTCAGGGTACTTCACTATTTCATTCAAAGTTTCTTCTAAGCTAGTAGCGACATGCTCACGTGTATTCTCAGCAATATGATCAATATTTTCAATAATAGGAGCAGCAATAGTAATAGAATTCATTCCTACACTAGGTTGTGCTTGTGGTTTTCCTGCTGACATGCTTAATAGAGTTGCTTGATTATCAGCTAATTTTGACAATGCTTTATCTAAATTCAAAGATTGAAGTTGCAATCCTTTAATATCACTACTAATGGATGCAATAGACTTATTTAACTCATGTATCATAGCATTGTGACTAGAAACTTGTTCCATAAGCAATTTATTAGATTCAGAAATTTCACTAGAAGGCTTCCACTTATTTTCATTAGCATTAGGATATGGAACAAAATGTTTATTTGGCACATAAGGAGGTTTACTATATGAATTGTAAGCATTACCAAAACCATTGCTACCATAATTCCTAACAAAATTAACATCCACACTTTCAGAATTACTACCAACTAGTTCCTGCAAAGGCACATTCTCCATATTTTGTTTATTAATAAAAGCAAGAATAGTGTCCATTTTAGAAGGCAAATCATTGGTTTCTTCAATTGAGTTTATTTTCTTAGTGGGATTGGGTGCTCTTTCAGTATTCCATTGACTATAATTTTGCAATATGCTTTCTAATAAGCTCTTAGCCTCACCTACAGTTTTACTCATAAAGGCACCTCCAGCAGCAGAATCAAGTATATTTCTAGACATGTAGTTTAGGCCATTAAAAAAGAGTGTAGTATGGTCCATTCATTTACTCCATGTGATGGGCATGTTCTAAGCATTAATTTAATTCTATCCCATGCCATGGCTACATGTTCATTATCATTTTGCCTAAATGAGAGGATATTATTCCTATTTTGCAAAATTTTAACAGGAGGATAATATTTCTTAATGAAAGCTTCTTTTAAATCATCCCAAGACTTTATACTAGATGTAGGTAGTGAAAGTAACCATTCTTTAGCCTTTCCTCTAAGTGAAAAAGGAAATAATTTCAGTTTTAAAACACTACTTTCCACATTTTTAAATTTTTGCATATCACATATTTCCATGAAATCATGAAGATGCATAGAGGCATCCTCCATAGCACTACCACCAAATTGCTCTTTAGTAGTTAAATTCAATAAACTATGACTTACTTCATAGCTTTCAGCTTGTATTTCAGGTGTAGTAATTGGCCTAGCAATGAATTGGTCATTGGGTGTATTTGTGTAGTCGCTTAATTTAGTTCTATCACCCATTTTAACAGTTTTTATGTAGTTTTTAATTTTTTTATGCAAAACTGAAAATACTAAAATAAACTAGATAACTAAATGCAAAACTAAAATGCAAACTAAAATAAAATATGCAAGACAAAACAAAAACAAGAACAAAAACAAAACAAAAACAAAAACAATACAAGAAACAAAACAATCTACTTGAAAGAAGGTGGAGATAGAAAGGACGGTACTCACGTAGGTGCAACCTCCCCAAGCTTAGGTGTTTGCACACCTTGTTGGTGATGAAGACTTCTTGTGAGCTCCCTTGGACAAATCCTTCATCTATGGCTCCCCGGCAACGGCGCCAGAAAAACGCTTGATGGCTAGGTTGAGACTCCAAGTGCAGAGTGTGTAGCTAGTGGCAAGCCTTCTTCCCCACGAGGGTGACTCGAGGGTTTATATCGAACTCTTGGGGAGCCAGTATTTCAGCAGTTGTCTTCCAAGCTTCCTCCAGGATCCTCCAAACAAATAGAGAGTTTTGTGCCCTCAACCTCACCAAGTGGTTGTCAAGCACAAGGTGTGAGACTTCTAAATTGCAATGCAAAACTGAAAGTAAATGTGCAATAATTAAATCTACTACTAAATGCAAATGAGAAAATAAATATGCAATGGATTGTTTTTGTATTTTTGTGATGCAAGTGGTGATGGAGATAATGTAAATTCAAATTGGAGATGCAAGTAAAGTAAAGTGCAAGTAAAGTAAATTGCAGCAAAGTAACTAGAGTGTTTTCTTATAATTAAAATAGGACCAGGGTTCATGGTTTCACACTTGGATTCTCTCAAATAAAGTAGTAGACGGTGGACATAAAGAATTACATGTGAGATTACAATAACATGTTTAACATTGAGTACTTTCATATGGGCATCACGTCCTAGTATAGAGATCTCTACTGTCATATTGATCCCTCTTATACTCCACCAAGATGCGAAATAAATCATAACACCTCGATAATTAAGGAAAAACCAGAGTATAGCTTTAAGCAATGTGACATGAAGTTGAAGTAAGAACTTGCTAGATCTAGTCATGGAGATTGATTAGTGTCACTTCAAATCCACGGTAACAAGGTACTCTTTTTTATCCCTAGTGAGGTAACTAAGAAAGGTTTAACAAAACCTAAGTGGATCGCTGAACTTCTGTCACTTTCACAGCACTAGCCACCCCCCCCCCCCCGTTACTCCAACTAATGCACCCATCACCCCACACACGCTCTCAAGAACTAGATTGATCAAAGTTAGCAAATAAAAACGGGGTACATAAGATACATCTACTCAAATAACTCAAGAGAAACAATTGCAATCTCATATTCAATAACTCATAGAAAAGATCCACCACATAGGAATTACAACGGTGCCCATAATCATGTGAGGCAGCTCATACGGATCTAATTAGTGAAGCACATAGAGAGAGATACAAGTGCTACTTCCACAAACCCATAGCCCTGGGGTGGACTACTCCCTCTTCATGGAGATGTCGATGGAGATGACGTTGGAGGGGTAGGAGATCACACCGGCGGCGCCCCGCTGGAGTTTTCCCCCTCCAATCTGGAACTCCAAGTCTCTGTTTCGGTGTTTCGGCGGCTCTCTCTCCGTAAGGGTACGGGGGACCCTTTTTATATTCGGTTTTAGATCAAGACGGAGTCGGTAAGTCGAAGATGGAAGGAATTGGGGCCACAGGGGCCAAAAGGGGGCCTCTCACGCGGCCAAGGAATCTGGCCGCGTGGAGGGTCCTCTTTTGGGCCTCCTTGCCCAATTCTCGTGGATCCTTCGCCCGCAAGTCTTCTCCTTCCAAAAAAAAATGACCCCCGCAGATTTTCAGGTGATTTTGCGGAAGTTTGCCCCCCTGAAACGTCAAAAATATAGAAAACGGGGTTTCTGACAGACAGAGTTAATTCCATAAAAGTTGGGGGACTTTCTAATTTAACCCCAAAATACTATAAAACATTGAATTATACCCTTATATGATGCAATATGTAATAGAAAACCATATGAAAATATGCAAAATTCATCTATGCATTTTACATGCATCAGCGACCGATTCCCTAGACGAGCAAGTCATCATCGTGCGACTGGAGCCCTGACGGAAGAGCTCTTCAATGTGAAACCAACGCCATCGACAAGGTGCTTCCTGCCTCTGAGCGCAACTAAAACCTTTGATTTATTTTCGTGTCTGACCAGCTCCCTCGACGATGAGCTACTCTGTTGCGCCATCGATGCCTCAGCAACGACATGCCAATTATTTTTCTTGGCCATCTAGTTTGTCAAATGTTTTGAAAAAACACTTTGTAAAATCATTGAACATTGTCTTTCATCTTCCCATCAAACTTTTTTTAGAGTGATAGTCTTTGTCGAGTGTCACAAAAAACACTCGGTTACCGTGTTGCCGAATTCCACGTGACCGTGCACTCGGCAAACAGCTAGTTGCCGAGCAACTGATTTCCGAGTATCGGTTGCGAGTGCGATAGAAAGTTGATATAATTTAATTTTATCTCGTCTATTAAGAATTACAACACAAAATCATTGAACGGGCTAGGATGTTGATTTAGGTAGAGGAACCCCTCACACGATATTAGATTCAACAAAGTTGTAAAACTTTAATCTGTTGGTCGATACGTTGTAGTGATATATCACAATAATCGCGGTCGAGTGTTTTTTTTTTTTTGTTATCAGTGACCATCACGATCGAGTTGATTCCAGTACCCCGTCAAGTACAGCTTGCACATCTTGTCTTGTTTGGCTCCTTGGCATAATGTTCTTGTTCCCCGTTACAGGTTGTTTAATTACTGCGATTCCTACTCATGATCAGCTCTCCCTATAACTTAATTATTCACTGTGCAATAAACTAGGCTAAACACGCACATCTGATGCGAACAGGGAAGTAGAACCAATGGACACTGTTAGTGACGCGATTGGCATACACGCCCTGACGGTCTTTTCAAGAACGCTGTGAGCTGCTATCTTTCTTTTATGTTTCAGATCTTCTAGATGTGTTTTGTGTGATGAAACTTGCTCCGTCTCCTATAGCCTGAAGCTGTACTGCGCACCTGGTTATAAATGTTTTGGACGCCAAAAAACTACAGTAGAACGTCCTGAAATCGTTGACCAGCACGTCGTCCAACGACCATCCAAGATTGCAAACGAACAACCATCGAGTGTCTTTCCGGAATCCTGTCCAATAATTCGAATGAAGCCAAACGGTCCTGCTGGTTACCTATACGTACGCAATGTGCTTGCAGATCTTTTCGTTCAAAAAACAATACGAATTTGTAGACCTTACTATCTCTGATTAGAAGTCCTCTTTGTCATCGTGGTCTCTCCATCATTTGCTTCAATCTAATCGACTCACAAAAACAGGAGTAAATTGCAATGGAGGTCACAGAACTGGTCCGGTGGGTGCACTTAAGTCTCACAACTGAAAAGTGGTGATGAACCCGTCATGAACTGAACATCCGTGTGCATATTGGTCACATATTCGGTTTCTGATCGGTTCTTGCCCAAAATGATCACGCGTGGTTCACGTCAGCACGTTATTTTTTTGCAAATAACCCCTCCAATTTAAGTGATGCACCTAATTTGCCCTCCCGTCAAGTGGGTCCCACCTGTCAGTTAAACATGATAAATAAGAAACTTTTTGCTTATTATTTTTTGCTAATAGCCCCTCCAATTTAAGTGATCAAGTAGGTCTCACATGTCATTAAAAGGAATAAATAAGAAAATTTTATTCGCTCCGACTGACAGGTAGGACCCACTTAACAGAGTAGGGCAAGCTTAGCGAATCAGTTAGTTGAAGGGGTTATTTGCAAATAAATAATGTGCTGACGTGAGCCACACGTGATCATTTTGGTCAAGAACCGTTAAAATACCGAATATGTGACCAATATGCACACAGATGTTCAGTTCATGACGGGTTCATCACCACTTTTCAGTTGTGAGACTAAAGTGCACCCACCAAACCAGTTATGTGAATTTAGTCCAAAAAACATTATAGGCCACTCTAGGCCAGACAATAAATACTCATCGTATTAAGTAGGACGACGTACACAAGTGGCATGACTGAACATACGATTAATTGCACACATAGTACTTTCTTCGTCCGTGTATTTAGATCATGCACGTGTCCCTGGATTATCAATTTGACAAATATAATCAAATTATATAACGTAAAAACTATATCATCAGAAAATACAACATGTAAAGTTTTGAATGATATTTTTGTGGTTACATATGTCTTATTTTAAATTGGCAAATTTGACGATCTAAAAATACGCGCAGTTATTAAATACCCGGATGAGGGGAGTAATGTTCCAGCGAGATACAACTGTGGTTCAAATGCATATCTAACTAACGGCCATTCGGATGAGAGTTGTTGATTTGAATCGGCGGGCTTATGCTTCTTCCTTATTCTTCTTTTTTTGTAAATGTTGGTTTAAACCACTTTTTGAACGTTGAAAAAATCTTAAAAAAACAGATACATAGGTAATACAAACCCAATGTACAACGATTGAGTTTCGTGACGAATTTGTATTTACTTTAGCTACGTCAAAAAAAGATAAATTTTCCGTACTATATAATAGTATGTATGTGTCATATATTTGTCTTTTTACATAGGCCAAATGAAAAGTCTTTTCTCCACGAAATTGTGTACTATCACATAGTACATGTATATGCCCCTTAATTTTTTTTACCTTTAAAAATAGATTTTTTAGGCAGTAGCATTTATACCCACACTGGTAGAAAAAAGGCCTTCCACACGCCCCCATCAGTCCCCAAACGTTGCGCACCGTGACTAATGAGTCTTTAGTCCCGGGTCGGGAGGAGACCCGCGACAGAAGGTCATGCGTCGCGGGTTGGGAAGCGCGTTGAGGCGCGTGAAGGGCATTAATTCCGGTTGGCCTGGCCGCCCGGGACTAATGGTCCTTTAGTCCCGGTTGGCGTGGCCACCCGGGACTAAAGATCAAACTGCTCGCCTCCCGCGCGGCGGTTTTTATTTCGCGAGCGAGGCAGAAGGGCGCCATTGCTACAGTGCGCGTCCGAGTCTCTGTTTCTTCCTCTCTTCTCTTCTCTTCCCTCTCTTCGATCTTCCTCCACACCAAGCACACCATGGCTGAAGTTTTTGAGAGATTCCGTGGTCCCACACTATGTGGCAAGCGTCTCGACGTGTGCTACACCAACAGTTGCGAGAGGCTCCCCGGTGCTCTTGGGCATTTGACCAATCTATATTTCTCCTCTCCCGATGAACACCGGTTCTTCGGGCTTGATCTGGAGTATACGGCGGATCAACGGGATGTTGCCGTCATCCAGATTGCGTTCAAGGAGGCCGTTTTGGTCTTCCAATGGTCAAGGTAATGCACACGTACAATCTTGCATCTTCGATTTGTTTGTTGCATCTGAAGAATACATGTGTTGCAACATATCTAACACGTATCAAATTTTTGTTGTTGCAGTAGTTCAAAGCATTCTCCGGCACTTGTTGATTTTCTTGTCAACAAGGGGTATGACTTTTGCAACGTTGACATCACTCAGGACCGTCCGAAGTTGATGCGCTTGGGTATTGTGATACCTGAAGATCACTACATTGATCTTCAGGATCTTATCCATTTGATCGGGCCAAAGACCGGGATGACTCACATGGCAACTGCCTTCATCCACGAGGGCTACGAAACCATGAAGTCTGGTTTCCCCTCGAGGAATCACTCGTATTGGGAGAAGACCCCACTAGACTTGACGAACGTCAAGTATGCAGCCATAGATGCATACGTCTCCTACGAGTTGTTCCGCATCTACTCGACGGAGCCATAGATGTATGCGTTCGATATATATGCATGTAATGGGTATCTTAGTATGTAATCGATATCTTAGTATTGTGAGACTTATGTTTGTGTTATGTGTGATCGTAAGACTCTATGTTATGAATGTGATATGATTGTATTCTATTCATGATTGTGATGTCTCTACTCGTATTTTACTTGTGATTTAATTATCACTTGTCTTTTGTTGTTCATAAAACTATTTTTGTTTCCTAGTTTTAAATGACTTGGAAAAATTTGCAAAGTGTAATAGATATTATTTCTATATTAATTCCTAACTATACTATTTCTATATTATGTCAAACACACGTTTCAAAACAAGCAAAAACAAAAACACATCAAGAAAACAAACAAAAACACATCAAAAAAACAAAACAGAAAAACTACAGTTTCTATATATCTGTTCACCAAAAATTAATCTAAGCCAGGAAAACATATATCTAGTCAATACCAAACTCATCCAGTATTAAAATGAATTAGTATTATTTTTCTTAATTTTTTGATATATTATTTGTATTTTTAAGATTTTAAAATGAATTAGTATTATTTTTCTTAATTTTATATATTATTTGTATTTTTAAGATTTTAAAATGAATTAGTATTATTGTTCTTAATTTTTTGATATATTATTTGTATTTTTAAGATTTTAAAATGAATTAGTATTATTTTTCTTAATTTTTTGATATATTATTTGTATTTTTAAGATTTTAAAATGAATTAGTATTATTGTTCTTAATTTTTTGATATATTATTTGTATTTTTAAGATTTTAAAATGAATTAGTATTATTTTTCTTAATTTTTTAATATATTATTTGTATTTTTAATATTTTAAAATGAATTCGTATTATTGTTCTTAATTTTTTGATATATTATTTGTATTTTTTAAGAGTTAAAAATGAATTAGTTTTATTCAAAATTATTAATTACATCATTACTTTTGTTTATTAAAAGATTTATTTGAAATTCAAACAATAAAGAAATGTGGCGTCGACCAACATGTTAATAAGATTGATATGATACTACTATCACATACATGCGTGCAAAACACTTGGATGC
This sequence comes from Alopecurus myosuroides, assembly GCA_028641055.1. Taxonomy (NCBI): domain Eukaryota; kingdom Viridiplantae; phylum Streptophyta; class Magnoliopsida; order Poales; family Poaceae; genus Alopecurus; species Alopecurus myosuroides. The sequence continues at coordinate 154,055,851 of CM054057.1, forward strand.
GGGACGGTATGGAACTCGGAAGTTAAGCGTGCTAGTGCTAGAGTAGTGGGAGGATGGGTGATCGAGCGGGAGGTTTGACCATGAGTAAGTAATTTAACTAGAGATAATTGTAGTTAGACACTAAGCAAATAATACAAATTCTGGAAAAAAAAAGGAGTGAAAAAAGGGAGTGAAAAAAGGGAGAGAAAAATTGGTGTGAAAAATAATTAGAAACCCAAATGAATTAAGGAAATAACGAAATAAAGTCTAGTCCCGGTTCAGGTGGCCAACCGGGACTAAAGGTCCTCCGCCCCCCGGCTCTGCCACCCGCCCACGTGGCCGGGCCTTTAGTCCCGGTTCGTAATCGGCGCGACTATAGGGGGGGTTCTTTAGTCGCGCATAGCTAGTCCCGGTTGCTCGGTCGGGACTACTGGCCCTGGCGAACCGGGACTATAGGCCTATTTTCTACCGGTGCCAGTTTCAAATGACTATTTTCCTCCTTCGGATGTATCGAAATGTCAACATTGGCACATCTGGGTCCATGGTCTCCTACCATGCATGGGCACCACTACTACGTACCAGCGGAGCAAAAAGCGTATGACAAGGTGCAGTGCAGGTGCTCCTTTGCAACATGCATGAAATCAACCTGGGTACATCTGTCCTTGAAGTCTTGGCAACCGATCTGTGATAATTACATGACGGAATACAAGGACAAGTAGGACAACATCTAGGCTGGGAAATCGGCCACCACGAGTCCACGAGAGCGGGATAGCGGAGGGAACAGAATACAGCGCGACTAACCTGCCCTTGGATGGAATCAACGTGCTCATTTCTTCTCTGTGTTTGTACGTACTAGCATTTTTTTTGTAGAGTGATACGGTGTCGGTGTATGTAGAGCACATGATGATTGAAGATAAATTTCCGAGTGAGGTGTTTACCAACACATATTGTACCCATAATTAACACTAAACACATATACAAGTTTGAGAAATAGAAAATACCTATGAAGGAAGTGGCAACAATAGCACGCACGAAGGCTTGACCGAAAACGATGGTGTTGGCGACACCCGCTCATGCGAGGGCAAGATCGGTGACGGTTAGCTCTGAAAGCGTATAGGGATTGAGGCAAGGATCGAGGCGATGACAAGAGCGGCGGAGGTAGGGGGCCGCCTTAGATAGCAGAAATGCAGAACCACATGTAAGTTGCCCCCCCCCCCCCCCCCCGACTATGTGTACCACCTATTTATTGGAGATTCGTGCTACCGACTTTGCAAAACAACCCTCCCACCTGAAATTTATGTCCTATTGTAGATTTCCATAATGCCCCCTTGTTTTTCAAAAGAATTCACGTTTAGTCTATTTCTTTGCTCACATAATCACGCGACAAAACTGCACTTCTCAAAATATTTTTTCTAAAAATATTAAACAATGTTTCATATAGTATTTTTTTTCTTTCAACAATTTTACATATTATTTCATAAAGATTTTTCACAGAAAGGGGAAAGGACTATGTCATTTTTGCATCCTCCTTTTTTCAACGCCCTTCTCCAGTGATTATTGCCAAGGTGATCCGGAAAAGTGGAGTGCGGATTCCCCACATGCACGTTGGGACCCCGGCACTATCTATGCCACACGTTTATTGCAGATTCGTGCAAAGTCCATGCAGTCAAAGTCCGTGACACTTTTGTAATTAAGCCCTTCCAATTTATAGAATCAACATGTAGTCCGCCAACGGGGGTAGAAAAGCCAGCCCCGATTCCTTCTAACCCTAATCGCATCTTTTCCCCAGCCACCTTTCCCCTTCCGTCCCTCTCCAAATGTTGCCTCTCCCGTGCCTCTCTACCTCATCGGCGGCCTCCTACACCGGACAAGGAGGCGCCTCCGATGTGAGGAGCGCAGGCGGCGGCTCCAGCAGCTCGGCTGCTCCTTGGCGACCCGGTCGTGAAATTGGCCAAGCTCCCGACCGTGGACCGCGCTTGTGGCCGGAGGGAAAGTCGGCGCCGCCTCCCTAGATCATGCCCTCCCTCACGTCGTGCTCCACACAGGTGGCGGGCCGAGATCCGCCATGGATCCCTCGTCCACGCGAGCTGGTGACGAGGAGGCGCCCACGGATGTGACGAGGAAGGCGGCGGCTCGAGCTTGGATCCTCTTCCAGCTGCCACCGGGGAGACGGCCTGTCGTGCGCGAGCAAGTCATGGCAGGCCCGATCTGTCCATGGGTGGTCCGGATCCTGGCTTGATGGGCTTGGATCTGAAGCCCCTCTTTTTTTTTCTCTTTTCCTTTCTTTTATTTCTTATTATTTTTGTTCCTGATCCTGTTTCCTGCTGTGTGATGTATCTCGTGTGAAATCTTTTCTGTTACATATTGAAACTTGTATGTATCTTGATGGAATTTGTTCTCCATTTCTCTTGAATTTGTCTGTTGGTCTGCGAATCTCATATGATCCATATGGAACTACTGTCTTGACATGAATCTGTATGAATCTTGACTGCAACTTGCATGGATCCTGTATGCCCCAAATAATGAAAAATAATTATATACAATATATAATATTGACTTTCTATAGTTTTACAAAATAATAAAAGTTAAACGAGTAGCTCGCGAGCTACTCGCGAGTTCACCGAGCCGAGCCGAGTTTTGATTTTGGACTCGTTTGTTGAGTGAGTCGAGCCGAGCTCGACTCGTCAGTTGACCGAGCTTGAGCGAGTCGAGTCGAGCTGACTCGGCTCGGCTCGAATTCCAGCCCTATACGCCGACGGCCAAAAGCCACGGGCATAGGCTAAAATGTCGTCGGCATAGGCTACTCCGACGGCTGCCGTCGGCGTAACAGGGTGTCGGCATAGACCAAACTACCGTCGACGTACTTGACGTGGGGTTGTCACGGCATATGCTACCATGGGGTAACTTTGAGTTTAGTGCCAGGCGAAACTGGTGTCCAGGAGTCGGTCTAGCTCTACGAGGGAGAAGATATTTTTTACCCAGGTTCAGGTCCCCTCGGTGGAGGATCCCTACATCCTGCTATAAATCACTATATGACAACATGTTACATGGTGCGCCAATGGCGATCGCCGGGTTTGGATGACTCCGGCTTGAGAGCTCTCTCTATTTTGTCTATCTTATTTTTCTTGTGTTACTTTGTTACTTGTCTCTCTATGACCTAGGAACCGGCTTATAAAGACATCCGGGTTCTAGCCGTACTCAGAGTCCTATTCTATCTCTTCTAGCTCTTCGTGTCCTCCAAGTCTTGCACTCCGTGACGTGCACCGCCTCCGGGTCTTCTGGATCCTTCCTTGTGTAGGTCGGGTTATCGACAAGCTCGCCGGCCTACCAGTGTAACCCGGCCCACGATGACAGTTAGCTGGCCTCGCCCGGCCTCCTGCCTGGCGGGTCATGCTTTACTCTTCATGGGCCTACCGGGTTATAATCCCCCCAACATTAGCCCCCAAGTTTAACTTGGATGTGAGTTTTGGCTTGCTCCACTTGATGTTTTTGTCATTGCTTTTCATGCCTTGGTGTAGCTGCCAACACGATCATCCTGGTTAAACTCTGAAAATAAGATAAAAAGAATAAAGGGAAAATAACCCGGGTTAGGCTTGGTAGGCCATCTCATTTTGGAGGTCCATTTTACAACTCGGTTTTTTCTTTCCTCCTGGGTTCATATGCCTCCAGGTTTATCTCAAGAACATATCTTTCAAGACCCGACTTTTGAAGACCCGGCGCAGATACCTCCAGTTTTACTTGCTCTCAAGAATATGAATTTTTGAATTTTCTCGTGTATATAACCTGTAGCCCCCCAAGCTCCGAGTTTATCACCTCGCGATAACTTGGTGCTTGTGATAGATAGATAAACACTCTGAACCATATAGCCCCCAAGTGCCAGGTTGTGTGCCTGCAGCAACCTGGGACTTCTGCATCTTGTACTTCTAAGATAAATTCTGAACTTCAAATACTGTAACCCCCAAGTGACGGGTTGCATGCCTGCAGCCACCTGGGAGTTCCTTATCACTTCAAAAAATTTAGCTTCAAACTGTGTAGCCCCCAAGTGCCGGGTTGCGTGCCTGCGGCCACCTGGGACTCAAGCTTTTCCTTTTATAACCTCGTAAAATTTAAAGTACTGTAGCCCCCAAGCGTCGAGGTGTACGCCTGCAACAGCTCGGAGCTTGTTCTTCAATATTTGTATCACCTTATAATATTTCAACTCTTGTAACTCCAAGTATTCGTTCATTCGCCTGCAACAATCTGGGACTCAGTCTGCAAAACTCTTGTCTTTCAGCTTCAAATACGGCGAGTCATAGAACAAATACGGCGAGTCACAGAACTAACAATTATCGCAATGTTGGCGAACCGGCCACGGACACAATTGCTGAGGACCCGGGCAATCTGGACAAAGCCGGCCGTGTTGGGCACGAGGCCAAGCTAGCCCGGCTGGGTTGAATCGTAAGCAGGCCACTCCTTTTCTTTTCTTCATTGAAGACGTAATGACCTCCTGTGATTTGTATTGGTACTTTTATCATCCGGCTTTTACTTCTACCTTTCTCCTCTCTCTGTTTTTTTTACGTCCAATGCTTTGATTACATGCATGCACATTCACGTGACCAGGCAGCAACTGGTTTCTCCCTTTTGAACCTTGAACTAGTTTCAACGAACTCGCATGCACCGATACTGACGATCGGCTTTTTAACCTCTTGTTTTTTGTACATGATCTGCACCCTAGCTTGCTTGCATCGATCATGTTATTTGGCTTCTTGTTTCTTCATTGCAGCTTCGATTTATTCGCACAAATACAAACAGCACCCGGCCTTTTCTTTTTTTCCTGGACCTGGAACTTTGCTGGAGTAATGCCTTCATATCCACTTGAAATGCTGGTAACACCTTATATAATATCCTTTGTTTTGAGTCGCGAGCGTCGTCACATCGAGGCAGGAAATTCCTTTTACTCTCTTTTGTTGGAGATAATAACACATGGTCTTGCTGCTCTTAACGTGAAACTTTTTCTGACTTTCTAGATACCAAGCTTGATGACCCGGCTTCTACAGCTGGGTTATAGATTGATCCTGCAAGAAATTTCCCTTGCGCATAAAACAACATTATACAGTATGATAGACTTGTAATAAATCAATAACTTCTGAATATCTATCTTGATGGTGTACATGCACCCTGAGGATTTGCTTTTTTCATGAACGTGATCCGTCGTTCTGCAAATCCTTTGGTTTAAATGACCCTTTTGATTTCTTTAACTATGAGCCGGCTTTCGCATGGATACCCTGTCGCAACCTCTCTGAAAAAACAGGGTCGAACCAAGTCCCTTTGGGCTTCATGGTTGATTGAATTTCCAGGTTAGCAATCAGGCCATATAAGTGCGAGTCACATCGAGCTCAATAGTAAGATAACCAAGAATTATACTGGTGGCATCGAGGCCGGGTCTCGAGATTGTAGCTACAGGCTATTTTAGCAAGAGCCCCCAAGACCGGGTCAATGTTCTGGAAAGTAATGGCTTAACTCTGCACATTTACCCCATTGACCCATATACTGATGCGATGCGCTCTTCGGCACGCTAATCACAGTTGCGTAGCACTCTTGTGCCAATCCAATTTTTTATTGCAAAGCTTTGAAACTAGGAGATGTTTCATAGATTTTCGTCCAATAGGTTCCACGTGTGGTTCAGTGTTTGTAACCCGAACATCTTCACGTGCGTCCATTAAGTGGTAGGATCCATGTCTTTAGCCCAACAACCAACAACAACAAATAATACTATGAAAAAGTTTTAAACAATTATATGACTAGCTTTGTTTGAACGTTCTTGATGTTGATGCCCTTGACCTTCTAAGAAATCCAATGCGAGCGATCGCTCGATTTTAATAAATCCACTTGCAAAGATAGATAGCTCGACTTTTAAGAAATCCATTGCGAGCAATAAATAACTCGACTTTGATAAATCCATTGCGAGCGATAAATAAATCGACTTTGATAAATCCATTGCGAGCGATAAACAACCCGACTTTGATAAATCCATTGCGAGCGATAAATAACCCGACTTTGATAAATCCATTTGCGAGCGATAAATAACCTGACTTTGATAAATTGGCCTGCAATCTTTTGGATGATCTTTGTAATTTCCTCATAAGCGGAACATTTAGCTCTAGGGATTAACTCAAAAGGAGACATATTTAACTGACTGAATAAATAAATAAAATATGAACTTTAAATATAAATGCAACTTAGCTCATTTTGTTTTCCTGCGTTGATACGCTATGTGGGGACCGTTGCTGTAGACGATCGTGTTGTGGGAGAAGCCGACCCGCAGCCGGGTCGTTGATCCTTGAACCTTGCTCCTTGCGAGATTTTCTGAAGCCGGCCTGTGGCTGGATCGTCGATTTTTGGCTAACCCGGCAAGTGGCCAGGTCGTCGTCGATGGTCGTGATATTCCATCTAAAGCCTGTCATGAGACCAACCACACATATTCTCTTTCTTTTCTTCTTTTTCCCAAACAAACAGCAATACACGGGAGTAGCGCTCAACGGAAACTCTCTGGCCGCTGCAAATTTTTCGTTGGGCTTGAACTTTACGCTAACCGGGCTGGAAATATACTCGGACTCGTGCGCCAGCACGAAGCCAATCTCATCCTGCTCGTAACCCGGCTGGCGGCGTACTTCTTTTCTTCTTTTTTCTTTTCTTCTATCGCCTTGAAGACCGTGTCTCACATGGACTGTTTAACCGTGTTGAGTGCTAGTGCTACTCGATTTGCTTTTTTCCTTTTCCATCCATACGTGACTTGATTCTCTCGAACTGTATTTCTTTTCTTTTTTTCTTGCTGCATCCATATGTATTACGTACACATGCAAAGGAAAAATCGGACGGCTCTCAGCCACGTCCAGCTCGACATGCTTGTTCGTGCTGCTTGCGGAAAAACAGAACTCGCTGTCCGGATTTGAGTAGAACCCGCCGTAACTTTCCAATCTTCGGACTGTCGGGATAGGATCCGATCTGGTCGGCCCTCTATGACCCTGTAATTTCTTGATATTCCTGATTCAGTTAATCCTGGCTGCATGCGATTCAATCAGACCTAGCTTGCAAACGATACGGAATCTGTCCGCCGGCCGCGCTTGACATGACTTTGATGATGATGACGCCAATCTGCTATTGCTGTCTCTCCCGGTCTTGTTTCTCCATGGCCGGGTTTCTTTTTTGCTCTTCTGGCGAATCTTCTTTCGGCCCTTCACCCCTCGCAGCGCTTCTCCCTTGATGAGGACACACTTGGACGCAGGCCCCACGGTGGGCGCCAAATGACGTGGGGTTGTCACGGCATATGCTATCATGGGGTAACTTTGAGTTTAGGGCCAGGCGAAACTGGTGTCCAGGAGTTGGTCTAGCTCTACGAGGGAGAAGATATTTTTTACCCAGGTTCAGGTCCCCTCGGTGGAGGATCCCTACATCCTGCTATAAATCACTATATGACAACATGTTACATGGTGCGCCAATGGCGATCGCCGGGTTTGGATGACTCCGGCTTGAGAGCTCTCTCTATTTTGTCTATCTTATTTTTCTTGTGTTACTTTGTTACTGACCTAGGAGTCGGCTTATAAAGACATCCGGGTTCTAGCCGTGCTCAGAGTCTTATTCTATCTCTTCTAGCTCTTCGTGTCCTCCAAGTCTTGCACTCCGTGACGTGCACCGCCTCCGGGTCTTCTGGATCCTTCCTTGTGTAGGCCGGGTTATCGACAAGCTCGCCGGCCTACCAGTGTAACCCGGCCCACGATGACAGTTAGCTGGCCTCGCCCGACCTCCTGCCTGGCGGGTCATGCTTTACTCTTCATGGGCCTACCGGGTTATAATCCCCCCAACAGTACTAAAAGCCGTCGGCACAAAATAATTTAATTTTTTTTCAAAAAAAAATTCAATTTTTCTTACTTTTTTAAAATTCTATTCCGGAATTTTACACTTAGCCACATACTTAATCTCTAATTACCCAGTTAATCTGGTCAACATACTTAACTTAGTCAAACTTCCTGTTCGGTGACCCATCCTGAAATTCCTCCAGCCCAAGCACGCTTAACCTTTGAGTTCCTTCCAAACAAGATTCCAAATGAGATGTTAGAACTTACTCATATTACTATCATATCAATCATATTAACCTGTGGGGCATGATGTTAAACTTTTCTATTGTTCAAATTTAAAAATATATTTGAATAAATAACAATGATTATGTAATGATCTTTTTTGAATAAATAACAATACAATGTTAGAAATTACTTTATTTTTTGAATAAATTATTTAATATAGAATAATTCATATCTTTAAATCCGTAAATCAAAATTGGACAAATAAAATATCTAAATCGATTAGAAAAATTAGAGGAATTCAAATATGACATCCATATCATAGAAGCATCAATTTTTTTTAGAAAATTTCAACTCTTTTGATGAATAGTCATGGTGGTCATTTTGACAGCTTCTGCTGATTCAGCTGGAAACAGGTCATATTTCAACTACACGTGTCTCGTAGTTTGCTCATTATTTTTGGGAAAAAAATTTATTTTTAGATACACAACTAGCTATTTTATCAGAGATACACCAAAAGTTTCTCAATATTCAACCCCTAGTTACGAACGGTCATGCCCGCCATCTTGACTTTTTCGTGAAACTGACTTAGAAATTTCCAGAAATTTTTAAAAAACCCAAAATGATGCAAGACCTTCGCGTGGTGTCATTATATATGTCCTAGTATCCACCAAAAATAATAAAATTGGAATACAACAATTGTGTTGAAAATTTGTTCACATAAATGAGCTATCTCCTACGAATATTCTAGGGTTTCGGGCCAAATGACGGGTGTTATGGTCAAATTCATGGCATAGTTTGTTCAAATATGTCTATTACACATAAACATGCATATTGGAAGCACGGACAATGTTCACGGAGAAATGTTTCCTTTTCATTGAATAGAAAACCATTTTCTATTTTCCGAGTGTGAAAAATGGCTTTCTTGTGAAGCACCAACCACAAATATGCTGTAAAACTTAGGTGATGCATTTTTTGAAAATACTAGACCATGTTATATGCACAAATAACCAAATTATTGCATCTGAAAAGTTTTCCATCCGTCTTTTTTGAAAAACACAAGTTTTTGCCGATTTAGATGGAAAAAGGTAAATTTTGAATATAGGTACCTCGTAGTTTGCTAATGAGTTTTGAAAAAAATTCATATTTAGGTACACAACTACATATTTCATTGGAGATACACCAAGAGTTTCTCAATATTCAACCCCTAGCTACGAACTGTCATGCCCTCCGTCTTGACTTTTTTGTGAAACCGGCTTAGAAAATTCTAGGAAATTTAAAACAACCCAAATGATGCAAGACCTTCACATGGTGTCATTATATATGTCCTAGTATCCACCAAAAATAATAAACTTGGAATACTACAGTTGTGTTGAAAATTTGTTCACATAAATGAGCTATCTCCTACGAACATTCTAGAGTTTCGGGTCAAATGACGGGTGTTATGGCCAAATCCATGGCTTAGTTTGTTTAAATGTGTCCATATTCTACACAAACATGTATATTGGAAGCACGGACAATGTTCACGGAGAAAGTTTTCCTTTTCATTGAATAAAAAAACCATTTTCCATTTTTCGAGGGTGCAAAATGGCTTTTTTTCTGAAAAACCAACCACAAATATGTTGTAAAACTTGGGAGATGCATTTTTTAAATACTAGACCATGTTATATGGACAAATAACCAAATTGATTCCTCTGAAAAGGTTTCCATCCACCTCTTTTGAAAAACACAAGTTTCTGCCGATTTAGGTGGAAACATGTCAAATTTGAATTATAGGTGCCTCGTAGTTTACTCATGATTTTTGGAAAAATATCATTTTTAGATACAAAACTACCTATTTCATCAGAGATACACCAGGAGTTTCTCAGTATTCAACCCCTAGCTACGAACGGTCATGCCTGTTGTCTTGACTTTTTCGTGAAACCGGCATAGCAAATTTAAAAAAAACCCAAAATGATGCAAGACATTCGCGTGGTGTCATTATATATGTCCTAATATCCACCAAAAATGATAAACTTCGAATACGACAATTGTGTTGAAAATTTGTTAACATAAATGAACTATCTCCTACGAACATTCTAGAGTTTCGGGCCAAATAACGGGTGTTATGGCCAAATCCATGGTATAGTTTGTTTCAATATGTCCATATTCCACACAAACATGTATATTGGAAGCACATAAAATATTCATGGAGAAAGTTTTCCTTTTCATTGAATAAAAAACCATTTTTCATTTTCCGAGTGTGAAAAATGACTTTTTTTGTGAAGCACCAACCAAAAATATGTTGTAAAACTTGGGAGATGCATTTAAAAAAAATACTAGACCATGTTATATATACAAATAACGAAATTGTTGCCCCTGAAATGATTTCCATCCACCTCTTTTGAAAAACACAAGTTTCTGCCGATTCTGATGGAAACATGTCAAGTTTGAACTACAGGTGCCTCGTAGTTTGCTCATGATTTTTGGCAAAAAATTATTTTTAGATACATAACTACCTATTTCATCAGAGATACACCAAGAGTTTCTCAATATTCAACCCCTAGCTACGAACAGTCATGCCCGTCGTCTTGACTTTTTTGTGAAACCTGCTTAGAAAATTCCAGAAAATCTTAAAAAAAACCCAAAATGATGCAAGACCTTCGCGTGATGTCATTATATATATCCTAGTATCCACCAAAAATAATAAAATTGGAATACAACAGTTATGTTAAAATTTTGTTCACATAAATGAGCTATCTCGTACGAACATTCTAGGGTTTCGGGCCAAATGACGGGTGTTAGAGCCAAATCCATGGCATAGTTTGTTTAAATGTGTCCATATTCTATACAAACATGCATATTGGAAGCAGGGACAATGTTCACGAAGAAAGTTTTCCTTTTCATTGAATAATAAAATCATTTTCCATTTTTCGAGTGTGAAAAATGACTTTTTTTTGTGAAGCACCAACCGCAAATATGTTGCAAAACTTGGAAGATGCATTTTTTTTTGAAAATACTAGACCTTGTTATATGCAAAAATAACCAAATCGTTGCCTCTGAAAAGGTTTCCATCCACCTCTTTTAAAAAACACAAGTTTGTGCCGATTCAGTTGGAAAAGGGTCAAATTTGAACTACAGGTGCCTCGTAGTTTGCTCATGATTTTTGGCAAAAATTATTTTTGGGTACACAACTACCTATTTCATCAGAGATACACCAAGAGTTTCTCAATATTCAAGCCCTAGCTATGAACGGTCATGCCCGCCGTCTTGACTTCTTTTTGAAATTGGCATAGAAAATTCAAACAAATTAAAAAAATTATGACGGTGAAATCCTAATCATACAGAGTGGTATATTGTACATATACAATCCAAAACACACTTGTACACACTTGGTATGACACCACCTAGATTTTGGTTGGATTCTGACGCCCCACATCCCTCTCCGACGAAACCGTTAACAATGGTAAAACGGTAAATATATATTTGGCATATATGGTAATAAAACCTTCACAAAATGAACTATCATGTATGAACATTCATGACTTTCAAACAACATAACCATATCGACGGCATAATTCATAATAATGTGAACATATTTAGTATAAAGTGTTTGTACAATGGCAAGCAAGAGTGCCTAAATTACTTGCCAACTTTTTTCATAAAAAAATAATTTTCACTTTTGAGCGTCAGAAATGGTTTTTTTTTTGTGAAACAAGTGCAAAAATATGGTATAAAATTTCCAAGTATTAAGGTTTATCTCATGTATTAAGATTGCATTCGCTTTTTAGCTAATGTTTCCTATTCAAACAAGTTTGGTTTATTTCTTTAATTCAAATTTGAACTACAAGTGTGTGATTTTTTGCTCCTTAAAATTTCGAGAAAAATAAATATTTTAAGGTGTCCAGGTAAGATTCTATGCAATAACAACATATAGTACTTAAAGATCCAAGCGCTTGCTTTGAAAGGGTTTCCATGAGATTTCGAGCGCATTACAAAAATCAAAGAAAGTTTCAAAAAATGCAATAATTCTTCACGGAGTCCTTTTGTACTAGCCGGTAGGAAAAATAATAAACATGGATTATGACATATTTTGTAAAAAAAAGATAAAATGGACTATCATATATGAGAAATTAAAATTTGCAAGCCAAATGGTCAAGGGCTTGGCCATATACCATATTTGTCAGATAAGTTCATCTTGACATGCCAAACAAAATTGCAAAGTGGGGTTTTTTATGAAAGGGCAAACAAATATGGTTCAAAAGTATTACTATATAATTTTCTCACAAGTTGTACCATATTGGATTTCCAATTCCCGATTATAATGGATTTTCTTCTCGCTACTATCACCCATTTAAATGTTTTTGATTGTTTTCTCCAAAATATAACGCGATTCCAGAGGAATGCTCTTCCGTACGGCCTTGACACGGTAGTATGGATTGGATTACCAATGGCTTAGCTGAAGAAACTTGTAGTGGAAGAGTGTGTTGTGAGATCTTCCTCTTCTGCTGTCTCTCCCATTATATATCCTCTTAGCAATGTGTGAACACACTTGGTGACACCAAGAGAACATAATTGCCATGGGTAGAAGCAACTTCTAGAACAGAAAATATGTCACACTCGCACTCTCCCATCGACGCGTCCCGCATACATGCATGTCATACTAGCGATCATGCATGCTAGGGCGTTGGATGATACATAGACCCATAGCATAAGTAGTGCATCAAGCACAAATTTAGTCTTCGAGCTGTCCACTTCATAGCTCAAGCAGGATTCACGAACCAATTTTAATTTACCATCAAACCGTACACTAAAACACAACATAACTACCATGGTGTGATGTGTCAAGCGGGCATAAGCTTAGTTGCTATCTTTTTCTAATACTAAAAGGAGTAAAAATAAAACTCACACCTTATATGTTTGTGTCTTTCCTCCTTTACTAGTCATGTGGTATAAACTTTACGTGTCAAACAAAGTTTTAAAAGGAGTGGAGATTTTGCTCTCTAGGAATCCTGTTAATATTTTTTTTTTCAAAAATCATATTTAAGATTTATTTTTTTGAAAAAAAAATACTAGATGTAGCCAATGGTGTATTTGAAAAATGTGAAAATATCAATTTCAAGTACTTTTTATACTGAGCTACACAAAAATGACGAAAGTGTAGATATGAGTATGCATATTTTCAAATCACTAAATTTACTAGATTTTTTTTATCGTTTTTACGTAGCCCATAATAGAAAAAACCTGCATTGCAATTCTGCATGTTGTAGGATATATCATTGGCTTTGTCCAAAAAAAAAATAGATTTTTGAAACCTATAAATATTAATTTTGAATAATTTAAAATGCCAAAGACATTTCCATTTTAAGCGTGGATTTTATTCATTAATTTGGCACTGGCCATTAATTAAGTAACATAGTAGATAAAATCTTTGCATAGTAAGAGCGTGTTGAGGAAGCTTTTGGAATATCTCCTCACCTCGTTTGCGTCATTAACCTTTTTCAGTTGGGGGTAGTACGCCGGAAGACTTTGGCAAGCCTAGCAAGCTATGTCGTGTAGCCGGGCATGTAGAGAGTATTGTGTTCGTGTAGCGGCCCGTAGTCTCCTATCCGGGAGCGAGGTGGGAGCTTCGGAGCGGCGCCATGCCGCTTCTCGTCATGGGCAAGGATACGCGTGGCGCGACCGGCGGAGAAAAGTTGACGGGTTCACGTGACCGTATGGGCATGCATGCTATACGTACCGCTCACACAATACCATGTTGCGTAGATTCAGGGAACGGCTGCGGTTTCGTCTGTGTGCACGACGATTCCGTCATCGTTATGGGCACGCCGCGGAAGAAAACGACTAAATAAAGTGTGGTACAGTCGCGCTGCATCTCCTGATTCGCTCCCTTGAACCGGACAATCGTGCATGCATGTACACGTGTGCCGATCGAGCCGGCCGATATCATGCATGTCTAGACAAGACTCATGTTGAAGCCAACCACTCGACCGCCACTCCATGTATGCAAGTTTAGTGCAGGAACAACGACAAACAAACTGTAGAAAAATGAGATTGGCGGAATATGATGGATGTATTATTGAGCCTCATGGGCGAGTATATATTGGGTACAAACTTGGAGGGTAAAATGCCTCGTAGAGATAGAGTAGAAGATTAATACAAATCCTAAACTACGAAAGATACGTACACCTAATATATCTTTAACATCCCCCGCAGTCGTAGCGGCAGCGTTGCGAACAACAGGAGCGTCGCGGACGGTCAGACTGGAGAGAAACCGAAGTAGAATCCAGTGGACTGACATCGTGGACGGTGTCATGGCGCTGGAGCTTGGACCGTAGAGGAAACTGATGAGTGCTCAAGGCGAGATGATAGCCCTTTGTGCCGAGGTCGAGGTAGCCGAGAGCGTAGGGTGGTCTAGCCGTGGTCGAGGTAGCCGTGCGAGGGTTGCCGAGGTCGATGTCGAGTGGGGGTAGCCGGTGTCGAGGTAGTCGCCGTGTAGCCGCGGGGCGCAAGGAGGCGCCAAGTTAGACATAGGCGCAGTGGTGTTGAAGTAGTGGTGCGCCGGGAAGAAGACGGTATGGACGAGGCGTCGCGCCGTGTTTGCCAAGCCCGTGGACGCGTCGTGGACGAAGGCACGCGCCAGTGTTGCCAGCACCGGGCATGCGTAGAAGGACGAAGTCGATGTTGACGAGGCGTCGCACCAGGCTTGCCAAGCCCGAGGACACGTCGTGGACGAAGGCTCGACGACGGTTGCAGCGCCAGTCGGCGTGGGGGTAGAAGGTGCCGATGTCAACCACGGTTGTCGGAGCAGAGGAAGTGGTCGAGGAAGATGACGGCGATGCGTAGAAGGACGAAGTCGATGTTGACGAGGCGTCGCACCAGGCTTGCCGGGCCCGGGGACACGTCGTGGACGAAGGCTCGACGACGGTTGCAGCGCCAGTCGGCGTGGGGGAGAAGGTGCCGATGTCAACCACGGTTGTCGGAGCAGAGGAAGAGGTAGACGGCGATGTAGTCGGCGGAACCAAAGGCAGCCCGTGGGGGGCCATGTCGGTTGCCGTTAGGAGCGACACGGCGGCGGTAGCCCGCGAAGGGCCACGGCGGTCACGTGTAGAAGCGCGGTGGCGATGCTCGTAGTAGGCGAGGAAGACCCTAACAACTCGAAAAAGACCACGCGCGGACGGTGGCGTTCCCGCGCCTAGGGAGGCAGCGCGGCACATACCACGAAGAGGTCAACGTGCGGGGACGGCGGAGTGGACTGCACGTCGTGGCGCTACGGCTTGAAGAGCGACGCAGCGGCGACGTGTGTGTCGGGGCGACGGCGGGAAGACCTCGGGGCGGCGACCTGGACCGCGTGTGCTGCGGCGCTATAGCCCGAAGGGGTGACGCAGCGGCAGCACGCCGTCAGGGCAACCGCGGGAACGGCCTCGTGGCGGCGGGCACCGCGTG
Organism: Alopecurus myosuroides; assembly: GCA_028641055.1. Lineage (NCBI taxonomy): Eukaryota > Viridiplantae > Streptophyta > Magnoliopsida > Poales > Poaceae > Alopecurus > Alopecurus myosuroides. The sequence continues at coordinate 154,071,312 of CM054057.1, forward strand.
CTGTGGCACTACGGCCCGAAGGGACGACGCAGCGGCAGCGCATCGCCAGTGAACCACTGGAACAGCTCGGGGCGACGGCGGGGACGGTGTGATGCCCGAAGGGACGACGCAGCGGCAACGCGCGGGGTGATGCAGCCGCGGTGAGAACCACGGAGCGGCGGCGCTACGGCCCGATGGGGCGACGCAGCGGCAACCCGTTTGCTCGATCGGTGATAGACGCACACTCAGGGACGGCCTTCACGGGAACCTGCGGAGGCGCACGCAGACGACTGTACGGGTCGGCCGCGCAGCCTGGATGGAACGGATCGCGGGCGGGCGGGTGATCAAACCGCTTGCTCGCGAGGTGGAGGATGCACCGCTCAGCACGATGATGATGATGTAAGACTGGGTAGTGGAGGCCGAGCGGCGAACGCAGCGCCGTACCTGAGCGGCCAAGGCAGCTCCGTGCGTGAGGCAGCCACGGTGAAGACGGGGTAGTGGAGGAGTCCCGATCGGAGCAGTGGCGATGACGACCGACACAAACCGACGGACGGGTAGGCGCGCGGAAGGCGGCCGTTAAGGCCGCCGCATCGCGCGAGCCGCTGAGGCAGCGAAGAGGCCACATGGATGGCCATTACGGCCTCCGCATGGCGTGTGACTCCGCCGTGTCGGTGAAGAAGCCGGTAGTCACGCCGGTGTCGGTGTAGAGGCGCGTGAGGGTCGACGGTGGCGGCGGGCGACGCAAACCGATCTTGAATCGGAAAACCAAAAAAGAAAACGTCGGCCAAGCAACCGGCGGAGAGAAAGACGCTCTAGGGCAGCCGATCCACGGGACCGGCGGACGAACCCTAGGTACGGGCGGCGCGGCCCCCGGCGACGATCATAGATCCGTCCCGAAGGCGGCGCGAAAAGGAAGCGGCGGCGGTGGCGGCTAGGGTTAGATCGTGTTTAGGCTGATACCATGTAGAATGATGAGATTGACGGAATATGATTGAAGTATTATTGAGCCTCATGTGCGAGTATATATTAGGGTACAAACTTAGAGGACAAGAAGCCTCGTAGAGATAGAGTAGGAGATTGATACAAATGCTAAACTACCAAAGATACGTACCCCTAAGGCCTTCCGTAATGCATTGTATCTTAGCGCGACATCCTAGGTGGTGGAGAATTATAAGAGACAACATCCCTAATGCATTGTTTCTTAAGAGGTGTATCTAAGCATACTTGTATTAAATGATTTTGGCCCTATCCTTATATGTGATTGGGCTAACAACATTTTTTGCCTATGATACCGTGCTAGAGCTGTAGCTTATATAAGATACAACTACAATCTCTTTCATCATTAAATAGGGTGCCACGTAAGCAAATTGCCTATGATCCCGCGCTAAGATACCCCCATTACGGAAGGCCTAATATATCTCTAACACAAACCATGCAGAGGCGTTCGTGGTTCTCCATTGTTTAGAACTTGCCTGTCTGGATAGGTCCCGACTCCCGTAGTATGTGGATTACAGCTGACCTATTGAATCCCAGTATACGTTATCATGATCAACTATTTCCAATGCAAGCTTAGAAACGACAAGCCATTTCACGACCCTATATATCCGCAATCCTAGGAACTTGCATACATTCGGTCTCAGTAGAATAGTACGATGCTCGCTTATTCTAACCAGGCGCATGGTCGTGCACATCTCCGAACCACAGGATCGGATGTCGCTAACCACTCGTCACTCGATCTACGGTCCTTGGTGCTCCACGATATCGATCTGAGATCAGTCCAAACAAGAAGCAGGCGCTTGTTTGGACTAGGCCACTAGGGTCGCCGAACGCCAAAGGAGACAAACGACACCATTCTCCACTCTCCAGGTCCAGGTCCATGCATCGACCAATCCAGGAGGGAGAACCGCAGGGCCGGAGCGCCGCCTACCTGCCCAACCAGCCAGCGAGGAGAGGACACGGCGAAAGCGTCGTGGCGCCGTGCATGCGAACGACGACGACGAACAACCGGCCCAGTCCGGCTCCGGCCACGTCGGGCGGCACGGCGCACATGCATGCCGCTTTGCCCGGGCCGTGGGGAGCCACTCGACTGCACGACGCGCAACTTGGTCTGGCCGGCAGAGCCAATAATCCCCAGGTTTTTCCACGCACGCACCAAACCGACACAACCGATCCCGGGCCTGGTGTCCTGTCCGTTGTTGCTAACTTGCTCCGGCTATTCTCATCTCGCCTCAGCAGAGCAGAGCTTCCTTGAACTTCCACTGGAATTAAACTTAGATCGATCGTCTACTCTAATGCACGCCACGGCCAGGCTAGATTGCAGAGGCTGTGGTGTGGTAGATCTTGTCGCCGGCGCGGCGGACCGGAGGCCGGCAGGAGGGATCATTGGACGGCAGCACGGCGGCGGATCTCAACGTGCTCATGTGCTTTCAAGGAATATATTAGCCATGTTTGGTACGGGATTATTCGCCGGAGCTTCCGTGCGCCGTAGCCGGTAGGCGTCAAATTGTACTGTCGAGCGACTGAACATAGCATGTTCGATTCTGGGTGCTGGGTCGATCCTGTTCCGGCGTTGGTTGCTGGTTTTGTTTCAGGTGATCTGTTTAACAAATGTTTCGGCTACTCCAGTACTATAGTGCGCAATTTGGTACGGCTAGGATCAGAATAGAGCCTGGTGGTAGTCCGAGAGAGAAAGGGTTGACTACTCAACGGTGCTCGAGGCAGTACTGTGTCGCCCTGTCAAGTAGGTACTTTGCCTAACATGATTTTAACATTTTATCAGCTTAAATTTAACATTGAGGTGTCTCCCGCGAGATTGCTCGGGTTGCCTGCAGCAACGAAGGAAAAAGCGAGTACCCGATCGATAGCGGTGGAGGAGAAAATGTTTCGCTCTCTCCCCTTCCCTTCCTCCCCCCGCCCCCCGTCCGAGCTCCTCCTCCCTCGGCGCTCCCTCCCCCGTCGGCCGCGGTCCTCCCGGTGGGACACGGGTCTCCGGAGGGGCGTCTCGCCGTTCCTGGTGGGCGCGACGGGTCCAACGAGGCCGCGCAGATCGAGAAGCTCCGCCTTGGGCGAGATCTGGTGGGGGCCGTGGATTGGGGATTCACGGAGGAGGAGGTCTCTACGAAGGAGGATGCGGCATGGAGCCGTGACCTGGCAGCGATGTCGGATGTCGAGCTGGAATAGGTGGTGCGTGCGGGTTCGGATTTCCTGCGCAAGGCCGAGGAGGCTCGGGGATCCAGATGTGTGCGCAAATGGAAGGCATCGGTCGTCATGCTGCGTGATTCGACAGTGGTTAGCCACGGGGAGATTGCATTATTTTCCGGTGGTAGGATCCTCTTGTTGGATACTAGAGGAATTATGATTGATGTGCGGTGGCGCGAGGTAGATGAACCCATCTTCGTGGGTTTGGAGTTGCGATTCCCACATTATCGTGTCGTGGTGGGCGCGATACTGCTGGATCTTCAGGTTCCAAAGGTTAAGCCAGATGCTGGGGGGGTTGGTCGTCTCGGTAGAGCAGAGTGCTAACAAAGTGAAGAGCCTGCCATATTCTCGATCTGGTTTCGAGCCTAACAGCTATGCGAGTCCTCATCAGGGAAGGGAGGCAGCGCGGGCGTTTGACGAAGAGGTCGACGCTATATTCCGCCGTGGGTCGCGACTACGATAGGCGATGTAGAGATCCTGGCGCCTTCACAGTCTCCGAAGGTTTGTGAGGTTGGTTTTGTTGATACGACGGCGGAGAGGCAGCGTATCATTCTGGTAATGATGTGATTCGAATTCATGACAAGGTCGTCCCTCCATTGCCCGCGGAGAAGGAGATCAGTGAGCAAGGAAAGGGAGGGGGGATAATTCACAGGGAGCACATCTTGAAGTGGGTGTGCAGATGGCTTCAGAGAGGTTTTTGCAAAGGGTACGTCGGGCTTCGTTTGGCGAAAAGGATTACTCCGGGGCGGGCAGATCGGCGGTGGTCGGCGTGGTGGGGATGGAGGAACGTTCCGTGCGGGAACCTGGTCCTGGGCCAACTGTTTCTGGGCTGGGCCTACTGGGGTCAAATCACTCAAGTGTGGCCCACGAGGTTTCCGAGTCAGGAGGATTGTTGTGGGACGGGAGGCCCAAATCGGTTGAAGAATGGGCCGCCTTAGCAGGTATAAAAGGCGCGTGGGTCTGGGTTAGCCGCACTTCTCCCATCTCCCACTCCTCGTTAGGGTTTCTAGCCTCCAGAGAAGAAGTGCGGAGATTTGTCGGCGGCGCAAGAAGACTGACGAGAGCGGAGGAGAGGAGGATCGACAACAGAACTTTTGCGCAAGTGGTACAAGGGATGTACCGCCAGGAGAGGGATGGTCGCTTCCCGTCGAAGAGGACGGGTGAGTACCAGCATCAGGGAGTTCTGAATTCAAGCTATGGCGGATAGAGAGAGGCCTAAGGGGAACATAGGGATAAGAGGAGGCCGGATTCGCGGGACGGTAGGTGTCGGGGGGTTACCCCCGAGTAGGGTAAAGACAAAGGGTAAAGGCGCCTTACAGAAGAGAGGTTTGGTCGAGTAGCCGACTACCTGGTACTCGCTACCCGGTCGACTGCTACTCGGTCTCACCTCAAGATGACCAGAAGGAGATATCAATCAAGTTCTATCCTTTCGAGTAGAAGGGTTGGCCCGAGTACAATTGGCGGGAACAATTGGCGGGAACCTACTCGGGCCAGAAAGTCAAAGGAGCCGTTCTGACACAGGATCCCGCGTATCCTGGGTCCGTACTTGGCAGCATTCGAACTACTGTTCATCTGGGACCGGCCTGCCTGACAGTGACAGCATGGAAGCAGGCCGTGGCAGGATAAGGGGGGCCTACTGTGTGCCTAGGTACAGTGATACCAGTCTGTCCCCTAGTTTTGCCCAACGACTTTCCAGATGAAGCCAAGGTTAGGAACCAAAGCTGTCAGCGGGAACCCGGAAGAAGGACGGTGTGCACACTATGTCGACACTTGTCCATGTTTGGACGTATCCGGCTGGGCACCAGGTATATAAGGTGCCCCGCCGCCTCCTGCGTGAGGATCGAACACATGCACACATTGAGCCCTAGAAACCCTAAGTTCTTGACCTAGCTCTACTCGGAGAGAGGAGAGTGGCTACTCGGTAGCGATACTCTTTGTACTGTGGCTACTCGGAGAAACATCATAATACATACAGAGAGGCAGGAGTAGGGGTTTTACCTCCTCACGAGGGCCCTGAACCTGGGTAGATTGTGTTGTTTGCAGTGCATTGTTCTTACCTCACGCGGCTACTCGTCGCGTGATCCCTCCCCGGACACCTCCAGCGTCCATCGTCCCCACATCTTTAGCCATCCCATGGCATCTGCCGTGACACCACCACGACAGTTGGCGCCCACCGTGGGGCAACCAGCGGCGCTGGCTGGAGTTTCTGTTCGGACGGGATCTTCTTCAGCGGGGCGCGTGGTCTGTGGTCTTGTCCACAGATTCGGCTCCTTCGACTTCGTCACCGACAACGCCGGCTGTTTCGGCGGCATGGCCATGCCTGAGGGCGGCTCGGTGATCTCCTTCGGCTCTCATCTCGTCTACGTCGCCACCGTCGCCAACCCCGCGTACCCTGAGCTGGTGCATGACGCGGAGGATCCTCCCGCGGTGATTGCTGCTCGCGGAAGGCCCGCATGCGGCTCTGCGAGCTGCGCTGAGGTGATGGTGACGGGTTTGGCGGCAAACACTGGCGCAGCTGCTACTGGCGCTGCGGCCGTCGTCGAGGAGGTTGACGAACCGCCTGCTGGTGGCAGGACTCACCGGCCCTACGAGAAGGAGAGCAACTTGCCGCCCTCCACCTCTACGGTCATCCCCGCGTCTGCTGCGCGAGCTGGTATGCCCACTCCCACCGACATCGAGCTCCTAGCCGCGAGGGAGCAGCTCGAGCGGCAACGCCAGGAGCTGCTTGCCGAGCAGGCGGAGTTGGAGAAGATCAGGCTTGAGCTGAGTTTGGACCAGCTCGAGTACAACAAGGCTCACGGTTTCACGCCAGTCGCCAGGAGGCCCAGCAGAGTAGGCGCTACGCGGCGTAACTTGGGTGTCGAGATGGCGACGGTTGCGGAGGTGCCCGCTCAGTCCGCCACCGCGAACACCTTCACCAGGCCAAGGTACAGCACACCCGCCAAGACGCTCAGAGCTGCACAGGCCGTGGCTGCCGAGTTGCCGCGTCTGGATGGAGAGGCGCGTCTCAGGCAGCAGGAGAGGCTCAACGAGTTAGTGTTGGAGGCCGCTAGGCAGAACGAGGAGTTCCGGAAGGCCAACCCGGGAGCTGGAGCTTCGCAGGTGGTTCACTCGCACGCGGCTAGATCTAACGATCAGGCCTCGTCTCCGCATCCTAGCCGCGAGAAGAGCCGCAGCGGGCGCTCGGGTAGAGACAGGCAAATGCAGGTGTATGACCCGGCTGCTGCCGCGAAACAGGTTGCTGTGCCGCAGCAGCCCGGGCGGGAACACAATGCTGCAAGAGCAGGCTCTCAAGCCCATCAAGCTCAAAGCCGTGCCCGAGAAGCCGCGCATCCGGGTTCTTCTCGGCAACCCGCAGCTCAGCCTACTCGGCAGAGGCAGCAGCCGCGCCCAGTGGCACCAGTCGCCAACCCGGTGGAGCAGCCCGCAGCTATGCAGGTGGATAGGTATGATGATGGCTACTCGGCTATGGAGATGGCTGGTTATGATATTCATGACCGTGTTGGTGAGCGTGTGTTGGCGCCAGGAGATGCAAGGCACCAGCTGGACCGTATCAGCTTGTCGGCGCGGCTTGAGAGCACGGGTCCTCCTGGCCCCGAGTGCTTTGGCCCGCGCATCATGAACGAGCCTTCCGTGAAGGGCTTCCAGCTTGCAAGGGGCACCAAGAGTTACAATGGTAGCACCAAGCCTGAAGATTGGCTCAATGACTACGTCACCGCGGTCCATATCGCGAATGGCAACAGGAGATGGGCGGTGCGATATGTGCCGCAGATGCTAGAGGGTCCAGCTCGCACTTGGCTCAACAACTTGCCCAAGAACAGCATTAACTGCTAGCTGGACTTCTCGGATGCCTTCATCAGCAACTTCACGAGTACGTACAAGAGGCCGAATAGGCCCCAGCAGCTGTCAGCTTGTAGGCAGCGAGAAGACGAAACGGACCGCGAGTATCTTACTCGGTGGAGCACTTTGAGGAACACATGTGAGGGTGTGAATGAAGCACAGGCCATCACTTGGTTTGCGCAGGGTTGCCGACATGGCAGCATGCTTTGGCAGAGATTACAGAGGGAGATGCCGAACACTCTGGCGGAGACCATCAAGATTGCGGATCAGTACGCACTCGGTGATCCCACTCAGCCACTGATGGACTCCTCTGAGCCGAGAAGGAACTTCAACAACAGCAAGCGCAACGAGTTCCGCAACAAGCGCCGAGTAGATACTCGGTATGATCCTGAAGAGGTGAATGCAGTGAATGTTGGAGGCGGTGGTGGCCAAAGGCAGAAACCTGCTGGAGCCTACGGGCAGAACCAGAACCAGGGCCAAGGCAACAAGAAGCCATTTCGCACCTCTCAGTCGGGTAGCGGGAACTCCGAGCAGCCGAAGAAGTTTGTCTTCGATGACATGAAGGATGGCCCATGCAGCTTTCACACTCATCATCCCTCGAGGCCTGCTAACCACACTACTCGGCAGTGCGAGTGGTGGGATGTGATCAAGAGTGATGGCTTGCCTCCTCCTCCTCCCCTGCCAGCTGCCAATGCTACTGTTCAGCCTACTCGCGCACCTGCAGCTCGGCCGCCAGTGTACCCGAGAAGAGAGAATGTCAACCAGGTGGCTTTAGGAGCCAACCAGAACTTCAACAATGAGAGATACCGCAACAACAACAACAACTACAACCGCAACAACAACAACAGAGGCAACAACAACAACTACCAGGGCAACAACAATCGCAACAACGGCAACAATGGGGGCAATGGCTCCAACCAGTACCAAGAGCACCATGAGAGCTACATGATCTTCACTTCTGAGGCAGTCGACAAGCAGTCACAGCACAGGCGGGCCATGGAGGTCAATGCAGTGATTCCTGCTGTTCCTCACTACATGTACTGGTGCGACCAGGAGATCAGGTGGTCCCGAGTAGATCATCCCAAGGTGATGCCCAACCCGGGTACCTATGCCTTGGTGCTAGATCCTACTTTCCTGGGTCCCGAGAAGAATGTGAGGTTCAGCAAGGTGCTAATCGACAACGGCAGCAGCATCAACATTGTGTATAAGGACACACTCGAGAAGCTTGGCCTGGCCGAGAACATGATGCTGCCTAGCAAGACCACCTTCCATGGCATTGTGCCCGGGATCTCGTGCAACCCGATTGGCCGAGTGTGGATTGATGTGCTATTCGGGACTCGGGAGAACTGCCGCACAGAGCGTTTGCAGTTCGAGGTGGTGGATCACCAGAGCCCCTATCATGCTCTACTCGGCAGGCCTGCTCTGAGCAAGTTCATGGCCTCTACACATGTGGCTTATCTGAAGATGAAGATCCCTGGTCCCAATGGCATCATCACCATCTCGGGAGATTACAAGAAGTCCATGGAGTGTGCCTCTGCTAGCTCCCAGCTGGCGGAATCGATGGTGATTGCTGCCGAGAAGAAGAAGATGTACGAGGTGGTGGCCATGGCTCAGTCCGCACAAGCTGGCGCACAAGGTGTGCCGAGTACCCAGCATGGTACTGCTTTCCAAGCTGCCAAGGAGACCAAGACAGTCCAGGTCGATCCCGAGTTCCCAGACCGCGTAGCCATCATTGGTTCCGGGTTGGCGGAGAAATAGGAAAGCGCGCTCATCCACTTCCTCCGTGAGAATCGGGATGTGTTTGCCTGGACCAATGAAGATTTACCAGGGGTCCCGAGGGAGTTGGTTGAGCACTCTTTGCATGTGCGTCCTGACACCAAGCCAGTGAAGCAGGCTATGCGCCGTTTCGGAGATGAGAGAAGGAAGGCCATCGGTGATCAGATCACCAAGCTGCTGATAAGTAACTTCATCATGGAAGTGCTGCATCCGGATTGGTTAGCCAACCCGGTCATGGTCGAGAAGAAAAAGGAGGATCCCAAGGCTGCCACTGCATGGCGCATGTGCGTCGACTACACCGACTTGAACAAGGCATGCCCCAAGGATCCTTTCCCGCTACCCCGCATCGATCAGGTGATCGATTCCACTGCTGGTTGTGAACTGTTGTCTTTCATAGATGCCTACTCTGGTTTCCACCAGATTGCACTCAACCCCGCTGATCAAATAAAGACTGCTTTCATTACCCCGTACGGGGCTTATTGCTATCGTGTCATGTGTTTTGGCTTGAGGAATGCGGGTGCAACCTATCAGAGATGCATGCAGAAATGCTTGCACGATCAGCTCGGCAAGAATGTGCAGGTGTACGTAGATGACATTGTCATCAAAACGAATAAAACACATACTCTGCTTGCCGACCTGGAGGAAACCTTTGCTAACCTACGCAAGTACAAAATGAAACTGAATCCGAGTAAGTGCACCTTTGGTGTACCGGCCGGAAAGCTACTCGGTTTTCTGGTTTCTAGTCGGGGCATTGAAGCCAATCCTTCTAAGATAAAAGCTATTGAGAGCATGTCTTTACCGAGATCACTGAAAGATGTGCAGAAGTTCACGGGTTGTCTGGCATCTCTGAGCCGTTTTCTGGGCCGAATGGGCGAGAAGGCTCTGCCTCTATATCAGCTGATGAAGAAAAGTGACAAGTTCGTCTGGACTCCGCAAGCGGACGTGGCATTCAATGAACTGAAAGCAATGCTGGCTAGCGCTCCTGTCTTGGCTAGTCCGCTACCCAAGGAGCCTATGCTGTTGTACATTGCTGCGACCAACCGAGTAGTCAGCGTAGTGATAGTGGTGGAGCGAGAAGAAGAAGGCAAGAGTGTGCAGCGCCCAGTCTATTATCTCAGTGAAGTGCTGTCCAGTTCCAAGCAAAACTATCCGCACTACCAAAAGATGACATATGGTGTGTACCTGGGCGCCAGGAAGCTGAAACATTATTTCCAGGAGCACCCCATCACTGTTGTGAGTTCTGCTCCCATCTCGGATATCATGGGTAACAAGGAGGCGAGTGGCAGAGTAGCCAAGTGGGCGATTGAGCTAGCCGCGTACGCTCCCGCGTATGCGAGAAGAGAAGCAATCAAGTCTCAGGTCCTGGCAGAGTTTCTTGTGGACTGGGCTGAGATGCAGTATGAACCTCCTGCTCCAGTTTCCAACTATTGGAGGATGCATTTCGATGGCTCGAAAGTGAAGGAAGGCCTTGGTGCTGGTGTCGTGCTCACGTCACCCAAGCGAGATCAGCTCAAGTATGTGCTGCAGATTCATTTCAAGGCATCCAACAATGTAGCCGAGTATGAGGCAGTGGTACATGGTTTGCGAGTAGCAAAGGAGGTTGGCGTGCAGCGCATTATATGCTATGGCGATTCAGATCTGGTGGTGCAGCAAGTCTCAGGGACCTGGGACGCTTTGGATGCCAACATGGCATCGTATCGTTTCTTGGTGCAGTCAATGACTGGGTTCTTCGAAGGCTGTGAGTTTCAGCACATTCACCGAGCAGAGAACGAAGCAGCAGACGAGCTATCCAAGTTGGGATCTTCTTGGCAGTCCATCCCGGCAGGGATTGCCTTGGAGCATTTGAGGAAGCCATCCATCAAGCCTTCCCCCAACTCGGAATCCATCTTTGTTCCTTCTCTGCCAAGTGAAGAACCTGACCCAATGGAGATTGACTGGGAGAGTGCTGCAGGGAACCCGGGGACTGCCGTCCTCTACTCGGGGACTGCCATTCCCTACTCGGGGACTGCCATTCCCTACTCGGGGACTGCCACTCCGTACTCGGGGACTGCCACTCCCTACTCGGGGACTGCCACTCCTTACTCGGGGACTGCCGCCCTCAACCCAGAGGCTATCGCATTTATTGAGGAAGTTCTCGCCAATCGATCTGGGCTGCAAAGAAGCGCTCCTACTCCTCCTGTGCAACCGCAAGAGCCTGTCCCAATGGAACTGGACGAACCAGTGTTTCCCATACGGGAGACACCGAGTTGGGCTATGCCCATATTATCCTTTCTAAGGGACGGTACTTTACCTGAAGATGAGGTGACTGCGAGGCAGATTCAGAGAAGGTCCAAGGGCTACACTATAGTCCGAAATGTGCTGCACAAGAGAAGTGCCACTGGTGTGCTGCAACGTTGTGTGAGCCCGGAAGAGGGAGAAGAAATTCTGGTGGAGATACATCAAGGGGAATGTGGGCATCACGCCTCATCTCGGGCTTTGGTCAAGAAAGCTTTTCGGCATGGCTTCTACTGGCCCACTGCACTGCAGCAAGCTGAAGATATTGTGAGAAAGTGCAACGGCTGCCAGATGTTCGCAAGTAAGATTCACATGCCTGCTTCCGAGTTGAAGACAATTCCTATCACATGGCCGTTTGCTGTTTGGTGCTTGGATATGGTTGGCCCCTTCAAACCGGCTAAGGGCAACCTGACACATATCTTGGTCATGGTGGACAAGTTCACCAAGTGGATTGAGGTGAAGCCTATTCGGAAGTGCGATGGGGTCACAGCTGTGAAGTTCGTGAAGGATGTGATCATGAGATATGGCTACCCGCACAGTATCATCACCGACAACGGCACCAACTTTGCAGAGGGGGCAATGGTGCGATTCTGCAGAGATAAGCATATCCGGCTAGACGTTGCGTCAGTCGCGCACCCTGCCTCCAATGGGCAAGTTGAGAGAGCAAATGTAATGGTACTGGCAGGCATAAAGCCAAGGCTGATTGAGCCATTGCTGAAAACACCTGGGTGTTGGCTAGAAGAGTTGCCAGCGGTGTTGTGGAGTCTAAGGACTACCCCCTAACCGGTCAACCGGCTACACGCCATTCTTCTTGGTATACGGAGCTGAGGCCGTGTTGCCAATAGACCTAGAGCATGACTCCCCCCGAGTAGCCCTCTACACTGAGGTGGAGGCGAGAGAAGCTCGAGAAGACGACGTTGACCTGCTTGAAGAAGCAAGAGAGCTGACTCTGTCACGTTCGGCTATCTACCAGCAAAACCTGCGGCGTTATCATAGCCGAAAGGTGAACCCAAGAGTTTTCCGAGAAGGAGACATGGTCCTTAGGCTGGTGCAGCGCACAGCCGGGATGCACAAATTGTCTCCTCCATGGGAAGGGCCTTTCATTGTGAGCAAAGCGCTACACAATGATGCGTACTATCTTGTAGATGTGCGCCCATCGCAGGCGAACAGGGCAGATAAAGCTGGAGAGGAAACCAAGCGCCCTTGGAATGTAGCTCTACTTCGTCGTTTTCATTCGTAAGCAAAGATGTGTATGTACCCTCTTATCCGAGTTGAAATTCTACTCTGCAATCTGAAATTGTTCTCGGGGACTGCCCTCGTCCAAAATTGCTCTAAGTGTTTTTACTCGGCTTGACCCTTTGTCTATTCGGTTGCTCCACTTCAGAACTCATAAGTGCATTGAGTACTGTGTTTAAACCTATATGCCAACTCTTCGACTCTGCTGCTGTCCGAAACCCGGCTTCATGGCAAGCAAGAGAACAAGCAAAAGGTCAATGAGCACACGAAAATCGCTAAGGAAGAAAGAGTGCAGGAACCGAGTAGATTGCTTGTTACTTTTGTTCCCTGTTTTCGTCTTCTCGGCTAAGTGGTGGGCTGCGTTACCATGATTGTTTCTAGCGGCTGAGTATTTGCAGCCCTACTACTTGATTCTTGTGACTCGAATACCAAACAAGCGACAAGTCGCGGGTAGAGCAGAGATGAAAGGATAGGGTGAATAAGAAATGCAACTCGGGGACTCGCATGGAAACGCAACTCGGCATTGAGCCAGTGTCGCTCAAATTGATTAATGTCGAAATAAACAGAGTGGGCATAAAAACTGAGTAGCAAGCAAAACAAAGATAGTCTATTACATCTGCTCCCGGCATCCCGGGGATCTGATAAGTTTTCGAGTAAAAAAGTTTGCAGGTAAGGTTATGTGGAGGTGGCAGTGTTGTCAGTACTGGCATTGGCTGCTGCATCTTCTGTGGTGGCCCTGGCTGCCGCATCTTCCTCAGCGCTGGCGTGGGTGGCATCCGCATCCGACTGGATGGTGGCGGACTCGTTCATCTCGACGTCCTGCTCGGTGGTAGCCGGGTCGGAAGTGGCCGTGGCCACCGAGATGGGCCCTGGAGCTGTAGAGGAACCGGAGGCTCGGCTGGGGGCGGGCATTGTGTCGTCAAGAGCGGCTCCTGAAGAGGTGCCGAAGTCGAGTGGGGCGGTCTCGATGTGCTCGGCCTCCTCATCACTACTCGAGATGGCCGTGCCTTTCCCTTTCCCGGCATTGCTCCTGGGGGAATCGAAGAGGCCCTCCAAGTCGGACTCCGTGTCCTCATCTTCCTCCTCCTCGTCCTCCTCCACCTCGGTGTCGGGCTCGGGGGGGCCGTCGATGTAGATCTCCGTCTCAGCGCACTCCGCCACTCCATACGCGATCGATTTCCGCGTGGCCACGCAGCTGGACTCCGTCTCCCACTTGGAGTTGTCGCGCTTCCCGCGGATGCGTTGCATGTCAAGATTTTCATACCAGGAGGCGATGCAAAGAAGCATCAAGTCCGCGCCTGCACGAGCTCCGGAAGCACGCCACTTCTTCAACTCGGCCTTCACATTCTGCAGCTTGAGTGCGAGGCCCCGAATGGTTGTTGGCTCAGGTTCCTCAGGCCAGAAGAGCTTATGAAGCTCAAAGCCCACGCGCACGAGGTCAGAACCAACGGCGGCTAGGCGCTGGAACTGGCTTCGCATCACCAGCATGCTATCTTCAATTTCGGCCCTGGTGTCCTCTGGCTCGCCATTCGCAGCACGTGCTGCTTGGGCCTTGGCCAGAGCGGGCACGCAGGAAGAAATGATGGCAGGAAAGATCTCTGGGGGAACAAGTATGAAATTCAGAATCAGAGGAGAAAAGAACCGGGTAGAGGAAGAACCGAGAAGAAATTTGACCGAGAAGAAAAGGATGCAGAGAAGAGAAAGCTTACTCTTAAGCTCGACGCGCAGCGCCTGCAACTGGGTCTTCCAAGATTCTTCATTGGATATGTGTTTATCCTGAATCTGGCGCAGAGAATCCAACTGAGCAAAGTACCCAGCATTGGATGTCTTCAGTGTTTCGCACTCCAGCTCTAGGGCCTTGATCTTGGCTTTGAGGGTTGTCTACGCTTTGGTCTTCTCGGCAATCATTCTGTCCTTCTCTTCACCAACTGTAACAGCATCCTGGAGTGCTGTCCGCAGCTGGGTTTGCAATTCCGCCACCTCTGCGGTGTGGTCCTTCACCAACTCAACAGCCTGGTCAGACAGCTGCTTCTGCACCTCCTCCGATTTGACGCAGTCCTGGTGTTCCTCAACAAACAGTTTGTGATCTTCTGAAAAGAGCAAGGCACGGTTAGCAGAGAAGCAAAGGAGATAGGCACATGAATGATGCCGGGTAGACGGCCACTCACCTTCTAGCTTCTTGATGGTGGCCTCGGCGTTCTCCACAAACGCACGGCACTTCTCGTGCTCCTCAGCCAAGTTCTTCAGGTTCTCTGCAGAGTAGGAAAGGTTAGCGCAAAGGAAAGCAGACGCGGGCGTAAACAAGAAACGCAGCCACCGCATGGCTAAAAGCGTACCTTTCACTTCAGCCAGCTGCTGAGTGCTGTCGTTGGCATTCTTGCTCGCAGCCTCCGCAGCTGCCTTTTCCTTCTCCAATGCAGCGATTCGCCTCCTGGCGATAGAGTGATTCCAGAGAAGCACGCGGTATAAGTTGGTCCGCTTCAGGACGCTATCCTGAGAAGCGAGAAGAAAACAAGTTAGACAGAGCAGAAAAGATTCAACCCGAGTAGGAAGCTACTCGGAGAGTATCCGCCTACTCGGCCAGAATCTCGGGGACTGGGTGATGGTAAAGAAGAATGAAGGCGAATAGAAGAGAAGAAAAATTCAACTCAGAGAAGGACAAGTGAAACTCACTGCATAAGCTTGCTCGATGTCCTCGGCGTTCTTGCGGTGCAGGAACATCTTGGCGGCGAGAGTGGCAGTCTCGGTGGAGACGGTCATGGGCTTGTATCCCAGATCCACTTTGTTCCACTCAACGCGCATGTGGTCAATTGTGCCGAGACCAAGACCGTGCCAGTTGTCCGTGCCGAGAACCTTGCTGTCCCATTTGGCGTCGATATATCCAATGGTATCCAGCACCTGCTCAAGGCTCCGGGATTTTATCGTTGGATCTCGGACTCCCCGAGAAGCGATAGTGACGGACTGGTTCTGGTTTGGATCGGTGGGAGGGGAGTTCCTGGCTACGGCCTTTTGTCCCCTGAGAAGGGCAAGCTGCTTGTCCTGGGGAGAGAAGCCAATTATGTTTTGCTGGCTAACCTTAACCATGTAATCCGAGAAGCAAGGTTGGCCAGCGGCGATGGCGGCGGCAGCGGTCGCAGTGGCAACCGGGCCGGATTCCCGAATCACCAGTGCTCCACCAGAGGCTGGCGGCGGCATTTGATTCTGATCTCTGGCCCGTTTCTTCGCCTTCTCTTTTTCGGCTCTCTGCCTCTCGGGATCTTCGATTTTCTTCCCCTCAGCTCTCGCCTTCGCCTTCTCGGCGGCTTCCTTCTCGGCTGCCTCTTTCTCGGGCTCGGTCTTCTCGGCAGCTTCTTTCTCGGCTGCTCTTCTGTCAACTTCATCCCTCAGGGCGTCTAGGGCCTGTTGCCTGGCTGGGTCCCGGTTCTGTGGCACTGAGGAGGAAACAGGCGGTGCGGTGCCTTGAACGACTGGAGGCACCACGGAAGCATCACCTTGCGCGGCATCGGGCTGGGCGCTAGTCGGTGCGGCGCCTGGATGCGCGTCGCTCAGCGGATAGGAGTCCGCCATGGTGGCATCCGTGTTGGTGGCGTCCTCTACCCGCTGCTCGCCAGCGGGATTCTCTTGTGCGGCAGCCCCGGTGGTGGGCTGCTCTTGCTCCACGTCTGGCTGCTCATGGGTGGCGGTGTTATGCATCTCCTGGTCTTGATCCTCATCGGCATTGCTGGCTGGAGGAGAAGGCGCTCTGTCCTGATGAGCAGCAGTGTCCTGTGCCGCTGACGATGCACGGTTCTGCTGTTCTGTTTCTGCTCCTTGGATGTTGGTGGCATCATCTTTCTCATCGTCGAGATTGATCAGAGGTACTGGTGCTTTGTTGGCTTGGTCGGGCGCAAGGGCGGCATTCGCGTCCATGGCAGGGCTGCCAAGAAAGAAAGAATCCGAAATTAGAAGCAGATTGGGGAAAACAGCACGGCGCGAAAGGAGAGACGACCGAGAAGAAAACTTACGCAGTGGTGGAAGGGAGCTTTCGCCTTAATCTCTTCACGACTGTCTTGGTCGGTTTCGGCTTCTCGACTGGCTTCTTCTTCTTGGCTGGAGGCCCTTGGGCGTCACTGCCAGTCCGCTTGCGGGTGTTGGGGGCTGCGACGGACAGAGGTTTGACGACAAGGACCGCATCGTCCTCGTTCTCGTTTTCGTCCTCATCCTCGTGCTCATCAGCAAAATCATCTGCGGATTCAAGAAAGAAAAGGAGCGAGTCAGAAACAGTAATCGGTGGATTGGTGTCTTTTGAGAACAAGCAAAGCAACTGCGCAATTACCTTCAGATTCGTCCTCCGGCCAGTCGCGGAGAGATGATTCGGTCTCGCGTTTCTCTGTTGTTGGGGAGCGTGAGAGATTGATCTGATCCGCGGCCTCGAAGGAGGGCACATCGTCCTCCTCGCGATCGGCAGAGAAGTTGCCATCGAAGCGCTCGCAGCTTTCAACTTTTTGGCGAGTAAGGACCTGAAAGACAGAGAAGGGTCACAGATTAGCCGAGTATCGAGAAGGAATTCTACTCGGATAGGCGTGCAAACACAAAGCACACTAAGCCTAGGCAGCTCGCTGAGTGTTTCTACTCGGATAGGCGTGCAAACACAAAGCACACTAAGCCTAGGCAGCTCGCTGAGTGTTTCTACTCGGATAGGCGTGCAGATACAAAGCATATGAGGCCGAAGCATGATTGTAGAGTATCCTACGCGGAAAGGCGTGCAGGCGCAAAAGCACACTAAGCCTAAGAATCGTTCCCGAGTAGGCTACCCGACAAGGTGTGCAAGTACAAAGCATATTAAGCCTAGGAGATTCGGCTAAGTATACTACTCGGTGCAGAAGGCAATTGCTACTCGCGGCAAGAAGAAGAGTTATCTACTCGGAAAGCATATGCAGAAACAGAGTAAGGAGAACGTACCCGCTCAATCGGCTTCGTGCGGCTGTACGGGACGAACCCGTACTGCCAATGATCGCTGAGGCTCGTCGTCAAGATGGCCCTTGCATGCCCAGGAACATCGATGTTGTCGATCTCGATGGTTGTCGTCCTGGTGCAGTCTCGGGGGCCTCCCATGTAACACATGAGATGGCAGCGCTCCTGCAGAGGCAGCACTCGGCGCTGAATCCAGCAAGCCACCGTATCGTCATTCTTGAGGCCTTGTTCTATCAGCCAGCCAAGCCTGTTCTCTATCTCGATGGCGTTGTCGTCGTTGGCGGGCTTCTCTTTCCAGTTCTTCTGAGTGGGAGCACGGAGGCTCCAGGCGGGAAGATTGATCCTGTCGTGTACCTGGGCTCCTTCGGCGGCGGGGATGTTCTTGACATAGAAGAACGTCTTCTGCCACAATCGAACGGAGTCCAGCCCCTTGATACGGGGGTGGTTCGTCCCGGTCCGCTGTATCATCATGGCGCAGCCGGTGTCGGTTGCGCGGCCGGCCACGCCCGCGTTGTCCTTCTTCCCGACAGTCTGCTGGCGGAGGTGGAAGTACCTCAGCCAGGTCTCCGACGTCGGGTGGATGCCGAGGAAAGCCTCGCACACCACGGCGTGGTAGGCGAGGAAGACGACGGCATTCGGCGGCAGATGATGCATCTGAAGGCCGAAGTGATCGAGAAACTTACGGAGGAACTCGGAGGCCGGCAGTCCGAAGCCGCGCTCGAAGTGCGACATGAAGACGACGCGCTCACCCTCCCGCGGAGTTGGCACGACTTCATTGCCAGGCGCCGGGCACTCCACGCCGGGAGGAACTCGCCTGGTATTGACGAGCCAGGCGAAGTCCTCACTGGTGACGATTGAGCCCGCCCAGCCGGCTTTGGCCATTGTTGCGGGTAGGAGGAGTGGAAGAAATTGGACGGAGTGGTTGGGCGAATTGAGTCCGCGGCGGCGCGAGAGCTTGCGCGGCGGCGGAGAGCTCGGTGGCGGAGGAAAGCAGAGGACGGAAGAGGAATAGTGCAAGGGAAGGGGAAAAGGAAGTTACCGGCGGGGGTATTTATACCCTCTCCGCGATTTTACCGTTACCATCGGCGTAGTGGGATCAATCGTGGCCATGATTGATGTGTGGTGGGGCCTGTGGCCGAATAGAAACGCACGTAAGCGCGAGATGCGCGCGTAACGGCCACAGTAGATCCCACGATCAGATCGTGGCCTATTATTACGATTGATGGGACGTAACGAGCCGGTGGGCCCGCCCCGTGAAAACTGGGCGCGTGGCACGATGTGTCGTGGGCAGCGAAACGACAGGGTCGTGGATGCTTGACACGCGTCCGGCCGCAGCACGGACGGCTGGATGGTGTTCTGCGCCGCAACGGCTCCATTCAAGAAAATTCTCTAAGTCTTTTTACTCGGTTACAGAGTAGAAAGCAAGTACTACTCGGGAGACAAGAGACAGAGGATACTTGTCAGAGTGCTACTCGGAGGCCGTTTACTCGGCATCTTGAGGTTCAAGGGCTATGAGGCAAAAAACTGGTTTTAAGCTGGCAGAGCCTAGTGAACGAGTTCGCGAGACTCAACCAGCTTCGGGGACTGCTGTCGGGGGGTTACCCCCGAGTAGGGTAAAGACAAAGGGTAAAGGCGCCTTACAGAAGAGAGGTTTGGTCGAGTAGCCGACTACCTGGTACTCGCTACCCGGTCGACTGCTACTCGGTCTCACCTCAAGATGACCAGAAGGAGATATCAATCAAGTTCTATCCTTTCGAGTAGAAGGGTTGGCCCGAGTACAATTGGCGGGAACAATTGGCGGGAACCTACTCGGGCCAGAAAGTCAAAGGAGCCGTTCTGACACAGGATCCCGCGTATCCTGGGTCCGTACTTGGCAGCATTCGAACTACTGTTCATCTGGGACCGGCCTGCCTGACAGTGACAGCATGGAAGCAGGCCGTGGCAGGATAAGGGGGGCCTACTCTGTGCCTAGGTACAGTGATACCAGTCTGTCCCCTAGTTTTGCCCAACGACTTTCTAGATGAAGCCAAGGTTAGGAACCAAAGCTGTCAGCGGGAACCCGGAAGAAGGACGGTGTGCACACTATGTCGACACTTGTCCATGTTTGGACGTATCCGGCTGGGCACCAGGTATATAAGGTGCCCCGCCGCCTCCTGCGTGAGGATCGAACACATGCACACATTGAGCCCTAGAAACCCTAAGTTCTTGACCTAGCTCTACTCGGAGAGAGGAGAGTGGCTACTCGGTAGCGATACTCTTTGTACTGTGGCTACTCGGAGAAACATCATAATACATACAGAGAGGCAGGAGTAGGGGTTTTACCTCCTCACGAGGGCCCTGAACCTGAATAGATTGTGTTGTTTGCAGTGCATTGTTCTTACCTCACGCGGCTACTCGTCGCGTGATCCCTCCCCGGACACCTCCAGCGTCCATCGTCCCCACATCTTTAGCCATCCCATGGCATCTGCCATGACACCACCACGACAGTAGGCGCTGGGAGGAACAGCGTAGGCAGTTCCACAACCAGCCGCCGCGGTTCCCAAATCGTGGTCGCGAAGCGGCGCCACCGGTCAGATTAGGGGGGTGAGGAGATCTGACCCAACTCTTGATCCAGAGGTCCATGCGGAGAGGGATCTTAGGGAGAAAGCACTGCGGTCTCTTGACAAGAAGGGGGATAATAGCGCGGGCAAAGAAGCCGAGATTTCCACCGCATCTCCGAAGAAGAAAGTTGCATTTTACTGTCACAAGTGCACAAAGACTGGTAACTTGCAGAGGGACTTTACGGGGCCTACTACATGCTATACTTGCAAGAAGCCAGGGCACGTTGCGGCTGAATGCGTAGAGGGCAGGTTGAGGCCATCGATCAGGATCTGTGGTGGGGGTGCGGGCGACAAAATGTTTTACAGTCTTAGGCTTGAGGTTCCAAAACACCTGTGTGTCCCCTCCACCATGAATGGGTGCTCACTGTGTTGGAGGGCGAGTGTGATGAAAATCCAGTGCTATTGGAGTTGGCTGCCTTGTTTGACAAGGATTGGACTTGGCGCCTGAAAAGCACATGGAGGAATGACTACTTGGTTGAATTCCCGGATGCGGCGAGCAGAGAGGTGACAAAAAATTTCAATGGCTTCAAGTTTGTGTCGAATGATTCTACCTACGATCGGGTCACTAAATCAATCTGGAAATTTGAAGCTTTCGGTATGCTCCAAGAAGTGTGGGCTAGACTGTATGACTTGCCAATGTGGGCTAGATTTGAGCTGGCTGAGTGGGAACTGGCCTACATGGTGGGTGAGCCACAGGAGGTTGATGCTGAATCTCTACTAGGTGATGCGCCGGCTCGCATCAAAATTTCTTGTAAAGATAAGAACCATGTTGATGGGTGAAAGTGTATGGTTCCCCCATGTATGGTTTTGGTAATTAATGACAATCCTTATGGACTAATGTTTGCATTGAGACATTATTATAGGCTTGTCCATTGGCACCACTTGAACTCCATGTGTTGGATTCAAAGTAGGATGCTATCAAGATCATCACTTAATGATTATATCTATATGATCAATAGAAGAATTTTCATGCTACTATTGACCATATTACAAGCATGTCTTGAAGAAGGAGATTGTGTGAACATTCATGTTTACCTTTGAGTCGTCATCACCATGAATAAAGAGAAGATACTTGGTTGATCAAGTAGGTGTGCAAAGCTTGCCACCCATATGGATATTATGGTCGTGTGAGAAGCTCATCAAGATCATCACTTAATGAATATATATATATATATGATCAATAGAAGAATTTTCATGCTACTATTGACCATATTACAAGCATGTCTTGAAGAAGGAGATTGTGTGAACATTCATGTTTACCTTCGAGTCATCATCATCATGAATAAAGAGAAGATACTTGGTTGATCAAGTAGGTGTGCAAAGCTTGCCACCCATATGGAGATTATGGTCATGTGAGAAGCTCTCTAATATTAGCTTATGGCGGAGCAATTTACAAGTGTTCACGAAGAGAAGCGCAATCAAGGAAGGGTGCTATCCTGCAACTCATCGTCCAACTCATCGTCTCCATCCACGGCTGCAAAACCGCTCTTTCCACCTTCGCGGTGGGTGCTATCCCGCAAGCATCCATTGAAGGCCTTGCTCACGAGTTCTTCCTCCACCATTTCTCCTAGAAAAGTTTCCAGTGTGAAATGAAAAAAAGAGTAATTCAAAGAAAAAATGAATTTTAGGCATGCGCCGGACTCGAGAAAACTTCTTTTTCTTTTTTTCCACTTCACCTGTTATTCATATTGGATCCCCATTTGGATAGATGGGGATTTTTCCTTGGTTTTTGGCTCCTCTTTTTTTTTTACTTTTAGCTTGTTTCATCATAGGGGGCCTTGCCTTATGACTGCTTCCGCTTCCTCGTAGCCTCCGCGCAGGTCGCCTATCTGCTCATCTCCCAAGACCCTCTCAAAAAAAGGTTTTTTACCTTGGTCTTAGAACACATCTCCCTCTCACCCTCTCAGCACCTCGACGCCGATGACGTTCCTTTCAGCTGCAACGGACTCCACTGGCTCCTTTAGCTCCCTTTCGACCTTGGGCTGGACTTTCCGCTTACCACCGCAATCAGGCTGAACTCCGATGCGCAAGCCTCCTATCTCCCCCTCCTTCTAAGCTACCGTTCGGATCGTCCAATTTCCATGCCCCGTTTCCGTTGAGCTCATGGACTGCATCCTCGCTTGCCTCTTCGGTGGAAGCGCAACTCTGTACGTTTTCGCGGCGGCAGAGGATGGCTAATTCAGCTTCTCTGCGACGTCCGCGGGCGTGGCCGCGCTCATTCAGTCCTTCGGCGACTTCGTCGGGCCGGGGGTGATCCTCCGCTTCCCCCGCCGCGCTCTTGCATCGGCTATATTGGGTGATCCGGTCGCATCCTCGACTCCCTCTGCTTTGGAGGTACGTTCGGACTCAAGATTCAGCGCTAAAGCTAAGGTCAGTCTGTCTCGCCCAGGTTTTCAATTTTGATCTCGTATTAAGCGTCATTTCCACCTGCCTTTTGTCCCATTAACGCCCCAAGCCCATCTTAATGCAGCCTCAATGATGACCCACTAGTATAGGGGATCGCAACAGTCTTCGAGGGAAGTAAAACCCAAATTTATTGCTTCGACACAAGGGGAGCCAAAGAATATTTGTGAGCCTTAACAAGTGAGTTGTCAATTCACCTGCACCTGAAAGTGGACTAGTTCGCAATGGTTTATCAGTAGTAACAGTTTTATAGTAGCAGCAGTAGTGAAATAATAACAGAAGTGGTATGAAAACAACAGCAGTAGTGTTTACAGTAAACAGCGGGATTAAATACTGTAGGCATAGGGATAGATGAATTGGCGTTGCATGGATAAAAAAGTTCTTATAATGTTCAAGTCATGGGCATTGCAGATAAATAAGATAAAGCATCCAAGTACTAAGTAACCATAGGCATGTGTTCCGTAAATAGTCGTACGTGCTCGCAATGAGAACTTGCGCAACATCTTCTGTCCTACCAGCCCATTTTCAGCGGGGCCTCAAGGGAACTACTGGTAATTAAGGTGTTCCTTTTAATAGAACACCGGAGCAAAGCATTAACACTCAGTGAACACATGTGATCCTCATATCACAGCCATCCCCTCCGGTTTCCCAATTTATGTCACTTTGGGGCCTCGGGTTCCGGACAACAATATGTGTAAAACACTTACAGGTATGATCAAAAAACAATAATTATCATCTTGATTCAATAACATGTTCAGATCTGAGATCATGGCACTCGGGCCCAAAGTGGTAAGCATTAATCATAACAAGTTGCAACAATGCCAATAGCACTAATAGAAGATACTAGGCACTATGCCCTAACAATCACGGCATTATTACATGAATGATCTCCTCCAATCCCTACCATCCCCTTTAGCCTACATCGGGGGAATTACTCAAAAATGGATGGGGGAAATATGGATGGTCGATGGAGAGGCGTTGGTGATGACGATGACGATGATCTCCTCAATTCCCCGTCCCAGCAGGGTGCCAGAACGGAGTTTCTGATCCCCGAATCGAGGTTCGGGGTGGCGGCTCTCTATTGTGTTTCTGTGGAATATGATGAACCCCCTCGGGTTTTAGGGTTGACGGCTATTTGTAGTCGAAAAGGGAGTCTGAGGGGGGCTCTGGGTGGCCCGCACCATAGGCTGGCGCGGCCTAGGGGGCGCCAGGGGGTGTTGCCACCCTGTGGCTCTTCTCCTAGCCCCCTTTGGCTCTCGGGGTCTTCCGGTGTGAAAACACCAACGGGGTCTTTTCTGGGCAATTTCCCGAAAGTTGATTTTCTGCACAAAAACAAGACACCAAGGTAATTCTACTGAAAACAGAGTTAGTCCGTGTTAGTCGTATTCAAAACACACAAGTTTAGAGGAAAACAATAAGAAAAGTGTTCGAATAAGGAGATACGGTTTCGACGTATCAACTCCCCCGAAGCTTAGCTTATTGGTTGTCCTCAAGCAATTCAGTGACAACTGAGTGTGATAAACGAATTTTACGTACACATTTGTTTCATATGATGTAAACATACTCATTATATGATCAAATACTTAATTATGCTCATGATAAGATGCATGCAAGATACTGACACTTAATAGCTATGCAAACCATGAAGAGATAACAATATAATAATAATAAACAACATGAAGCATAACTATTTGCAAGATTGTAATATTCATAATAAGATCTGATAAAGTGGTATCTCGCTTGCCCTTAAGTGTGGGGCAAAACATAAATGTCAGGGAACCTTTGAAGTTCAAGGGAAGACTAGAAGTAAAGATATCAAAGATACATGTATCAAAGTTGTACCTCAATCAACCGTACTTTGGGACAAACACATCACACTAAGAATGACAATTATGCTCTCAAGAAAGTGCTCAAAGAATATGGCGGAGACTCAACAAAAAATTAAATGAAACGCCCTTCGCAGAGGGAAGCAGGGATCACTCATGTGCTAGAGATTTTATTTTATTAAACAAAGGTATTGAAAATATTTTTAAGAGAGGTGTATGCTTATGTCAACGAATGGTAAACAGAAAATACAATACGTCACAAGCCAACTGGATTCACAGAGCAGCTCCCATATGAAGGATGCATTTGGGTAGAAGGTCATCCCTCTTTCTCTTTTTATGCTTTGACTGATAAATCAGGGGCAAAAATAATGAAGATAATTTGGTTGTATTAATTTGGGGATGGGCACCCCGCTGCCAGCTCTTCTATCATTTGAATAAGCGGATGAAGTCACTAGTCCAGGGTGTGAAATCTAATCAACGAGTGAAATAAAGATTCTCTATTGACGTCCTCATGAGCTAAAACAGTGGCACAAAACAGGAGTAATTTTTAGAAGGTTTTAAAGGTAGCACATGAGCAATTTACTTTGGAGTGGAAGTTAAATACCACATGGGAGTTTACAGTAGATTCTATGGAATAACTTGGTTTTCAGGGATTTGGATGCACGAGTAGAGCTTATACTCAGTAAAGGTGGAGGTTAGCAATAGACTGGGAAGCGACAATCAAAAGAGCAACAACTATCATAATCATGTTTGCGACAAAGTAAAATTAACCGAGGTGTAAAATTGATACTGGAACTCTGAGGAAAAATATATCATCGAGGCTTATTGACTTTTTGTTTTCAGTCTTAGCATGCGTGAGCATGTGCCAAGTCGATTCAAATGAAACAGACAGAGGAGGCTACCACAATGTCATACCCTTCTATGAATAGAACAATGCGAGCAAATATTTATGCGACAGGTCATTTACTATTAATAAATTGGAACAAAACATGAGAGAGCACAAACTATTAAGCAGCCATTAAGTCACATATATCTTATACGAATAAACTAAGCATGCTCACATAGATGGATATATGTACAAAAATGAAAGCAAATAAAGTTCATACCAGCCTCTCAGCACAACTTGAATTGTCATAGATCGTCATTATTTCTCTTCGCTTGTGGCTTGAATAATATATAATGAAAACCAAGCTCCAATAGAATAACGGACGAAGGTTGAACTCTGCACCAAACTTTACAAAACCAAAGAAGAACAACAAATATTTTTGGGTTTTTCAATTAAATCACGAACAAAAGAGAGCAAACAAACAAAGCAAAATCTTTTTTTTTGGGTTTTGAATATTAAACTGCAACTAAAAGATAAAGCAAACCAACAATAGAAACAAATAGATAGAAACAACAGAAATCTTTTTGGTCTTTTTGTGTTTTGGAAGGCGAAAACAAAACAATAAAAACAAAAGAAGAGAAAGAAATGAAAAAAATGAAAGAAACAAAAACAAATGAAAGAAGCGGAAACATGGATATACAAAGAACCGACAGAAACATGATATATAAATGAGTGTGATGTCGGTATACCTCCCCCCAAGCTTAGGCTTTTGGCCTAAGTGGAGATCAATCACCAAGGGGCCCATGAAGTGGCGCTCCCGTAGTACGCCGAGGAGGAACCTTCCCCCTGATATGTGCTCGAGGACGCGCTGGTGTACTGCGTGTTGTGCTCCTCGGGAGGCGTATCTCGCCTCTCCTGCTGCCGGCAAAACTCTGTGGTGCTCAGATGCTCGTCTACCTGCTCCTTGGAGAGCGACCATGGTGAACTGTCAATCTTAAACAAAACAGGCTGCGGAAAGTAACCTTCCGTTCCTCCCCATCCATATATAAAACTCTATATACTAAATGTTCAGTAGTAGAGTTAGCAGTGACAAACTGATGGGACTTCATGGCAGCGAGATCAAGCCAATAAGGAGAAACTATTTCATCATTAGGGTCAATGAAAACATCTAAAGCAGCTGCTACACACGTAGCAATAATGCCCCCAAAAATAGGCCCAGAAGCAGCAAGGCGGCGTTTAACTAGTGCACCAAGGTTTAACTTTGTGCTATGGTTCAGTGCAACATCAATGAAAGCAAGGTGATAACTAGAAATGTTGCTAGTGTTCTCTCTACCAAGGATACTAGTAGCAATATATTAAGCAAAGTATCTAAGAGTAGGAAGTTGGATGTTCCTTATCTTCCCACGCTGGGATGAGCGACCGTCATCGTTGGTGATTTCTCAGTAGATCCCCTAGAGGTCTGCTGGTTTATCTTGAATTCTGCTCGATGTCCCGGTGGCGCTGATACCTATAATGGCACAAAATTCTACCAAGGACAAAGAAAAGACCTACTATATAACTTGAAAGCATCAGTTGGACTATAATGTCAGTTCTGAAATTTAAAGCTCTTAACAAAGGTTTTCGTGAGAGTGGAATACTAAAGGCTTTCATCCTCCGCAAAGTTGGTTAGGCCAACTCTCTCAACAAGCATACGAAAGTCATCCAATAAACCTGCACTTCTTAGAAATGGAATGCAAGGAAAGCTAGATGGGTTAACGATTTCATCACCTCCCGCATCATCAATAGTTGACGCAATAACGTCTTCATTATACGATGGCCTCGCTGAAGTAGACGAGCGTGAGGGCCTTGTCCTTCTAGGGGCATCACTCCTAAATATCTGTCCAAAATTATAACTATCCATCTCTGAAATTTTTCAACAATCATCACAAAAATTAGTTTCAAGCAACTATAAGGTGGAGACTACCATAGGGACTCATACGAGAGCTAAACATATATCAAAAATACATTATTTCTACTCAAATCAGGCATGCAAACTCACATAAGATGTCACCTACTATCGAAAAATACTCAAGACATACTTCACGAAACAAAATTCTACTTGGATCATCGGAGGAGTCACATACCGGAGATCAAACACACCAAATATCAGCACAAATGATGGGCTGAAGAAGGAGATCAAAAATCCAGAGGAAGAACAGCAAGAACATGGGTTCCAGGAAATTTTTTCATTTTGGGAGGTGAGAGAGAAGACTTTGGCAATGGAGAGAGTAAGTGGAGAGCCAGGGGGCCCACAACCATGTGCTGGCGCCACCGGGGGCTGGCCACGCCACCCTATGGTGTGCCTGACTGGTGGGTACCCCTGGGGTCTCCCAGGTGGCTTTCTGCCTCATTTTTGACGTAAAAATTTATTATAATTTTTCTGGAATTTTTCGAGAAAATTTATTTTTGAGGTATTTCCAGAATTTTAATAATTAATAAAAACCAGGAAAACAAAAGTGAAAAGGTGGAAAACAAAACCAAAACCAGTACTACAGAGGTTCTATGACACTCTAATGCAAGAATATCTAAAGAAAACAAAAGTGGTATTGGTGAAAACAAAAGTATGGATGGTGAAAACATGCATAACCTCAGAAATCAGAGTGAAAAACATGAGGAAAACATGCATAAGAATGGTGGAAAACATGATTGTACTCAAGTAATAATGTGATAACAGGAGTAAACATGGTGAAAACATAATGGGGAAGGTGAAAACATTGTCCTCTTCATTCAAAATCATTTTGTTAACAAGGGTGATCAAGTCTTGCTACTAAAATAATTTTATATGAAACAAAACTTTGTTTCTCACTAGATAATTATGTTACCTCAACCTTGATAGGCATAGTCCCAATCATAATAATTTCATATTCTTTTGGTGGTGCTGGAATGGGACAATAAAATTCTCCAATCTTGATGGTCTCAATATTTTCAATTGAATTAAGACCATATTTTCTATCAATCTTGTTGGGAAAATAAACAGTGTGATCTTTATCATTAAAATTAAAAGTAACTTTTCCTTGATTGCAATCAATAACAGACCCTGCAGTATTAAGAAAAGGTCTCCCACGAATAATAGACATATTATCATCTTCAGGCATTTCCAACACAACAAAGTCAGTTAATATCAAACAATTATCAGCAACTTGAACATGAACATCCTCACGTATACCCACAGGAATAGCAGTAGACTTATCAGCCATTTGCAAAGATATCTCAGTTGGTATCAATTTTTCTAGGAGGAGTCTTTTATAGAGAGTAAAAGGCATGACACTAACTCCAGCTTCCAAATCACACAAAGCAGTTCTAACATAATTATTTTTAATGTAATAGGGGATAGTTGGTATACCAGGATCTCCAGGCTTTGTCGTGGGATAATCACGGCAGATGTTACCTGAGGTAACTGATCTTGGGGCAAGTCGACACAGGTATTTGGGAGAGGGTTTAGCTCGAAAGAGAACATGGTGATAAGCGATCTAGAAACCGACGCTCAACTCGCCGAGTCTCGAATATGGCTCTCGATTTATATTGGATACTCGATAACAGGTGATATGATTATGTCGTGAATCTCTGTCAAGCTAAGCCTAGGGGCCGGTTTATAAAGTACCCGTGCCCCCCCTGGCTTGCCCTCCAAGGCGCAGCTTGAGTCCTATCCGAACTCTGCTTACAAACCCTAGCTTTCCTTACCGCAACCCACAATCCGGGTTACGAGGCCTACAAACTTTGGGCCTTCCAGAAGTTTCTTTATCCTTAGCCGGATCCCGCGCGGCGTCCTTTGGGCCGGGTTACACCTTGGAGTTGGCCTACCGGGTTACTATCCCCTCATCAGTAGTCCCCAGGATAGCTTGGGCTTCCTGGATTCTTCCGTGAAGCGCTGGCTATTCCCTGCAAAAATATCAAACGCTCAAGCGTATGGAGGCCGGGTTACAATACTTTGATAAATGGCTGGGTCCAACTCCATGGTGACCATGCAATAACCCGGCTCTCCTCCGAATGCTTCTCCTAATTTTCCAGGTCTAAGTCTTAATAAAAACTCCACGACTCTACACTTTTCTCGATAGTTAATCATGATACCACGGAAAGTACCCCTTTCTCTTTTCTGCCAGGATCTCTTGCTCAACACTCGATGCACCTCCCGTAAACTTTGAATAGGTAGCCGTTACCCCGCAATTTCCGGGTCCCGCCCGTTGGACTTAGTTTTTCCACCCGAACCATTATAAATAGGTCCTTAGGGGTAACCCTAACCCCAACGTCTCACTTTTCCTCATTCCTCTTCCTCCGTACCCAAACCCGCAGAGCGCCATTACGGGAACTCCACGCGCATCACCGGAGCCCATTTGTCGCCGGCTGCGCTCCGCCAAAGCGCGCTCAGCCCCGCCGCCGAGATCCGCCGCCAAACACCCGACCTGCCCGCCAAGAGTCGCGAAAGGGCACCAGGCCTACGCTATTTGCCTCCGCAAGGCTTCATTTCAACCTCCTCCAGTAAGTCTCCGGCACTCATTAATCTGCCCTTGCAATTTCTTGATTTTGCCTCAAATTGGATCTAAATCGACCCGCCGGCGATTTCTCGGGGCGCACCGAATTAGGTCGCTAGCATTCATCCTAACCCATCCATTAGATAAGAGATAGACTGCAGCTCACTCCTCTACTACCCGTAATCATTAATTTCGCCGTAAATCTAGAAATGGAATTCCCAATCTGGGCTCGAGCCGCCTAAAATTTCCGCCCTTGCTTCTATCACCCGGAAAATCCTCCCTTTCCAGTTCATTTACTCGCGATAGATGCACGGACAACCATCTATTTCTCCTAAACACTTATCCATACATTAACCTCCATAATTTTTTTATAAGAACGCACGATACCCGGATAATTTGTACCGTGCTCCGCAAAACAATACCCGGATAACATTTAACTTCCAAGTTGCCTCAATACCTCTTATCAATACTCGGCCAACTGACAGTTTCCGAGTCTCGTTTCTCATGTTTTTCTACCTGATGTTTTACAGGTTAACCCCATGGCACCCAAGAAGCAGGGAAAGCAGTCAGTCAAAGCCAAGACCACAAACTCCATATCCGCCAACTGGGCGCGATCTTCGGTCACCAAGGCCAAATTAGAAGAATTGGTCGAGCTAGGGGTTCTCCCCCCTCAAGAAATTATCCACTGGAGGGTGCCGGGTAACGAAACTCGGCCTACTCCGGCAGAAAACGAGGTAATATGCTTTGTTGAACATGTGACCCGGGGCTTCCGGCCTCCGGGTCATCCTTTCTTTCGTGATGTTTTAAGCCATTATGGCCTTCGCATTTTCGACATAGGACCCAACTCCATTTTAAACATCACTCATTTTATCGTTCTTTCCGAGTCTTACTTGTGCACTCCGCCAAGTCTGGCCCTCTTCGTCGAACTCTTCCAGTGCAAACCGTGCCGCGAAAGCGGCGACGGTGCACTTCTTACTTGCGGCGGGGTTTCCATCCAACGCCGCAAGAACTCCTTAATGCCTCCTCTCACACTTAACTCCCACGTAAAGCACTGGCAGCTCTCATACTTTTACTGCCAGGACACCTCCCCACCCGGCGAAAAGAAGTTGCCGGGTTACTCGGAGGGTCAACTTGACATTTCCGAAGCCTTCAATAGGTTTCCCCCTGACCCGGAAAGGGAAGAAATTCTGCCTCTATTGGCCAAAGTCTCCATCCTTTCTGCCCAAGGCCTCATCGGGCTTAACCTGGTGAAGACTTGGGTCGATTTCCGCATCCAACCCAACTCCATTCGCACAAAACTGATGTGCGAATACTCGGGGCAAACCACGGACCCGATCCGATACTCCACCAGCAATTTCGCTCCTAGCGATGCCAACAAAACAATCAAGGGCTTTCTGACGGAAAAGCTCGAGGTGATCCGGAACATAGCCGGATTAGAACCTTTTACCCTCGAGAACCCGGCCCCCGCGGTAAGGACTTAACTCTAACAAGTTCAATTTTATTCGTTCCTCTTGGTACAACTGTTAATCCTTGCTCTGGTGTCTCCACCTCAGGCCGACAGTGACTTCTGGAAGGCGGATACTCCTCATAACTCCGGAAACCCGGAAGAGGAAGGGGATGCCGTTAACTCGGACGAAGGTACATACTTAGTCCCCTTGAATACGTCATGCCCTATTTCTCATTTCCATACTATAATCTTGATTACTTTCAGAGCAAGAAGACCAAGACGAGGAGGAAGAAACGGACGGCAAGGTGGAGTCTGCCAGTGATGAAGATGAACCGGAGCCAGCAATTAAAGCCGGATCCAAAAGAAAACCCCAAGGAATTGTTTTCCAGGTTTCATTTCATTTCCTTGTGCTTATGCGTTCCCGTGATATCATTCATGAGCTAACCCTGTCATCACCCCTTTGGCCATACTGAAGGAGCCACCTGCGTCCAAGCGTAGAGTGACCCGGAACCATCCGGGTAACGAGACCCTTAACCCGGGTACTTCATCGCCTCCAGCTCGACATACTGGTATTTACCACACACAAGAATCTTTCCCAAACATTCCCTCACAAAGTAATCTCACACCTTGCTTGGTATTTTTCAGTATCTTCCGGGTCCAGCAGCGGCTTTCCCTCGGACTTCGCGGTGAACCCCGGGTAAAGTTCTTTTCCTGATGTTATGCCGAACTTTTATCGCCCTTCTCATGACTTATGCGCTAACTGCACCCTTGCACTTTCTATAGAGCCACGGTCGTTGTTAGCGACCAGGAAGACATGGAAGTTGAGGACCGGGGTAAGAATAAACCGACTGACGATGCATTCACCACAGCTGGTGATGAGCAAGCGTCACCAACGAACCCGGCTAGGCAAGAAGCCGGGTATCCAATAGCCTCGCACGCAAGCGAGAAGGAAAAAGGCGCAGCTGCGGGCGCAGGAGGAGGGCCAAACTCCGACATTCGGATGACCCGGGTGCCGTCTCCTGTTACGAAGAAAACTTCTTCTCCAAATTTCCACGCCCCCGAGTCTTCTAACTCGGATAACAATGATTTTAACCAGCTGATGAATGCTCTCCTGTCCATGAAAGCTTCAGAGGGAAATGTCTTGGAGCGTATGGCCGCATCACATCAGGTAACATTATTTGATACTCCTTACTGCACACCCAGTCCCCAAGTTCTGAGCATAACTTGCTGTTGTTGTGCTCGGTACTTCATACAATATTCGGCTTGTCATGATATCCGACTTACAGTTTCACTCGTTCCTTGCAGGCGGAAATTACTCGGTCCGACGAGGTATTACTCAAGACCGAGCAGCTCCTGCTTGCTGAAGTAAAGCGCAGAGAAACCCTTGAGGCGGAGGTGAAAACTTTGAAAAAAGACGTCTCCAGATACAAGAAGAAGTACGATGCTGCCCAATCTACACTGAAAAACTTGTCGAACCAAGTTGCGGACACTTATCGCATCTTGCTAAGTAAGTTTTTGTTCGCGATTAACTTACATGCCTCTATCTTATCGTTATAATAATCAAGATTACTGATATGCTTTCTTTTATTTCAATTGCAGGTGCTAACCTTGCTGCTCCAGAGGATGATGCCGTTGCTATGACTAAAACGCTAAAGACTGTGCTCCGTACATTTTTTGCCGGCACAAAGCTTTTATTGGATGCCGTGAAGTGGCCCTCCGAGGTATACCCAGGCGAGGAAAACCTCATGCAAGCGTTTTCGACGGTGCCTGGATGGGTTGAAATATGGAAGCGCTCGTCTTGCCGAGTCGGTATGACCCGGGCCTTTACGCTGGCGAAAGCTTATTTTCCTAAGCTTGACCCGGCAAAGGTAATATCCGGGTTTCCGGAATTCAAGGCTGACGGCTCCAAGTTTACGCCCAAGGATTTCAAAGTTATACAATCCGCCGTACGTCACTCGGCTACTGCTTTGGCTGATAAGATGGAACTGGACACAATCATGAGCTCGTACGACGCTGAAGGCAAAACTATTTTGGTAGAGGCACCCCCTCCCTTCGACATGCTGGAAAAATGGGCGACTGACCTGGCCAGGAGGAAAGAAGCTGCTAAGAGAGAGGCCGAGTCAGGCTTAAGGCCGTCTACCTCTACGCCGGCTGTTCCTCCGCCTGTCCGTCCTGATGTGGAAAGTCCGGGTAATGCTGCTGGAAAGGCTAAGGAGCAGGTCCAAGACCAAGACCCGGAAGACCATTCCCAGGATGCCGAGTAGGATGATGTTTTGTAAAAAACTGGTGTGATTTTGATGATGCGCTTGTTGCGCCATTGATACTGGTACTGTCACTTTGTACTTTTAACTCGTGATAACTTTGTGCCTTTCCCGGCTTTTGATAATCTCGACCCTTGTTTTTAAGCTTATTCTCGATACCCGATTGCTTTTGATTCCCTTTTCGAGGCTCGGTTAACCGAGTATCGTGGGCTGGACTTTTCTCTAAGTCCCCAAGACTCGGAAGCCAAGGTTTTTCGAGCTTTAATAGATGAACAGCTTGTTTCTGTTTCGAAGTCCCCAGTCCCCATGACCCAAAGTACGAGCCAGGGGGGTGTGGCCTTTCTCAGATGACAAACTGCTCTTTACTAAGCCGAAAACCAATATCCATTTACGTAAATACTGAAGTCATGCTTGATACTTGTTGAGTTTCCGGCTATTTAGCCTTGTACTCTGCATAGACTTGTGGTTTAGATGACCCTTTTGATTATCTTGTACTGTAAGCCAGCTTTCGCGTGGATACCATGTTGTTACATCTATACGAAAAACAGAATCAAGCAAGTCCCATTGGGCTGCATGGTTTGATTGTAATCGTAAGCGAACAGATCATGCCACTTTGGTGCGATTCACATCGAGCTTAAGTAAGAATAACCAAGAAATTTGGCTCCTTCGTCCGGTTATAAGATTGCAGCCGTACTCGTCTTGCAAGTAATCGGCCCTCATAACTCATAGGCATCAAGGCCAGGTCTCTGGGTTGGTGACTACTACTTAAGCAGTTCAATTCCCAAAAACTCATGTACGTGCAACGTATTTTGATGATACTGATGCATTGATAATAACAAATATCACTTACTTGTACTTGAAGCAAAGACCATGATAAGACTTGAAAACCATCTCTTTTATTGATACGAAAAAGTTTGTGCCAGCAGGCCGCCTCATTAAAAACCTTCCAGTCCCCTTAGGTACCCTGGGTAGGAAAAGAGCGCGTATGAAACCTGCTGGCCGTTACACTGCTTTAGTTCTTCTCGAGAATCGGCCCCAGGCTGGCACGGCCGATGCACATTCTCCATTTGTTAGTCCTTTCATAATGAGTACCGGGTTTGTTAGCCAATCCGGGTATGTCGTTCTTGTAGCGCGGCTAGTTGTAGATAGCGGTGTGCTTTCCTCTTCTACGCCAGGGAACTTGGAAAGACCGCTCCTGACGAAGGCCACCATCTTGTGATCTTGTTCTGTCCTAGTTTTTGCTTTATCCCCTTCAGAGGTCGGCCTTTTTGACGTTGCCCTTTCCTCCAACTTTGCCTGCGATCGGTAATGCTTGAGCTCCTCTTTCCTACAGGCTTGCTCAGCCATTGCTGCATCTCCTTCGTCGCATTCAGCTGCTATATCTCGATTTCCGTGTATGGTAATGGTCTTCTTAGGACCCGGGATTTTCAGCTGTAGATACACATAACACGGTCTTGCCATGAACTTGGCATAAGCCGGCCTTCCAAACAATGCGTGATAGGGACTGGGCAACTTAACCACCTCAAAGGTAAGCCACTCAACCTGATAATTGTCCTTTGATTCCCCAAAAGCTACCTCCAACGCCATTTTTCCCTCAGGGCACGCTGAATGACCCGGCACTATCCCGTGAAAAACTGTTGTACTCTTTTGCAGTTGAGATTCTTTGAGGCCCATGCGCAGAAAGGTTTCCCAGTACAGGATATTGATGCTACTTCCTCCATCCATCAAGACTTTTTTC
This sequence comes from Alopecurus myosuroides, assembly GCA_028641055.1. Taxonomy (NCBI): domain Eukaryota; kingdom Viridiplantae; phylum Streptophyta; class Magnoliopsida; order Poales; family Poaceae; genus Alopecurus; species Alopecurus myosuroides. The sequence goes on from CM054057.1 coordinate 154,106,177, forward strand.
AGTTCATACCCATTGACCTGTGGTGCCACTACCAAGGCTAAAACTCCCGGGTGATCAACTCTGTCCGGATGACCCCTTCTGCTCCAAGTTACCTCCTGTTCTGACCACCTCAAATACCTCGGAACAGCGGAAGAGACTGAATTGATCGCTTGTTTCAGTATCTTTTTATCCTTGTTAGAGCCTCCAGTAGTGTGCACATGATATTGACCCAACTGTTTGGGGTTAGCCTGAAAACCTCCCGCTCCCCCTTGATTGTTGCCCGGATTTCCTGCTGCCGGGTTACCGGCTGGGGGTGGACCGTTGCCCAAATTTCCACCTGGACCCGGGTCTCCTCCCCGACCCGCTCCTCGCATGGCTCTGTTTACTTCCTCATTCTTCCACCTCTGTAAATCGGCGCATTGCTCCAAGGAGTGATTAGCCGGCTTGCCGTTCCTGCTATGCTTCGGGCACGCCATCCTGAATATATCCCAACTGTTGCCCGGCCTCGGAGGTCCCTGATAGTGTCCTCCATTATGATTTCCGGTATTAAAATTCCCTTCAGACCTGGGTCTCGAAGACCCGGCTTCAGTATTAGCTACAAACTCGGAACCTCCTTCAAATGGGCGCTTGTTCTGACTATTTCCGTTATTACTCGGTGCTGATCCATTGCCGGTTCTTCCACTGTTACTGGTGTTCACCTTCGCTTTCTTGTCATCGACTTCCTCCTCTGTAGTGTCTGTTGCAGCGTGCTTGTTGCATGCATCCATTAATTCTCCCATTGTAACCTCCGATGCATTCCTACTGGACTTCATGCGAGTTAACTTTTGTACTAAAGGAATATACTTGCATGTTTTTGCCATAGCTTGTAGCGCATCTTTGGGCTGAATTTCTGTGGATGAGTGAAGTATCTCCATAACCCGGCGTACCCAACTGCGTGCTGATTCTCCCTTTTTCTGAACGCATCGCTCTAAATCATCAATAGTGAATAGCTTTCTGCACGTTCCATGAAAGTGCTTGACGAACGCGGTCTTTAGTTCTTCCCAGGACTTGATCGATCTTTCTGGCAGGTTGGTAAACCATAACTTTGCTGCTCCTTCTGACATCATCAAGTACATGAACTTGGCTTGAAGATTCTCGGATGCATTGCGGATTGACATTGCCATCTCATAACTACTCAACCAGGTTTCCGGATCCATGGTCGGTTCATAGTTCACTACTTTTCCCGGCTCTTTGAACTTTTCCGGGTAAGGTTCAGCTCTGATGTCATCCGAGAGACACTTGGGCCCTGCGAGGACGGTTGAGACTGGCCTTACTCGGGGAGTGTGCGATCCAGCCGGGGGCGTAGCGGGGCGCGGTGCTGCAGGCAACCCATGTGCAGCAGACCCGGCCCCAGCTCTCCGAGCCCTGGAGCTGTCCACAACGGCCTGCGCTACCGATGCTGCTGGAACACGGGGAGGAGGCGGCATTTGCTGCTGCTCTTCCCTCCGCCGCGCCGAGTTTGCTTGAATATTCCCTTGTAGTTGACTGGCGTATGGCGTCCCATGCATCCCGCTTCTGTGGTCCGGGTAATTGGCCTGCTGTGCCACCGCAGTGTGCAGTAGATCGATCGCTTGCCGGGTCCTTTCTGCATGGGGCGATTCTCCTACCGGGATTTGGTTCAATGCAAGTGTTGCTGCATACACGTTGTCCATAGGATTGTTGTAGTGGCCTGCTGGTGTGCGAAACCGTGACGGCGGATGCGGTGGCAACTCGATGCCGGTTGTGACTCCGGTTCATGGTGGGGGTAACCCGGCCTGCACGTTTGCCGCGCGGGTTTCCGCTGTCGCCGGCTGAGGCGCAGTTCCCTGGTTTACAGCTGGGATCGGTTGGTCCTGAGGCGCAATAAACAAAGCCGCCGGGTTAAGGACCCCACCCGTGGCCGGTAGTCTAGTTTGAGTTCTCTGGTGTACTCTAGATGTTTCCTCTCGGAGCCGGGTTTCCAATGCATCCAGCTCGCGCTGACGCGTAGCCATCCCTTGTTTCTCTGCTTCCACTTGCCTTCTTTGCTGTTCCAACGCGCGGCGAGCCACATCCAGGTCCCTGACACGTTCAGCTGCGTTTTCTGGAGTGATAACCGTAGCGAGGACCGTGGGGTCTAGGATCAGATTATTGTCGAACAAGGCCGGGTGGCGCGGGTTTGACGGACCCGCCCCCGGTGTCCGGTTTCCCAGGAATCCGAACGTATTCGCGTGCAGCTCCTCATCCGCCGCACGGCTAGTCACTGATGCCGACTCTCCGTCGACCCGGGCCAGGATCGGGTTTCCGCTAGCCGCGTCCTATCGCTGTGCCAATGTCTGAGCCGCCCCGACCGGAGCCGTGGTCATGTTTCCTTGATTTAGGTTGGCTGTTGGAGCCGTGTAGACCGCCGCTCGGCGTATTACGCCTGTTGTGAGTTCATACTGTTCTTCTCCGCTGTTGTCTTCTCCGTAACGGTCTTCCAGCAGGTCCCTGATAGATTCAGTATCATCTTTTCCATTGTCCGGGTCATGTGGGGCCCATGCCGGCTCCTCCGGCTGTTCCCACTGCGCGATGGATTCTTCTATCTGGTCTGTTGCTCCAACTGATTCTTCTCTACCTGACTGGGCGCAAGCATCTTCCCCTGACACAGAATCAGATCCAACATAGTCAGGAGCCGAGCCAGAGGAACATACCATACCGATGAAGACGCTGATCCGGCCGATTGTAACGACAGATCCGGATTCGAGGCGATCCGATTCTGGCCCCCATCCGGAGTCGTCCACCATCTTCTCTCCTTTGTGGTCGTCGTAGATCTCTCCAACGACGAGGTTCCTCATGCTTTTCCGAGCTTCTCCCGTGATGTAAACACCTTTGGACGCATGCCCCACGGTGGGCACCAACTATCGTGGGATAATCACGGTTACCTGAGGTAACTGATCTTGGGGCAAGTCGACACAGGTATTTGGGAGAGGGTTTAGCTCGAAAGAGAACATGGTGATAAGTGATCTAGAAACCGGCGCTCAACTCGCCGAGTCTCGAATATGGCTCTCGATTTATATTGGATACTCGATAACAGGTGATATGATTATGTCGTGAATCTCTGTCAAGCTAAGCCTAGGGGCCGGTTTATAAAGTACCCGTGCCCCCCCTGGCTTGCCCTCCAAGGCGCAGCTTGAGTCCTATCCGAACTCTGCTTACAAACCCTAGCTTTCCTTACCGCAACCCACAATCCGGGTTACGAGGCCTACAAACTTTGGGCCTTCCAGAAGTTTCTTTATCCTTAGCCGGATCCCGCGCGGCGTCCTTTGGGCCGGGTTACACCTTGGAGTTGGCCTACCGGGTTACTATCCCCTCATCAGGCTTCTTAGGAACATTGCCATTAAAAGAGTAATTAGCAAACATAGTGGAAATTTCCTCATTATGAATCTTCCTTTTGTTAGAGACAATATCTTTCATATATTTTGCATAAGGAGGCAATTTAGTAGCATCAGTTAAAGGAATTTGCAAGAACAAAGGTTTCGTCCATTCACAAAACTCGTTATAGTGTTCTTCTTCTTTTGATTTGTGTTTCTCATTAGGATAAGACATTGATTTTTGTACCCAAGGTTCTCTCTCATTACCATGTTTATTAGCAATAAAATCTTCCTTAGTGTACTTTGTATTTTTAGTTTGCCTTTCAGGTTCCTTTTCAATTCCTTTTTTATCAGAAGCACCATTCTTTTCATTACCACTTTCAATGTCAGCATCGGAGATGGATATACTATTAGGATCTTTAGCAAGTTCATAGGATTCCACAACACTTTTATGTTTCTTCTGCTTTTTCTTCCTAGTATGAATAACATCATTATTAGTTTGCTGAGAATCTTGTTCAATTCTTTTAGGATGTCCCTCAAGATATAAAGGATCTTGTGTAGCAATACCACTTCTATTTCTTATTTCGTAAGCATGTTTTTCTTTAGAAGCATTAACTAGCAAATCTTTTTGCACTTTAGCAAGTTGATCAATTTGAGTTTGAACCATTTGAAAATGTTTAACAAACATTTTAACATCATTAGAGGTTCTTTCTATAATACCATGCAAATTATCAATAGCTCTAGAGTTTTCCATTAGGTGTTTTTGCACTCTCATATTAAAATTATCTTGCTTAATAACATAAATATCAAATTCATCTAAACCCACTATCTCATACATAAAATCTTGTTGAAATATATTATCAATTTATTTGCTAGTTAGTTAGTTTCATCTTTCTAAAATTTTATTTTTGGATTTTTTGTGTGTGTAGAATGAGCTGTCACGTGTGAATTCGGGAAACCCACTATGTCCTACATAAAATTTTGTTTAAATATATTATCAATTTATTTGCTAGTTAGTTAGTTTCATCTTTCTAAAATATTATTTTTGGATTTTTTTATTTGTGTAGAATGAGCTGTCACGTGTGAATTCGGGAAACCCACTATGTCCTACATAAAATCGAATTGAGTCACAAGAGAGTAAGAGACTGAACTTGTTTCGGGCGTTGAGAGGTCGTTGTTTAGTTTGTAATGGCTAAAAGAGTGTATGCAGATGGGTAAGAGAATAAATATATTTTTTAATAACATTTGGGTGTCTAATTGCATGATAACTACCTTTCATGTTGAATATGTTGGACTATTAAGCCGTTTTTGAATAATTTTAATCCACGAAACTAACATGACAAGTATGGTAGTTAGTGGTGGACCTAGAAAATTCTAAAAGCATGGACAAACAAATTTAACATGATAACTTTTTGGAAAAAACTGTGCCACTTAGCCCATTTGGCCCACAAATGAACGGCCCAAGCTCCGCCATTGTCATGCGGTATTAAACTGTACTAGACGTTACCCTGCGCGTTGCCGCGGGATCGCTTTAGAATCTATATTGTAAACAAAAGTTTATAAGATATTTGATACATTATATTTTGAAGGGAATATGTAAAATTCAATTTATCATAGTATATATTTTAAATTATCAATATAAATAATTAGATGATTTAATAAATTGATTATATGTAGATTGCATGTAGTGATTAATAATTATTAGTGGAGATGACATGGACAATTGATAGGCTAGGAGGATGGATGATGTGGATAGCATGCATGTTAAGATAGAAAAATCATGAATGCATGTTAGTGGGGTTTTGCGTTATAAGAAACTAGAAGAATGCCCCGCGCGTTGCAGCGGGTATCTCTTTAAAATATATTCTAAATGGGTATAAGGTGTATGAAATATTCCATTATCAAGATTCAATTTACCACATAATCGATAAGAATACCCCGCGGGTTGCAGCGTGTACGTCTTTAAATAAATATTCTATAAACGATGAGTATAAGGTGTATGAAATATTCCATTATAAAGATTCAATTGATCACATAATCGATATACTAAATTTAATTCGCTTGAAATTGTTGTATATTTTGAGAAATAAATATTAGTGACATGGATAATTATATGGTTGAAAAAATATTGCATGGTTACGTGTCATGAAATATGTAATATCAGATCCCTTATAGTAAATGGCATGCGTGTTTTTTATGCAGAGGCCAGGGGTCTTAACCTCCTTTTTGAGAGAAAAAAACAACATGATACATTATATAGTCTAAAGAAATATGAAAAATACGGTTGATCTTACTCGAGGTAATAAATTTTATAGACATGCGATGCGTATTATAAACCATTAGTTTGAAAAATGGATGGCTTAAGGAATGTACGATATGTAGCTTTCATGAATCATTAAATTGAAAAATGGATGATTAAAAAAATGTATGATATGTAGGTTGCATGTAATAATTAATAATATTAGAGGAGATGACATGGACAATTGATTGGCTAAGAGGATAGATGATGTGGATAGCTTGCATGTAGAGATAGAAAAATAATTAATGCATGTTAGTGGGGTTTTGTATTATAAGAAGTATAGATATAGATAAGTCAAATAAATTTTTAACACGGGCGTACATTTTTTTGGCACTCGGCTTTCTAGTGATCCTGTTAAGTTACAAAAATCTGAAAATCATCTATACGTGTTTTGAAAATCAAAAAATACTGGATATAGCCATTGGCGCACTCGACAAAGATGCAAAATATGAATTAAAAATACTTTATATGCTGAGTTACACAAAAATGACAAAAGTGTTGATCTAAGTATGCATATTTTTAAATCTCTAAATTTATCAGATTTTATCATTTGTGTGTAGCCCACAATACAAATAATTTTGCACCGCAACTTCCCATGCTTACAGGAAATATCATTGGACGTGTCCAGAATTATTTTTTAGAACGTTTTGAAACCTATAAATATTATTTTGAATAATTTAAAATGTAGAGAGCAGTGGGACTACTCGGGGGGCCAAATACACTTTCCGTTTCATGGCCAAAAAAAATCCTGCGGGAGGAGGCGTGCGACCAAAGGTGTGACGAAGGATGGCAGAACGCCAGCTTGACGGTTGAAGGAACCAATTCCTTCTTTTAGATAGGAGTGAAATGGCCATACCTTGGTTCATTTGAGGACACGATTTTAATTTCAATGTAGATGGTCCTGTGTGGAAACCATAATTTTTTTAGTTGTCCAATCGGTTATTTTTTGCATGCAAGTACCACCAAATTCAGAAGTTATTCTTTTGAACAAAATCATAAAACCTCTATCGATTAGTTTTTTCTTCTTATGAGAAACAACCTTAATTTATATGTTTGCTCTCCATGCGGTGACATATAACATGATCCCGTCAATACATACCTTATCTACCTATCAGGATTTCTTTTCTTGAGAAAATTACCGGGTTTTTTTTTTCTTTTTAACGACACCAACGATCGGTTTTGAGGTGTGCTCTTCATGTTGTGGCATACATCACGATTACGTCAACATGTACCTTGGTAAAACCGGCTTAACTTTTTCTTTAATCCTAACAATCAATTTTTCATCTATCTATAGAAAATAATTAAGAAGGCGTGGATCAATATGGTGACTCTGTTAATTAAAGACCCCCATATATTTTTTTTTGTACTATCACATAGTACATGTATATGCCCCTTAATTTTTTTTACCTTTAAAAATGGATTTTTTTAGGCAGTAGCATTTATACCCAGTTTCAAATGACTATTTTCCCCCTTCGGATGAATCGAAATGTCAACATTGGCACATCTGGGTCCATGGTCTCCTTCCATGCATGGGCACCACTACTACGTACCAGCGGAGCAAAAAGCGTATGACAAGGTGCAGTGCAGGTGCTCCTTTGCAACATGCATGAAACCAACTTGGGTACATCTGTCCTTGAAGTCTTGGCAACCGATCTGTGATAATTACATGACGGAATACAAGGACAAGTAGGACAACATCTAGGCTGGGAAATCGGCCACCACGAGTCCACGAGATCGGGATAGCGGAGGGAACAGAATACAGCGCGACTAACCTGCCCTTGGATGGAATCAACGTGCTCATTCCTTCTCTGTGTTTGTACGTACTAGCATTTTTTTGTAGAGTGATACGGTGTCGGTGTATGTAGAGCACATGATGATTGAAGATAAATTTCCGAGTGAGGTGTTTACCAACACATATTGTACCCACAATTAACACTAAACACATATACAAGTTTGAGAAATAGAAAATACCTATGAAGGAAGTGGCAACAATAGCACGCACGAAGGCTTGACCGAAAACGATGGTGTTGGCGACACCCGCTCATGCGAGGGCAAGATCGGTGACGGTTAGCTCTGAAAGCGTATAGGGATTGAGGCAAGGATCGAGGCGATGACAAGAGCGGCGGAGGTAGGGGCCGCCTTAGATAGCAGAAATGCAGAACCACATGTAAGTGGAGTGCGGATTCCCCACATGCACGTTGGTGGAGATTCGTGCTACCGACTTTGCAAAACAACCCTCCCACCTGAAATTTATGTCCTATTGTAGATTTCCACAATGCCCCCTTGTTTTTCAAAAGAATTCACGTTTAGTCTATTTCTTTGCTCACATAATCACGCGACAAAACTGCACTTCTCAAAATATTTTTTCTAAAAATATTAAACAATGTTTCATATAGTATTTTTTTTCTTTCAACAATTTTACATATTATTTCATAAAGATTTTTCACAGAAAGGGGAAAGGACTATGTCATTTTTGCATCCTCCTATTTTCAACGCCCTTCTCCAGTGATTATTGCCAAGGTGATCCAGAAAAGTGGAGTGCGGATTCCCCACATGCACGTTGGGACCCCGGCACTATCTATGCCACACGTTTATTGCAGATTCGTGCAAAGTCCATGCAGTCAAAGTCCGTGACACTTTTGTAATTAAGCCCTTCCAATTTATAGAATCAACATGTAGTCCGCCAACGGGGGTAGAAAAGCCAGCCCCGATTCCTTCTAACCCTAATCGCATCTTTTCCCCAGCCGCCTTTCCCCTCCCGTCCCTCTCCAAATGTTGCCTCTCCCGTGCCTCTCTACCTCATCGGCGGCCTCCTGCACCGGACAAGGAGGCGCCTCCAATATGAGGAGCGCAGGCGGCGGCGGCTCCAGCAGCTCGGCTGCTCCTTGGCGACCCGGTCGTGAAATTGGCCAAGCTCCCGACCGTGGACCGCGCTTGTGGCCGGAGGGAAAGTCGGCGCCGCCTCCCTAGATCATGCCCTCCCTCACGTCGTGCTCCACGCAGGTGGCGGGCCGAGATCCGCCATGGATCCCTCGTCCGCGCGAGCTGGTGACGAGGAGGCGCCCACGGATGTGACGAGGAAGGCGGCGGCTCGAGCTTGGATCCTCTTCCAGCTGCCACCGGGGAGACGGCCTGTCGTGCGCGAGCAAGTCATGGCAGGCCCGATCTGTCCATGGGTGGTCCGGATCCTGGCTTGATGGGCTTGGATCTGAAGCCCCTCTTTTTTTTCTTATTATTTCTCTTTTCCTTTCTTTTATTTCTTATTATTTTTGTTCCTGATCCTGTTTCCTGCTGTGTGATGTATCTCGTGTGAAATCTTTTCTGTTACATATTGAAACTTGTATGTATCTTGATGGAATTTGTTCTCCATTTCTCTTGAATTTGTCTGTTGGTCTGCGAATCTCATATGATCCATATGGAACTACTGTCTTGACATGAATCTGTATGAATCTTGACTGCAACTTGCATGGATCCTGTATGCCCCAAATAATGAAAAATAATTATATACAATATATAATATTGACTTTTTATAGTTTTACAAAATAAAAAAAGTTAAACGAGTAGCTCGCGAGCTACTCGCGAGTTCACCGAGCCGAGCCGAGTTTTGATTTTGGACTCGTTTGTTGAATGAGTCGAGCCGAGCTCGACTCGTCAGTTGACCGAGCTTGAGCGAGTCGAGTCGAGCTGACTCGGCTCGGCTCGAATTCCAGCCCTATACGCCGACGGCCAAAATCCACGGGCATAGGCTAAAATGCCGTCGGCATAGGCTACTCCGACGGCTGCCATCGGCATATGGCCGTCGGCGTAACAGGGTGTCGGCATAGACCAAACTACCGTCGACGTACTAAAAGCCGTCGGCACAAAATAATTTAATTTTTTTTCAAAAAAAAATTCAAATTTTCTTACTTTTTTAAAATTCTATTCCGGAATTTTACACTTAGCCACATACTTAATCTCTAATTACACAGTTAATCTGGTCAACATACTTAACTTAGTCAAACTTCCTGTTTGGTGACCCATCCTGAAATTCCTCCAGCCCAAGCACGCTTAACCTTTGAGTTCCTTCCAAACAAGATTCCAAATGAGATGTTAGAACTTACTCATATTACTATCATATCAATCATATTAACCTGTGGGGCATGATGTTAAACTTTTCTATTGTTCAAATTTAAAAATATATTTGAATAAATAACAATGATTATGTAATGATCTTTTTTGAATAAATAACAATACAATGTTAGAAATTACTTTATTTTTTGAATAAATTATTTAATATAGAATAATTCATATCTTTAAATCCGTAAATCAAAATTGGATAAATAAAATATCTAAATCGATCAGAAAAATTAGAGGAATTCAAATATGACATCCATATCATAGAAACATCAATTTTTTTTAGAAAATTTCAACTCTTTTGATGAATAGTCATGGTGGTCATTTTGACAGCTTCTGCTGATTCAGCTGGAAACAGGTCAAATTTCAACTACAGGTGTCTCGTAGTTTGCTCATGATTTTTGGGAAAAAAATTTATTTTTAGATACACAACTAGCTATTTCATCAGAGATACACCAAGAGTTTCTCAATATTCAACCCCTAGCTACGAACGGTCATGCCCGCCGTCTTGACTTTTTCGTGAAACTGACTTAGAAATTTCCAGAAATTTTTAAAAAATCCAAAATGATGCAAGACCTTCGCGTGGTGTCATTATATATGTCCTAGTATCCACCAAAAATAATAAAATTGGAATACAACAATTGTGTTGAAAATTTGTTCACATAAATGAGCTATCTCCTACGAATATTCTAGGGTTTCGGGCCAAATGACGGGTGTTATGGTCAAATTCATGGCATAGTTTGTTCAAATGTGTCTATTACACATAAACATGCATATTGGAAGCACGGACAATGTTCACGGAGAAATGTTTCCTTTTCATTGAATAAAAAACCATTTTCTATTTTCCGAGTATGAAAAATGGCTTTTTTTGTGAAGCACCAACCACAAATATGCTGTAAAACTTAGGTGATGCATTTTTTGAAAATACTAGACCATATTATATGCACAAATAACCAAATTATTGCATCTGAAAAGTTTTCCATCCGTCTTTTTTGAAAAACACAAGTTTTTGCCGATTTAGATGGAAAAAGGTAAATTTTGAACTATAGGTACCTCGTAGTTTGCTAATGATTTTTTGGCAAAATTCATATTTAGGTACACAACTACATATTTCATTGGAGATACACCAAGAGTTTCTCAATATTCAACCCCTAGCTACGAACTGTCATGCCCTCCGTCTTGACTTTTTTGTGAAACCGGCTTAGAAAATTCCAGGAAATTTAAAAAAACCCAAAATGATACAAGACCTTCGCATGGTGTCATTATATATGTCCTAGTATACACCAAAAATAATAAACTTGGAATACTACAGTTTTGTTGAAAATTTGTTCACATAAATGAGCTATCTCCTACGAACATTCTAGAGTTTCGGGTCAAATGACGGGTGTTATGGCCAAATCCATGGCTTAGTTTGTTTAAATGTGTCCATATTCCACACAAACATGTATATTGGAAGCACGGACAATGTTCACGGAGAAAGTTTTCCTTTTCATTGAATAAAAAAACCATTTTCCATTTTCTGAGGGTGCAAAATGGCTTTTTTTCTGAAAAACCAACCACAAATATGTTGTAAAACTTGGGAGATACATTTTTAAAATACTAGACCATGTTATATGGACAAATAACCAAATTGATTCCTCTGAAAAGGTTTCCATCCACCTCTTTTGAAAAACACAAGTTTCTGCCGATTTAGGTGGAAACATGTCAAATTTGAATTATAGGTGCCTCGTAGTTTACTCATGATTTTTGGAAAAATATCATTTTTAGATACACAACTACCTATTTCATCAGAGATACACTAGGAGTTTCTCAATATTCAACCCCTAGCTACGAACGGTCATGCCTGTTGTCTTGACTTTTTCGTGAAACCGGCATAGCAAATTTAAAAAAACCCCAAAATGATGCAAGACATTCGCGTGGTGTCATTATATATGTCCTAATATCCACCAAAAATGATAAACTTCGAATACGACAATTGTGTTGAAAATTTGTTAACATAAATGAACTATCTCCTACGAACATTCTAGAGTTTCGGGCCAAATAACGGGTGTTATGGCCAAATCCATGGTATAGTTTGTTTCAATGTGTCCATATTCCACACAAACATGTATATTGGAAGCACATAAAATGTTCATGGAGAAAGTTTTCCTTTTCATTGAATAAAAAAACCATTTTTCATTTTCCGAGTGTGAAAAATGACTTTTTTTGTGAAGCACCAACCATAAATATGTTGTAAAACTTGGGAGATGCATTTAAAAAAAATACTAGACCATGTTATATATACAAATAACGAAATTGTTGCCCCTGAAATGATTTCCATCCACCTCTTTTGAAAAACACAAGTTTCTGCCGATTCTGATGGAAACAGGTCAAATTTGAACTACAGGTGCCTCATAGTTTGCTCATGATTTTTGGCAAAAAATTATTTTTAGATACATAACTACCTATTTCATCAGAGATACACCAAGAGTTTCTCAATATTCAACCCCTAGCTACGAACAGTCATGCCCGTCGTCTTGACTTTTTCGTGAAACCTGCTTAGAAAATTCCAGAAAATTTAAAAAAAAAAAACCAAAATGATGCAAGACCTTCGCGTGATGTCATTATATATATCCTAGTATCCACCAAAAATAATAAACTTGGAATACAACAGTTATGTTAAAATTTTGTTCACATAAATGAGCTATCTCGTACGAACATTCTAGGGTTTCGGGCCAAATGACGGGTGTTATAGCCAAATCCATGGCATAGTTTGTTTAAATGTGTCCATATTCTATACAAACATGCATATTGGAAGCAGGGACAATGTTCACGAAGAAAGTTTTCCTTTTCATTGAATAATAAAATCATTTTCCATTTTTCGAGTGTGAAAAATGACTTTTTTTGTGAAGCACCAACCGCAAATATGTTGCAAAACTTGGAAGATGCATTTTTTTTTGAAAATACTAGACCTTCTTATATGCAAAAATAACCAAATTGTTGCCTCTGAAAAGGTTTCCATCCACCTCTTTTAAAAAACACAAGTTTGTGCCGATTTAGTTGGAAAAGGGTCAAATTTGAACTACAGATGCCTCGTAGTTTGCTCATGATTTTTGGCAAAAATTATTTTTGGGTACACAACTACCTATTTCATCAGAGATACACCAAGCGTTTCTCAATATTCAAGCCCTAGCTATGAACGGTCATGCCCGCCGTCTTGACTTCTTTTGAAATTGGCATAGAAAATTCAAACAAATTTAAAAAATTATGATGGTGAAATCCTAAACATACAGAGTGGTATATTGTACATATACAATCCAAAACACACTTGTACAAACTTGGTATGACACCACCTAGATTTTGGTTGGATTCTGTCGCCCCACATCCCTCTCCGACGAAACCGTTAACAATGTTAAAACGGTAAATATATATTTGGCATATATGGTAATAAAACCTTCACAAAATGAACTATCATGTATGAACATTCATGACTTTCAAACAACATAACCATATCGACGGCATAATTCATAATAATGTGAACATATTTAGTATAAAGTGTTTGTACAATGGCAAGCAAGAGTGCCTAAATTACTTGCCAACTTTTTTCATAAAAAAATAATTTTCACTTTTGAGCGTCAGAAATGTTTTTTTTTTGTGAAGCAAGTGCAAAAATATGGTATAAAATTTCCAAGTATTAAGGTTTATCTCATGTATTAAGATTGCATTCGCTTTTTAGCTAATGTTTCCTATTCAAACAAGTTTGGTTTATTTCTTTAATTCAAATTTGAACTACAAGTGTGTGATTTTTTGCTCCTTAAAATTTCGAGAAAAAGAAATATTTTAAGGTGTCCAGGTAAGATTCTATGCAATAACAACATATAGTACTTAAAGATCCAAGCGCTTGCTTTGAAAGGGTTTCCATGAGATTTCGAGCGCATTACAAAAATCAAAGAAAGTTTCAAAAAATGCAATAATTCTTCACGGAGTCCTTTTGTACTAGCCGGTAGGAAAAATAATAAACATGGATTATGACATATTTTGTAAAAAAAGATAAATGGACTATCATATATGAGAAATTAAAATTTGCAAGCCAAATGGTCAATGGCTTGGCCATATACCATATTTGTCAGATAAGTTCATCTTGACATGCCAAACAAAATTGCAAAGTGGGTTTTTTTATGAAAGGGCAAACAAATATGGTTCAAAAGTATTACTATATAATTTTCTTACAAGTTGTACCATATTGGATTTCCAATTCCCGATTATAATGGATTTTCTTCTCGCTACTATCACCCATTTAAATGTTTTTGATTGTTTTCTCCAAAATATAACGCGATTCCAGAGGAATGCTCTTCCGTACGGCCTTGACACGGTAGTATCGATTGGATTACCAATAGCTTAGCTGAAGAAACTTGTAGTGGAAGAGTGTGTTGTGAGATCTTCCTCTTCTGCTGTCTCTCCCATTATATATCCTCTTAGCAATGTGTGAACACACTTGGTGACACCAAGAGAACATAATTGCATGCGGTAGAAGCAACTTCTAGAACAGAAAATATGTCACGCTCGCACTCTCCCATCGACGCGTCCCGCATACATGTCATACTAGAAATCATGCATGCTAGCGATGCGTTGGATGATACATAGACCCATAGCATAAGTAGTGTATCAAGCATAAATTTAGTCTTCGAGCTGTCCACTTCCTAGCTCAAGCAGGATTCACGAGTCAATTTCAATTTACCATCAAACCACACACTAAAACACAACATAACTAGCATGGTGTGATGTGTCAAGCGAGCATAAGCTTAGTTGCTATCTTTTCTAATACTAAAAGGAGTAAAAATAGAACTCACACCTTATATGTTTGTGTCTTTCCTCCTTTACTAGTCATGTGGTATAAACTTTACAGGTCAAAGAAAGTTTTAAAAGGAGTGGAGATTTTGCTCCACCTGAGCTCTAGGTTCATAAAAATAAAAAATACTAGATATGTAGCCAATGGTGTATTTGAAAAATATGAAAATATCAATCTCAAGTACTTTTTACACCGAGCTACACAAAAATGACGAAGGTGTAGATATGAGTATGCTTATTTTCAAATCTCTAAATTTACTAGATTTTTTTAATCGTTTTTACGTAGCCCATAATAGAAAATATCTGCATTGCAATTTTGCATGCTTGTTGTAGGATATATCATTGGTTTTGTCAAAAAAAAAAATTAGATTTTTGTGAAACCTATAAATATTATTTTTGAATAATTTAAAATGCCAAAGACATTTCCGTTTTAAGCATGGATTTTATTCATTAATTTGGCAGTGGCCACTAATAATTAATTGACGTAGATATAAAATCTTTGCATGCATGGTAAGAGCGTGTTGAGGAAGCTTTTGGCATATCTCCTCACCTCGTTTGCCTCATTAACCTTTTTCAGTTGGGGGTAGTACGCCGGAAGACTTTGCCAAGCTTAGCAAGCTATGTCGTACGTGTAGCCGGCCATGTAGAGAGTATCGTGTAGCGGCCCGTAGTCTCCTACCGGGGAGCGAGGCACGCGAGGTGGGAGCGCCGGAGCGGCGCCATGCCGCGTCTCGTCACGGGCAACGGTACGCGTGGCGCGTCCGGCGGGGAAAAGTTGACGGGTTCACGTGACCGCATGGGGCATGCATGCTAGCTAGATACGTACCGCTCACACAATACCATGTTACGTAGGTTCAGGGAACGGCTAGCTGTGGTTTTGTTTGTGTGCACGACGATTCCGTCATCGTTATGGGCACGCCGCGGAAGAAAACGACTAAATAAAGTGTGGCAGAGTCGCGCTGCATCTCCTGATTCGCTCCCTTGAACCGGACAATCGTGCATGCATGTACACGTGTGCCGATCGAGCCGGCCGATATCATGTCTAGACAAAACTCATGTTGAGGCCAACCACTCGATCTATGCAAGTTTACTGCAGGAACAACGACAAACAAACCATGCAGAGGCGTTCGTGGTTCTCCATTGTTTCCAACTTGCCTGTCTGGATAGGGCCCGTAGTGTGTGGAATACAGCTGACCTATTGAAGCACAGTATACGTTATCATGATCAACTATTTCCAATGCAAGCTTAGAAACGACAAGCCATTTCACGGCCCTATATATCCACATTCCTAGGAACTTGCATACATTCGGTCAGTAGAATAGTACGATGCTCGCTTATTCTAACCGGCCGCATGGTCGTGCACATCTCCAAACCACAGGATGTCGCCAACCACTCCTCACTCCATCTACGGTCCTTGGCGCTCCACGATATCGATCTGAGATCAGTCCAAACAAGAAACCAGGCGCTCGTTTAGATTAAGGTCGCCGAGAACGCCAAAGGAGACAAACCACACCATTCTCCACTCGGTCTCCAGGTCCATGCATCGACCAATCCAGGAGGGAGAGATGGCGTGCTTAAACCGCAGGGCCGGAGCGTCGCCTACCTGCCCAACCAGCCAGCGAGGAGAGGACACGGCGAAAGCGTCGTGGCGCCGTGCATGCGAACGAGGACGACGAACAACCGGCCACGTCGGGCGGCACGGCGCACATGCATGCCGCTTTGCCCGGCCCCTGGGGAGCCACCCGACTGCACGACGCGCAACTTGGTCTGGCCAGCCGAGCCAATAATCCCCAGGTTTTTCCACGCACCAAACCGACACAACTGATCCCGGGCCTCGTGTCCTGTCCGTTGTTGCTAACTTGCTCCGGCTATTCTCATCTCGCCTCAGCAGAGCAGAGCTTCCTTGAACTTCCGCTGGAATTAAACTTACATCGATCGTCTACTCTAATGCACGCCACGGCCAGGCTAGATTGAAGAGGCTGTGGTATGGTAGATCTTGTCGCCGGCGCGTCGGACCGGAGGGCGGCAGGAGGGATCTTTGGACGGCAGCACGGCCGCGGGTCTCAACGTGGTCATGTGCTTTCAAGGAATATATTAGTCATGTTGTTTGGTACGGGATTATTCGCCGGAGCTTCCGTGCCCCCCGTAGGCGTCCAATTGTACTGTCGACCGAACATAGCATGTTCAAGCCTGGGTGCTGGGTTGGTCCTGTCCCGGCGTTGGTTTGCTGGTATTGTTTCAGGTGGTGGGTTTAAGAAATGTTTGACCCCGTTAATCCCCGATACTAGTGCTACTCTAGTACTATAGTGCGCAATTTGGTACGGCTAGAAACAGAGTAGAGGCTGGCGGTAGTTCCAGAGAGAAACAGAGTCGAGGCACTGTGTCGCCCTGTCAAGTCGGCAGAAATGATAGGCCGAGTGCCACCACCTTTCCCGGCATGAGATCGTCGGCGCATCCCATTTAGCTCCGGTTCAGCTTCAGTCGTCAAGGACGCTGAGGCTATACGTCGCTACGATTAGCGACCCTGCATGGATCAACCTTCACACACAGGCTGCAGCTGTGTCGTATGGATTCAATCTGTCGTGTTACACATTTGTTTGGAGGCAGTTTTGTACAAACGGATTCAACGATATGGTGATTTAAAATCCCGTGACAAGCCGCAGTAGTGCTCTTGTTCAACCTTTGACCATGCAGAGTTTCTGGAAGCTAATATTTCAGCAGTAGTACGCTTGTTCTCGTCTGCTTATTGTCCCTTCCTTGCTCAGATTATGAACTGAGAGAGCGGCAGCGAGTTCTATTTTTTTTAGCGGAGCAACAATTTGTTTCCTCTTTAATTAGGGCCGCGCTACGGACTCGGGGGCGGTGCAGCCGGTACTGTTTCAGTTAACCGCAAATCAGGGGTGGCCTTAACTAAATTGCCTACCATAATAAATAGACATACCCAAATTTGAGTTACCCATAATAACTCTGGAATCAAGGGTGGATCTGCTCCAATACTACTACTCCCTCTGTCCTGGTGTATAGGGCATAATTCGAAAACCAGGTTGTCCCGTATACAAACTCCTCTTAGGCACAAATTACATTAAGTCTCTCTTAATTAGGCCGCATAATTATCTCTCTCTCCTAGTTTTCCCCCGTATGCATGCATTAATTATCTTGGGCACCCGATGCATGCATAATCTGATTGGTTGCATAATCCAGGATGCATGCATGCATTAATTTAAGAAGCAATTGACTGGCTGCTGCGGTTACCAAACACAAAAATCTGAGTTCACTAGGCACAATTCCATTCGACTACCCGGGATAATTATGGCATTAAGAGAGAATTCTGGCCCCAATCACAAGCTACCTTGGGGCTAGATATTAGTCAATTATGCCCTATACACCAGGACGGAGGGAGTACTAACCCATGAGACTAGTAATTTGCACCGTAAAAGACGCCCCAATCAAATATGTTCAGAATTAAACTACCCATGTTACATATACACGGAGAATGTACTCTTACAGGCAGAGGCGGAGCTTAGTGCAGTTCAGGGGGGCCACCGCCCCCCCCCCCCACCCCACAGGAAAACAGATATTGCATCCCCCCAGGGACTTGTGTCAAGCTCCGCCACTGCATACAAGACACTAACACTAACAGACTCAACAATCAAATTACCGGTGTTGCCACGGAACACAATTAGAAATATGTACCAAGTACAAAATCATGAATTCAAATTTGAGGCAATTGCTTTCGTCTTGCCATATCTTCTGTACTATATAGTGCATGACACTCCACGTCTGCATTCCCGCACCCTCGGATTACACCCTTGTAGCGCTCTTTCAAACTATGGTAACGGCCAACCGTCGACTCTGCACCAAACTGTTATAGCTCGGTCATCCTCCTGTTTAGGAGTTGGGAATTATAAAACAGATGAAAACAATTTTATACAAATTTGTAGGAGATTAAGAATATAGAGACAAAAAATCTATACAAAAGGAAGCAAGCTAATTAAAGAAAATATGGAATTTAATCAATTATTCAAGGAAAATTTTATGTGGATACAACCATAAGTGAAATCGTGTTTGTGTCAACACCCAAAGCAAAAGATGAGCTCTAATTGGCTATAGCACAATAGAAATGGGAAGTTCCCACCTTGTGAAATTGAATAGTGCATCAAACATTGTATGCATCGTACCGTAGGGAAAATACACAATGTTTTGAGATGCTTCCATCCGCACTTCACATAGACACCAACAAAGGAAATCAAGAACCCGGGAAGGTGAATGTCAACATCAGACCACGGGCAACATCAGAAGGTGAATGGCAACATCACCATACTATGATAGCTTCAGGATGCTATTCAGACAACAACATCAGCCCGTAACTTGCATAAAAAACACTGGTAAAGATATGTACACTAAAAGCTTAGCAAGAATGGATGATTACCTCTAAATCTGTATGAAGTAACAACATTGCAGAGCACTTTCAAGACTTGGAGAACAATACTGTAACCGAGAAGTTAACTTGGAGAAAGTACAGAAACCCACAAGTTAACTCTCGTAAATACATATTCAGAAGTTTGATCTATTATAATATGATCTTATTGTGATGTATAACACATACCGTGTTGAGGATGTCAATAAATAGTGGAGGATTTTTAGCATCTTCTACACCATCACCCTCTAGATGCCCATTAGCAATCAGTTTCTAGTAATCCAAATGGAACAACCCCAATCAGAAATCGGGTTTCACCAAATCCCATGTGCTATTGCAATGTAAATATTAATTCAAATCTTTCATAAATCTGGTAAAATCGAAGATCACATACATAAACGTTCTTGTAAGTCTCTATTTGTTGCTTACAAATTTTCAGTTCAACGTATAGGGAGGAATCTGATTTCCTTCTTTGTTGGGTCTGTAATATTGGCTCCAAATCCACCGAACGCTTGCTGGAGGACGCCATGAAGTCGGATGGCCGCGCCTTGCAGCTGCTGATCTCCTCCGCGAACTATGCTTCCCATCACCAATTTGATACATTACCGGTCAAGCTGTAATATGAAACACGACCAATTAACCATTGGTACTAAAAATATTGGTTAAAACCCAACAAAGAAGGTCCTCACCTTTCGACACTCAAACAACTATGTGATAGAAATAGAAACAAAGGCTATGCCAGGTTTTTCCCAATTAATCACTATGTCAGGTTTTTCCCAATTCCACCAGGTTCGAAAGCAGATAAACAGAGTGTCGTGTGTGCTGAACCACACAACCCAAGAACAAAGGCTAAGAAACTAACCAAAGAAAATTAAAGACAATGGAACGGGAATAAACTACCTAGGCTTACCAGCAACCACTCTATTATTTTGTTTTCTCCACGGGCTGAAACACCATGCCAAGATTTTAAAAGAAAACTTTACAGCTGGAAAGATAAAACTACCGGACGACATATCTTATATCATGCACCATAAACAAAAAAAACTTATTCCAACCATCAATACTGTCTGAAGCACGAGGATGACTCGCATTCTGGAGCAAGAGAAGTGCCACAAGTGCGGGGAAATTTGGGGTCCCATTCTCCTTGGCACCTCCACTGCTGTTGCTGGACATTTTGTTCTATATACGTACTACTACCTCTGTCCCGTTTTAGTTGTCGTGACCTCTATACAAGATTTGCACTACTTTAGTTCTACGTCCGCGACGTGTAAAACAGGACGGAGGGAGTACTATATAAGTGCCACCTGCCCACAAAGTTCACCTGATAGACAAATCAAACTTGTACTTGATGCAACTCGTCCATGCAAAACAAGTTCAAGAAAAAAAACTTGACAAATAAGCATAGCAGCATTTTACTGATAAAGAGATCCAAACTATTTATTCTAATATATTCTGAATACAGATGGTTGGTAGTTAGAAAAACATCAACTAATGCATGAATGAACATCTGAACAAGAAGATAAGTAAGCCATTCCAGTCCAATGCATGGTTGTAATTAGGAAGTATACCAAGCCAACCGGAGAACAGATAAATCCTCATCACTTTCTAAGCAATGTATTTTCTTTCCACGGATGAAGACCTCCCCCTACTCATTGTTCGCAAAAATAACCATAAAAAATGACAATCAGTACACATGAAATGTGGACCTCATTAAACTATGCTAGAAATTGAGATGCGCTAAGAAAGCTGGACAAGCTAAAAGGCTGTCCATAACCTTTAAAATAGTTGATTTGCCAGATCCCAAAGGACAAATTACTCCAACAGTTCCACCGTGTCTCATCTGCAAAATACTATAGGTGCCATTTTGTATCATTACTGAAATTTCATAGTAAGGTCTCATAACAGAAATTAAGTTAGTACCCAAGATACAGGTTAACTGTTCTATGGAGAGTACGAACAAGGCAAAGAATAAATGATTGGACTATGTGCAATGCAATGTAAAACATAAATATAGGATTGACCACAAAATCTGCATGTGTTCAGAAAATTCTTTGACCAGTTATTAACCATGCACTGCATTGCTTCCGAAGTTGCATTTTAACTCAACATCTAAGCACCCTAGTCCACACAGTCGGTTAAGAAAACAGTTGGTTTTATTTCAAGACGCATTCGGTTTCAAATAGTGCCTGACAGGTGTTGAACCATAACAATCAGTAAGTGGTGGAAAATGTTAAAGTTGCTAAGAGAACTCACGTTTAAGCCGACGTCATGCTTGTTCCCGAGGTACTTATGCACATCTCTGCATTCTATCAAAACACCATGTTCATCATCGAACTGTGTGCCTAAATCTCAGTTCCGAGATAAGCTAAACTCTGCAGCGCAACCAAAATAAAAAAGCGAGAGATGTTTTTTTAAGAAAGAGCAAACAAATATGGTGCAAAATTGTTACTATATAATTTTCTTACCAATTTCACTATATTGGATTTATAATTCCCAATCATTACGGATTTTCTCATTTTCACGCTACTATCACGCATTTAAATGTTTTCAATCAATTTCTAAAATTAATTCAAACTTGAATTACAATTTAACATAACCAAATAGGATTTTGTAAGATAGACACATATAGTGTTCTACTCCCTCCGTCCAAAAATATTTGACTTTCATTTGTCTAAATATGGATGTATGTACACAGTAAAACATGTCTATGTACATCCATATTTGGACAAATGGAAGTCACATATTGTTGAACGGAGGGAGTAATATTTAGGCCCTTGCTATATATAGTTTTGCCTAGTACATTAACCCCATTTCAAAAAAATCAAATTCATGTGTAGTACTTGCTACAATAAATGATAATAATTGATTTGATATAATTTTGGAAAACAATTATGAACATATGGCTTTCAATCCAAATGACAAAAGGTCATGGCCATATCTCTCATCGTTTATGAAATGCGGCCATTTTTTCCACATGGGTATATCTTCTCATGCTAATTATAGTGTGCGAAAGATTTTCCAGCGTTTTGTTACCACAATTCTTTTATTTTCCAAACGCCAATTTTTTTTTTTTAAGAAACTACAAAAAATATCATTCAGAATGCAACCACTCAAATTTTCACATACATTATACCATATTTTAATATGGTATAAAATGGCAACTCTCCAATTTACACTAGTTGCCAGGTAAAGTCATAAAATTACATTTTTTACAACACTTCATAAAATTCGTCAAATTTGCATCTGATGGACGCTGGGACCTCTCATCGCTGATTTATCTATGTGTGCAATCAATATAAAAGTCTTGTGCATCCAAAGCAGATTGTAATGCTTTAAGGCACCTAAGCAAGCATGATAAATGGAACAAGTAACCAATGGATTACTTCACAAAATATGGTGGCTATTGATTATTTTCTTTAGGAGAGTTTCTTTTTTACTTTATTTAGAGCATGGAATTACGCATCTCATAGTAGATTGATCCAGTTAAGAGTCCAGTGATCCATTGTTTGGATTTCTAGTGGCTACACCTTGCAATGCCCAACAAAATTAAAATTGTCATAAGATATCTTAATAACACGTCAAAAAAGAAGAAGCCATGCAACTGTGCACGAGTCGTAAACCCCTTATTCTACATAGCACCTCCGCCTCTATCAAGATGCCATCGTCCAAATGACGTTATCGAATTATAATTTATTGATTTTTTTTAGAAATAATCGTTTCTCAATTAAATTGTTTTTATAATTTTCGCAAAACATTTTACTATTAAATAAAAAGAATTATAGAAATGAAAATTGAAATGGGCTATCCATGTCTGGCACATAACAAAACCTAGGTATATATCCACAACCACCCCATCCCCATGTCACCCCATCCGACTCCCCCCACGATAACACGACATTTTCTATCAAGCTCTCTCGCCCCTAATCTCTCTCACTTCCACTATTCGCGTCAGATCCCACCCACCACCTTCGATGACCACACATGCGACGGGGTTCATTATCGTTCGAGGATGGAGGTGAGGTTTCCATACTCGACTCCGACGATGGCCTGGAGCAAGAGGCGGTGGACAAGGAGGTGGAAAGGACAACACGTGAGGGCATCATTCGCCGGTGCTGGGCGTCGCACACACCTAGAAGACATAGAAGGGCTACACACACTACAAGAAAACTGGCCCGTAGAGACATTTTCATAAAGGCACTCCCTACTATGTCTCATAAATTCTAATCCAATTTGTTGTAGAGGCATTAAGAGAGACACTTTAGTGATTGCCTCATCAGTAGAGACATCTACGTAGAGACATCCTCCATAATGTCTTTTATTATGTATGTAAAGGCATTGTAAGTGACATTCTTGAGAATGTCTTAACAATAGAGACACCCCACTAAAGACACTCATCATAATGTCTCTTGGAACCTCTGTAAAGGCATTAAGAGAGACATCTTTGAGAGTGCCACAATAGTAGAGTCATTCTCTATAGAAACTGCGTGTGAGAAATTTTTTAAAAATGACTTCACATCGATATCTATAACACGCACATTAAGAAAATCATGAAGAAAAATCAGAAGATTCCAAATATATCATGGTGCAAGTTTGCGAAGGAAGTTAAAAAGTAGAAACTTACTTACATAATCTGAAAACATCAGTGAATACTAAAAATGTAAAACATCTAGCATCATATTTTGCATATGCCAAAAATTAAATCTATCTAGAGAGTTACTCTCGCGATGTCCCCACACTTGCTCCGCTAAACCACTTTTTTGCAAAGTAAATTTCACGTGCACGCTTCGCTTCTACATAAACTACCTAGGGTTACCGTTTGCAGCCACGTCACAACATCACACTCACCTCCTGCCCGATTGGGCTTCTATTTCCGGTAACATCATCAATGCCAATGTGTGTAACCTTTCAAAAAATACACTATATTATTTTTTGTTTTTATTTTATTTTTGAGCATCACACAACATCATGCATAGCATTGTATCCTTTTGCAACTCTAAAAAAATTCTCTTAAAAGTTAAAATCATATTATTGTTATGCAAAATTATCTAAATTAAAAAAAAACAAATGTCATCTCATTCTTATTTTAAATTAGTTTCGAATCTATTTTTTCTGTTAAAAAAATCAATCCGTACAATGTTTTGTAAAATGAAAAGGAAAAAAAAACAGAGGACGGACCGAGCCCACCTACAAGCAACGGCCCAGCTAGACTCCCACCTGACCCCATGCAGCCACGCACGCACCACGACCCCCGCACCACGCCCCATGTCCCCATCGTTCTCTCCGCAACCTCCGAAGCGCCGCCGCATCTCCCGTGCGCGTGCGGCGCCTCTCCTTCGCCTACTTGCTCCCTCCCTTCTCAGCTCGTTTCCTCTCTCCTCTGCCCCCCCCGCTCCCTCTCCCTCCTCATGCTTTTCCACATGACAGATGCCGCCATTGGTCTCCGCTCGCCGACCTCCTCCGCCTTTCCGTCGCCGCTCTCCACCCGCACTCGAGCGCAGCTTCTCCGACCTCCTCAACTCGCGTCCGAGGCCGCCTCCCAGCATCGCGCCGCCGTCCAACAGGCTCGAGGACGGCGACCTCCTGCCTCGCTACCGGTCGACCTCCGGCAGCCCCTGCTCGCACGGCTGCCACTCCATGGTCGTCCTCCTTCAGACCCGCACCAGATTACTCGTTACCATGGATCCATGTTCTCCGTTGATCAGAATTTGATGCAGGGGCGTCTCCTCATTAGGAGTGGGGCCTGCGCCAGTGCGCCGGTCCCCGGCGGCCACCAAGACTGGTAGGTTCGCTCTCCCCGTCCCCTCTTATGAGCCCAGAGCCCCAGAGCGTGCTTTGTGCCTACTCGCTAGTTAAATCTCCATCTGGCTGTAATATATGTAAATGCTTAATTGTTGATGCTTCAGAAAGTGAGTTGTTCACCTTACGTATTCATACAGATTGACACAACTCGTACTTAATTTAGCAGCTACTGCAACCCTCCAGCCAGGTGTTATTTGGTTAATAGGTTCCATGTGTTATTTAGTTAATAGATTCCGATGCTTAAAAATTGCAGCACATCAACTTGTCAGGTTACTAAGATTACTGTTGGTTCTCTATAATCAAGCAAAACAATTGTTTCCTCTGACATACTTATTACAGGCATGCTTGTCCAGCAACTAAGATATTTTCCTTGTAAGTTCAGCTTGCTTATTGGGAATGAGAAATAATATTTGCCTATGCGCATGGATAGAAAATGACCAGAAGAAGAAAATTTGAAAAGTCTCCATTCTACGGGTAAGTTATTGTACATGCATATGTTGTTCTCACTTAATTATAGCTGCCTCTCTATCTCCGGTATTTGATTTGTTCATTGGCCAAAACAATGATATTTTTCATTTATATTTGTGATCCTTCAAACTATTCTCGGCTTCAACCTAGCTACACCTCTTCACCATCGCCGAGCTGTGCGCCATCTGCGGGGACTTCTCCATCTACAAGGGCTATGTCGACTAGAAGGTCATGCCCTTGCCCGGCCTCTGCGCCCAGCCCGTCGTCATCAAGCTGGTCCACCTTGAGGGGAACCTGAGCCATGACGAGTGGCTAGTACGTAAGCAGTTCATTTTTCTTTCAAAAGGGAAACGTGATTAGCTCAGGTACCACGAGTTGCTGGCCTTCTGATTAAGTTTTTTTCTTCTAGTTTTGCGGGTGTTGCTGCAAGTATGCATCAAGATAAGTTGTAGAGAGTTTACTGCTTAGACCTTTCTCGAAGTCGTATTATGCAGTCAGTTCTAATGTGTATGTCCATTCTTATGTGTATATCCACTTGGCTTTAGATATCAGATGATGTAGGGAGGTTGACTTCATTTTTGCTGTAATTGTTATGTTTCAGGATTTCTATTGGATGTTGCAAATTAAACTGATGAAAGAAAAGCTAGAGTTGTGTGGTTTACCCAGGTGTCTTAATAAATAAATTATTGGGAGCATGACCCTTCATTTGTTTCAGATGCCTAGACTGCAATTCAGATGAAAAGTGAGGTCATCTTGGTTGGTACGTGGGACTCAAAGCGATGGATACAGGATTAATAATTATTAGGTGGTTTATTTCCTTGATTTATGGGTTCCTCTCTTATGCTAAACAATCTTGCAACTTTTCCATAAATCATATAGAAAATTAGAGTTGGGTCAAATGCTTATTCTGCCAAAAGTTTGATTGTTGCGTTGTTGCCATGCCAAATTGATCATGGTGATATCCTCAGATAATATTTGTTTCACGTAATGTCAAATCTTGGGGTAAAACAAATCTTCTGAACTTAACTCAATTATGTGTTTGGCAAAGCGTTGGTTCCAATTTCCAATGAAAATTTTTATTACAAGACAACCTTCTGGCTGCTACCATATATATGTTCAAGTAGTCCACTTTAATATATCAGCTGATTACATAACCTAACTTTCATACATATTGTACTTACTGCTTCTGTGGTTGAGTTTAATCCACAGATTATATTAGGTGTTGTATCATCCATTTCTGTGTAATATTTTAGAGTTGGATATGCCTATGGATTCTCATATATTATATTCGATTCCAAATAATTTGATTCTACGAACTATTTAACCTTTGGGTATGGTTCTGTTGATAATGCCATACTGGAATTCGGAAAAGCTTGTATTTTGAAAGAAAATAGTTGTTTCAAGACCTTTTTTTACATCAAGATAAAATCTTGTAGTTCATAGTTGGACACAGTAGGATATGCCAGGGTTGTTTCTTATACTTCATTCTTTTTGTAAACCTTACAATCCTTACTGCGTATTATTCAAAATGTTCGTAGTTGCATCAGACAAATTATCCAAATTAAAGAAATTCATATGGACTACTATTTTCCTGTACAAGAAAATTAGGTAAGTAATATTTTGTCCAATTTCAAAATTGACATGGCATGAAGGTTCATGTTTTACTACATGGTGTACCAAGAACGTCATTACCTGTATCAATGCTCAACTATTATTATCCAAGTCATGGTTTCAGGTATAATTATAGATTTTGTTTCAATGTCAATTATACGTCTAAGCTAGATTAAGCTACTTCAGATAACAGCTCTGCAACGCTTACCTATTTCTTTTTTAGTATCTTTCAATCCAACAGGGCATGTGTTCTACCTATCAGTTCTATGTTCATTTTGGATTCAGCTAGTTTACAAACTATCCATGTATACTCTGAAATTTTCCTTTTTGCAGTTTTTGCATGGTTATCTCATTATGCTTCTTGGATGCAACTAACCCTATCAGTGACATACAGTTATTTTTTCTTACTGAACTTCTGTTATTTCATATGTGCTAATTGTGATTTTCTATCCTTATAATATAACAGTTTGCTTTATGTACTTGGCAAGCAACAGTGTGTGTGTTTGAACAATCAGTTATGCTATATCGTTCCAGCGTTGTCTTGGTCGACTGGGATGAATTTATTTTTATATGTGGCGTCTGATGGAAATGATGATCTGGTACTACAGCACATCGGCTTTCATGCAACAACAATAGCTGCCGCCATCACTGTCATCACCAACATAGTCTATTCCCTTGACACCAGGTTGATATAATTGGTGTCCGTATTGGAACGTGTCTATAAATGCAAGGGGACCATGTGCCACATTGGCAGGGAAAGCGACCACGTGAGGCGGAGATCATCGGTGCAGTTCAGTTCGGCGTAGAGTGACGACAGCAAGAATACCTAGGTGTTGTAGTCCAATCTTAGAACAAACAGAAGCAAGGCAATGCTGGCCATTAACAGCTTGAAGAAAGGAGCAACACTCCTCTTAGCATGTGATCAACTATGTAACTGAGTTGCGGTATATATTTATACCATTGTCTAATCTATGTCTTATGTAACACAATCTTGTGAACTATGTAGTTGACTAGTAACATGTATCAGTACCACTCCAAGTTTAATGAGTGAGATTCCCAACGTTATAACTTTTCCGACACTGTAGCATATATGTGGCATATTGGTTTTATAGATACATTACCACACCAAAACATTTTCTATTAATGTTACAGACAAGAAAAAATGCCTTTGTTAATGTTAGAGACAAGCAAAAATGACACAAGAAGGTGCCTTGATATCTATATAAACACATTCCAAGTGTATCTTTGAAGTGCCTCTATGTGTGTAGATACACGACACAATGTCTTTACAAAGTGGCCTTAGTCATATATAGGCATTTTGCAAAATGCCTCTACGGTCTAAGACACACCGCCCGTAGTGACACTTTTGAGACAATGTGGAAAATGCCTTTACAACCACCTAAAGACAATATAAGTGTCTCTAGAGGGTCAAAATAGTGCCTCTACGGGCCAGTTCTCTTGTAGTGACACCCCCATCCCGAACAAAAACGCCTATACGTACTCCTCGATTTCCTTTCTTTCTTTTGGACCACCCTCTCGGTCTCTTTCTTACGCTGCTCAATTTCTCTCGCTCTGCAAATCGTATTGACCGGTAAGCCCGTCGCGTCCTCCGTCGATCGAAGTGGGACGTTTTCCGCGTGCGACCGATTCCCTAGACGAGCAAGTCATCATCGTGCGACTGGTTCCCCCACGGAAGAGCTCTTCACTGCGAAACCGACGCCATAAACAAGGTACTTCCTGCCTCTAAGGCAACTAAAACCTTTGACAGTGACTTATTTTCGCGTGTGGCCTGCTCCCTCGATGATTAGCTATACTCTCTTGCACCATCGATGCCCTCTCGTCCACGACATACCAATTTTTTTTGGTCTTGGTCATCAATTTTGTCAAGTGTTTTGAAAAAAAAAACACTATAAAATCATGGAACACCGTCTTCCATCCTCCCATCAAACTTTTTTTTAGAGTGGTAGTCTTTGTCGAGTGTCACAAAATACACTCGGTTACCATGTTGCCGAATTCCACGTGATCGGGCACTCGGCAAACACCTAGTTGCCGAGCAACTAGTTTCCAAGTACCGGTTGCGAGAGTGTAATAGAAAGTTTGATATAATTTAATTTTATCTCCTCGTCTATTGTGAATTACAACGCGGCAAAATCATTGAACGGCTCAGGATGTAGATTTAGGTAGAAGAACGCCTCACACGATATTAGATTCAACTTTAATCCATTGCTGGTCGATGCGTTGTATCATATTAATCACGGTCGATTACATTTTTTTTTTGCGAGTGACCATCACGATCGAGTTGATTCCAATACTGCGTCAAGTACAGCTTGCACAACTTGTTTGTCTTGTTTGGCTCATTTGGCATATTGTTCGCCGTTTCAGGTTGTTTAATTACTGCGATTCCTACTACTACTTATGATCAGCATCGCTATAACTTAATTACTCATTGTGCAATAAACTAGACTAAACACGCACATCTGATACGAACAGGGAAGTACCACTGGACACTGCTAGTGACACGATTGGCATACACGCGCTGACGGTCTTTTCAAGAACGCTTATTACATTTTTACAGATGTGATCGAGCTGCTATGTTTCCATTATGTTTCAGATCTTCTAGAAACTTGCTCCGCCTCCTATAGCCTGAAGGTGTACTGCGTACCTGGTTATAAACATTTTGCACGCCAAAAATCTAGAATTTGCTGAAATGCTTGATTGCATCCTTGGACCAGCACGTCGTCCCACGAACCATCCAAGATTGCAAATAAATAACCATCGATCGGGTGTCTTTCAGCAATCCTGTCCAATAATTCGAATGAAGCCAAAACAGTCCTCGTTACCTATACGCGATGCGCTTGCAGATCTTTTCGTTCAAAAACAACACGAATTTGGAGACCTTACTATCTTTGATTGGAAGTCCTCTTTGTCTTCTTGGTCTCTCCATCATTTGCTTCGATCTAATCGACTCATAAAAAACTGTATAGGCCACTCTAGCCGAGCTAATAAACATCATCGTATTAACTAGAATGACATATACGAGTGGCATGACTGAATACACGATTAATTGCACACATGGTAGTGTTCCAGCGAGATACAACTGTGGTTCAAATTGAAATCACTTCGCATCGAGCGCTGGTGACTTTGCTACGGAGCAACGGCGGAGAAGGTGGCCGTCGAGAGTAGACTTAACGTTCAGGTGGAGCTGGGGTGCTCGTCGGGACGATATTCGTACAGTGGTCAGGGGAGGTTAGAGGGATGTGGTCGGAGGGGGGTGGGGGGGGGGGGGGGGGGGTTGAGTAGGGCGAGGCGGGCATGGTAGCACCGCCGACAGCGGGCGGCGGTTAGGCGGGCGATGGCGGTAGGGGAGCGGTCATTTGCCCGGTTCAAATGTATATCTAACTAACACCCATTCGGATGTGTTGGAATATATGTCGAATATGTGTACGAGTAGGGCTACGCTAGGACTTGTAATTAAACGGAAGGTTAGGTGTTTGAGTCGGACACGTGTAACCTGGCCTAATATATAAAGGCACCGGGAGTAGCCCAAATAGACACGACAAAAGCTGGTAGGCTAGACACAAGATCACGAGGGGACGGTCCGGCGCCCGTGGCAGGGGCGGCCGGACCGGCGTGGCGTTGAGATCTGGTGCGTCTGTATTGCCTTGGCGGGCTTGTCGTCGATGGCGACTTGATAGCAGCAGGCGCGCAAGGGGAGCCGGCGGTTTGTGCCGGCGACCAAGGCG
Organism: Alopecurus myosuroides; assembly: GCA_028641055.1. Taxonomy (NCBI): domain Eukaryota; kingdom Viridiplantae; phylum Streptophyta; class Magnoliopsida; order Poales; family Poaceae; genus Alopecurus; species Alopecurus myosuroides. The sequence continues at coordinate 154,136,783 of CM054057.1, forward strand.
GCCGGTGCAACGGTATCGATGGGGAGGAGCGCCCATAGTCATGCCCCGCAGATGTAGGCGAGTTCGCCGAACTGCGTTACCAAATCTCGGTGTCGTGTTTTGCAGATTGCTTGTTCCTCGGTAGATCGACTAAGCGCCTACGGATTTATAACAAGTGGTATCAGAGCAAGGTTCGAAGGTTGCGGTTTGTTGATTTAGAGGTGTCTGAAAAATTAGATCTGTCGACGTGGAGTAGAGGACTACAGCGGCTGAGTGCTCTCGGAATCGACACGGGTCAGAATTTTTCTTAGGCAGTTGCATGCTATCGGATCGAAGAAATCGTGACAAGGACTGTATGCGGCGGTGACGATCGTGTGGCCGGCAACGCGATGCGCGTGTGGAGCTGTCGTGACCGTGACTACATATGGGCTAGCAGCCTAGCACCTGCCGGTCTGCAGCTGGCCAGAGGCCTCACGTGCATGCCCACTTTGGCAACAAAGCAGCAGGTTGGGCCACAATCGGTACACGCTTTTGCTTGGCCAAAGCCAGCTCACATGGAAAGGATCGATCAGCTCACGATAGAAAGGATGGATCGACGGGATTTGGTATGGAAACAAAAAGAGGGACCGAGTCCCGACAGGTTACGAGCTCGTCTCGGAGGCGGATTTCTAGGTGTTTAAAAGCACAGGTAGGACAAGGCCAGGGAGACAAGCCGAGCAGAGGCAAACCAGATTCAGCGGAAACAATTCGATCATGCATATACGTGCGCTGGACGGTGCACGGTAGTTTGCCGGGTGTACTAGGCGCAAGGTGGAGCATGGTTGCAGTCGGATGCGTTTTGGCTGGGTTGGACTGGACAGTCTAACGAGACAGAATACGGTGAAGATCGGCGATGACGACGTAGGAGCGTGACGGCTGATGGTGTCCGGATTCTGTGGCGTGGAAGCACGTGGCGCATGCCTGAGGGGTGCGTGCTTCAACATGCAATGGCGCGGGGTTGATTCAAGATGGCGTACGCATGAGATCTTGAGTTCGACGGGGCGCGGGGTGGACTGATCATCTACCATGGAGTCATGTTGAAGGTGGAGCTGGAGTCTAACGATTCCACTCGGCTGATGGAGGGGCTACGGCATAAGCGCGGAGAGTCGAACCCTAGTCAGCGGGAAGGCGAGAAGCACGTTGTTTCAGACTGGAGCTCAGGGTTCGAGAGATACGTGGAACTCGGCATCGGTCTGGTATGACTGATGGTTATCTGCAGTGGGGCCTGAGATGGTGTGGGTTAGCGACCCTTGAGATCTTGGCCAAGATTGAGGATGCTCGACGCGGTAATAGCGGCGAGGTGTGCGGTAAGCACGTGACACGGCGACGGGACGAGGCACGGACGGTCGGATATGAGGTTTGACATGTGTGCAGGGGTTCTGAAGCAGTGTTGACGAGTACCAGGTTCGAGTTGGTGACTGGGTCTATCGGGATTGACATCAAGTGATGGACATGAGTCGGCCATGGAGAATCTGCGAAAGCGGTGATGAGACGGTTGTGAATTTGACTGGAGATGACTTAAGGCAACGGCGAAATTTCTTCAAGGTTTCAGAGATGCAGTCAACAATAGCGAGAATGATGAGTTCAGGTAACTCTTATTTGTGACACCTAATATGTGAGTTGTTCACTTTCACATGGATCAAGGTAAGATCGTTGTGTGATGGTGGTGGACGGATACTCCGGAGAGTTGGGAGCACATGACAAGAGTGAGGAAGAACTTAATTTTCGTGGGAGCATTGACTGTGGTGAAACAAGGAAGTAAGTACGGTTGCAGGTGGAGTCATATGGAGTCAAGGGAGTAGCAGCTGGGCTCATGATTAATGGTTCAAGTCCAGGTATACAAAGATTCGGCATGACGACTTCAAGATGGCGAAGGGCATATTCGCCAAGGTGGAGTTTGTTGGAATATATGTCGAATATGTGTACGAGTAGGGCTACGCTAGGACTTGTAATTAAACGGAAGGTTAGGTGTTTGAGTCGGACACGTGTAACCTGGCCTAATATATAAAGGCACCGGGAGTAGCCCAAATAGACACGACAAAATCTGGTAGGCTAGACACAAGATCACGAGGGGACGGTCCGGCGCCCGTGGCAGGGGCGGCCGGACCGGCGTGGCGTTGAGATCTGGTGCGTCTGTATTGCCTTGGCGGGCTTGTCGTCGATGGCGACTTGATAGCAGCAGGCGCGCAAGGGGAGCCGGCGGTTTGTGCCGGCGACCAAGGCGGCCGGTGCAACGGTATCGATGGGGAGGAGCGCCCATAGTCATGCCCCGCAGATGTAGGCGAGTTCGCCGAACTGCGTTACCAAATCTCGGTGTCGTGTTTTGCAGATTGCTTGTTCCTCGGTAGATCGACTAAGCGCCTACGGATTTATAACAGGATGTATCGACGCACCACGGTAGCAAAAAGCGCATGACAAGGTGCGCATGACAAGGTGCAGGGCAACCCGGCAAGTGCTCCTTTGCAACATGCATGAAACCAACTTGCGTACATTGTTATTGCCCTCATGGCAGCCGATCTGTGATAATTACATGACGGAATACAAGGACAAGTAGGACAGCATCCAGGCTGGAAAACCGGCCATCACGAGAGCGGGATGGCGGAGGGGATAGAACACAGCGCGACTAATCTGGCCATTTTCTGAAAGGAGTCAACGTGCTCAGTTCTTCTCTGTGCTTGGCGGAACGTTCGCGTCCGCCGGCACCCCGGAATGCGTGAGCAAATATCCTGCTTCCCTATGTGTCGCTGATCGCTGCGTGAGGGAAAAAAATATGGCGCGCGTCGGAGCGGACGTCCGCCAACATCCCATGTAGTATATTTTTGTAGAGTGATATAATAGGCAGTCATTGTGTACGTACTTCTTTTTTCCCGAAATGGATGGTGTACGTACACGATGATTGCAGAGAAAGTTCAGAGTGAGATGGTTACTCACACATGTTCACTAGTGGAAACACGGGCACTAGTCCCGGTTGGTAATACCCATTTGTTCCGTTTATGCAACCGGGACAACCGGGATGGGCAACCCGGAACAAATTCACCTGCCCCATTGGTCCCAGTTGCGCCAGGACCCGGGACAAATGGGACTGACCACGTGGCGAATCTGGCCAGGGGAGTTAGTCCCGATTCGTGTTAGGAACCAGGATGAATTCCTCCTCTGAAAAAGCAGCAATTTGGCCATTTTCTCTGCCGCGGCAGGGTTTTTTTTGTATTTTTTTTTGCAATTTACGATGCCTGCCTCGTAATCCCCAACCGGCCTCCCCTTCCCCAACCGCGTCCACTGGCCCACGTTTTTAATTAAGCCCACTGGCCACATTTTGTCAAAGGATCCACTGGCCCGCGTTTTTAATTAAGCCCACTGGCCACATTCGGTCAAAGGGCCCACTGGCCACGCGGGGTCAAAGGGGCCACTGGACGGCGACCTAGTGGTTGGCTCGCCCGTTTCCACGTCCCCACGTCTTTAAGTAAGACCATAACCGCAGCCGCGCGCGGTCAAAGGGCCCACTGACCAGCGACCCCAGTGGCCGCCTCGGCTTCCCCGCGCCTCCACTACCCCACGCGTGGCCACGAACGGTCACACCATGCCTCGGCTTCCTCCCTGCGCATTCATGGCCGCCTGCAACCGCCGCCACGTTCTCGCCGCCGGTTGGCATGCCAACCCCGCCCGGGTCCTTTTTAAAGGGCCCCCGCCGCCCCGTACACCCCGCACATCCCGCTCCCAGCACCTCAACCCTAGCCATGTCGCCCCGCCGCTGGTTCAAGCGCGCCAGGAACTAGCACGAGGCCGGGTCCTCCAGCGGCGCCAGCCAGAGAGGTGCCGGCGTTCCCCCGCCGCCGCAGGAGGAGTTCGGCTACGGTCCGGGCGGCATCCGGATCGGGCGCGGCCCGCGCGTCCCCGCACCACCTCCGGCCGCGCGCAACCCGCCGCCTCGCGCCCCACCAGGCAAAAGGCTCCACCGCTACGTGCGGAAGGAGGAGGCGACGTGGCACTAGGAGCACGCCACGCCGGTCTTCTGGCCGGACATCCACCTCCCGGACGGCTGGCACCTCAACCCCCAGAGGATCCCGGTGCCGCCGCCCCCGACCAATGAAGCTGCCCGCGAGGAGATTGACCGCCGGCGCGCGCTCCTGCCGGCCCGCCTCCTCAGGGACCGCGCCTACGCGCGGAGGTCCCCGAACTGGAACGTCTGGTTCCAGCGGGAACACGACGAGCGCCGCCACTCCTACTTCCCCACGCCCCCGGAGGAGACCGCCGACACCTACCCAGCACCGCCGCCCGGCAGCGAGCCGGAGGTGTGGTTCGAGGAGGACATCCTCGAGGACGAGGACGACCCCGAGCTCCAGGCCGGATTGGAGGCCGCCTACGAGGCCTCCCGCCGCTCCCTCGTCGAGGACGAGATTAAGCGGTGGGAGCAGGTCCTGGCCAGCGCGGCCGCCGACGCGATGCCGCCTCCTCCGCCGCCGGGGCCGTGGTGGCAGACGATGAACGCCGCCATGGAGGCGTCGGAGGAACAGCCGCCGCCACAGCCGCTGCCCCCCGACCTGGAGTACGGGATGAGCTGGGCCTGGACCGGCGGCGAATTGTCGCCGGAGAGCTGCCGCCGCCGCCACCGGCGAACGCGCCCCCGATGCCTCCGCAGCCACCGGCGAGCGCCCCCCAGCTGCCTGCCCACCTGTGGCAGCAGCCTCCCTACCACTGCATCTCGTCCGACGAGGAGGACTAGGCCGGCGCCGGCGCGCCCCCGGCCACCTATAGTACCTAGGCTACCCCCCCCATGAAACGGCTGGCCGCCTGTGGCCGCGCCGCCGCCCCCGATGCATGTAAGGACGGCCAATAGGGTCGTCGTCAAGAAACACGGCCGGCCGCCTGTGGACGCGCCCCCCCCCCCCCCCCCCCCCCGATGTAAGCACGGGTCTCCGGACCTTTTAATATATAAATGCATTCCCATCCAAAAACTCGTCCCCAGCCAATCTACGTCCTAGTTCAACCCCGCCGGCGGAACCAACACCGGCAGGATCTTAGTATCCATTCCCGCCGCTGGCAGGGCTTCGCCAAGGCTACACCGCTCGGTCCTGTGTGGTTGCTCGGCCTGGAGAGAGGGCCGAGATATTTATACAAATGAGCCTCTAGTCCCGGCCCGTGCCACCAACCGGGACTAGAGGTACCCCCTTTAGTCCCGGTTGGTGGCACGGGCCGGGACCAAAACGTATTTCAAAATTTGGTGCCACCCTGCGCGCCCAAATTTTTTAGCGCCCAAATTTGAAAATTGTTTAAGTATGCACATTAATAACTTCTATATACTTTCGAATTTGACAAAAATTTCAACCTGAGAAGTGCTTGAATTTGCATAACTAATTCAAATCCATTTTTTGTTTAACTAAATAATTATTCTAACTATTGAAACTATTAATTATTTTACTATTTGCATATAAACTTCTATATACAAGGCATCCGGGTGATTTGTATTCCGTCGCTGAACCTTTAAGAGGGATGTAGAACAAAACTATCGGACATATGATGGCGAATCAAAAGAACGGTCGGACGTATGCTGGCGAATCCGGATGATTTGTATTTGGTCGATGAACTGAATTATGTATCAAACCTTCAAGGGGGGATGTATAACACAACAATCGGTATCGCCAGCCTACAGCCCTGCCGTGGGAGAAACTTAATCAGATCAGGACACACCTTGCCTACCCTTTTTATTTTTGCTTGATTCAAGAGGACTTCTCTGCCGGCCACGCATCTCTACATTTCTATTCTTCTTACTACTTCCTCTGCGAGGTTCACTGTTGATAACATCGTTCTGAACCAGATTTTGCTGATGACTTTTTAGGATAGTGCTCAAGGAAGGTTTGTCATGCAGCTTTTCTTGCAAAATAAGCTCAACTTGCTCTAGGAGCTGATCATATTGGCTCTCCATGAATGCATGAGCTTCAACATTTTCTGCAGCCTTTGCTGCAACTTTATATAAACTTCGATAAAGAGAGTTGTACCTTTTTTACACGGAGAATTTGAGATCTTCGTCTACAACAGAAAAACCATAGTTCTCCTTCGAAGGTTCACTCTGAGCATCCTTTCGCCATCTTTTCGAAACATAGTGTGGTGGAATTTCTTTGATATTTCTGATCTCAAGAACCTTCAGTACATGGAAACATGGAAGACCTACATTTTCAAACTTCTTGCAGCTACAAACGACAATATATTCTGACGAGTCGAATCTAACAAAATGACCCCGACGCCTGTTTTTGACAGTTATCTCATACTCGGATATGGGCCAATTTCGCCACAGTTATAGACCACACAATCCAAGATCAGTTCAAATTCTAATATGAACATCTCAAACAGTGCTGAATTGTATGCATTAGCAGCTTGCCAAAGTAACCGCAGAGGTGCAACCCTCTGCGTCATTTGAACTCCAAGGTAGTCGGCTTGTTGTTCAGCTAGACGTTTCTCCTCCAAAAATTTATCATATCTGTTAAAGAAGTACCGAAGATCTATTTCTGTTCTAAGGATATCTGTCAGGATGGTATCTGTACTATCACTTTGAAGTGTGCCTGCAATATCTGCCTAAAGTTATCTCATACTCGGATATGGGTCATAGTTGTCAGCTTTTTACTGGTCAATTCAAATTACTGGTCAAACAGAACTATATGATCATGTATTCTACGTTTATTATTACACATCACCAACAAACGGAGGAGAGAGAAATAGAAAAGTGGGTGGGTGTGCCGCTGGTTGGGATAATAATGAAATCATGCTGGTCATAGTTGTCAGCTTTTTACCGGTCAATACAAATTACTGGTCAATGAGAACTATGATCATGTATTCCACGTTTATTATTACACATCACCAACAACATCCCTATCTAGTCTTCTGAATTTTCCCTTGCTTATGATTGCTTCGGCCGTAACCATGGAGCATCTTCATTATTTAACAGGATGGTGGGGTCAGCTTTCACTGTGAAGGGTGGAATTTCAACAAACTTATTATAATCTTCTGACATGTCTGTCGTGTCCTTGATTCCCACGATGTTTCTTTTCCCTGAAAGAACTATGTGACGCTTCGGCTCATCGTATGATGAATTTGTTTGCTTATTTTTTCTTTTTTTCGGTCTGGAGGACATGTCCTTCACATAGAAGACCTGAGCCACATCATTGGCTAGGACAAATGGTTCATCATTGTAACCAATATTGTTGAGATCCACTGTTGTCGTTCCATAAAGCGGGTCTACCTTTACCCCTTCTCCATTCAGGTTGGCCCATTTGCACTTGAACAAAGGGACCTTAAAAGAAGGTCCATAGTGAATTTCCCATATCTCCTCTATGTAACCATAGTATGTGTCATTTTTTCCATTCTCGTTTGTTGTATCAAAGCGGACACCACTGTTTTGGTTGGTGCTCTTATTATCTTGGGAGCTCGTGTAAAATGTATTCCCATTTATCTCGTACCCTTGAAAACTCCCAATAGTCGAAGATGGTGACCCTGCCAACATGTACAGCTGATCTTCAACAGTGGTGTCATTTATAAGATGTGTTTACAACCAACTTCCGAAAGTCTCCATGTGTTTGCGTTTAATCCATGAGTCATCCTTCCCCGGGTTTGTAGACCGTACAATATTCTTGTGTTCCTCGAGATACGTAGCCATGAACATAGAATTTTGTAGAACTGTGTAGTGTGCTTTGGTGAAAGAATGCCCGTCCCTAGGTATCATTGTTTTCTTTCCCAGCGTTCCTTTTCCCCTCAGTCTCCCCTCATGCCGCGATTCAGGAACACCAATTGTCTTAAGGTCAGGAATAAAGTCAACACAGAACCCAATGACCTCCTCTATTCCATAGCCCTTCGAGATGCTTCCTTCTGGCCTAGCACGGTTATGAACATATTTCTTCAAGACTCCCATGAACCTATCAAAGGGAAAACATATTGTGTAGAAATACCGGACCAAGAATATGAATCTCTTCACATAGGTGAACTAGGAGATGAGTCATAATGTTGAAGAAGGATGGTGGGAACACCAACTCAAAACTAACAAGACACTGGACCACATCCCTCTGTAATCTTGTCAGAATTTCTGGATCGATTACCTTCTGAGATATTGCGTTCATGAATGCACATAGCTTCACAATGGGTACTCGAACATTTTCCGGTAGAAGCCCCCTCAATGCAATCGGAAGCAACTGCGTCATAATCACGTGGCAGTCATGAGACTTCAGGTTTTGGAATTTTTTCTCTGCCATGTTTATTATCGCCTTTATATTCGACGAGAAGCCAGACGGAACCTTGATACTGTAAAGGACTTCAAAAAATATTTCCTTCTCTGCTTTAGTAAGAGCGTAGCTGCTTAAGTAATGGCGCCCTGTATCCGTGTGCTTGTTGCTTGGGTTTCATACGTTGCTGGTCCTCCCGTGCTTCTGGCGTATGTTTTGACTTCCCATACACGCCCAGGAAGCATAGCATATTGACGCAGAGATTCTTTGTCACGTGCATCACGTCGATCGAAGACCGGACCTCTAAAACTTTCCAATAGGGTAGCTCCCAAAATATAGATTTCTTCTTCCACATGGGTGCGCGCTTATCAGGGCCGTTCGGAACTGGTTGGCTGCCAGCAGCCTTACCAAAGATTACTTCTAGGTCCTTGACCATATCGAATATATCATGACCACTACGGAGCTCAGGCTTCTTCCGGTTATCTGCCTCACCTCTGAAATGCTTCCCTCCTTTCTTTCTTATGGGATACTTGGTCGGAAGAAATCTACGATGCCCCAGGTATACAAACTTTTTACATTTATCCAAATAAACATTGTTAGTCTTATCTAAACAGTGTGTGCATGCATTGTATCCCTTGTCTGTATGTCCGGAAATGTTACTAAGATCAGGCCAATCATTGATGGTTACGAAAAGCAACGTCCGCAGGTCAAATGGCTTTTGTTCGTTCTCATCCCACACATGTACACCTGGTTTGCCCCACAATTGTAAGAGTTCTTCCACTAATGGCCTTAGATACACATCAATGTCGTTGCCAGGTTTCCTCGGGCCTTGGATGAGAACTGGCATCATAATGAACTTGCGCTTCATGCACAACCAAGGAGGAAGGTTGTACATACATAGAGTTACGGGCCAGGTGCTATGACTGGAGCTCTGCTCCCCAAAAGGATTAAAGCCATCTGTACTTAGACCAAACCATAACTTTCTCGCCTCTCGTGTAAAGTCCGGGAAGTCTCTCTCGATCTTTCTCCACTGCGGTCCATCGGCGGGGTGTCTCAACTTTCCGTCTTTCTTACGGTCTTCTTTGTACCATCGCAACAACCTAGCATGCTCTTTGTTTCTAAACATACGTTTCAACCGTGGTATTATAGGAGCATACCACATCACCTTAGCAGGAACCCTCTTACGGGGCGGGCGGGGGGGGGGGGGGGGGGGGGGGGGGCTCGCCGTCAACATCACCAGGGTCATCTGCTCTGATCTTATACCGCAGTGCAGTGCATACCGGACATTCATCCAAATTCTCGTACTTCTCACCGCGGTAGAGGATGCAGTCATTAATGCATGCATGTATCTTCTGCACATCTAATCGTAGAGGGCAGAGAGCTTTCTTTGCTTCGTACGTACTCTCCGGCAATTCGTTATCCTTTGGAATTTTGGCTTCATTAGTTGAAGTAAACTCTCAAATGCCTTGTCAGTCACACCGTTCTGTGCCTTCCATTTCAGCAACTCCAGTGTGGTACCGAGCTTTGTGCTACCATCTTCGCAATTTGGGTACAACAACTTTTTGTGATCCTGTAACATGTTGTCCAGCTTCAACCTCTCTAATTTATTTTCACAGTCTTCCCTTGCTTCAGCAATAACTCAGCCAAGATCATCATCGGGCTCTTTTGATGCCTGTTCTTGATCACCTCCTTCTTCTGCATTCTCTTCCATTGCAGTATCGTCGTATTCAGGGAACAAAGGATCTTCTTCTTCTTCTTCATCGTCTTCAATCACAACCCCTCTTTCTCTATGCTTGGTCCAGCAATTATAGCTGGGCATGAAACCTCTCTGAAGTAGATGGCCGTGAAGGATTCTTTCGGAAGAGTGCTCTCTGACGTTCCGACAATCAACACATGGGCAACACATGAAGCCATTATCTTTGTTCGCCTGAGCTACAGCAATAAATGCATTCAGGCCTGCCATATACTCGGAAGTGCGTCGGTCACCGTACATCCATTGCTGCCGTGCATCCATCTGCATCGTATAATTAAGTTTATCAAAATACATTACAATAACATATTAATACAGAAATGACCACAGTACATCGACAAATATTACTTTTTTATGTATCAGTTACAGATGAAAAAGATAAGTTTGTTAACCTCGGTCGAAGATACCATTTTCAGTGAGCTTATGTGTGGCTCGGGAATTTCGTCGAACACCTCGTGTGCATAGTAAAATAAAACACACTAACACCCACCTCTCTCACACCTCCAAGCAAAAAAAATTATGGAAGGGGGGGGGCTGGGGCAGTATATATAGGAGAAGGGGGACATTGGTCCTAGTTCGTGGCCTGAACCGGGACCAATGCCCATGCGCGTGCCACGTGGCCTGGGGCTAGGCATTGGTCCCGGTCCGTGGCACGAACCGGGACCAATATCTCCCCACAAACCGGGACCAATGCCCCCAGGCGATTTCTGTTGCCCCGGCACACAAACCGGGACCAATGCATAGCATTTGTCCCGGTTTGGTTGCAACCGGGACAGGTGCCCCCTGGCCCCTGGACGAAAGGGGTTGTTTCCACTAGTGGTTTTACCCCACAATATTTTTTTCAGAGGTGGCCGTACCCAATATTATCACAATTAACACTACACACATATACAAGATAAAGAAATAGGGAAAAAGGAAAAAATAAAATACAGCGATGCTATGGACGAAGGTGAGGCCGGGAACGATGGTGTCGGCGGCACGGGCTCATGCGAAGGCGCGGACGACGAAAGTTAGCTTTGAAAGCGTGTAGGGATCGAGGCGACGACAACAACGGCCAAGCTAGGGAGGAGGGCGAGTTTGTACAAATTTGAGGAAGCAGACGCAAGCTGACGTAACCATCGCCGCGCCTCCAAGCACGACCGCCTTAGATAGGTCCGAATGTCGTAGGAGAAATGATGGGTCAGAGCTATCCTTTACCACTTTAAAAGTTTTTTTAACGAGCCAAAAGACTTGCCATTTTCATTAATTAAGAAGAATAGAGATTGCCGGTTAATTAACGGTTAATCGGCCAAAAATAGTATAAATTCCATCGCTAAATGTCATGGAACACGACGTCGCGAGGGCCCAAACGACCACCCTGACTAACAAGAGAAAACCGCGGTAAGCAGGCAACCAGGGGCGATGAGTGAGGCCACACTCGGGACGAGTCTTGTGGTGCCTACGGGGAGATCCGCGGGCGCTCCTACGTTAATCAAGGAAGACCTTGAGGATGGCGAGATCGACGAACGCATCTCCCTCGACAGATCGGGGGAAGGTGGGTCGGCTAGATCTCATCGTGTTGGGGGCCGTTTTTGGGCCCTTAATGATCTGGATTCGAACTGTTCGGATGAAAAAGATGACGCGGCGGATCAGGTGTGTGATTCCTATTTTCTTCAATGTAAGACCCCCCGATTCCGTAGAGGATTCTGCCTTGTCTTCTCGCAGGAGCAAGATCGACAGGAAAATTGAGAAACGGCGACAGCAAAGATCATGCGCGCTCGAATGCCTTTCACCGGTCTCATCGGGATCATCCACGACAATGAAGAAACAAACTGCTAAGGTATTCAAACTGCCACCTTTCCCCCCTTCCATTTTTTCGATCGACGATTCAGCCTTCCCGTGGGTGGAAGTGCGTCGTCGGCGAGGATCGGCTACGATCACGGATTCGAATTCAAAACGGATGAGCCTCAACGGTGTTCAGAGCCCCTGTGGGCCTGCCACGCGTCCGGGCCCGATCCACGAGAAGTCTAGCCGCATGAGCCATGCAAATCTCGGTCGGACGTGTGCTCGATCGAAAGTACCGTATGAAAACAGACTACGAAACCTGCTAGGGTTCGCTTGGAATCGTTCAGCCGCCGCAGGGTTTTCTCAGTGCACTCGTATGGCGAACAGAGGTGGAGGGAGGGCTGGTGATTATGCTCCTGCTGGCCGTGGAGATCTGCAACCACGGGTTTTCGAGACCGGGGAGACTAGCGGGGCAGCTGATCGGGCTGCGCAGCCGGTCATGGCAGCTGCTGGTCAGGCGCCGATGGCGGCGGGACAAGCACCGGTTCTGGGTACTACGCTGGGCAAGGCCAAGCTGTATTTGCATTTAACGCTGGGCGTGGCCAACATCAATTCAGGGGTGCTCATCACCATGGAGGCTTTCGGGGAAGACAACGGTACGAAAACCAGGGTCGTGGTCCGCTCGGTAAAGGTCGTGGTGGCTACCAGGGGTATCGTCAATATCCGCGGCAAGGCACAGCAAGGTACCTGCCTGTAGGTATGGTGCAGGTGGCTAGAGGTGGAGAGCAGCAATCTATGCAGCAGCAGGGGCCTGCGGTGGGGGCTCAACAAGTTGGGGCGGGTACTGCTGATGTACCTGTACGTGCTGAAGAACGTGTCACGGCTGAGCAAGTAGCGGTGGCTGTGGCGGGGGCTATACCAAAAAAGAAAAAAGTGGATAAGATGAAGTGCTTTTGATGGGGTGTTGCTGGACACCTCCTGAATGACTGCCTGGCGCCAGTTTGGGATATCTGTCAGTCGGTGGATCATATCACCAACAATTGTCCTCTTCTCGCCAAAACCACACCTGATCATGTATGGCTATGCTCATGACGAATTGACGTTCTTTGGTATGCCATTGTCAGATCATTAAAAGCCCACGGTGGTAAATGTGAAGATGGCCTCCATTGTGGTTTCGAAGGGAGAGATGTCTATCCCCCAGATTATTACTCAGTTACAGAGATTGGTTCCCACTGAAAATTACATTTGGCGTGTATCTCAGGAGGGGCAGAATGTGTTTAAAGTTCAATTCCCATCGAAATTGGACTTGGATAGACTGAAAGTGTTCGGAGCATATAGGGTTCCTAGGAGCACTTGTGAGATTGTGTTTGATTCTTGGACAGAGAAGATTGAGCCTTTAGAAACACTACGGGAGTTTTGGGTTCGAGTTTCGGGCATCCCAGAAGATCGCTTGGGAGATTTCTTGGCTCTTTGGTCTGTGGGATTTCTGCTTGGGAAAACATCAAAAATTGATATGGTTTTTACCCGGAAGCATGGTGTGCTTCGTATTAGGGTGGGATGCCTTGAATACACTAAGATTCCTCAAAGCCACCCTCTCTTCATAAAAGACGGGATATATGATCTCTCTTTCGAGGTACAGGGGGAAGAGAAGACGGTGGACGGGGATGTATTGATGGCATAATTAAATGGTGAAGATGATGGAGATGATGACATTCTGGATGACTTTACTGATGCTCTAGCTAACACTTCTCTCAACAATCCTACTGGTAACACTAGTGATACCAAGGTGGATGAACAAATGATGGACACACATCACACCACTGCTAATGGGCCGAGTGGCTCGAATGTTCAGAGGACGGGTGTGCTTTTTTCTCCGTTGGTTCTGAAGTCAATGGAGCATACGAGGAGGGAGTTGCAGGCTATCTACAGTCCAGTACATGATTTGGTGGTGCATGGGCATGACCAACAACAGGTGCATTCTCTGCCGGAGGAGGCTGCCGTGGCGCAACACACTCTTCTGCCGCACTCACTGGCCACTACCGCAAAACTGCAACAATCTCCTCTGCCGCGGGTGTCGTCTGGGAGTTTGTCTGCTGAAAACGCTCTGCCGTCTACGCGTTTTGCGGCTGAAATCGCTGCCGGGCAGCGCTCGCAGGCTGGTTCTCTGCCACAACCTACTAATGACCAGGTGCAGTGTGCCGTCACTCTGCCGCAGGAGCAACGTAGGGAGAAGGTAGCAGGGGGTATGAGGAGTGTTTCTTCGGCGCCCAGCTTGTCTGTACTAAAGGAGGACCTATCGGCTAAGGGGACTTCGATCGTGGGGGTACAGTATGTGACGGGGGGATGATAACCCGGTAGGCCAAACTCCAAGGAGTAACCCGGCCCAAAGGACGGTGCGCAGGATCCGGCAAAGGATAAGGAAGCTTGTAGAGGCCCAAGTTTGTAGGCCCAGCAACCCGGGTTGTGGGTTATTGTAAAGGAAATCTAGGGTTTGTGCGCCGTGTCCGGGTAGGATCCAGTGTGCGCCTTGGGGAATAAGCCAGGGGGTACGGGTGCTTTATAAACCGACCCCCAGGTCTAGTTTTAGACAGAAAATCTTAGAACCCTAGCAATAGCGCTTGATATCGAGCATCTAGTGTAATCCTAGAATTGAGTTGTTATATCAAGATCGGAGACTCGGAGACTTTGATTGCCGGCTACCAGATCGAATTGCACCATGTTTTCCTCTGAGCTAAACCCTCTCCCAAATACTTGTGTCGTCTTGCCCCAAGATCAGTTACCCCCGGTAACATCTGCCGTGATTATCCCACGACAGTTGGCGCCCACCGTGGGGCCTGCGTCCAAAGGTGTTTACATCACGGGAGAAGCTCGGAAGGGCATGGAGAATCTTGTCATCGGCGAAGTCTACATCGACCACGAAGGAGAAAAGATGGTGGACGATTCCGGCTGGGGGCCGGAGTCGGATCACCTCGAATCCGGATCCGTCGTGACAATCAGCCGGATCAGCGTCTTCATTGGTATGGTATGTACTTCCAATTCGATCCCTGACAACGTTGGATCTGATTCTATGCCAGGAAAAGCCACGTCTATCCGATCAGATGATGAAGAATCGATTGGACCGACACATCCGGCAGAAGAACCCATCGCGGAGTGGGAACAGCCGGAGGAGCCGGCATGGACCCCACGCGACCGGGCCGAAAGAGAAGATGATACCGGGTCTATCCTGGATCTACTGGAAAACCGGTATGAGGAGAACGATGAGGAAGAACAGCATGAATTTACACCGGATATCGTACGCCGAGTTGCAGTCTATGCGGCCCCCGCGGCCAACCAAGGAAACACAACCGCGGCATCAGTCGGGGCGGCTCAGGCAGTGGCCCAGCGACAGGGCGCGGCCAACGGAGACCCGGTCTTGGCCCGGGTTGATGGAGAGTCGGCGTCAGTAACCAGCAGAGCAGCGGATGAGGAATTGCATGCAAATACGTTCGGATTCTTAGAAAACCGGACACCAGGGGCGGGTCCTTCGAACCCGCGCCACCCGGCCTTATTCGATAATAATCTGATTCTAGACCCCACGGTTCTCGCAACGGTTATCACTCCGGAAAACGCAGCGGAACGCGTCAGGGATCTGGATGTGGCTCGTCGTGCACTGGAACAGCAAAGAAGGCAGGTAGAGGCAGAAAGGCAAGGGATGGCCACGCGGCAGCGTGAGCTAGATGCGTTGGAAACCCGGCTCCGAGAGGAAACGTCTAGAATACATCAAAGGCACCACACCAGGTTACCAGCAATGGGCGGGGTTATTAATCCGGCTAATTTATTTGTTACACCTCAGGACCAGCCGATACCAGGGGTGAACCAGGGAACCGCACCCCAACAGGTGACAGCAGCGACACATCCGGCGAATGAGCGGACCGGGTTACCCCCACCACAAACTAGAGTCACAACCGGCAACGATCTACCACCACCGCCACCATCACGGTTCCGCACACCAGCCGGCCACTACAATAACCCCATGGACAATGTATATGCAGCGACACTCGCGTTGAATCAAATCCCCGTGGGAGAGTCGCCCCATGCAGAGAAGACTCGGCAAGCCATCGATCTGTTGCACACTGCGGTGGCACAGCAAGCCAATTATCCGGATCACAGAAGCGGTATGCACGGGACGCCATACGTCAGTCAACAGCAAGGGAATATCCAAACAAGTTCAGCGCGACGGAGGGAAGAGCAGCAGCAAATGCCGCCTCCTCCCCGCGCTCAGGCAGCATCAGCAGCACAGGCCGTCGTGGACAGTTCTAGGGCTCGGAGGGCCGCGGCCGGGTCTGCAGCGCATGGACTCCCCGCAGCATCGCGCCCAGCCGCGCCCCCCGCGGTATCACACGTTTCTAGGGCCAGGCCGGCCTCAACCGTTCTTGCGGGGCCTAAGTGTCTCTCGGACAGTATCAGAGATGAACCTTACCCGGAAAAATTCAAAGAGCCAGGGAAAGTAGTGAATTATGAGCCAACTATGGATCCCGAAACATGGCTAAGCAGTTACGAGATGGCAATGTCAATTCGCAACGCGTCCGAGAACCTCCAAGCCAAGTTCATGTACCTGATGATGTCGGAAGGAGCAGCAAAGTTGTGGTTCACCAATTTGCTGGAAGGATCGATCAAGTCCTGGGAGGAATTGAAAACCGCGTTTGTTAAGCACTTTCATGGGACCTGCAGGAAATTATTCACTATTGATGATCTAGAGCGATGCGTCCAGAAGAAGGGAGAATCGGCGCGTAGTTGGGTGCGCCGGGTTATGGAGATACTTCACTCATCCACGGATATCCAGCCCAAGGATGCACTACAGGCCATGGCAAAAACATGCAAGTATATACCTTTAGTGCAAAAGTTAACTCGCATGAAGTCCAGTCGAAATGCGTCGGAAGTTACAATGGGAGAATTGATGGATGCGTGCAACAAACACGCTGCGACAGATACTACAGAAGAAGAAGCTGATGACAAGAAGGTAAAAGCAAACACAAGCAATAACGGAAGAACCGGCAATGGATCAGCATCAGGTAATAACGGAAATAGCCAGAACAAGCGCCCGTTCGAAGGAGGCTTCGAGTTTGTCGCCAACACAGAAGCCGGGTCTTCGAGGCCCAGAGCAGAAGGAAATTTCAACGGAGGTAACCACAATGGAGGAAACTATCAAGGTCCACCAAGGCCGGGTAACAATTGGGACATATTCAGGATGGCATGCCCGAAGCACAGCAGGAATGGCAGGCCAGCTAACCACTCCCTAGAACAGTGTGCCGATTTACAAAGATGGAAGAATGAGGAAGTGCACAGGGCTATGCGAGGTGCAGGACGGGGAGGAGGACCGGGTCCAGGGGCAAACCCGGGCAACAGCCCACCCCCAGCCGGTAATCCGGCGGCTGGAAATCAAGGTAATAACCAAGGGGGGGCAGGAGGTTTCCAGGCTAACCCCAAACAATTGGGTCAGTATCATGTGCATACCACAGGAGGCTCTAGCAAGGACAAAAAGATACTGAAGCAAGCGGTCAACTCAGTTTCGTTAGCTGTCCCGAGGTACTTGAGATGGTCAGAACAGGAGGTAACATGGAGCAGAAGGGATCACCCAGAAAGAGTGGAGCACCCAGGAGTCTTGGCACTAGTAGTCGCACCGCAAGTCAATGGGTACGAACTGAAAAAGGTTTTAATGGATGGTGGAAGCAGCATCAATATACTGTATTGGGAAACCTTCCTACGCATGGGTCTCAAGGAATCTCAGCTGCAAAAAAGCTCAACAGTTTTTCATGGGATAGTGCCGGGTCATTCAGCATGCCCCGAGGGAAAAATCGCATTGGAGGTAGCCTTTGGAGAGTCAAAGGATAACTATCGAATCGAGTGGCTTACCTTTGAGGTAGTCAAATTGCGCAGCCCTTATCACGCGTTATTTGGAAGGCCGGCTTATGCCAAATTCATGGCTAGGCCGTGTTACGTATATCTACAGCTAAAAATCCCGGGTCCCAAGAAGACCATTACCATACATGGAAACCGAGACATAGCAGCTGAATGCGACGAAGGAGATGCAGCAATGGCCGAGCAGGCCTGTAGAAAAGAAGAACTCAAGCAGTACCGGTCTCAAGCAGACCCGGAGGGTAGAGCCACATCAAAAAGGCCGAGTACTGAAGGCGAACGAGCAAAATCCAAGGTAACACAAGATGCTAAAATGGTGGCTTTTGTCAAGGATGACCCCTCCAAACAATCCGCCACAGAAGAAGAAGCTGCACGATCACTCACAACCGGCCATGTCATGGAAACACCTTACCCGGGTTGGCTAGCAAGCCCGGTACTCGTCATGAAAAAGTCTAACGTGTGGAGAATGTGCACCGGTCACGCCAGTTCGGGACCGGTGTCCACGAAGAACTAAACAATGTAACGGGCAGCAGGTTTCAAACGCGCTCTTTTCCTACCCAGGGTACCTAAGGGGACTGGAAGGTTTTTAATGAGGCGGCCTGCTGATCCAAACTTTCTCGCAGCAATAAAGAGATGGTTATCAAGTCCTATTTCGTTACAGCCTGATTACAAGTAAGTAGTATCCACGTGGTATCAGTATTTCCGTATCATTAAGAATGTTGAGTATATACAGGTCTCGGGGGCTGGCGGCTCAAGTAGCCCAGCTAGCAACCCAAAAGATCCGGCCTTGATGCCTATAAGTTATAAGGGCCGATTATTCGCAAACGAGTACGGCTGCAATCTTATAACTGGACAAAGGAGCCAAATTTTCTTGACTTTTCTTACTTAAGCTCGATGTGACTCGCACTAAAGTGGCATGATTCGTTCGATTACGATTATAATCAGCCATGAAGCCCAATGGGACTTGCCTGACACTGTTCTCGTATGGATGTAACAACATGGTATCCACGCGAAAGCCGGCTTACAGTACAAGATAGTCAAAAGGGTCATCTAAACCACAAGTTTATGCAGAGTACAAGGCTAAAAGCCGGAAACTCAACAACTATCAAGCATAACTTCAGTATTCACACGGAATGGCTTTAGGCTTGCGACTCGGTAAAAAATAATTTGTTCTCTGAGAAAGGCCACACCCCCATGACTCGGACTTTGGGTCCTGGGACTGGGGACTTCGAAACAGAAACAAACTACTTGGCTATCGCAGTTCGAAAAACCTCACCATCCGAGTCTTGGGGACTTAAAGAAAAAGTCCACGTATCAAAGCCCCTGGTACTCGTAAAACCGAGTCTTACGAAGGGTGCCAAAATAGAGAATCGGGTATCGAGAAAAAGTTCAAAGAATAGGCAAGCAATACGGTTATCAAAAGGCCAGGAAAGCCGCAAAGTATATCACGGACTAAAAGTACGTTACAAGGTACGACGTCGGTATCAGGGGTGCACAGGCGCACCATCAAAAGCATAACAGTGTGAATACAAAGCATTACAAGGTATTATGATAGTACTGCCCTATTCGGCCTCCTAAGTACGGCCTTCCGGGTCTGAGTCCTGGGTTTGCTGCTTAGCCTTCCCGGCACCCTTACCCGGACTCATTGCATCAGGGCGGACTGGCGGAGGGACGGCTGGTGTAGAGGCAGACGGGCCCGATCCTAACTCGGACTCTCTCTTCGCAGTCGCCTCCCTCTTCCTGGCCGAGCTAGAAACTCACTTCTCCAAGATATCAAAAGGCGGGGGCGCTTCCTCCGTAATAACTTTGCCATCAGCGTCGTATGCACTCATAATCGTATTTAGATCCAAGCTATCGGCCAAAGTGGTAGCTGAGGGGCGCACTGCGGCTTGTATGGCTTTGAAATCCTTGGGTGTAAATTTGGAACCGTCAGCCTTGAATTCGGGAAACCCGGATGTTACCTTTGCCGGGTCAAGCTTTGGAAAGAAAGCCTTGGCCAGAGTAAAAGCCCGGGTCATTCCAATTCGGCATGATGAGCGTTTCCAGATTTCAATCCACCCAGGCACAGTGGAGCAGGCTTGAACGAGATTCTCTTCACCCGGATATACTTCCGTAGGCCACTTCACAGCATCCAATATAAATTTTGTTCCGGCAAAGAAAGTCCGGAGCACAGTCTTGAGGGTTTTAGCCTTGACAAGGGCATTTTCCTCTGGGGCCGCAAGGTTGGCACCTGCAGTCGTAACAAAAGAAAGAGCGTATCAGTAATCCCGAGTCTGTTATAATAAAGCAAAGACATGAAGCCAATCGACAGCAGAAAACTTACTGAGCAAGATCTGATAAGTATCGGAGACCTGGTCCGATAGTTTCTTCAGTTCGGTCTGAGCGGCATTGCACTTCTTCTTGTATTTGGAAACATCTTTCTTCAAGATCTTCATGTCATCCTCAAGGATTTCCCTTCGTTTCATCTCGGCAAGAAGAAGTTGTTCGGTTTTCAGTAAAGTTTCATCAGACCGGGTTATCTGTGCCTGTAAGTAGCAAGGAATGCTAGTATTAGTTGGATTGTATGGAAAGCTGAATGTGGCGTAAAGTACCAAGCATCACTTTTGCAAGTCATACTTGGAACTTGGGGACTAGGTATGCAATATGAGATACAAAATGTCCTCACCTGGTGCTCTGCAGCCATGCGCTCCAAGATCTGGCTCTCCGAAGTCTTCATAGTGAGGAGAGTGTTCATCAACTGATCGAAAGTGTCTTTACTCGTATCAGAAGACCCGGGGCCTTGGAAATTCCGGGAAGGAGCTTTATTCTTAGTAGGAGGCGGAACCCGGGTCATTTGTGTGTCGGAATCCGATGCTCCTTCTTCTGCACCCAAGACGGTGGTTTTGTTCTTCTTGCTTGCATGGGAAGCAATTGGATACTCGGCTCCTTGTGTGTCCGGGTTTGGCGGCGACGCTTGTTTTTCACCGCTGGATGCGGCTGTAGTCTTATCAGCTGGGCTCCCCTTACCCGGGCCCTCGGTCCCCGTTTCCTCTTGATCGCTGATAACGACCGTGGCCCTATAAGATGTTGTCAGTGAGTAGCTGAATGCACAGTCAAGAAAGGGTGATGAAATATGGTGGAACATCAGGAAGGGGATCTTACCCGGTATTCACCGCAAAGTCACAGGGAAATCCATCGCTGGACTCGGGAGAAGCTGGAAATTATCAAGTTAGATGTCATATGGGAATGATTTAAAGAGAATGTTTTGACCCAGAAAAGATAGGGTAATTACCAGCCCGCCGCGGGGGGGGGGGGGGGTCGATGAAATACCCGGGTTAAGGGCATCATCACCCGGGTGATTTCGAGTTGACCTACGCTTGGTTATGGGCGACTCCTTCAAGAACGGCCAGTGGGATAACGTCAAGGTAGCTCAAGTATATCATTAAAGTAATGCGAGTTGAATGCGAGGAGGAGATATGAAACCTTGGAGGTGGCCTCTTGAGTCTTTCTTTTGGATCCGACATTGATTGTCGGCTCCAGTTCTTCCTCGTCGCTGGCAGATTCTACTTTGCCATCGGAGTTTTCTTCCTCGTCATCTTCTTGTTCTGGATATCATCAAAGTTATGGTTGGAAATGAAGGGGTTATGGTGAGATCAAGGGAACCAAATAAAATCCGGAGAGTACCTTCGTCCGAGTTAACAGTTTCTTGCTCCTCTGGACTTTCGGAGCTAGGGGAGGTATTGGTTTTCCAAAAATCATCATCAGCCTGAAAAGTGTTAGCATAAGGGTTATTAACTGCATTGAGTGGAAAGAGCAAAGGTAAAGGCATCAAAGTCGGGTTTTCACCTTGGGGGCTGGGTTCTCAAGTGTGAAGGGCTCTAACCCGGATATATTCCGGATTACCTCGAGCTTTTCGGTCAGAAAGCCCTTGATGGTTTTATGAGTATCACCAGCTGCGAAGATGTTGTCGGAGTACCGGAGCGGGTCTGTAGATTGCCCTGAGTACTCGCACATTAGCTTTGTGCGGATGGAGTTGGGTTGAATCCGGAAATCTACCCAAGTCTTCACCAGGTTGAGCCCGATGAGGCCTTGGGCTGTGAGAGTGGTGATTTTGGCTAAAAGAGGTTGAATTGCCTCCTTGTCCGAGTCAGGGGCAAAGGCACTAAATTTATCAGAGATGTCAAGAAGACCCTCTGAGTAACCCGGCAGCTTCCTTTGGCCGGGTGGGGAGGTGTCTTGGCAGTAGAAGTAGGAGAGCTGCCAGTGCTTGACATGGGAATTAAGGGTGAGGGGTGGCATCAGAGAATTCTTGCGGCGCTGGATGGAAACCCCGCCGCAAGCGAGAAGCGCCCCGTCACCGCTCTCGCGGCACGGTTTGCATTGAAAAAGCTCGATGAAAAGAGCTAGACTTGGCGAAGTGCACAAGTATGATTCGGAAAGGACTATGAAGTGGGAGATGTTGAGAACAGAATTAGGCCCGATATCAAAGACGCGAAGACCGTAATGATTCAAAACATCACGGAAAAACGGGTGACCCGGCGGGCGGAAGCCCCGGGTCACATGTTCCACAAAGCAAATTACCTCGCCTTTTGTCGGGGTGGGCCGGATCTCCTTACCCGGCACTCTCCATTGGATATCCTCTTGAGGAGGAAGGACTCCCAGCTCCACTAGCTCCTCCAACTTGGATTTGGTGACTGTAGACCGCGCCCAGTTGGCGGATATGGAGTTGGCGGCTTTAACTTTGGTTGGAGTTTTCCCCTGCTTTTTGGGAGCCATGTGGTTGACCTGCAAAATACAAAGTAAAAGGATAAGAGGACTAAGACCCGGAAGTTGTGAGCCGGCCGAGTATCGGTGGGGTAATATTGAGACATGAAAAATTGCGTGTAACCCGGGTGTTGGCTCACCGAGTAAAGTTCGAAATTGTCCGGGTATCAAGTATTATGACGAAAATTATGGAGATCTAAGTGTTGAAGGGGTTCTTTGGGGATGAAGGATGGCCGCATAGGCACTTAACGCGAATAAAAGGAACTGAAAGGGGGAGTCCGGCCGGGTGATTGAGGCCAAGGCGGAAATTTTGAGTGGATCGGGCCCAGATTGGGAATCTTATCTTCGGATTTGTGGCGAAATTAGTACTTGCAGGTAGTAGGAGAATGGATTGGAATCCATAACTTATCTATTATGCGAGCTGGAAAGAATGTTAGCAACTTAATTCGGCATGGCCGAGGAATCGTTGGCGGGTCGATTTGGATCTAATCTAAGGTGAAATCAAAAAGTGCAAGGGCGAATTAATGGACGCAAGTGGCTTACCGGAGGAGATCTGAGCGAGGCTTTGCGGAGGCAGATGGCGCAAGCCTGGTGTCCCTTCGCGGTCCTTGACGGGCCGGATGGGGATTCGCCGGCGGATTTTGGCGGCGGCGCGGGGCGAGTCGTGGCGGAGCGCAGCCTCCGGCCAATGGGCTCCGGTGATGCGCGCGGGATTTCCGTGGTGGTGCTCAGTGAGAGTGAGCTTAGAAGGAGAAAGGAAGCGGAATGGGGGAAATGAGCCGTTAGGGTTCGGGTTACCCCCAAGGAGCTTATTTATAGTATAAGTGGGTAAGCCCGGTTCGGTGAGTGGGGGGCGGGAGTTGCGGAGGTAAACGGCTATTTATTTAAGTTTCTGCGAGATATGCGCCAAATATTGAGCAAGGCATCTGGATAAAAGAGAGAAGGGAATCCATCCCGTGATATCAGGATCGATTATCGAGTATGGAATTAGGGTTTAGACCTGGAAAATTAAAGGTGCTTGGGGGAAAAACCCGGGTTACTACATGGCCGCCGTGGAGTAAGGCCTAGTTGAATATCAGAGCATCTTAACCCGGCCTCCATATGCCTGTATGTTTGATATCTTTGCAGGGAATAGCAAGCGCTTCAAGGAGGATCCATGAAGCCCAGGCTATTCTGGGGACTACTGACGGGGGGATGATAACCCGGTAGGCCAAACTCCAAGGAGTAACCCGGCCCAAAGGACGGTGCGCAGGATCCGGCAAAGGATAAGGAAGCTTGTAGAGGCCCAAGTTTGTAGGCCCAGCAACCCGGGTTGTGGGTTATTGTAAAGGAAAGCTAGGGTTTGTGCGCCGTGTCCGGGTAGGATCCAGGGTGCGACTTGGGGAATAAGCCAGGGGGTACGGGTGCTTTATAAACCGACCCCCAGGTCTAGTTTTAGACAGAAAATCTTAGAACCCTAGCAATAGCGCTTGATATCGATCATCCAGTGTAATCCTAGAATTGAGTTGTTATATCAAGATCGGAGACTCGGCGACTTTGATTGCCGGCTACCAGATCGAATTGCACCATGTTTTCCTCTGAGCTAAACCCTCTCCCAAATACCTGTGTCGTCTTGCCCCAAGATCAGTTACCCCCGGTAACATCTGCCGTGATTATCCCACGACAGTATGCGTGTCGGGTGGCTTCACTGGGCACTACACGGACGCTACCTGAGGCGTCTTTGCAGCAGAAGATTGTTCTCGAGAGGCAGAAGGTGGTGATGTGCGCTGATGGTGTGAACCAGGGCGTGGGTGTTGCACACGGTGGTGGGCCTTCTACTCCACGTTTAAACTCTTATGTTGATGGGGGTTTTGGTGCTGCTTCTGTGTCTACACCGAACGCCAAAAATGGTCGGCCTTCTAAGGAGGAGGTGGTGGCGTTTGGGGGAGTTCCGGAGCCAGGGAGTGCGGGGCTGCGAGCTAGTGCACGGCTGCATGCACTGCCAGACGCCGACACGCCTATCTCGGAGAGAGCTGCACGGCTTGCGGCTAAACGCGACATCGACTTTTCAGGTACACCATTAAGATCTTTTACCCGTATGTCTAATGATCATATTGTTGATTTTGCATCTAGGATAGGGGTCTCTTTTGGTAATAATGCACCTGAAGTTAATTCTGATGTTAATTTTATTAAGAATTTAGAAACCTCGAGGCAACTGGTTTTTCTAGAAAACGATCTTAAAACAAACAATTCCACGGATGCTAATGAATTAGTCCAACGGATATTATCATCACTGGATGAAGATGTTCATGTTGTTGACGAAGAGGGCTTGGGAGATTCGTTGAATCTATCTCAAGGTGTGAAAGTCAGGCAATCCCGTAGAAAGAAGAAAAGTGGGTCCTCTAAACCGAAAAGAAGAAGAAGTAGGTTGATATCTCTAGTTCAAAAAAATTAATAATGAAAGGAGCCTTTTGGAACACGGATGGTTTCGGTGACCTGGCAAAGCACTTAGCTGTTAATGAGATGGTTAGAGAGTTGAATCTCGATCAACGTTACTATTGGTTCTGGAAACTGGTAGGTCTAGTTTCGAGCAACGACTACTATCTCATCTTTCGGGGGGGTCGACATTTCTATTGGTACTGCTTACCACCTCATGGGAGGTCGGGGGGGGATTTTAGTTGGTTTTAATAATGATATGATTACTGTTCAGACGGTTGTAGCGGGTGAATTCTTCGTTAAATCTCATGTGCGCACAAAGGGCGATGGTTTCTTTTGGACGTTAATAGTTGTTTATGGGGGTGCTCAAGATGATAAAAAAAACCGTGTTTTTGTCGGAATTAGTACGAATTTGTGATAATGAGACTCGACCTATTTTGGTAGGTGGAGATTTCAATATTATGAGGAGACCTGATGAGAAGAGTAATCATAATTTTAATACACGTTGGCCATCGATCTTTAATGAAATTATTGATAGTTTGGATCTCAAGGAGTTAGAGATGTCGGGGAGGCAGTACACTTGGGTTAGTAGATGAGAGAATACTACTTTTGAGAAGTTAGATCAGATACTAGCAAGTGTAGAGTGGGAACAGAAATTTCCTCTGGTCACTGTTCAGGCATTGGCAAGAACAGGATCAGACCATGTGCCCTTGTTGGTGGACTTATGTTGTTCGGCCCACAATGGGAATAAATCCACTTTTTGTTTGAGTTCTCATGGCTGCGAAAATAGGGGTTCTATGATATGGTTAAAGCGGAGTGGATGACCCCGCAAATGGGTGACTCTCCGATTGAGATCTGGAAAAAAAAGATTAGACATTTACATAGTTTTTTACGGGGATGGGCCAAAAATTTGAGTGGGGAGTATTAAATCTTAAAGGAAAAACTCATCATCTTGATTAATGAGTTAGACATTAAAGCCGAGACTATGCCCCTTTCTGATGATGAAAGGAAGTCAAAAAGAGAAGCTGATTTATATCTAGCTAAACTTAGACGTGATGAGGAGTCCAAGTGGGCTCAACGTGCTAAGATGAAACATATTCAAGAGGGAGGAGATAACAGTCAATACTTCCACCTTATGGCTAATGGAAAACATAGAAAGAAAAAAAAAATTCAGTTAGAGCAAGACGAGGGGACTATTGTCGGCCAACAAAACCTAAAGGTTTTTATTTCGGAATACTACAAGAAATTGTTTGGGCCATCAGAGGAAACAACTATTAAACGTGATGAAGGTAGCATTGCTGATCTACCTCAAGTATCTGTTGAGGAAAACACAATTCTAACAGCTCCTTTTTTCGGAAGAGGGGGTTTTAGAGGCCATAACGCAAATGGAACTCAACAAAGCACCGGGACCAGATGGGTTCCCGGCTGAGTTCTATAAGAGATTTTGGGATGTGATCAAGGTTGATCTGATGTCCATGTTTGCTCAGTTACATGCTGCGGAGTTGCAACTTTATAAGTTGAATTTTGGGGTGATTACCCTCTTACCTAAGAAGGAAGACGCATCGAGAATTGAGCAGTACAGACCCATTTGTCTTCTTAATGTGAGTTTTAATTTTTTTTTACTAAGGTAGGGACTAATAGAGTCACTACGATTGCGCAGCGTATCATTCGACCCACTCAATCTGCGTTTCTACCTGGTAGAAACATTATGGAGGGGGTTGTGGTTCTACACGAAACAATTCACGAACTTAAAACTAAGAAAATGAATGGGGTGTTGCTTAAGATTGATTTTGAGAAGGCTTATGACAAGGTTAGTTGGTCATTCTTACAACAAACTCTGAGAATGAAAGGGTTTTCACCGCAGTGGTGTGACTGGGTAGCGAGATTCGTTCAGGGAGGGAGTGTGGGCATCAGGGTGAATGATGATATTGGTCATTATTTTCAAACACTCAAAGGATTAAGGCAGGGGGATCCCTTATCTCCTATTCTTTTTAACCTCGTAGCTGATATGCTAGCAGTCCTTATTGCAAGGGCAAAAGAGGATGGTAGTGTTGGGAGTTTAGTACCTCATCTAGTTGAAGGTGGGGTATCCGTACTACAATATGCTGATGACACAATTCTTTTCCTTGAACATGATCTAGATAAAGCGGTGAATATGAAACTAATTCTTTCTATCTTTTAACAAATCTCTGGTTTAAAAATTAATTTTCATAAGAGTTAGATTTTTTGCTTTGGGGCTGCTTTTGACAAGCAGGATGAGTACCGTCACATTTTTGGTTGTGATGTGGGACAATTACCTTTTAAGTACCTATTCATTATAGAAAACTTCTTAATAAAGAATGGCATCCAATTGAGGATCGTTTTGAACAGAAGTTGAGTACTTGGATGGGTAAATTGCTATCGTATGGGGATAGGCTCGTGCTTATTAATTCAGTTTTGTCTAGCTTGCCCATGTTTTTCCTCTCATTTTTTGAGCTACCCATTGGGGTACGGAAAAAACTGGATTTCTTTAGATCTCGCTTTTTTTGGCAAAGCGATCAGAAGAATAAAAAATATCTTCTAACTCGGTGGAACATTATTTTTTCGACCTAAAGACCAAGGTGGTCTGGGGATCGAGGTACTTGAAATAAAAAATAAATGCCTACTAAGCAAGTAGCTCTATAAACTCCTAACTGAGGATGGGGTATGGCATGAGTTATTACATAATAAGTATATTAGAGATATACCGTTGCAGCAAGTTGAAGTTAAACCCACGGACTCACCCTTTTGGAAAGGGTTAATGCGGGTGAAAGGGGAATTCTTCGAACGGGTACAGTACACGTTGGGAGATGGCCAGACCGTGCGATTTTGGGAGGATGTTTGGTTAGGGGAGACAGCGTTAGCCACCCAATATCCTTCTCTTTATAATATTGTGAGACATAGAAATGTTCTGATATCACATGTACTTTGGAATGATCATCCTAACATACAGTTTCGGAGAGCGTTGACTGGAGATAAATGGGACACATGGTTGCATTTAGTTGAACGCTTAATGAGCATTTCCAATTCTAATAACCCAGATTCTTTTAAATGGAAGTTGAAAACATCTGGTGTTTTCTCGGTAAAGTCCTATTATGAGGATTTAATGAATGGAAACACCAGATTTCTGCGCAAATATATATGGAAAATTAAAGTTCCACTTAAGATCAAAATATTCATGTGGTTCCTTTATCGTAAGGAATTGTTGACAAAATATAATCTGGCTAAAAGGAGTTGGACGGGATGCTCTAAATGTGTTCTCTGTGGTGATTCGGAAACTGTTGAACACTTATTCGTTACATGTGATTTTGCAAAAAAGATTTGGCGCTTAATTCATTTCACGTTTAGTATTACTCCACCGTTATCGATTAACAATCTGTTTGCGAGTTGGTTAAATGGTGTTGATAGGAATACTAAAACTAGTATACGCATTGGAGTGTGTGCTTTTCTTTGGGCAATTTAAAAATTGCAGGAATGATGTTATTTTTAACAAGATGGAAGCTGGTCATTTTTTGCAGGTAGTACACAGAGCCACTCGCTGGATCCACATGTGGTCGCTCCTATCACCGGACGAGCTGCGTGGACGGTTGGACACAGGATGTGCACGATTGATGGCGATCGTGCGGGCTATATTCAGCCAGGGTGGGTGGCTACACAATAGGAGGATACAATATGTGTAGACTCCGACGTTTTCTGGTGGCTGCTGCTGGGAGTCACATTGCAGTCTATTTGTTTTGTACTATGATGGATTAATCTGTGATGCTGGATATTTATTATTAATAAATAAGTTGTGTGCATCCACTGGATGCAGAGTCTGGGTTTTCCGTTTCAAAAAAAAAACCGCA
Source organism: Alopecurus myosuroides (assembly GCA_028641055.1). Taxonomy (NCBI): domain Eukaryota; kingdom Viridiplantae; phylum Streptophyta; class Magnoliopsida; order Poales; family Poaceae; genus Alopecurus; species Alopecurus myosuroides. The sequence continues at coordinate 154,165,435 of CM054057.1, forward strand.
CATAGACCGCTGAAGGCGAAGTCGACATCGAGGTTGTCCACCGGCACCCTCGTCATCACACCTTCGAGGGAGACTTTGTCATCACACCACCGTCGGCGACTCTATCATCGCACCAAAGACGACTCCGTCATCACGCACCCGAGGACGACTCTATCATCACCGAAGAGACAACCGCCAAAAAGAGACCTCGCGAAAGCAGCCCTGTGAAGTCGGCGCCGGTTTATGCCAAACAAACAGATGGCCCACCATGGGAGACAGGCAACGTCGATTATGCTAAAGTGCTCCGGAGAGGAGATGCGCAAGACCTGCGCCGAAAAGGATCTTCACCAACAACGGAACGTCCCCCTGAAGGTCATCAAAAAGTTATCGTTAAACATTTGGAACAATCTAAGACGATGAACGATGTTCAGTCAACCAATGTCTAGCATGGAAGCTTATGACTGGTGGATCTATAGCTCGACTTATCCAAGCACAATATTGTGTCCGGTGAAGCCATCGTTCACTGGTTTCTTAGGGCATCTCCAGCCGTCCCCCCCAGAGCCCCCCCAGGGGGGCTTTTTCGCGGCGAAAGCGGCGAATAGCGCCGTTTCTTCACCCCTCGGCCCCCCCAGAGGCCCAAATAGCGCCGTTTCGGCGCTATTTCGCGCCGCGGCACCCAGGCCAAACCCAGCCCGCTGGGTTCGGCCTGGGTGGGCGAAACTGCGCGGCCGCGCGCGTGGGCCAGCTCTGTCAGCGACGCGACGAGAAAAGCGCGGGAACAGAACCGCCCCGTGATCATCTTCTCGGCTCGCGCGTCGGTCAAAGGCTGCCGGCGTTTATGGCGTGGCGGCCGCCCAGTGCATGCGCCCGTTCAAAGGCTGCCGGCGTAATGGCGTGGCGGGCGGCAGCGAGGGGACGCGCCGCAGTAAATGCCCGGCCGCCTATAAAATCCCCCCGCCGCTCGCCCGCTCGCCATTCTTCCACCGGCGCACTCCCTCTTCTCTTCTTCCTCTCGGCGCTCTCCTCTCCCCCCGTTCTCCCACGCAAATGGCCAGCCACAAGGACGGCGCAGCGGCCAACGGGTTCCCCCGCCGCAACCTTCGCCGGGGCGAGGTGGTGGCGCTGTACCGCGCGGGCTACCCGTGCCCGTCGGACGTGCGCCTCCCGAGCTCCGGCGCTGGGCAGAGCCGCTGGGCACTCAGCAGCGGAGGGGTGCCCGTGCGTCCCCTCCCCAACACGGACGACGAGTTCCGGCGCGCCATTCGCGAGGCGCGCGACGCCATGGCGGAGCCCGCCCGCTTCCCGGAGGCGGGCGTGGACGAGTTCTGGTGGCAGCACTTCATCAGCCGCCGCGAGAGGGAGCTCGCCTCCCTCAACGACAACGGGCCGGTGGACGGCCGCTTCAACGCCAACGGGCGCCGCCGTTGGTGGAGCGTCCCCAACAGGACCATCGAGGCCGTCCTCTAACACATCCACGCCGGCGACGAGCCGCGCCTGGAGATGCCGCCCCGGCAGGCCCAGCCGTGGGCAGCGCGCCGGACGGGAGCCTCCTCTTCGTCGGCGACGTCGAGCTCCTCCGGCGCCCAATCCCTCTCTACTCCCCCCTTTTTCTGAACACCGGGGCGCCTGCCCGCAGGTGTAGCGACGGCGCCCTCCGCATCGGCGAGCCACGCTTCGAACGCGTGGTTCGCCCGAAGACCGAGGACGCCGGCGACGACGAGGACGAGTGGCCCGATCAGAAGGTCGCGGAGCAGCTGTCCCTGGACACGCTCCAGCCGCTCGACGCCGACGCCGCGGCGACGTGGAGCCTCCAGGAGAGCACCGCGGCGGAGCTGGAGCTCCAGCGCCGCCTGCTAGCGGAGGCCGAGAAGCGCAAGGAGGCGCGCGACAGAGAGGCCGCCGCCAACGCGGCCCGCCTCCGCGTCCCGCCCCCGCCGCAGCAGAAGGAGAACGTCTACATCGTCCTCGACCCCGACACCGACGAGGACGACGAGATCCAGTAAGCCCTCGCGGCGAGCAGGTGGGGCGGCTACGGCGACGCCGGACAGGGGACCAGCAAGCGCCCCGACGGCCCCAAGGACGACGACAACGACGACGAGGACGACGACGACGGCGGTGACTACAGCCAGGCCATCGCCGCCAGCCTCGGCCTTCTTTAGTCTAGTTTAGTTTAAATTTCAGTTCTAGTTTTTTAAATTCGCGCCGAATATGTACGCACTTCGCCTATATTCAATAAAAATCGTCTATTTTCAAATTGCGTTTTGTTTGGGCCGAATCATGGGCTCGGGGAGCGACTGGGAAGGCTGCCCCCCAGGTTCCAGAATAGCGTCGCTTAGCGCCGCGGCGGCTCCAAAACGGCGGCATTTTGGACCCTGGGGGGCGCAACGACTGGAGATGCCCTTAGACCCGGCCAAATGATATGGAGTCGGCCAGTCGGGGACATGTTATTATATACCGGTGAGTGCCGACGGCAGTCTCCTCCAAATAAAGTAGTGCTCACACATTGTGCACAACGACGAAGGTAAAACAGGGAAAGGGGAAAGGACTATGGTTTTGCATTCTTCCTTTTTCAACTACTTTTTCCAGCATTTATTGGAAAAGTGATCTCGAAAACTGTGCATGCGATTCCAGTGATTATTTCCAGAACGAAAAAAATGAAGCACATGCAGTCGATTTCAGGCCAGCACTGTGCATGCGATTCATATTTACACCGACGTATATTTACGATGGAATACTTACAGTGGCATTATTTGTTCGGAATTTACACTGACATATATATGTACATTTCCCTAGTCGTTGTTCTGAAGCCTAAATTATCTCCCGTTTCTATCCCGTCTCTGTCCGTCGCCTGATCCAACTCTGGCGGCGGGGACGTGGAAGTTCTGAGCAAGACCAGCGACACAAAGCCTTCTCTTCTCGGTGCTGTATCGTGATGCCTTAAGATCTATTCGGTCTCCACGATTGCGGTCAAGTCGGGAGAGAACCTCGGAGGCCGCTTCCAGGACACCGTCGGCTTCGCCGCGACGAAGGTCATCCCTGCCTTGTCCGAATAATCTTCCTCCGACGGTTCGAACACGAGCGGCGCCACCGAGCCTCGGCGGCGCCGGCCATCGGCAAACGATGCGGTTGCGGCCTTGATGAGAGCAGAGCTGGCCACCTCCTCGAGGGTGAGGCTGCGGCGCAGCATATCGGCGGGAAGCACGAAGTATATCTGCCCCGGCCGGAGCTCGTCGACGCCTGCCAACGCAGCGAGGGAGCCTTCGAAACCCATCGCGTCGGCATCACAGAGGAACCACCCCTTCTCTCCGTGGCCGACCTCCTCGAGTACCAGCCCAGCCGTGGCCGGCTGAGAGTACTCCCGGAGCTCACCGTTGGTCAGCACCACCCTAGCAGTCACGACGCCGTCTTCCGAGGCGTCGCACGACACTCAGAGGGCCATATTCTAAGGGCATCTCCAGCCGTCCCCCCAGAGCCCACAGGGGTTTTTTTTCGCGGCGGAAGCGGCGAATAGCGCCGCTTCTTCACCACTCGGCCCCCCAGAGGCCCAAATAGCGCCGTTTCGGCGCTAAATAGCGCCGCGGCACCCAGGCCAAACCCAGCCCGCTGGGTTCGGCCTGGGGGCGAAACTGCGCGGCCGCGCGCGTGGGCCAGCTTGTCAGCGACGCGACGAGAAAGCGCGGGAACAGAACCGCCCGTGATCGTCTTCTCGGCTACCGCGCGGTCAAAGGCTGCCGGCGTTAATGGCCTGGCGGCCGCCCAGTGCATGCGCCCCGCCCAAAGGCTGCCGGCGTAATGGCGTGGCGGGCGGCAGCGAGGGGACGCGCGCGCGAAGTAAATGCCCGGCCGCTCGCTGCGCTATAAAACCCCCCGGCCGCGCGGCGCGCCCCCACCATTCTTCACACCGGCGGCCTCTCCTCCTCCCCTCTCTCGACGCACTCCTCCTCCCCTCTCTCCACAAAGATGTCGGACGGAGCTGCGGCGAACGGCTTCCCGCGCCACAACCTGCGCCGGAGCGAGGCAATGGCGCTGTACCGCGCGGGCTATCCTTGCCCGCAGGACACGCGCCTTCCTAGCTCCGCCGCGGGGGCGAGCCGCTGGACCCTCAGCGCCGGCGAAGTCCCCGTTCCTCCCCTTCCCTCCACCGACGCCGAGTTCCGCCGCGCCATCCGCGAGATGCGCGACGGAATGGCAAACCCCCAGAACTACCCGCTCACCGGCGTGGACGAGTTCTGGTGGGGGCGGCTGACGACACGCCGCGACCGCGAGCTGGACTCCGAGAACGACAACGGCCCTGTGGACGGGCGTTTCAACGCCCACGGGCGGCGCCGCTGGTGGAGCGCCCCTGGCAGGAGCCTCGAGGAGGTCCTCCAGCACATCAACGCCGGCAACCAGCCGCGTCTGGAGATGCCGCCGCCGCAGGCCGCCCAGCCGTGTGTGGCACGGCGGACCGGCGCGTCTTCCTCGACCGCGACCTCGAGCTCCTCCGCCGGCCATTCTGTCTCCACCTCCCCCCCTTTCTCAGCGCCGGAGCGCCTGCCCGCAGGCGCAGCGGCGGCGCGCTCCGCCTCGGCGAGCCACGCTTCGAACGCGTGGTTCGCCCGAAGATGGAGAACGCCGGCGACGACGGCGAGGACGAGTGGCCCGACCAAAAGGTCGCGGAGCAGCTGTCGCTGGACACGCTCCAGCCACTCGACGTCGACACCGCCGCTCGGTGGAGCCTGCGGGACACCACCGAGGCGGAGCTCGAACTTCAGCGCCGCCTGTTGGCTGAAGCCGAGCAACGCAAGGCGGCGCGCGAGGGGGAGGCCGCCGCCAACGCGGCCCGCCTCCGCGTCCCTCCCCCGCCGCCGCAGAAGGAGACCGAGTACGTCATCCTCGACCCGGACTCCGACGACGAGGCCGCGATCCAGCAAGCCCTCGAGGCGAGCAGGTGGGATTGCGGCGGCGGCGACGAGGGACAGGGGGGGAGCAGGCGCCCCGGCGACGCCCCCAGCGACGACGACGACGACGGCGGCGACTACAGCCAGACGATCGCCGCCAGCCTAGGCCTTAAGTAGTTTGTTTTAGTTTAAATTTTTCGTTCTAGCTTTAAATTCGCGCCGAATATGTACGCAGTTTCCAAATTTCAATAAAATTTGACTAGTTTTGCAATTGCGTTTGTTTTGGGCCGATTCTTGGGCTCGGGACGCGACTGGGAAACACGCCCCCCAGGTTCCAGAATAGCGTCGTTTAGCGCCGCGGCGGCACCAAAACGGCGGCGTTTTGGGCCCTGGGGGGGCGCAACGACTGGAGATGCCCTAAGTGGTGCGGTCTCTGCTACTCTGTAAGGCCTTGTTTGGTACGAGTGTAAATCTGGGGATTGGGGTGGATTATCCCGGTCCAACCCCAAATTCTCAAAATCCCGTTTGGTACAAGTGTATTTAGGAGGGTTTGCCCCCACTTTTCTCCAAAATTTTCCAACCTCTAATGTATTTTTTTCCATATCACATCCACTTCCTCTAGCAAATGGATTGAAGGGGAAGGGATTTGAGGGGGTTGGGTGGAGGTAGGGGTTTCACCCAGACCCTCTAGGGATTATCCCTACTAATCTCCTGAAATACTCTAGTACCAAACAAGGCCTAACGAAGTTGTGTTGCTCGTGCCGCTGCTACCTTCTGTATTACTCCTTTGTGGTGTGCTGCCGGAGATGACCATGGAGAGGAGGAGGTATATATAGCGGATCAGAGGGCTATAAAGGATGAAGGAGATGCAGCGGGGAGGGTTGTCGTGCAGCCGGGGGTGGGCGCAGCACAGGCAGGAGCCTGGACCTTGTTGCCGCGCGTGGACTCAACTCGGCGGGCTATCCTGTGTAGAACGCAGTCCATTGGCTACTCGGAGACGATATTTGGTCTTGATCAAGCTCACGGTGAACTCTGAACAACTAGCAAGCCTCTGTACCGTTCAAATACATACATACAATCAAAACACGGCATTCCTTGGACAAAAACCTTCACAACAACAATCCTAACAAGACCATCTCATTAGTGGCAACAGGGGCATTAGTCCCGGTTGTTAAGCCTCATTTGTCCCGGTTGTGCAACCGGGATGGGCCAGCCGGGACAAATGGCCCTCCCCACTGGTCCCGGTTGTGCCAGGACCCGGGATGGTTAGGTATGGCCCACGTGGCGAACCTGGCCAGGGACTTCGTCCCGGTTTGTGTTAGGAACCGGGATGAATGCCTCCTCTGGAAAAATTGTATTGGGTCCACTGGCGCACAGTTGGTAAGACCCATTTCCTTAGTTTTTCCCCCAACTGCGTCCACCGGCCCACGTATTTAATTAAGCCCAGTGGCCCGCGTTTTTTATTAAGCCCACTGGCTACATTCGGTCAAAGGGGCCACAGGCCACGCGGGGGTCAAAGGGGCCACTGGCCAGCGACCTAGTGGTTGGCTCGACCGGTCCTTTAAAGTAAGACCACAGTCACGCGCGGTCAAAGGGCCCACTGGCCGTCTCGTCTTCCCGCGCCTCCACTTCCCCGCGCGCGCGTGGCCACGAACGGCACGCCTCGGCTCCGGCCGCTCCCTCGTCGGGCATTCCTGGCCGTCTGCAACCGCCGCCACGTTCCGGCCGCCGGTTGGCATGCCAGCCCCTCCCTCGTCCTTTTTAAAGGTCCCCCGCCGCCCGTACCCCTCACTCACCCAGGCCGCGTCCAAGCTCACCCAACCCTAGCCGCCATGTCGCCACGCCGTTGGTTCAAGCGCTCGAGGAACGAGCACGAGGCAGGGTCCTCCAGCGGCGCCTGCCAGAGACCCCCCAGCGTCCCCCCACCACCTCCGGAGGCGTTCGGCTTCGGTCCGAGAGGCATCCGGATCGGGGGGCAGCCGCGCGTCCACGCAACACCTCCGGCAGCGCGCCCGCCGCCTCGCGCCGCGCCGGGCAAGCGGTTCCGCCGCTATGTCCGTAAGGAGGAGGCCGAGTGGCACTGGGAGCGCGCCACGCCAGTTTTCTGGCCCGACGTCCACCTCCCGGACGGCTGGCACCTCAACCCGCAGCGCATCCCGGTGCCGCCGCCGCCGACGAACGAAGCCGCCCGCGAGGAGATCGACCGCCGGCGCGCGCTCCTGCCGGCCCACCTCCTCAGGGACCGCGCGTACGCGCGGAGCTCCCCCTATTGGGCCGTCTGGTTCCAGCAGGAGCACGACCAGCGCCGCCGTTCCTTAATCCCCACGGCCCCGGAGCAGAACGTCGACGACTACCCCGCGCCAGCGCCCGGCAGGGAGCCGGAGCTGTGGCTCGAGGAGGACATCCCCGAGCCCCAGGCCGCCGACGACGACGACCCCGAGCTCCAGGCCGGACTGGAGGCCGCCTACGAGGACTCCCGCCGCACCCTCGTCGAGGACGAGATCAAGCGGTGGCACCAGGTCCTGGCCAACGCGGCCGCCGACGCCGCCGCGATGCCGCCCCCTCCAGCGCTGGGGGCGGGGAATCTCCTGCAGGCCATGGCCGCCGAGATGGAGGCGCGGGAGGACATGCCCGACCCGCAGCCGCTGCCCCCAGGCCTCGAGTACGACATGAGCTGGGCCTGGATCGGCGGCCAATGGTCGCCGGAGCCGCCGGAAATGTTGCCGCTGCCGCCACCGCCGCCGCCGGCAGAACACCTCCTCCCGCCGCCCCCGGCGGGGCCCCCTCAGCTGCCTGCCCACCTGTGGCAGGCACCGGATTACCACTGCATCTCCTCTTACGAGGAGGACTAGGCTACCCCCCCCCCCCAAGAAACGGCCGGCCTCCTGTGGTCGCGCCGTCGCCCCCGTTGCACGTAGAAGGACGGCAATTAGGGCCGTCACCGCCAAGAAACACGGCCGGCCGTCTGTGGCCGCGCCGCGCCCCCGATGTAATCCTGGCCTCCGGCCTTTTTTTAATATATCTATGCATTCAACCCCGTCCAAAAAATCGTCCCCCCGTATCTAGTTCAACCCCGCCGGCGGAACCAGCACCGGCGGGATCTTCCTATCCACTCCCGCCGCCGGCAGAGCTTCGCCAAGGCTAGTCCGCTGTCCTGGGTGGTGGCTCGGCCTGGGGAGAGGGCCGAGATATTTATACAACTGGGCCTCTAGTCCCGGCCCGTGCCACCAACCGGGACTAGAGGTACCCCATTTGGTCCCGGTTGGTAGCACGGCCCGGGACCAAAACGTTTTTCAAAATTTGCTGCCCCCTGCGCGCCCAAATTTTTTAGCGCCAAAATTTGAAAATTATTTAAGTTTGCACATTAATAACTTTTACATACTTTCGAATTTGACAAAAATTCCAACATGAAAAGTGCTAGAATTTACATAACTAATTCAAATCTATTTTTTTTAACTAAATAATTATTCTAACTATTGAAACTATTAATTATTTTACTATTTGCATATAATTTGAATATAAATATCTTATAATTTTTGTTTTCTCTTGTGATATTCCGATTGAGTCCAGAGCATACAAGCCATCCGGGTGATTTATATTCCGTCGATGAACCCAAGGATAGTGCCCAAGCAACTTTTTTTCGGTCTGGAAGACATGTCCTTCACATAGAAGACCTGAGCCACATCATTGGCTAGGACGAATGGTTCGTCATTGTAACCAATATTGTTGAGATCCACTGTTGTCATTCCATAAAGCGGGTCTACCTTTACCCCTTCTCCATTCAGGTTGACCCATTTGCACTTGAACAAAGGGACCTTAAAAGAAGGTCCATAGTCAAGTTCCCATATCTCCTCTATGTAACCATAGTATGTGTCATTTTTTCCATTCTCGTTTGTTGTATCAAAGCGGACACCACTGTTTTGGTTGGTGCTCTTCTTATTTTGGGAGCTCGTGTAAAATGTATTCCCATTTATCTCGTACCCTTGAAAACTCCCAATAGTCGAAGATGGTGACCCTGCCAACATGTACAGCTGATGTTCAACAGTGGTGTCATTTATAAGATGTGTTTACAACCAACTTCCGAAAGTCTCCATGTGTTTGCGTTTAATCCATGAGTCATCCTTCCCCGAGATACGTAGCCATGAACATAGAATTTTGTAGAACTGTGTAGTGTGCTTTGGTGAAAGAATGCCCGTCCCTAGGTATCATTGTTTTCTTTCCCAGCGTTCCTTTTCCCCTCAGTCTCCCCTCATGCCGCGATTCAGGAACACCAATTGTCTTAAGGTCAGGAATAAAGTCAACACAGAACCCAATGACCTCCTCTATTCCATAGACCTTCAAGATGCTTCCTTCTGGCCTAGCACGGTTATGAACATATTTCTTCAAGACTCCCATGAACCTCTCAAAGGGGAACATACTGTGTAGAAATACCGGACCAAGAATATGAATCTCTTCACATAGGTGAACCAGGAGATGAGTCATAATGTTGAAGAAGGATGGTGGGAACACCAACTCAAAACTAACAAGACACTGGACCACATCCCTCTGTAATCTTGTCAGAATTTCTGGATCGATTACCTTCTGAGATATTGCGTTCATGAATGCACATAGCTTCACAATGGGTACTCGAATATTTTCCGGTAGAAGCCCCCTCAATGCAATCGGAAGCAACTGCGTCATAATCACGTGGCAGTCATTAGACTTCAGGTTTTGGAATTTTTTCTCTGCCATGTTTATTATCCCCTTTATATTCGACGAGAAGCCAGACGGAACCTTGATACTGTAAAGGACTGCAAAGAATATTTCCTTCTCTGCTTTAGTAAGAGCGTAGCTGCTTAAGTAATGGCGTCCTGTATCTGTGTGCTTGTTGCTTGGGTCTTTCATACGTTGCTGGTCCTCCCGTGCTTCTGGCGTTTCTTTTGACTTCCCATACACGCCCAGGAAGCATAGCAGATTGACACAGAGATTCTTTGTCACGTGCATCACGTCGATCGAAGACCGGACCTCTAAAACTTTCCAATAGGGTAGCTCCCAAAATATAGATTTCTTCTTCCACATGGGTGCGCGCTTATCAGGGCCGTACGGAAATGGTTGGCTGCCAGCAGCCTTACCAAAGATTACTTCTAGGTCCTTGACCATATCAAATATATCATTGCCACTACGGAGCTCAGGCTTCTTCCGGTTATCTGCCTCACCTTTGAAATGCTTCCCTCCTTTCTTTCTTACGGGATGCTTGATCGGAAGAAATCTACGATGCCCCAGGTATACAACCTTTTTACATTTATCCAAAAAAACACTGTCAGTCTTATCTAAACAGTGTGTGCATGCATTGTATCTCTTGTTTGTATGTCCGGAAATGTTACTAAGAGCAGGACAATCATTGATGGTTACGAAAAGCAACGCCCGTAGGTCAAATGGCTTTTGTTCGTTCTCATCCCACACACGTACACCTGGTTTGCCCCAAAATTGTAAGAGTTCTTCCACTAATGGCCTTAGTTACACATCAATGTTGTTGCCAGGTTGCCTCGGGCCTTGGATGAGAACTGGCATCATAATGAACTTGCGCTTCATGCACAACCAAGGAGGAAGGTTGTACATACATAGAGTTACATGCCAAGTGCTATGACTGGAGCTCTGCTTCCCAAAAGGATTAAAGCCATCTGTACTTAGACCAAACCATAAGTTTCTCGCCTCTCCTGCAAAGTCTGGAAAGTCTCTCTCGATCTTTCTCCACTGTGATCCATCGGCGGGGTGCCTCAACTTTCCGTCTTTCTTACGGTCTTCTTTGTGCCATCGCAACAACCTATCATGCTCTTTGTTTCTAAACAGACATTTCAGCCGTGGTATTATAGGAGCATACCACATCACCTTAGCAGGAACCCTCTTACGGGGGGGGGGGGGCTCGCCGTCAACATCACCAGGGTCATCTGCTCTGATCTTATACCGCAGTGCAGTGCATATCGGACATTCATCCAAATTCTCATACTTCTCACCGCGGAAGAGGATGCAGTCATTAATGCATGCATGTATCTTCTGCACATCTAATCCTAGAGGGCAGAGTGATTTCTTTGCTTCGTATGTACTCTCAGGCAATTCGTTATCCTTTGGAAGTTTTGGCTTCATTAGTTGAAGTAAACTCTCAAATGCCTTGTCAGTCACACCGTTCTGTGCCTTCCATTTCAGCAACTCCAGTGTGGTACCGAGTTTTGTGCTACCATCTTCGCAATTTGGGTACAACAATATTTTGTGATCCTGTAACATGTTGTCCAGCTTCAACCTCTCCAATTTATTTTCACATTCTTCCCTTGCATCAGCAATAACTCGGCCAAGATCATCATCGGGCTCTTCTGATGCATGTTCTTGATCACCTCCTTCTTCTGCATTCTCTTCCATTGCAGTATCGTCGTATTCAGGGAACAAAGGATCTTCTTCTTCTTCTTCATCATCTTCCATCACAACCCCTCTTTCTCCATGCTTGGTCCAGCAATTATAGCTGGGCATGAAACCTCTCCGAAGTAGATGGCCGTGAAGGATTCTTTCGGAAGAGTGCTCTCTGACGTTCCGACAATCAACACATGGGCAACACATGAAGCCATTATCTTTGTTTGCCTGAGCTACAACAAGAAATGCATTCAGGCCTGCCATATACTCGGAAGTGCGTCGGTCACCGTACATCCATCGCTGCCGTGCATCCGTCTGCATCGTATAATTAATTAAGTTTATCAAAAATACATTACAATAACATATTAATACAGAGATGACCACAGTACATCGACAAATACTACTTTTTTATGTATCAGTTACAGATAAAAAAGATAAGTTTGTTAACCTCGTTTGAAGATACCATTTAGTGAGCTTATGTGTGGCTCGGGAATTTCGTCGAACACCTCGTTTGCATAGTAAAATAAAACACACTAACACCCACATCTCTCACACCTCCAAGCAAAAAAAAAGATGGAAGGGTGGGGGGGTTGGGGCAGTATATATAGGGGAAGGGGGACATTGGTCCCGGTTCGTGGCCTGAACCGGGACAAATTCTCATGCGTGTGCCACGTGGCATGTGGCTAGGCATTGGTCCCGGTCAGTGGCACGAGCCGGGACCGATATCTCCCCCACGAACCGGGACCAATACCCCCAGGCGGTTTCTGTTGCCCCGGGCGCACGAACCGGGACCAATGCATGGCATTTGTCCCGGATTTGGTTGCAACCGGGACAGATGCCCCCTGGCCCCCTGGACGAGAGGGGTTGTTTCCACTAGTGTCTGAAAAGAACAGAGAAAACAACTCAAACAAGACAGGTCACTACTGCCACATTAGCATCCAACGGTTGTCGAGAACGGAGAGCAGAGTAGTTGGAAAAACAAAATCCAGAAGCAACGCGGAAAAAGTTATGAATAAATCACAGACGGTATGCAAGCATTCATACAAATCTCCATATATTCCGATTTTTTTCATGAATCCTCGCAATTAAAATCATTGATTCCTTATAATCTTCTACCTTTTCTAATAATTTATCTTCACATTTCTTAGTTTGCTCATTGATCTTCAAATATTATTTTCAATTTATTTGCTAGCTAGTTTATTTTCATTTTCCCAAATTTTAATTTTATGTATACTTCTTTTTATTTGTGTGGAATGAGCTGCCACAATGCGAAAACCCACTCAGTTCTACATAAAGCCAAATCGAGTCACATTCGAGTAAGAGACTGAACTGGTTTCAGACAACGATAGGTCGTTTAATTTTAAATTTTAAAGGCCAAAATATTATTTGCCTGATGGGTAAGAGAATAAAATAATACTAATTTTTTTAATATAATTCGGGCATTCAAAATGCATGATTTGCTACCTTTCATGTTGAATCTGTTGGATTATTATGCAGTTTTTGAATAAGTTTAATTTAGAAAATCAACATGACAAGTATGGTAGTAAAACTACTGACATATGAGATACTAGACATATATAGCAAACGAAAATAAAAGGAAAGCACATGCTCAAACCGTAAGATAATGAACATATATGTCGTTTACGGGACTCCCACTATATTTGCAAGTCTTACGAGTATTGTTGTTGCACATGGTGTTGGGGATGTCATAGTTATGTACCATATATGAAGCAGTTGTTTGCCCCCCCTCCCCCGCGTGAAGGCAATTGTACTAGTTGTTTGCTTGCGAGACATGTGCTGGGATGCTTCAAAAAAATTATCGCTCCTCACCTGGTGGATGTTACCAAAAAATGCGATTCCGGAGGAATGCTCTTCCATATGGCCATGACACGATAGTCGGGATTGGATTACCAATAGCTTAGTTGGAGGAACTTCCAGCGTGGAAGAGTGTGGTATGGGCACATCCTTCCTCCTTGCCTATCTCTTCCATTATATAACCTCTTAGCAATATGTGGACACACTTGGTGACACCAAGAAAACTTAACTGCCATAGGGTAGAAGAAAATATGTCACACTTGCACTCTCCCATTAACACGCCCGTCATACATGTCATACTAGTGATGGTTCGATGACACATACACCCAGAGCATAAATGGTGCATCAAGCATAAATTTATTCTTCGGGCGATCCACTTACTAGCTCTAGCAGGATTCACGAACCAATTTAATCTACCATCAAGCCACGTGGAATTAAACTTTATAAGTCTACCTACCCGAGTTTTAAAATGTTTTAAGAGTGGAGATTTTTGGCACCCAAGCTTTAGTAATTTTGTTAATGCTTGGTTTCCCAGCGCAGTTCTTCAAAGAATTTTGGGCGCAACTCAAACCATTATTCTTGGAAATGTTTAGTGATTTGATGGCAGGTAAAATGAATCTTGGAAGGATCAATTATGGGGAAATTGTTTTGATCCCTAAGGTTGAAGGGGCCAACGTGATCAAACAATTCCGCCCCATTTGTCTCCTCAATGTGGCATTCAAGCTTAACACCAAAGTGTTGACTAACCGTCTCTCGGCGGTTGCTCCGGATGTCATTCATGAAGCCCAAACTGCTTTCATCCCCGGCAGGTACATTCTGGAAGGGATCTCGGTCCTGGCGAGGTGGTGCACGAGATGGTGAGAACCAATGCGAGGGGCATAATTCTCAAGTTAGATTTTGAAAAAGCATACGATAAAGTTCAATGGGCTTTCCTTAGACATGTTCTTAAGCTGAAGGGGTTTCCGAATAAATGGACAGAGTGGGTGATGGGTTCGGTTGAATCCGGTAAAGTTTGTGTTAATTTGAATGGGGAGAATGGGGAGTTTTTTAGAACCTTCAGAGGTTTGAGACAAGGGGATCCTTTGTCCCCTTTGTTGTTTGACTTGGTGGGGGATGCCCTGGGGGCAATGATCTTGGCGACTAGAGACAAGGGTCACTTAGGGGGTCTGGTACCACATTTGGTGGAGGGGGGCCTCACTCACCTTCAATACGCGGATGCAACTATCTTATTCCTCGATTTGGAGGAACATTCGATTGTTACTCTAAAATTCATCCTTATGTGTTTTGAAGCCATGTCGGGTCTTAAAATTAATTTCCATAAAAGCGAAGTTTTCGTTTTTGGGATGGATAAGATGGAACAAACTAGAATTGCCGACCTTTTCAACTGCGAGTTGAGGACATTCCCGCTGATTTACTTGGGGGTTCCCGTGTCTGACCGCAAACTATTGGCATCGGACTTGGCTTTTTTACCGGACAAAGTTCATAAAAAGTTGGGTTGCTGGCAACCGGTGTCCACGGGAGGAAGGAAGATCCTAATTGATTCTTGCCTTAGTAGTGTGCCTACTTATGTTATGGGTTTTTATCTGTTGCCGGATGGCATCCATCATAAAATGGACATGCAGCGTGCGAAGTTTTTCTGGGAGGGTAACGGAGAACGGAGCAAATACCACATGGTTAAGTGGCTGGATCTCTGCCCCCCCCCCATTGACTTTGGTGGTCTCGGGTTTACGGAAACTAGAAGCCGTAATGTGTCGCTTCTCGCCAAGTGGATCATGAAACTCGAACGGGGTGAACAAGACTTGAGTAGTCGTATCTTGCGTCGCAAGTATCTTGGAAACAGGGGTTTCTTCCAATCTGAAATGGCTGGGGGTCCCAATTTTGGAAGGGGCTGCACTCGATCAAACAGTTGGTTCGTAGAGGTCTGGCTTATGAGGTTGTGGATGGTAACAAGATTTCGTTTTTGCATGATGTTTGGGTCCTTTCGGTTCCTCTTCGGGTGGCTTTTCCTTTTATTTTTGAGTGTTGTGAGCAGAAAGATGTGAGGGTGGCAGAGGTTCTTCAGCCGGGGGGGGCTGGTGCTTTCTTTTAACATATCATTCAAACAAAGCCAGGTGGCTGAGTGGGATGAGTTGAAAAGAAGCCTGGAGGAGCTTTCTCTTTCTCCGGCCCCGGATGTGGGTTTTTGGTCGCTCAACAAGAACCGGGCTTACACTTCTAGGTATCTGTACCAGGAAATGCTCCACCCTGGAATGATTAATACTAAGATGAGGGGACTGTGGAAGTCACACATCCCTCTTAAAAACTAGATCTTTGTCTGGCTATGCGTTAGGGGCAGAATCCAGACTACGATGGAATTAAAGAAGGTTGGCGGAGGTCTCCGGTGTGTTCGCTTTGTGGAGAAGGGGAGTCGGTCACACATTTGATGTTTAACTGACCCATTTCTCATTTTTATGGTGGGCAGCTGTCTCCAAAACCCTCTCCTGGACCTCTCCTCCTTCTTCTTTCAATGATCTTTTTAGGTTGGATTTTTGCTTGTCTGGTAACACTACTGATTGGGTGGGCTGGGGATTCATTGGGGCGGCGCTCTGGTCCCTTTGGATCACCAGGAATGATGTTGTGTTTAATAACAAAATATCTAATTCTCCTTTGCATACCCTGTACTCTATGTTGTATCTTCTGTCGCAGTGGAAATGCTTGGTGTCATAGTTATGTACCACATATGAAGCAGTTGTTTGCCCCCCTCCCCCGCGTGAAGGCAATTGTACTAGTTGTTTTCTTGCGAGACATGTGCTGGGATGCTTCAAAAAAATTATCGCTCCTCACCTGGTGGATGTTACCAAAAAATGCGATTCGGGAGGAATGCTCTTCCATATGGACATGACACGATAGTCGGGATTGGATTACCAATAGCTTAGTTGGAGGAACTTCCAGCGTGGAAGAGTGTGGTATGGGCACATCCTTCATCCTTGCCTATCTCTTCCATTATATAGCCTCTTAGGGCATCTCTAGCCGTCCCCCCCAAAGCCCCCCAGGACCACTTTATGTGTCAAAAAACGCCGTTTTAGCGCCGAACTCTACCAGTCAGCCCCCCAGGAGCCCAACTAACATCGTTTTAGCACCGGCGCACCCAAGCGGAACCCAAGGGGCTGGGTTTGGCCCGGGGGATGCAAAATGCGCTGCTTTGCATGCAAAGGAATCTTTCTCCTACTTTTGCCCCCACTTTTCATGCAAAGATGCCTCTCTCTTCTACTTTTGCCCCACTTTGCACGCAAAAGCCCAACATTTTCGCTGCTGGGGGAGGGGGCTACGGCTGGTAAATGACCTCGCCCAAGTTTTGATTTTGCGCCGTTTTCGCTACTTTTTGTGATTTTTTTGTGCTGGGGGGTTGCAACGGCTGGAGATGCCCTTAGCAATGTGTGGACACACTTGGTGACACCAAGAAAACTTAACTGCCATAGGGTAGAAGAAAATATGTCACACTTGCACTCTCCCATTAACACGCCCGTCATACATGTCATACTAGCGATGGTTCGATGACACATACACCCAGAGCATAAATGGTGCATCAAGCATAAATTTATTCTTCGGGCCGATCCACTTACTAGCTCTAGCAGGATTCACGAACCAATTTAATCTACCATCAAGTCACGTGGAATTAAACTTTATAAGTCTACCTACCCTAGTTTTAAAACGTTTTAAGAGTGGAGATTTTTGGCACCCAAGCTCTAGTAATTTTGTTAATGTAACTACTAGAAAAAATCATATTTACGAAAAAAATTAAAAATTGAAAAAATACCGGAGGTAGCCAACGGTGTATTCGAGAAATGTGCAAAATATTTTGAAGGTAACGCGGCAAAAGGTTTGCCGTTTATATTGATATAGGAGAAGCAAACATGGTGGGCCTAAGCCATCAAAAAAGGAAAAAAAGATGACAAAAGGAAAAGACTATCTGTCCACAAGCTCAGCAAACTTTTCCGCACCGGCGCGGATCCAGCACCGTCCCTCGTCTTTAATCTTCTGCATCAACTCAAAAGGGAATATCACTTTCAAATAGTTTGTATTCTAAACTACGCAAAATAACAAAAGCGTGCGTCTGGGTATGCATATTTTTGAATCTCTAAATTTATAAGATTTTTTCATTATTATGTAGCCCATAACGCGAGTAATTTTGCACTTCAGTTTTCCATGCGATATATCATTGGCTATGTCTAGATTTTTTTTTTTTTAGCTTTTTGTTTGAAACCTATAAGTGTTATTTTGAATAATTCATATGGAGAGAGGACTAGAGTCCGGGAGCCAAGATTACTTTCCGCTATAAGGGTGATTTTATTGATTAAATTGGCAGTGGCTATTAATTAAATGGCATCTATAAAAGCTTTGCATGTTAAGAGCGTGTCGTAGAAGCTTGAGTGCATTTGCTCATCTCGTTTGCGTCACTAACCCTTTTTCCGTTGAGGGTAGGCCAGAAGACTCTGCAAAGGCTATGTCGTGTAGCCGGCCGCGCCACATATAGAGAGTATCGTTTAGCGGCGCGTAGTCTCCTATCCGGGAGCGAGACAGGCTAGGTGGGAGCGCCGGAGCGACGCCGGCCATGCCGTGTCTCGTCATGGGCAACGATACGCGTGGCGTGGCCGGCGGAGAAAACTTGACGGGTTCACGTGACCGTATGCCGTATGGGTTCATGCTATAGCTATGCGTAGGTTCAGTGAACGGCTGCTGTTTTGTATGTGTGCGCACGATTCCGACGTCGTCCGTTGTGGGCATTTGTTGATGCATCCCCTATAACCGGACATGAATCGTGCCTGCATGGACACGTACGTACGTCCACCACCTGTGCACCCTTGTTGGCACTTTTCAAACGAGCAAATGTCATGTCTAGACAAAACTCTGGTCGAAAGTTTGGAGCTACGCATGCACAGATGCATGTTTATTGCGGGAACAACGACAAACCATGAAGAGGCGTTCGTGGTTTTCCATTGTTTCCAACTTGTCTTTGTCTCGATAGTGCCTGTAGTATGGATTACAGCTGACTGACCTATAGAAGCCCAGTATATGTTATCATGATCAACTATTTCCGATGCATGCATGCTTAGAAACGACAAGCCGTTTCACGACCCTATCCACATGCGTAGAAACTTGCATATATGGTCCTGCACATCTCCGAACCACAGGATGTCGCCAACTACTCGTCACCCGATCTACGATTCTGGGCACTCCACGTGACGATCAGAGGTCAGTCCAAACAAGAAGCAGGCGCTTGTTTGGACCGGGTTCGCCGAGAACGCCAAGGGAGGCAAACGACACCAATCTCCAGGTCCAGGCATCGACCAACCGCAGGGCCGGAGCGTCGCCTACCTTCCCAGCCAGAGCCAGCGAGGAGAGGATCAGAGGACACGGCCGGCCAGTGCGTGCGTGGCGCCGTGCATGCATGGGAACGACCACGACGACGAGGAACCACCCGCGCGCCCAGTCCGGCCACGTCGATCGGTCGCACGGCGCACATGCATGCCGCGCGCTACTCGGGCCGTGGGGAGCCACCAGCACCGCACGGCGGGCCCCTTGGTCTGGCCGGCCGAGCCAATAATCCCCAGGTTTTTTCCACGCGCCAAACCAACAGAACCGATCCCGTGCCTTGTGGTCTGTCCGTTGTTGCTAATTAACTTGCTCCTGCTATTAAGGGCATCTCCAGCCGTTGCGCCCCCCCCAGGGCTCAAAACGCCGCCGTTTTGGTGCCGCCGCGGCGCTAGACGGCGCTATTCTGGAACCTGGAGGGGCGCGTTTCCCAGTCGCGTCCCGAGCCCAAGAATCGGCCCAAACAAACGCAAATTGAAAAGAGGCGAAATTTTATTGATCAAAGCGAATTGCGTACATTTTCGAGTGAAATTCAAACTAAAACAGCGGAAATGTAAACTACGCGACGACTACCCCTACGTCTACGCATCGTCGTCTTCATCAGCGGCGTCGCCGTGGCGGCGCTGGTTGGAGGGGCCAGCTTCGCCCTGGCTCGCCGCGGCGAGACGGCGTTGCTCCGCCCGTTCCGCTCGGGTCTGCAGCCGCAGCCGGTGCAGCTGCGCCTGCTCGAAGGGCGGGCGGTTGCACCGCTCGCTCTGCAGCGCCACCTGCCGCCTGTCGGCCTCATAGAGGGCGATAATGCCCTCCTGCTTGGCCGAGGCAGCGCGCTGGGCCATCTGCCGGCGCACCGCTCGCGCCGCCTCCTCCCTCTGGTGCGTTTCCAGGGAGGCACGAATGGCGGCCGCCTCCGCCGCCGCCGCGGCCTGCTCGAGGACGCGTACCGCGCTCCTCGTTCTGTGAGGTTTCGAACGAGTATAGCCCGGCGTGCTGCTCGGGCCATACTGGCTGCCTCCTCACCTCTCGCCTCCAGTGACGGGCAGCCCGCCGTGCTTCTCGCGCCTCGTCCTGCTCGGGTGGTTGCTCCGGCGCCACCACCTGCGGCTCCGGCTCCACCACCTGCGGCTCCGGCGCCGCTTGCTGCGCTGGCTGCAGCTCGTCGTCGTCGCTCTCGGGCCACGCGTTCCAGAGGTTCTCCATTGCGGCGAGGTTGAGGGAGGAGAAGAAGGGTGGAGAAAGAACGGCGAGGAGGAGGCGAGGATGTGCGTACGGGGAGGGGCGGGCACCATTTTTATAACCTGGCGGGCCGGTCGCCGCGCCACGCGTGTCACCGCTGCCGCCCCGCCATTAATCCGGCAGCCTTTTGACCGGGGCGCATGCACAGGCCGGCCGCCACGCCATAACTCCGGCAGCCTTTGACGGCGCGGGCGCCGAGAAGGAGGTCACGGGCGAGGGAATCTGTTCCCGCGGTTTCCCGTCGCGTCGCTGACAGGGCTGGCCCGCACGCGCGGCCACGCATTTTCGCCCCCCCAGGCCGAACCCAGCGGGCTGGGTTCGGCCTGGGTGCCGCGGCGCTATTTGGGCCTCTGGGGGGGCCGAGTGGTGAAGAAGCGGCGCTATTCGCCGCTTCCGCCGCGAAAAAAGCCCCCAGGGGGGGCTCTGGGGGGGACGGCTGGAGATGCCCTAACGAGAAGCTTCCTTTACTTCTATCCCAAGGAAGTTGGTGTCGAAACGCTTCCAACGCCTCCATCGCAACGATGACATCGTCCAGCGTCGCCAATACCACCGTCGCTGCTCTCGTGAACTCCACCGCACCGAGCACGACCATGGCGCTGTCGCCCGCAATGGTCTCCACAAGCAAAGAGAGCCAACTCTCTGCCTCCACGATCAGCGCTCTCAACACGTCATCGGTGGGCAGTCTCTTCTCCCGCAACCACGCGTCGGCATCGATCGGCGCCGAGACTTACAATTTCAGTAACCTGATGAGCATCAAGCTGTCCGGAGGGGAGAACTATCTCCTGTGGCATGCTGCCATCCTTCCTCTCCTGAGATCGCATTATCTGATGGGATACGTGGACGGTTCTCTTCCGTGTCCACCGGAGCACATTCTGCGCCAGACCGACGGAGGCACCCCTGTCGCTGTTCTCAACCCTGACCATCGTACATGGGTAATGCAAGATGCTGCCATCCTCTCGGGGATAAATTCCCCACTGATGCCAAGTATCGCTGGCCTGGTGATCTTCGCGGCTACCGCACGTGAGGCATGGAGCACGCTCGAGGAGAGCTTCGGGGGCCAGTCTATGGCGCAGATGGTGCAGATCCGTACCCAGCTGGGAGACATCTACAAGCTCAACTCCTCCGCATCGACGTACTTCCACAAAATGAAGTCCCTGTCAGACACTCTGACGTCGCTTGGCCAGCCACTTGGCCAGGAGGAGTTCATTGCCTATGTTCTTAAGGGCCTTGATGAGGACTATGACAATCTCATTGAGAATATAAACGGCACGGACACGCCGATATCTACACATGACATGTACGCTCGGATCCTATCCACTGAACAGCGGGTGGAAGCACATCGTGCACGCTCCGCAACCGCGACCTCCTTCGACGCCAACGTGGCCTACCGATCTGGTGCTGCGCGTGGACCACCTCGGGCATCACCGAGTCAGGGAAACTACACCAAGAAGTCACAGCAGCCCACCATCAAGTCCGCACCGAGCTCTACCCTGCCACCATCTAACAATTCATCGGCAGGAGGGAGCGGCAATGGTCGCCGCTGGAACACGGCTGATGGTAATCGGCCTCTCTGTCAGCTGTGCAACACTATTGGACATGTAGCTGCGAGGTGTTGGAAGCGTTTCGACACCAACTTCCTTGGGATCCGCAATGATGGTGCCAACATGGAGCGCCAAGTTGCCATGGTCTCTCACCGCTCGGCGTCTACTGCTGCTGTTGCTCCACCTGCGGAGTATCAGGTGGATCCCGCGTGGTATATGGACTCAGGCGCGATGGATCATCTCACGGGTGACATGAGCAAACTCACTACCAAGGAACCGTACAAGGGAAACGACCATGTGCATGCCGCAAATGGGTTAGGTATTCGCATATCTCATATTGGTCAATCATCCCTTCACACCTCCACTACTAAACCACTCCACCTTAAGAATGTCCTCTATGTTCCTCAAGTAACTCGCAATCTCTTATCTGCTAGTAAACTTGCACAAGATAATGATGTCTTTGTAGAAATTCACCCTTTTAAATGTCTTGTGAAGGATCGCGCTACGAGGGAAACAATTCTTAGATGGTGGTGTCATGGTGGCCTCTATCCCGTAGGGTCATCATCCAATAAACAAGCTTTCAGTGGTGTTCGCGTGTCATCTTCCCAATGGCACTCTCGTTTAGGTCATCCAGCATCTCCAGTTGTTCAGCATGTTCTTCACAAGCATGCATTACCTATTGAGTCTAGCAATAAAGATACTCTAGTTTGTGATGCTTGTCAGCAGGGTAAAAGTCATCAACTACCCTTTACATCTTCCACTCATGTAATAAAAACTCCCTTAGAGATTATTCATTCTGATGTATGGGGCCCTGCCCAAACCTATGTTAGTGGTCACAACTATTATGTGAGTTTTATTGATGCCTATAGTCGTTTTACATGGCTTTATTTTCTTAAGCGCAAGTCTGATGTTTTTAGTGTCTTCTTGCAATTTCAAACCCATGTTGAACGTCTTCTAAATACCAAAATCCTTCATGTTCAATCTGATTGGGGGGGGGGGGGGGTGAGTATCGCAACCTCAACACATTCTTTGGCAAACTAGGTATCACTCATCGTGTTGTGTGTCCACATACTCATCAGCAAAATGGGACTGCCGAACGCAAACACCGCCACATTGTAGAGACTGGATTGACTTTACTTGTGCATGCTTCTTTACCTTTTCACTTTTGGAGTGATGCGTTTACCACTGCTTGTTTCCTCATAAATAGGCTACCCACACGTGTTCTATCTATGAACACTCCTCTTGAGAAACTCCTCCATGAGACACCTGATTATTCTTTTTTTAAGGTGTTTGGTTGTGCTTGTTGGCCTCATCTTAGACCTTATAATTCACATAAACTTGAGTTCCGCTCTAAAAAATGTGTGTTCTTAGGCTATAGCCCACTCCATAAAGGATACAAGTGCCTCCATGTTCCATCTAATAGAGTCTATATTTCCCGAGATGTTGTCTTTGATGAGCGAGTGTTTCCTTTCTCTAATTTGCCATCATCAGAATCTCCTCAATCTAAAACTTCTACTTCCGTATCTATTGACCAACTTGCAGATATTGCGTATACTCACGCTTTGTTGCCAAACCATGGTGCAGGAACAGGGCGCGGTGCACGACTTGAGCTCCTTGATGATGTGCTGCGCTCGCCTGACGTTAATCACGTCGATCACGTCGATCAGCTGCCCATGCATGGCCATGCACGGGTCGATTCCTCTGCGCCTGATTCGGCCCCTCCATCGACTCCTGGGCCGCATCGCGTGCCGCCGGCCTCTTCTTCGACCCCTGGACCGCGCTGCGCGGATGCGAACTTGGACGGGCCATCCGGCCCATCTGCTTCTCCATGTGCATCGCCAGTGCTCACACCTCCTGGGCCGAGTGCTGTGGCGCCGTCTACTTCGCCACCGCCCGTGCAGTTTGCTCCTTCTCGGGCTGTCACTCGGAGTATCACCGGTAATTCTCGGCCGAAAATCTGGACTGATGGATGTGTTGCCTGGCTGGCTGCATGTACTGCTCATGGTGTTCTTGATTCTGCTATTGAGCCTACTAATCATCATGATGCTCTTCGTGTTCCCCATTGGAGGGAAGCTATGGAGGCTGAGATTCAAGCTCTCCATGCTAATGGAGACGTGGAGTTTGGTTCCACCACGTCCAGGGATCAATATAATTGACTGCAAATGGGATTTTAAGATCAAGAGACATGCCAATGGTTCTGGTCGCAAAAGGGTTTAAGCAGCGCTACGGTCTTGATTACGAGGACACTTTCAGTCCTGTGGTCAAGCCTACTACCATCTGTCTGCTACTCTCCTTGGCTTTTACTAATGGGTGGCATCTTCGTCAACTCGATGTTCAAAATGCGTTTCTGCCTTGAAGAGGAGGTCTACATGCGTCAACCACCTGGCTTTGCTGACTCTGAGAAGCCCCATCATCTCTGTCGGCTAGTTAAGGCTCTTTATGGTCTTAAACAGGCGCCTCGTGCCTGGCATGCTCGCCTTGGGAGTGTTCTTCGTGCGCATGGTGTTGTCCCGTCGACAGCTGATACCTCACTCTTCATGCTTCAGCGTCCTGATGTCACGATGTACCTGCTTGTTTATGTGGATGACATCATTGTCCTCAGCTCTACTGCTGTTGCTACTGATCGCCTGGTGCTTGCTCTTCGATCAGCCTTTGCTGTCAAAGATTTGGGGCCGCTTCACTATTTTCTTGGTCTCGAGGTCTCGGCATTGCCTATGGGCCTTACTCTCACTCAGAACAAATATGCTCTTGATCTTCTTCGTCGTGCTGGGATGCTAAAGTGCTCGTTCTCTTCCACACCTATGTCAGCAACCGAAACACTCAGCAGTTCTCATGGTGATCCACTATCTCCTGATGAGGCTACTCGTTATAGGAGTATAGTTGGAGGATTGCAGTATCTTCTCATCACTCGGCCTGATCTTTCTTTTGCTGTCAATAAGGTTTGCCAGTATATGCAGACTCCTCGGCATTCTCATTGGTCTGCAGTTAAGCGGATTCTTCGGTATGTCAGTGGTACAATTTCTCATGGCATTCTTATTCAGTGTTCATCCTCTAGCCTTTTGTCAGCATTCTCTGATGCTGATTGGGCTGGTAGTTCTGATGATCGGCGATCCACGGGGGGCTACGCCATATTCTATGGTCCCAATCTGATCGCCTGGAGTGCTCGGAAGCAGGCCACAGTATCCAGGTCTAGCACCGAGTCTGAATATAAGGCTCTAGCCAATGCCACTGCTGAGTTGATCTGGGTTCAGTCATTGCTACGTGAATTGGGAGTGTCACAGAGTAGTCCACCCGTTCTATGGTGTGATAATATTGGTGCAACTTGCCTTTCTTCCAATCCGTTTTTTCATGCTCGTACAAAGCATATAGAGGTTGACTATCATTTTGTGCGAGAACGAGTTGCACAGAAGCTTCTACATATTCGGTTTATCTCGTCAAAGGATCAGCGAGCTGACATCTTTACTAAACCAGTGTCTCTACCATTGTTTGAGTCTTGTAGGCGCAATCTTAGTCTAGCTAACACCGCTAAGATTGAGGGAGGGTATTAGACATTTTGTATAGTTGTATATTCTAACTATACCCCTGTATTGTAACACGAGTATTCTCTATTATAAATACCAGAATGCCACGCTGTATGCGTTGAGCTATTCCACCACATCGATCCACCCCTTAGGGTTTTACAACTTCAAAACTAAAAAATAAGGAAAAGCTTCCTTGAACTTTCGCTGGAAACTTTAGGTCGATCCGGCCTATGATGCACGCCACGGCGAGGCTAGATTGCAGAGGGTGTCGTGGTAGACCCTGTCGCCGGTGCGTCGGAGCAGAGGGCGGCAGGAGGGATCTTTGGGCGGTAGGACGGCCGCGGATCTCAATGTGAAAAATATGCGTACATGGGATATATATATTAGTCGTGTTTGGTACGGGATTGTTCGCCTGAGCATCCATGTAACGGGGGCGCTGAATTGTACTTGTCGATCGTATTGGCGGTATATAGAATGATATCATGTCTCTCAGGGTGCTGGGCTCTGTCCTGTTCGAGCATTTGTTGTTGTTTTTTTCAGGTGAGAAATATAAGGTTTAAGTAATGTTTTACCCCGCTGATTTCGAAAATTTGTGCTAGTACAGTTCTACTCCCTCCATCCACAAGACACACTTTGGCGGAGGGAGTACAATTTTGATACGGCTAGAAACAATATAGAGGGTAGTGGCCGCGTCCACTATATATTGCTTACGGCGATTTCTATTCCAACCCCACTAATTTGGGCTAGAATATGTTCTTGTCATAACATCTTTCTTAACATTTTTATAGTCTCCTTTTTTCTGTTTTCATTTTTATTCCATTTTCTTTTCTGTTTTTCTTTTACGTTTTATTCTCTCCTTTTCTGTTTTAAACTAAAAAATGTTCAAAGTTTAAAATGTCCGAACAAAATCTGAATATGAACAAAATCTGTAAATAAACAATTTTTTAAATAAACAAATTTGAAAAATGAACAAATTTTTTAAATGAACAAATTTCAAAAATTAAGAAATTTCCGAAATGAACAATTTTTAAAAATGAACAAATTTTCAATTTGAACCAAAAAAATTCTGGTGAACCAAAAAAAAGGAAACTGAAAAAAAATGAAAACTGAAAAAAATTGCAATAAAGAGATTAAAAACGAAAACAGAAAAATGCAATAAAAAGGTTAAAAACGAATAATCTACAAAAAAGCCATTGAAGCGCTCTGGCTATGCCCCTCTTACCTGCAGCCTAGGTTCTAGGTTCGAACCCTTCTTCTCACCTTGTTTTCTTCTTTTCTGTTTAAAACGAGCGTTCATGGGTCGGCCCGTTAAGAAAAGATATATGGGCGAGTCGGTACTATGGATCACAATAAGCAATACATAGGGGATTCCCTAGTGGCAGTCCGAGAGATAAAGGGTTGACTACGGTAAGAATTTATATGGGCTTCACCCATCTAGCCCAACTAAACCTAGTAAAATTCTAGCTCGTTACAAGGTGAGCCATTCTAACTCATAAGGTGAGCCATTCTAACTCATAAGGTGAGAGATAAAGGGTTTGGAGAGGATTACACCACCTTATAAGGTGAGCCATTCTAGTTCATGTATGAGTTGGTAAGGCAAGAGTAGAGGTGTGCCACACGCGCGCTCCTCCTCTGCCGCCCGTCTCGCCAGTCCTCTTCACGACGTGGGTTATGGAAATGAGCCGAGAGCGTTTATTTTGCCAGTTGTGAAAACTTAATGAGTCATTAATTTGGTACTTAACGGACGCGTTAATGCCTAGACCGTTTCCACTTCTTTTGGGTCGTGGAACCGAACCGACTCGGACCTGGAGTTACTCCCACGTCTCTCTCGGCCCGCAGTATAAATACGTGCATACGGTGAACCCTAGCCGCCACTTAATCATCTGGTTTCTCATCCTTCCAAAGCACTACACTGCCAATCAAGACTTCTCCATCCCTCCTTCCGGCGTGCACCGCGAGGAGGGACAACAGGCCTCCGAAACCCCGCCTCTTGTGATCCTGTAACGGAGAGGGGCGATCAGGTTTTTGGGGAGTGATGCGTCTATTTTTCATCACTATTTTATATCATAATTTCCTGTTATTCATCGATATATTTCATGTTATGATGCATCTCTTATGTTATTTTATCTTATTTTGCATGTTTTATAATTTTTGGAGAATAAACACTTGGACCAGGAATCTAATGGGAAAAGCACCGTCGGGATACCATATTTCAGAAGATCAGAAGAAGAAGTGGGACACCGGGGGTGTCCTAAAAGTCCAGAGGAAGAACACAGCCAGAAGGAGAGCCAGAGGGGGGGCCACCATGGGGTGGCGCCCCCCCATTGGTTGCGCCAACTATAGGTGTGGCCACCCTAGCCCACCTCTCGGGGATATTTTTTGCGTGCATGTCCCCGAGGAAACCCTAAGCCTCATTCCATCGTCGAAGAATTATTTTGTCGCCGCCTCGGGGCGGAAAACACCCGAGAGAGAAAAGCTCTCTGGCAGGGAGAAATCTGCCGGGGAAATTCCTCTCCGGAGAGGGGAAATCACCGCCATCGTCACCGTCATCACTCCGGGCATCATCAAGATCGTCATCATCATCATCATCATCATCATCATCATCACCACCAGCACCATCACCCTCATCATCCACCTTCATCCCGCTGTAACAATTGGGGGCCTCTATCGTTGTTTTGCATTAGATCTCTCTCCCGGTGTTGATTACTTGTTAGTAGTTGATGCTTGTGAGATTTATCGGTGTGAAGCACTTTATGACCAGATTGTTATCATCCATTATATCACCTCTTATCATGATCCATATGATGTCTGGTGAGTAGTTCATGTTGTTCTTGAGGACATGGGAGAAGTCAAGTTATTAGTAGTGAAGTAATGTTGAGTAATATTTAATGTTTGATATTTAAGTTGTGGTGTTATTCTTCTAGTGGTGTCATGTGAACGTCGACTACATGATACTTCACCATTTATGGCCTAGGGGAATGCATCGTGTATTTGGCTACTAATTGTGGGGTTGCCGAAGTGACAGAAACCTAAACCCCCTTTAGGAAACCATTACACGAAGGCGCGTAGGATCTCGGAGTTTAAAGCTGTGGTTAGATTTATTTCTTAATTAATTTCTTGTAGTTGCGGATGCTTGCAAGGGGTATAATCACAAGTATGTATTAGTCTTGGATGGGACGGTACATTAGCATAGATTCACCCACACAACAGTTATCAAAACACCAAAATTATTCAACTTCATGGAACAAAAGCACTTGACAGAAACCTCCCGTGTGTCCGCAAGAACGTTTGTTAATCATAAGTAAACTCATCGGCTTGTCCTTTGCTGAAGAAAGGATTGGGCCACTTGCTGCAATTATTATTACTGCATTTTATTTACTCGCACTTAATTTATCTGCAATATCAAAAAACCCTACAAATCTGTTTTCCAGTATTTACAGTATTTCCTTCATCGAAACTGCTTGTCAACACCTTATGATCCTCGTTGGGTTCGACACTCTTATTTATCGAAAGTACTACGATATATCCCCTACACTTGTGGGTCATCAAGACTATTTTCTGGCGCCGTTGCTGTGGAGTAAAGCGCTATTGGGAAGTGGAATTGATAAAGGAAGTTGTCTACTGTTTTATTACACTATGTTTGGAACTACTTTTGAGTCCTTACTTGCGGGCATTGCTGCACTACTCGGGTAGTAAGTGACCCATCGCCTGATGATTTGGATCCTTATAAAATACCTACAGAGATTGTTAAACATGTTATGGATAACTGCTATTCAGGAGATGGAAATGTCCATCTTGGTGATCATTTGCTCTTTTTACATGAATTATGCGAGTTGTTCAAGTGTGCAGGTCTTATGATGAGCCAAGTGAAGAGGAAATTATTCTCTATATCATTCATAGGCCGAGCCGCTGAATGGTTCAAACTGCTGAAAAATAGCCAGACTATTAGATGGGAGGAAATTGTACCTCTCTTTTATTCTAAATTCTATCCTCCAAATGAAATCCATAGAGATCGTAATTATATATGTAATTTTTGGCCTCATGACGGAGAGAGTATTGCCCAAGCATGGGGAAGATTGAAGTTACTAATGCTCAAATGCCCCATTCATGAGCTCCCTAGTAATATTGTTATTAATAATTTCTATGCAAGGCTTTCTCTTCATGATAAGGATTTATTGGATGCTTCTTGTTCTGGATCATTTACACGTATGAAGGATGAAGCTAAATGGGATCTTCTTGACCGTATTCAATAAAATACCAAAGCATGGGAGAATGACAAAGGTAGAAAGTCAGGTATAAATTATGACTATGAATGCATTAAAACTTTTCTGTCATCCAAGGATTTTCATAATGTTAGTGTTGTTTACAGTCTTGATTCTCAAGTTGCTGCAAATTTATATAAGGATTTTGCTTCTTACATTGATATTCCTAAAAAGGAATGGGATAAGTACAATGCACCTTATAAAGATACTATTAATTGTGTTCCTGCTAGAGATATAGAATTTCATATCGTTGATTCTATTGTGCCTGAACCTTATATTGAGAAAATGCCCTTCCCTGCTAAGGTAAAAGAACACTCTATGTTAGCTAGTGTGGTTAATAAGAGTGCAAGGAAACTTGTGGAACCAGAGGAACAAATAACTGTAGAACCTACAGTTTCAATAGTAAAGGACATTGTTTCTGAAAATGTAGAAGAGGGACACATTATATTTTGTGAAGATGATTCTAATATTGTCTCTCATACTAATAAATCTAGGAAACCTAGTGTTCCTGTGCTATCTGTCAGGATAGGTGATCATTGCTATTATGGTTTATGTGATATTGGTGCTAGTTCTAGTGCTATTCCTTATGAGCTTTATAAAGAAATTGTGCATGGAATCGGTTCTTGTGAACTTGAAGACATTGATGTGATTATTCAACTTTCTAATAGGGAAACTATTTCTCCGATTGGTATTGTTAGAGATGTCGAGGTCTTATGTGGTAAAAGTAAATATCCTGCTTATTTTCTAGTACTAGGCACTTATACTAGTGATACTTGTCCTATTATATTCGGTAGAGATTTCTTAAACACTTGTGGTGCTGCGATAGATTGTAAAAAGGAGAAAATCCTTACAAAGTTTGATGGAGAGTCTTATGAATTTAATTTCTCCAAATTTGCTAAAACACCTTATGAAGTTGAATTACCTAATGAGAATTATAGAGTTGAACAATTGGCTGCTATTCCTCTTGTTCCTAACAATCCTTTGCGGCAATACATGGAAGACCACGAAAGTGATGTCTTTATGGAAGAAAGGGATGAAATTGATGAGATTTTCTTACATCAGCCATCAATGCTGAAACATAATTTACATGTGGAAGACTTGGGTACAACATTACCACCCAAGGAGGATCCTGTTTTTGATTTAAAGCCTTTGCCTGATAATCTTAAATATGCTCATATTGATGATAAGAAATTATATCATGTTATTATTAGTTCCCAACTTTCTGATAAAGAAGAGGAGAGATTATTGGGGATATTAAAGAAACATAGAGGTGCTATTGGTTATACTCTTGATGATCTGAAGGGGATTTCTCCTGCTATATGTCAGCATGCTATTAATATTAAACTTGATGCAAAGCCAGTTGTTGAATATCAACGCCATTTAAATCCTAAGATGAAGGATGTGGTAAGAAATGAGGTATTGAAACTCCTTGATGTTGGCATTATTTATCCTATTCCTGATAGTAGATGGGTTAGTCATGTGCATTGTATCCCTAAGAAAGGAGAGACGACTGTTGTGCCAAATGAAAATACTGAACTTATTCCTAAAAGAGTAGAAGTTGGCTATAGGATGTGCATTGATTTTAGGAAGGTTAACAAAGTCACTAAGAAAGATCATTATCCTTTACCGTTTATTGATCAAATGTTAGAAAGGTTGTCTAAGAAAACTCCTTTCTGTTTTCCTGATGGTTATTCTGGGTTCTCTCAAATTGTTCTCAAAAAGCTTGATCAAGATAAAACAACTTTCACTTGTCCCTATGGAACCTATGCTTATAGACGTATGCCTTTTGGTTTATGTAATGCTCCTGCTACTTTTCAAAGATGCATGTCTGCTACCTTTCATGGTTTTTGTGAAGAAATTGTGGAAGTTTTCATGGATGATTTCTCTGTCTATGGAACTTCTTTTGATAATTGTTTGCAGAATCTTGATAAAGTTTTGTAGAGATGTGAGGAAACTAATCTTTTTCTTAACTGGGAGAAATGCCATTTTATGTTTAATGAAGGGATTTTTCTTGGACATAAAATTTCTGAAAGAGGTATTGAAGTTGATAGAGCTAAAGTTGAAGCTATTGAGAAAATGCCATGTCCCAGGGATGTCAAAGGTATTCGTAGTATTCTTGGTCATGCGGGTCTCTATAGAAGGTTTATTAAAGATTTCTCTAAAATGTCAAAGTCTCTTACTAATCTTCTTCAAAGGGATGTACATTTTGTTTTTTATGAAGATTGTGGAGAAGCTTTTGAAATTTTAAAGAAGGCTTTAATATCTGCCCCTATTGTTCAACCACCTAATTGGAATTTACCGTTTGAAATTATGTGTGATGTTAGTGATTATGTTGTAGGTGTTGTTCTTGGACAGTGGATAGATAAGAAGTTAAATGTTATTCATTATGCTAGTAAAACTCTTGATGTTGCTCAAAAGAATTATGCTACCACTGAAAAAAAAATCCTAGCTGTAGTTTTTTCTTGTGATAAATTTGGGGATTATATTGTTGATTCTAAAGTTGAATGATCGAGAGGTTAACTAGAGGGGGGGTGAATAGGTTAACTACAAATTTTAACTTCTTTTTCAAGTTAAGAAGGTGGTGACCAAATATAGATTGTCTAGATTATGGAACTAGGTTAACATTCCTATATGTTGAGCAAGTACAACTAGCACAAGGTAAATATATGACTAAGATAGTAGCAACTAGTAAAGGTAAGTTGAGGAATAACCGAACATAATGACGCGGAGATTTATCCCGAAGTTCACTTCCCAATGGAAGCTAATCTCCGTTGGAGCGGTGCGGTGCCACCAATGTGGAACACCGAGTAGCCCTCAAATGGCACACTGTATCTCCTTCGAATCCTACCACCGATGTGGAGAGGCTCGAATCACTATGTTGCCGTTGAGGTTCACAGCTAGAACCTTTACAAGGATGAGGCACACTCCACAAGATTGGAGGGTCCTCACCGAATCCCGAAAGCCACCCAGACTCCGAGAAACAAGATCCACGAGCACAAGTGCTCCGGGGATATCAACAATGCTCCGAGCTCCGATGAGCTAAGAGCAACAAGATTCTTGGCTCCAATGAACTAAGAATAACAAGATACCTAAGGAATGGGTGGATGGATTTCTAATCGACTTGGTGGAGTTATAGATCGGGGGTGTCTCCTTCAAATCCCAAAGTATCACGAGCTTTGGTTGGGGATTTGAGGATGTATTGAGCTTGAGCTTGGTCAATTAATGGTGGAGAGAGAGTGAGTGTAATTGACAACTTCTAAAGGTGGAAGAAACATCTACTTTTATACCGGGGCGAGAAAACGGTCGTTGGGGGATCCCCCCACTCTGCTGCCCACCCCAGCCTAGGGGGCGGCCAGGCCGGCCTGGGGCGTCCAGGGCAGGGGAAAATCCCACCCCGGCCTGGAGGAGCAGCTGGGGCCGGGCACCCGCCCAAGCGACCCGGCCTGGGGCCGGGCCAGGCCGGCCAGGGAGGCCGGCTCCCCCCTGTTTTCTCCTTTTCTTCTTGTTTCTTCTCCTCTTTTTCCTTAGTCTTTTCTCCATTTTTGCTACCCATCGTATGAGTGTCCAGGGGATGTGTGATTGAATTTTATCCATGATAGGCTTTGAGTAAACTTAGGGAAAACATTAGACCTTCCACATGTTGTGATCAAACACCGAAAACAAGATTTAGGAACAATGTCCTTTCAATCTCCCCCTTTTTTATGTTTGATGACAACATACGGATTTGCATAAAGGACAATTTATCATGGCTATTTTCAAAGATACAAAAATTATAGTGGTACTCCCCCTATTTGTGTGCCCAAACATGAGACATATATATTTGATGATCATATGGAGTGCAACGAACATAATTCTGTTTTCACACTATGTTTAATAGGATAATAGGGTATGTGATGTTATCATGATATACCTATGTGAAGTGTGAGGATTATCCGAACATGATTTAGCACTATAGATGCACATGTATAGGCAAAGTGTTTGTTGAAACAACTTTGAACTAAGAAATGAGTATTCATGTATAGGCATAATGTTATCATTAGATGAGTGATTCTATTGTACATAAGATAGATCTCACCATGGCATTCTTCTCATAGTGGTAGATGGATAAAGAATACCCTCATTATAGCTTCATCACATCAAATAGTGAGTAGATAGATAACATAATAGCCTTGCTATGATCTTCAACATATCAAATATCACATCGCATAATAGATAGATAGATAGTACGATGAGTAAATAAATACATAGTCTTACAATAGTACTGAGACCCCCCCAGTTCTTGACCACGGGTTCGTCTGGATTGACAGGAATAGAAGGACCCTGTCTCCGAGAGGGAGTAGACCCAGCAATAGCAGCATCACTCTTCTTGCGAGGACGAAGAGCACGGTGGGTATCGGAATCACCTGAGACAAATGATGCATGGATATGGACAATGATAATGAGTGCACATGGTCGTTGTGTGAAGTTAAAAAAAATTATTCTATGAATATGAGTGATAGCAACACGGTTGAAAAGCAAAAAAGAGACTAGTGAGTACAACATAACTACATCATAGCATGGTGTAAGGTGAAGAGAATGGTTGTAGGATGTGGTTTTTTTTATTATGATAGATATTATAATTTTTTTATTTTGCATGATACTACGAGAGTGGTCAATTGTGAACTATGGCATAGTAATGAATATAGGGTATGGCTAATGGCATATGAACAATGTGAAATCTAGAATGAACATGAGGAAAAAAAATCTACACCCTAAATTAATGAACCACACTAGTAGACCGATAGAGAGTAAGCACATACACACGGTAGATAGGATAGGGCCAAGAGATTACCCGAGTTGGTGGCCATCTTAAAAAAAGTCACACAAAAATCAAGTGGACCGATCTCCCCCAATAGTGCACCAAAGATAAATCCGTGGGGAGGAGAGTGTGGAGAAGGACGAGGGCTTGCGGATCCGTGAATTTGAGTGGTAGGGGTAGTCTAGGGTGTGGAGGGGGAGGGGGGATGAGAGCTCCAAGAGGGGCTCCAATGGTGGTGGTTGGGGGAGGAAGAAGGGGAAGTGGGGTTGGGGTCGTGTGGGGGTGGGTGCGGTGGTGTGTGCGTGGTGTGCGTTGCATGTGTGCTGCACGTGCCCCGGCCTGGGGTGCCGGCCAGGCCGGCGTGGGGGAAGGGCGGGGCCGGGTGGGCGGCCGAACGGGCCGGCCTGACCCCCGGCCTGGGGCCGGCACGGCGGCAGGCGAGGCCGGGCATGTGGCCGAACAGGCCGGCCGGGGGCCTGCGCGGGTGTGGAGCGGGGCCGGGCGCAGGGAAGGGCAGCCAGCCTGGGGTGCCGGCCAGGCCGGGTTTTTTGTTTTTGTTTTTTTGTTTCCCCCTTTTTTGAATAAAAGGAATTTAGACTAGTGTTATAACAATAAAAATTTCATATGTTCGTTTCTAGCACACCATACTTTTATGTAACAAGTTTTACTTGACCATGTGCACAAATAAAATGAGTATGATGACATGAGTATGATGATTTTCATTTGCATCAAATGGAGAAATATAAAAAGGTGAATTAAGCAACATTGGATGCAATATGAAATGTGAAGAACGGAAATGCACATGAGTGAAGCAACAAAAATGTCTCATCAATATAAAAACCAACCAAATTTTGGGCGGTGGCCTTAGCCACCATATATGAGTATGTTCGATATGACACCGCGAAGATATATCTTGGGTGCATTGTCGAGACTCATCATTGAAGCACATTATGTCATTTGAATTGATCATTATGCATGGTTTGTTTATTTATGTATTATAGAGGTAGTGTTGGCTCATTGATTGAGCTACACTCCCCCTATGTCTATGCGTACATCTAGAATCCAAATAAGAGTCTAGTAGGGGTGTGTATGCAAGATTTTCAATCAACTAAAATTGCTTGCACATATGACATTGAGCTCACTCCTTAATTGCTTGAATATCTTCACATCTAGAGGCTTGGTAAGGATGTCGGCAAGTTGATCTTTGGTGTTGACATAGGAAAGCGAGACATCTCCATTGGCCACATGATCCCGAATAAAATAATACCGAATCTCAATATGCTTGGTCCTGCCATGAAGTACCGGATTGTGACCAATATTTGTAGCACTCTCATTGTCACATAAAAGAGGCATTGTCTCAGTCTTAATTCCAAAATCCTTAAGACATTGCCTCATCCATAAGAGTTGAGAGCAACAACTTGCGGCAGAAATATACTCCGCTTCCGTGGAGGAGGTGGCAATGCAATTTTGCTTCTTGGAAGACCAACACACGAGTGACCTACCAAGGAATTGGCAAGAACCCGAGGTTGATTTTCTATCCACTTTGTCACCTCCCCTATCCGCATCCGAATATCCCACAAGATCAAAAGTTGTGTTTGATGGATACCAAAGACCATGTGTGGGAGTGTCAACCAAATACCTAATCCTTTTGACCGCAATCATATGGCTTTCCTTGGGGTTAGATTGAAATCTTGCACACAAACTCACACTAAACATAATGTCCGGTCTAGATGCACAAAGATAAAGCAAAGATCCAATGATACAACGATAAAGTTTTGGATCTACCGGTAAACCTTCGTGATCCATAGTAAAATTCACGGTTGTTGGCATTGGATAAGGTAATGGTTTGGCATTGTTCATATCAAATTTCTTGAGCATGTCTTTAATATATTTTGCTTGACAAATAAAAGTCCCTTCATGATATTGCTTGATCTCAAAGCCTAGAAAGAACTTCAATTCTCCCATCATAGACATCTCAAATTCACTTGTCATTAGTTTGGCAAATTGGTCTACAAAACTCACGTTAGAGGATCCAAATATAATATCATCAACATAGACTTTACATACAAAGAAATGTCCATCTACACTTTTGGTAAAGAGTGTGGGATCAATTACCCGAAGTACGAAACCACGATTCACTAAGAACTCATTTAAATGATCATACCAAGCACATGGGACTTGTTTGAGGCCATACAAAGCCTTATGGAGGAAGTAGACGTGGTTAGGATACTTGGGATCCTTGAACCCCGGAGGTTGTTTAACATATAGCATTTCATTTAGAGGACCATTTAGGAAAGCACTTTTAACGTCCATTTGATGGAAGATGAAGTTATGACTAGTGGCAAATGCAAGTAATATACGAATGGACTCAAGTCTAGCTACGGGAGAGAAAGTTTCACCGTAGTCAAGTCCTTCGACTTGAGAGTAGCCTTGAGAAACCAATCGACCCTTGTTGCGAATCACTTGCCCATGAGAATCTTGCTTGTTTTTTAACACCCATTTAGTCCAATGACATTATGATCTTTGGGTCTTTCCACTAGTTACCATACTTTGTTTCTCTCAAAATTATGGAGCTCTTCATGCATGGCTTGAACCCAATCTTCATCTTCAAGAGCATCATATACTTTGATAGGTTCAACATGAGAGACATATGAATGAATACCACAAAACTTGAGTACTTGTCCACGAGTGGAGACACTTCTTCCCAAGCCACCAATAATATTCTTTTGATAGTGTGACTTTTGTTGTAATCTTGATGCTTCACGAGTCATGACGCGAACTAGTGCATCATCGGGATTCTCATTTGGAGGGATATCCTCATCATTCCCTTCATTAAGACCATTATCCATCCGGAGTGGAGTTCTTGGTGAAGAATCACCAAAAGTCATTTCCACCATTATCATTGGGTGGATCTTGATCACTTTCTTGATGAGTGGTATCCACTTGAAGGTCTTGTTCTTGTTCTTGGTCTACCATTTGATTGGTGGTTGATGTAGAGGGCTCCGCTTGCGTAGAGCTAGTCCCATCTTCATTTGCCACAAGGTGTCCCTCAATGGGTATTAATGGACCTATACCCATTATTCCTATGGCTATGGAGGATGGCTCATCACCTACATCATCACAATTAATTTTCTCCACTTGGGAGCCATTATCCTCATGAAATTTCACATTCATAGATTCTTCAACACACCCGGTGGATATGTTGTAGACTCTATAAGTGTGAGAGTTCGTGGCGTAACCAACAAATATACCTTCAAAAGTTCTAGGATCAAACTTACACAATCTAGTTCCTTTAATGTAAACTTGACATTTGCACCCAAAAACTCGAAGATATTTGAGATTGGGTTTGTTACCGGTTAGGAGTTCATATGGAGTCATGCCAATCATCGGACGAAGGAAGAGTCGGTTACATAGATGATAAGCGGTGTTGATGACTTCGGCCCAAAAGATATATGGGGATTTGAACTCGGCCATCATAGTTCTTGCCATATCAATAAGTGTGCGATTCTTCCTCTCCGCTACACCATTTTGTTGAGGGTTATACACAGCGGAATATTGATGTCTTATCCCCTCTTCACTCAAGAATTCATCCATGGTGTAGTTCCATAACTCGGACCCATTGTCACTCCTAATAGATAAGATCTTGGTGTCATATTGGCGTTGTACTTCCGTGGCCCAAGTTATGAACCTTTCTTGAGTCTCACTCTTCTTCTTGATATAGAAAACCCAAGTGTATTTTGTATAATCATCAACAATCACCAATCAATACTTTTTGCCTCCAAGTCTATCATATGTGGGAAGCCCAAATAGGTCCAAGTGAATGCGCTCAAAGGGCCTTGTTGTAGAGATGATTGATGTCTTGGGGTGATTCTTCTCATGCATCTTTCTGACAATACAGGAGCTACAAGGACGATCTTTGGAAAAGTTCACACTTGTTAGTCCTACCACGTGCTCACCCTTCACAAGATTTTGTAGATTTATCATACCGACGTGGCCTAGGCGGCGATGCCAAAGCCACCCCACGTCGGATTTAGCCATTAGACAAGTGGCGATATGTGTAGTTTCTTTCGAGAAGTCCACTATGTACATACCGTTTTCCACAAATCCAACAAAGGATACTTTAAGAGAAATACTGTGAAGGACAAGCACGTGATGACGCCCAAATACACATGTAAAATTTCATTCACAAAGTTGTAGGACGGAAAGAAGATTATAGCCAAGGGACTCAACAAGGAGGACTTTCTCAATGGATGAATCCCGAGAAATGACCACCTTGCCATGTCCCAATACCTTAAGTTGTGAGAGATCACCAATATTTACATGAGCAAATTTGAGAAGTTGGAGTTTCAAATCTTCTAACACTTCCTTTCTTCCGGTCATGTGTGCGGAACAACCACTATCAATCATCCATGATGTTCCACCGGAAATACAACCCTACAATGAATCAACTTCTTGTATTAGGTACCATTTTTGGATGGGTCCTTTTTTGTTAGTCACAAGGGTCTTAGGAACCCAAATATCATGCTTGTAATCATCACCATATGAGGTGCCAACATATTTTGCATAAACATGACCATCAATGGATTTAAGAAGCACATAAGATGGGTTATACTTTCCCGCAAAGTTGTTGTGAGTAGTTGTGTTCCTAGGAACGATACTCTTAGCAATCATATCAAACTCATCTTCATCATTAGCCAACTCCCCCTCCTTCACAAAAACAATAGAGTTAGTGGAGGGAGTTGACTTCTTCTTGTAAGCCATCTTGGATGTGGAACGAAAACCAAGGCCTTCCTTGCCAATAACTCTGTTATGATTACTCAAGAGATCATTAAGGTTCTTTTTCCCTTGAATGCATGTGGCAAGACCTTTACTGAGTTGTGACTTCAACCTATTGTTCTCCTCAATGAGAGTTTCCTTGACACACAAAGGGTTAGTAATACAAGAGTTTTCATTCACTATTTTTACAACTTTTAAGGTCTTGAGCTCATTTGAGATTGTTCGATAATCAATTTTAAGCTTATCAAAATCCTTAATGAGTTCATTGTAACCTTGGTTAGTTGCATCGTTTAAAGCCATAAATTCCGTTACCTTAGCAAAATCATGTTCACAATAGAGTTTTACTTTAGCTATGTCAATTACAAAGGTTTCCTCTATGCTTTCTCTAAAGCAATGTGATTCATCTAGAGCTTTCTCAAGCTCCTCAATTTTACTAGCATCATCACGAGCAAACTTTTCAAGTAAATTTATTCTCTCCTCATGTTCATAAATGAGGACATGTGCCTCACTTAATTGATCCATGAGGGAGACAAAGATAGATTTAGTTTCTCCTTATAATTTTTCAACAAAGGTTATCAAGGGGTCTTCCTCGACACAATTTAATAGTGAAGGAGTAGAAGAGTTTGCGAGTTTGAGTGTAGGAGTCACATTTGGGGATATACCCTTGGCCATGAAGCACTTGTGACTCGAGGGACCCTTGTTGTCATTTGGGTTGCAGAAGAGAGAGCTTAAGTTAGGAGGTACGACGCCCCTAGCCATGGCCGCCATACCTACTTGTTCACCTTCACCATCGCTCTCTTCACCACCGGATGTGTATTCAACTTCCTTTGCAATAAATTCCCTAGGAGGGCCTCTCTTGATGAAGTTCTTGGACTTGGGAATAAAAGTGGATTTCTTGATAAGTCTTCCACCGTTTTCAATTCTACTCTTGAAGGGGCACTCAGCAACAAAATGCTCGGAATCTCCACAATTGAAGCACGTTCTTGCCTTCTTCATGCTTGAGACTTCCTTCACCTTGTTCTTGGTGGCATTAGATCTAAAGTCTCCCTTCTTCCACCACTTGTGTTGAGCAAGCGCCAAGTATTCTTCATGTGATGTCTTCATCTCTTTCTCGGAGACCTCATGTTTAGATCCACCATCATCACTTGAGTCATTTTCTTCATAGGGAATGGCCTTCAAGGCAATAGAGGGTCTCTTGATTCCGTTTACACGGGCCATGACATCATCGGAAGTTTGCTTCATGATTTTTAGGGTGATAAAGAGACCCAAGACATCATTCGGGGATAGGTCCAAGTAATCGGCCCTAGCTTGCACATTCATCACCATGTTTTCATTGTATGGCATCAAGGTGAGTAGAAATTTCTCCTTGACCCAATTCTCCTTACAATCCGTGAATCCACAATCTCTCATGTCATTTACGAGAGCCTTGAGTCTTCTAAACATGTCTTCTATGTTCTCTCCATCACTCAAGTGAAAGTGTTCAACTTGTCTTTGGATGATTGACTTCTTGGATCGTTGGAGGTTGATGTTGCCGTCAAACATATCAACAAGGCAATCATAAGCTTTCTTCACACTTCTGAAGGACCGGATGTGATCAACTCCTTCCTTTTCCATTGCTCTCTCCAACATGTGCAAAGCATGACTGTTGAGTTGCTCATCTATGATGTCACTTGAGCTTAAGTTTGCGGGATCCTTTGGCTCATACCCTTTTTCAACAATCCTCCATATTTGCATTGAGGAGCTGCACATGTAAGACTTAATGGAATCTTTCCAATTAGTAAAACGATGCCGATCCACCATAGGAGGTGGACCAAGATGATTAACATGTGGATGTTGAACATTAGGAGCATTGTTATACGCAAAGCCAAAGGAGATCCCACCACTACCATTTAAAGGTGAAGATGTTGCGGTTCCTTCCTTAGGTGCAATGGGGTTTTCATTTTGATCTAAGGTAACATCCTCTCTAGATTTATTAGATGGGGATGTCAATTCTCTTATTAGTCCCTCCATCTTCTTCTCGGAACTATAAATCATAGCTTGGATTAACTTTTGAATCCCCTCCATGGTGACGGGATCATTAGCCATCCTTTCCTCCTCTTTAGGCGGTAAAGCCCTATATAAATAGACGAGGCTCAGATACCAATTGAATGATCGAGAGGTTAACTAGAGGGGGGGTGAATAGGTTAACTACAAATTTTAACTTCTTTTTCAAGTTAACAAGGTGGTGCTCAAATATAGATTGTCTAGATTATGCAACTAGGTGAACAATCATATATGTTGAGCAAGCACAACTAGCACAAGGTAAATATATGACTAAGCTAGTAGCAACTAGTAAAGGTAAGTTGAGGAATAACCGAACATAATGACACGGAGATTTATCCCGAAGTTCACTTCCCAATGGAAGCTAATCTCTGTTGGAGCGGTGCGGTGCCACCAATGTGGAACACCGAGTAGCCCTCAAATGGCACACCGTATCTCCTTCGAGTCCTACCACCGATGTGGAGAGGCTCGAATCACTATGTTTCTGTTGAGGTTTACAACTATAATATTTACAAGGATGAGGCACACTCCACAAGATTGGAGGGTCCTCACCGAATCCCGAAAGCCACCCAGGCTTCGAGAAACAAGATCCAAGAGCACAAGAGCTCCGGGGATATCAACAAGGCTCCAAGCTCCGATGAGCTAAGAACAACAAGATTCTTGGCTCCAATGAACTAAGAATACCAAGATCCCAAAGGGATGGGTGGATGGATTTCTAATCGACTTGGTGGAGTTGTAGATCGGGGGTGTCTCCTTCAAATCCCAAAGTATCACGAGCTTTGGTTGGGGATTTGAAGATGTCTTGAGCTTGAGCTTGGTCAATTAATGGTGGAGAGAGAGTGAGTGTAATTGACAACTTATAAAGGTGGAAGAAACATCTTCTTTTATACCGGGGGCGAGAAAACGGTCGGTGGGGGGGGGGTCCTCCACTCTGCAGCCCACCCCGGCCTAGGGGGGCGGCCAGGCCGGCCTGGGGCGTCCAGGGCAGGGGAAAATCCCACCCCAGCCTAGGGCCGGCGTGGACAGAGGACGGGCCGGAGGCCCTTCCCACCCCGGCCTAGGATAGCCCGGCCTGGGGCCGGCGTGGGCGACGAGGGGAGGCCGGGGCAGCGCTAGCCCGGCCTGGGAGGCCGGCCAGGCCAGTGTGGAGGAGCAGCTGGGGCCGGGCACCCGACCGAGCGAGCCGGCCTGGGGCCGGCGTGGAGGGGAGGTGAGGCCGGCTCCCCCATGTTTTCTCCTTTTCTTCTTGTTTCTTCTCCTCTTTTTCCTTAGTCTTTTCTCCATTTTTGGTATCCATCGTATGAGTGTGCACGGGGATGTATGATTGCATTTTACCCATGATAGACTCTGAGTAAACTTAGGGAAAACATTAGACCTTCCACATGTTGTGATCAAACACCGAAAACAAGATTTAGGAACAATGTCCTTTCAAAAGTTACTATTCATACTGATCATGCTGCTATTAAGTACCTCATGGAAAAGAAAGATGCTAAGCCTAGGCTTATTAGATGGGTGCTTCTTTTACAAGAATTTGATTTATATATTGTGGATAGGAAGGGTGCTGAAAATCCTGTTGCTGATAATTTGTCTAGATTAGAAAATATCCCTGATGACCCTCTTTGTGTTAATTATAGTTTTCCTAATAAATAGTTAGTTGCAATAAAAGTGAGCTCTCAAGAGAGTCCATGGTATGCTGATTATGCTAACTTTATTGTTTCCAAATATTTGTCTCCTACCTTTACAACTTAGCAAAGAATAAAATTCTTCTATGATTTGAGGCATTATTTTTGGGACGACCCACACTTGTATAAAGAAGGTGTTGATGGTATTATGAGAAGATGTGCTCCTGAAAATGAACAACGAGAGATATTGAGAAAATGTCATAGTAGTGCTTATGGAGGACATCACGCAGGAGATAGAACCGCACATAAGGTTCTACAATCAGGTTTTTATTGGCCTACTCTCTTTAAATTGCTAGAAAATTTGTTTTATCTTGTGATCAATGTCAAAGGGTTGGAAATATCTCTATACGTAATGAAATGCCTATGAATTATTCTCTTGTTATTGAACCGTTTGATTGTTGGGGTTTTCACTTTATGGGCCCTTTCCCTCCTTCACAAGGCTATACTCATATTCTTGTTGCTGTTGATTATGTTACTAAATGGGTAGAAGCTATACCTACTAAAAGTGCTGATGGTGAAACCTCATTAAAAATGCTTAAAGACATTATTTTCCCTAGGTTTGGTTTGCCTAGATATCTCATTACTGAAGGGGGCTCTCATTTTATTCATGGTGGTTTTAGAAAAACCGTTGCTAACTATGATGTTAATCGTAGAATTGCTTCACCCTATCATCCTCAAACTAGTGGGCAAGTAGAATTATCGAATAGAGAAATCAAATCTATCTTGCAAAAGACTGTTAACAAATCTAGGAAAAATTGGTCGAAGAAATTAAATGATGCTTTGTGGGCTTATAGAACTGCTTATAAAAATCCCATGGGCATGTCTCATTATAAATTGGTTTATGAAAAAGCTTGTCACTTGCCCCTAGAATTAGAAGACAGAGCTTATTGGGAAGTGAAAGACCTAAATAGAGATTTTAAACTTGCTGGTGAGAAAAGGTTGCTTGACTTAAGTTCTTTAGATGAATGGAGGAGTGAACCACATGAAAATGCTAAGCTCTTTAAAGAGAAAGTTAAAACATGGCATGATAAGATAATTATTAAAAGAGAATTTCATGTTGGTGAAAAAGTGCTATTGTGTAGGTCTCTTCTCAGATTTTTTGCAGGAAAATTACTCTCGAGATGGGAAGGACCTTTTGTTATTGAAGACGTATATCGTTCGGGGGCAATTAAATTTTTTTCCCTTGAAGACAACACTTCACAAGTGGTGAATGGAAAAAGACTAAAGCATTATTTCTCCGGAGATCATTATAATGAAAATGTTGATTGTATTCAAGACATGATCCCGGAGGGGTCTATTAAAAAGCATCTTTCAGAAACTGCAGAGTCAATTTTCGAATAGGTATCATTTTTGGTAAGAAAACATTCGCGAAACATCTTCCAACTTTCCTTTTTTACTCTTTTTTGG
This sequence comes from Alopecurus myosuroides, assembly GCA_028641055.1. Taxonomy (NCBI): domain Eukaryota; kingdom Viridiplantae; phylum Streptophyta; class Magnoliopsida; order Poales; family Poaceae; genus Alopecurus; species Alopecurus myosuroides. The sequence continues at coordinate 154,209,102 of CM054057.1, forward strand.
AAAATATGAAAAATTATGAGCCGGAAACGAGGCGGAGACTGAGCCCGGAGGCTCCACACCATAAGGTGGCGCGGGCCCACCCCTGGCCGCGCCAGCCCATGCTGTGGGCATCCCGGAGCCCCTCTCTGACTCGTTTTCTACCTGGACTTTCCTTTCATTATGAAACTTTTTGCTATATAATCCCCCGGATCCCCAGAGGTCCGTATATCGTTTTATCGTCGTGTTTCTGTTTCGAGTTGTTTTTGCCAGGATTTGTTTTCAGTTTTAGAAGCATCATGGACTCCGCCAACGACAACAAGGGGAAGGGACCGAATGAAGATGATGTCCAAGACCGAGAGCAGGAGGAGGACATAGAGAGTGGAGCTGAAGGAGATGTAGAAGAGAACTCGCGAGTGCGTCCACACGCCACCATCGCAAGCATTGGAGTGGTTGCAAAACCCTCCAAGCCCACAGGGAGGACTAACACTGGATGGCTGGCCCGACGTCACTTTTTATTCCCCGATACTCCACTTTCGAGTATTAAGAGACCTTTCCATACTTTAATTCATGAATATCAATATATGAGGGTACCCGAGTCAAGGTTTCCTTCTTGCTAGGATATGGATCAATCTAACCGTGCAGATGATGGAAGCTCTCAACCTAAGGAAGAGTGGGGAGAAAATCTTGGTGGCTGGGATTCATAGTCCGACATGCATGCAAACTGTACTAATCGCAATACAGAGGTGATGTGTATGCTTATGTTTGCGATTGAAGATCTGAAGAAATCAATTGATAAGCTCATCGAGAAGGACTCACCACCACCACCGAAGAATTAATTCGTCATTGGGTTTGGCATCCCCTCGGCTTGTTCCAAGCTTGGGGGAGTGCCGCAGTATCACATCACTATCCTTCATCTTTTTAATTTTTCAGTAGAGTCATATCATGAGTAGAGAAGTTATCATATAGGATGGTTTGCAGTATGGAAGTGTCTCTCCCTGGTTGGTTATCGTTGTATCCGTTGGTGTGAGTTGTCGGTTCGAAATATTAATGAGAAGTTTCATCATTTATTTTCTGCACACATTATTCTAGTTTCAATTTCTGTCATATGGTTGAACTTGTTATTAGTATTTGGTATCACTCTAGAGATCATCAAGTTAATCTAGTTGGTTTTGGCAAACTTAGCTTGGGTCAGCAGAAATAATAATTTGAGATGCTAGTATAAGAAAGAGGAATTTTCCTATTAGCTCGTAAACTTACTATTCACAAATTAAGATTGTTTGGGCTTTAAATGAATATTGCATGATTGGTTTCATCATATGTATATTTGTTTGTTTTCCCTCAACTCTTATGCTTGCTACCCAACCTTCCTAGCCAAAAACCCTTTACTGAGAGGGAATGCTTCTCGTGCATCCAAAACCTTGAGCCCCAAAACCTTGCCATTGTGTACACCATACCTACCTACATGTGGTATTTAACTACCACTCCAAGTAAATTGCTCATATTCTACCTTTAAAACTTTCAAAATTATTCTTGTTTTGTGCCCCTGTTTTATCTCATGAGAACGTAAATAGAGAATCTTTATCTCACTTGTTTATTGGACTTCAAACACCTGGACTAGTGGCCTCATCCGCTTGTCCAAATGCTAGAAGAGCTGGCAGCGGGGTGCCCAGCCCCAAAACTAATACACAAATTCTCTTCACTATTTTTCCCCTGGTTTATGAGTCAAAGCATAATCATGTAAACAAAAGAGAATGAGGGATGACCTTCTACACCAGTTGCGTCCCTCTTATGGGAGTTGCTCTTATGAAGTCTAGTTGGCTTGTGACGTACTGTATTGTCTGTTTACCATTCGTTGACATAATTATACACCTTTCTTAAGAATGTTCTCAATACCTCTATTTAATAAAATAAAAGATCTAGCACATGAGTGATCCATGCTTCCCTCTGCGAAGGGCCTTTCTTTTACTTTCCTGTTAAGTCAGTAAACCCACTTCTCTCTCTCCCCAGCAAACATTTGAGTTATTGTGATCTCACGATCTATATGTTGATTTATTCAATCATGTATTCTATCCTTCTTTCTTTAGCACATGCTTTATTATCTGAATGAATATTACTTTGAAAAGCTATCAATCACTGTAAAAGAATTGTTATAATTAAACATGTTAAGCTCTACAAGATGAGCCTTATTATAAAGACAACACCTAATATAAGCATGATATCATTAAATGTTCTCTGCCCAAGAATGAAGTTTGCCATTGCCAATTTTGATTCTCTCTTTTGCATCTTTGTTTGTGACTCCCATTACTCGTTTCAAGTTAGGTTATATGCTAGGAAGTTGATGTCTATAATGATTGGTGCATAGATATATGTGATGCTTCTTGTCCGTATTTTATTTATCGACTCTTCACTCCATAAACCTGTGGTCATGTTTTCTAAGTTCAGTTTCACTTGGGGACAAGCGAGCTCTAAGCTTGGGGGGGGGGTGGAGTTGATATATCCATTTTGCACCACTATTTTATATCATAATTTTCTGTTATTCATCGATATGTTTCATCTTATGATGCATCTCTTATGTTATTTTATCTTATTTTGCATGTTTTATAATTATTGGGGAATAAACATCGTGACCAGGAATCTGATGGAAAAAGCACCATCGGGATACCATATTTCAGAAGATCAGAAGAAGAAGTGGGATACCAAGGGTGTCCTAAAAGTTCATAGGAAGAACACAGCCAGAAGGAGAGCCAGAGGGGGCCACCATGGGCCCACACCATGGGGTTACGCCCCCCTCTTGGCCATGCTACCTCTAGGTGTGGCCACCCTGCCCCACCTCTAGGGGATATTTTTGGCGTGCATATCCCCAAGGAAACCCTAAGCCTCATTCCCTCGTCGAAGAATTATTATGCCGCCGCCTCGTGGAGGAAAACACCCGAGAGAGAAAAGCTCTCTGGCAGGGAGAAATCTGCCGGGGAAATTCCTCTCCGGAGAGGGGGAATCACCGCCTTGTCACCGTCATCACTCCGGGCATCATCATGATCGTCATCATCATCATCACCACCAGCACCATCACCCTCATCATCCACCTTCATCCCGCTGTAACAATTAGGGGCCTCTATCATTGTTTTGCATTAGATCTCTCTCCCGGTGTGGATTACTTGTTAGTAGTTGATGCTTGTGAGATTTATCGGTGTTCGCACTTTATGACCAGATTGTTATCATATCACCTCTGATCATGATCCATATGATGTCTTGTGAGTAGTTCTTGTTGTTCTTGAGGACATGGGAGAAGTCAAGTTGTTAGTAGTGAAGTAATGTTGAGTAATATTGAATGTTTGATATTTAAGTTGTGGTGTTATTCTTCTAGTGTTGCCATGTGAACGTCGACTATATGATACTTCACCATTTATGGGCCTAGGAGAATGCATCGTGTATTTGGCTACTAATTTTGGGGTTTACGGAGTGACAGAAACGTAAACCCCCTTTAGGAAACCATTACACGAGGGAGCGTAGGATCCCGGAGTTTGAAGTTGTGGTTAGATTTATTTCTTAATTATTTTCTTGTAATTGCGGATGCTTGCAAGGGGTATAATCACAAGTATGTATTAGTCTTGGATGAGACCGTACATTAGAATACATTCACCCACAGAACACTTACCAAAACACCAAAATTATTCAACTCCATGGAACAAAAGCACTTGACAGGAACCTCCCGTGTGTCCTCGAGAACGTTTGTTAATCATAAGTAAACTCATCGGCTTGTCCTTTGCTGAAGAAAGGATTGGGCCACTTGCCGCAATTATTATTACTGTATTTTATTTGCTCGCACTTTATTTATCTACAATATCAAAACCCCTACAAATCTGTTTTCCAGTATTAACAGTATTTCCTTCATCGAAACTGCTTGTCAACACCTTCTGCTCCTCGTTGGGTTCGACTTATTTATCGAAAGTACTAGGATACGCCCCCCTATACTTGTGGGCCATCAGGGAGCGCACTCGCGCGACTGCTGATGGCGACTACTTTCCCAACGACGATTGCTTCCCCAGCCTCGGCAACCTCTTCATCGACGACATGAGGGACAACTTGGACAACACTGCAGCCGCTGCCACTGCCGCTCCACCGTACGTATCTCTCTTCTTTTTGTACGAGATTCTATGGCAATTAATGTGCCTAGTTTTTGCCGTAGATTGGACATGTTCTTCTATTGCACTAGATATTTCATGCTTAGTATAATTGCTACTTTCATGATTTACTTGATGTTATTTCGGATTAAATTATATTGCTAAATTGTTCAACAACTACTCAAGGGTGCTCGAGGCATTGTGTTAGCCTTTCAGGTGGATACTTTGTCTAATATATTCCATCTGTTTCAAAATACATGACTTTTGTTCGTCCAAATTTATGTATATATTAAAACATGTCTACATATACAAATATTTATACTTAGACAAATAAAATCCATGGATCTTAGAACAACGAGGCGATAGCCTAGTAGCTGGATTGCATCGTTTCTTGGACTGAACTTCAAAATTCTCACCTAGGAGGGTTTCCTAAAGCGATGCCACGGGCTCCTCCGTCGTAGGTCTTTTTTAGGGAGTATTTGCTAACATTTTATCATTAGTGAAATGTACCGTTTACAATGATTTTTTTAATGCAAGATAATTTTTGTCCAGTGACCATATATTAATTTATAGCTTAGAGAATCAACAAACATTACATGCACATAGAAACTTGACAATCTTATAAGGTTTATAGCTGAGACACATATTGACTTGATCTACATCAACCGTCCCACGTGGGTTTGAGCAGGATATGGCAAGGATAAAGCAAAACAGCCAATATAAATCTCCAAAATAATCCATCCCTTTATGATTATCTTGCATTTAGTGCATAGCCAATGTAAAGTTTGTATAATTAGACCAAATCTATGATAAATAATATCAGACTATATAACATAAATATATATTATTTCGTATCCTCATACAATATGTTTTTGTATTATATGCATTTGCTTTATAGATATTGCTATTTTTTCATATATACCTGGTCAAACTTAAACTTCAATTTAGAAAGCTCACAACATATGGTAAATAAAAATAGAGGAAGTGGAATGTGTTTGTTAAACTACGCGTGGTATAGGATGGTCGAGGAAGCTTCCAGAGTTTAAATGTGATCACTACCAAATCTGTATTGCTCGACACACATATGAATTTCATAGTGACGAAATAACTAGTTCCCAGTTTCCTACTACTGAAGAGGGTTGTACTTATAAAAATTAACAATCATTCATTTTTTCGAGGCCATGTTAATGATTTATACTAAATAATATATACTTACTTATATTCTACATTTCTAAGTCGATTAACAAAAATATTATGGCTTAGTCGATGGTCATAGCCATCTAATAGAATCCTCGTTTCATCATCTCTTTGAGAACCGCAAATAGAAACATCGAACGGCTCGCAATGCTAATTTAGACATAAAAAATATTAATACGACATAGACGCCTCAACATGACCACAAACTTAAACCAATGGTCAAGACGATATAATGAACATATCCATCATAGTCGAGTTGATCCCATTACTGGTAGGGGACAACTTTGGAAACATGTTTTTTCATTTTAGCATGTAGTAAGGAACTTACAAGAACCATTTTGTCGAGCCAACATCAACTGCATATCTAAAATAAACTGGATACAAAACGGTGAAAAAATCTACAATGCCAAAAAACGCTATATTGCCGACTGCAAATTATTGGACACTCGACAAATACACCATGAATGTCGAGTGATGATAAAATGCACTCAGGAAAGTGTGACATTCAACAAAAAAATGATTGCTAAGTGTTATCAACTTCATCTAGCAACCCCATAACATATGTTGCATGTTGTACTCGGGCGCTCGGCAAACACTAAATACTAAGAAAAATGGATAGCCATGTGCCTCTAGTGGGGAAATGGTGGTGTTAAGCCTTAGGTCGAGTTTCTTTTTATAGACACTTAGTGACCATCCAATTGTTAGTGTTTCCCATTATCCTTTATCATTGCATTCTAAAAATATTTTTTTAAATGATTAAAAATGCAAAAAAAAAAAGAAAGTTGTCCTTCTTCCTTGTTCTCATGCCAAGACATAGTGGTTTTTTTATCACAAGAATATATTGTTTCTATGAAGGAAGTGCAAAAACAATGGTGCAAAAGCGTACATCAACCATTCCACACAAAATAGACCATATTAGATGGTGAGTTTCCAAGTACGAATAATTGATGTACCTTTCTAGATTCTTTCCTCCCTTTAGATGAATAAATGAATTTCAGCTGATTTATCCAGAGTAATTCAAACTTCAACTACAATTGTGTAATAGTTTGATATAAAATAGTTCAACTTTATTTTAAGTTACCAAGTAGGATTTAGTGCACTAGCCACATAGAATGTTAAAAGATTCGCTCCCTTCCAATGAATAGTTTTGCATGTGGTTTTGACGATATTTTGAAGACATGATTAAAGGAAATGAAAATTCATAATGGTGCAAAGTTGTGAACAGCACCCGACAATCTTTCTGGATCGGAGGGAGTACTAATGTTTGATCAATATTTCTACCTCTAATTTTGTTTAGCCGTATCAACGCACGGGCTTTTAAGTAGTGATAATTATGTATGGCAGTTGATAATAAATACCCATTGTTGTGTTAGAAAGGTTCTATGTTTAATTATATGGTAGCTATTTCTCAATAATGTGATATTTGTTTTGAATAACTCGGTAGCTATTGCTAAAGATAATGCTACCTAATAGTATATGTGATGTCATATTAAATTTTTTGGGTGAAATTGTCTAAGAAAATTTGTATAGAGTGATGAAAAGATGAAACCAAATAAAGAAAAATCACTGGTATAAATAATAATTATATGGTGACCGCTACAAAGAAAGATATACTACCATATTGTTAATGTTGACAGTGACATAGTTAGTTTCCTTCTTGTAACCATAAGCATTTGAGGCATTAATTGAACTGTTGTTTCCTGTTTTACGCTCTTTTGTTTAAATTCGAAACGCTTCTTATATATTGCTAGGCCAGGATTAAAATCAAATATCTTATGTTGGTGCTTTCCTAAATTATAACATATGTATTTAAATAATTATTCATGTATGTGCACAGCCTAGTGCAAACCAAAATTGGAAATTAAATTGGGCTTGATTATTATATTTATTGATGTGGCATCTACATGCACAAAATCTTGTGCTTGACGTGTTAATATTTAATGCATTTAAACTTGTGCCCTTGAATATCATGTTCAGCAAATGCTATCAACTTGTGCTCGGTCTTAGTATTTCATGTTATATTCTGGCAAATTACCTTTAGTATCTTACTGTATGTACCTGCCTTGTAGTCGTTTATATTTGCTCAATTTGACATAGGATAACATAACCCTGTCAAAATCTATTGAACAGTTTGAGCATTTGAACAATGAACTATGAACCAAAAATTAAAAAGTTAGACTAAATTGTCCTGATAAGTATTCCGATTCGTCACCATAATAAATTTGCTGCATCATTTGCTTTATCTCGCCACCAATTGTATGCAGCAATTTTTCTGTATAAGAAATATTTTCACGTTTGCTTGCGAAAACCAGTGGCCAGCCTATGCAAGTTCCTTGCAACATGTACAATATTTTCACGTTTCCTTGATTGAGTGACCTAACTAGACTAGCATCACTAGTAAATATTTTCCTATGCAAGTTCCTTGTAGCATGTACAATATTTTCACAATGCTCACCTCTAAGCTTTATGACATGCCATACACATTTTTCTTATATGTTTTCATTTGTTCTTAAATAATTAAATTATTTTAGTGCACCTTTAATTTTGTTTTTCTTGTGTGAATAGCCCATTTATCAACAATACTGGTTAGATAACTTCAGTGTAATAAATATAGGTTCTCATTTATTAAGTTAGTTCAAAGCGTTTCTCATATATTGCTAGGCACGTGTATATTGTATGATTCAAAATTGAAATTATTATGTTTTCCCCTATGATTAGAAATGAAAATTTGTTTATAATTTGAACTGTACCTCTTGATGGCATCCTATATATTTTCCATATCTTTTGCTAACTAATTTTATTTCTTAAATGTAGTAAAATTGTGGTGACGATGTTGACAGCACAAATGCGAATTCGTACTACATGAAGATTCTGCACAAACTGAACAATGGAGCCCTCCACATCAGCGCAGGAGGTAGTTTCAGTTGTCCGTTTGATCCCACCAAGCCGAAAGATCTCCAAAGGCATTCCCTCGTCGACCATGCTAAGAGTCTAGCCATAAATGGGAAGGATGCTAAGAATAAGGCACAACACAGGGCCCTAAGGACCTTCCTCATTGGCTACGAACACCCTTTTCTTCCGGGTATCAATGTTGTCCAGCATCGGCGCAGGAAGGCGGCGAAGAAGGCCAAGAAATATGGTATGTAGTGAACACCCTCCAGATGTTCAACTAAGTCTTTGATATATAATGCTGTGAAATGGTATTGCAATTTATAGTTTAAATGTAGTGAACTATTTCCTTTTGTTGAACCAATTTTTTTACTAATGATCTGAACTTTTGTTGCAAGTGCTAGTTTCATATGATGCTAGTGAACAATGTCCATGCTGAACTAAGTGTTTTTCTACTGAGATGAAATTACGTTCCAAGTGCTTGTTTTAAATGTTGCCTAACTATTTAGGGTCCGTTTGGAAGCTCAGTATTTTTGAAGTATTCTGATAATACTTCAGTTTCTAAAAATATTGAAGTATCAAATATTTTAGAGCGTTTCGATCCAATAAATACTGTAGTTTATAAACTGATGTATCGTACTCTCCCTCCATGTCATATTAAGTTTCGCAAAAATTTGAAAAAAATGGATATATCTTGCTAGACTAAAACATGTCTAGATACATCTATTTTTACTCACTTTTACGACACTTAATATGAGACAGAGGGAGTACAAATCTGAAGTTTTTTTTTTGCCATATTAGAGAGTACAGTCCCGACCACTTCTTTCTTTAAATTGAAGCATTGTATGAAACTGAAGTATCTTGTATCTTCATCTGTGGAACTCACCTGTTACACGTTTGTGTTCCCTTCTTATTGGACAGGCATCCCATTTGATGTAGCAGGCTCAGGCAAAGGAGTCTCCGGCGTAGGAATTTAAGGCAATGGAGACTCCAGCGTAGGAGGCTCAGGCGTCTGATGCTGAGGTCTTGCTATGCCTAGCTATGTGGATTGTCAAAACTTTAAGTATTTCGTATTTTAAGTGGAACTTGTAGTTTATGCTATGATACTATGTTTTGCACAATGTGGATTTATTAACGTAATGGTGCTAGCTATATATCTACTAATTATGTATGCATGTTATGAATGTTTCCTATGCCCACTGATATTTGGTATGTATCTAGATGTTGGTCATGGTTCTGAGACTTTAAAATATTTAATGCATCTCTATATCTTGAAACAAATAATGACCAGTTTAGAAATAAACTTAGGCTCACACATACTAGACAGTAAACTTAATAGTACTAGACAGTTCACATAGTCTTGCACACAACACAAATAGCATCACCATCATTACAACTTAGGTTCAGTTATACAACACAGTAAACTTACTAACACTAAACTTAGTACTGACAGTAAACTTAGCCTTGCACGAAACACAAATAGCATCACCATCATTACACCAATAAGTCCTAAATTGAACACTAGATAAAGCATGGCACAACCGCTTAATATTTTAAGATACACGAGAAGCTTGCATCCCTTCTTGATGTCTTGCTTTAGATCTTAGAAGATTTCAACAAATTCGAGACTAATGGCTTCAGCTCTTGCTTCAACTTTAACCAGCAGTATTGAGCCTTCCACTATGTTGGCTTGAACCTTGAATTCTTTCCATCCTTCATTCCGCACAATGTTAGCGCGTTCTTCCACCTCTGGAAATTCTATGGTGTACCGCCCTTCAATTGCTTCTTGCATCCCCTGCCTCCAGAACAGTATATTCTCTTGGGTAGGGCACTTGTATCCCTTCATTGTTTTGGCAGGAACATACTGCACAAACAATATAGATCAGTTAGTAGATAGCTGGTCCTTGTCTATTTGATAAGCATTGCATTTTTTGAAACAATATGGAACTCATAATGCACCAAGTCTTGAAGCAACTCTCATGAAATAAATTTATGGATCAGGTGGTGTAATGTTTAAGTGTTGTAAAGTTTGAACAACTTACCAGGATGTTGAAATTCTCATCATCAGAAGTCAACTGACGAACCCAGAAATGCATGTCATGAATATATTCATAAAAGCCTCCATCATCTAGGTCTTGCACAACATGTGCCTCAATTCTCTGGTTGATTCCAAAGTTGATTGCATACATTGCATCTTCACTTATGTCTTTGATGTTGGTGAAAAGCATGTTCTCAGCAACCTCTCTAACTTTATGTACCATTGCATTCACCACTGTTCGCATTGAAAACAACAAGGTTAGTAACCAACCTTACAATGTTTTCACAGAAAACAATAAATATATTTTAATCTCACTAGGAAGTGCAACTAGAAGTTTCTTTTCCTTTCCATTTTCTCCAGTTTGGTAGACAGTGAGTTCAAATTCCTCATCCCTAGCTACATCAAAGTCCTCATCTTCACCCACATAGGTGAAGAATACCACATCTCCAATCTGTATGTCATGCACCCTGATAACTGACCTCCAATATGGCCCAGCTAAGCTTATCTTTTCTCAGTTTTCTGCAGGTACATATGGTATGTGTAATCCATTTGGGATTTGGCATGAAGCCAATTCCCACAGATACGTTTTAACTTCTCTTTGAAAAAACACGGCACGACCTCCATCACATGTAAAACACAATTAAACTTCAGTCATGAAGAGGATATGAATTTACTAGAAAAAATGTAAATTGCATCTTGTATAACTAATTACTTAATTCAGAATGTATACAAAATTTGTAGTACAACATGCATCAGTACTTCGTACTAGGATTCCAAATGGAGTAATTGCAGTTATGAGTGTATCACTAATGTATATTGAAGTGCATCACTACTCCTACTGTTAATTGGATTCAGAATGGATTAATTCAATGAATGTGCACTAGAACTTGCATCACTACAGGAACTTCAGAACAGTGACTACAATTTTGTTGCTTACCACACCCTGGCAGAAGCCGTCCTGCATTTGCACTTCGAAGGTCTTTGCACGCCTATTGGAATAGCCGCAATTCTGCTCACTCAGATCACAGAACAAACACTGCCTCCCCTCCATCCCTATGAGGTTGTAGCAACAAAAATGGAGAGGCAACAAATAAAAAACACAGAATGGACAGAAAAACAACAAAGGAAGGGAGGACAAGGAAAAAGTGCGCTCGTGCACTCACAAAATTCACCTTTGGACTTGTTGTTGTGCAGAAACTGCACAACTCGCAGAACCTTCTTTGTTGCCTCGGAAACTAAAATGAGTAGCAAGAATGGAGTGAAGGACTGAAGAAGTAAAATCAAGGTTTGATAAACAATGATTGAATAATCATTAGCAATAACGGAGAGAATGGAGAAAACTCACCGTTCGACTCGCACAAAGTGCAGTCTCCACAGTAACTGCGATGAAGAGGGGTGGTGACACGCGCCACAAGTTCCGCAACTGCTCGAAATCATGGCGTAGTGGGGTGCTATGTGTTGTGCAACCCGGCTGTGTTCCGCTTGATGTGGCGGGCCCATCACGCAGGTGACGTGGAAAATATGAGCTCGTGCGTGACTCGGGCCTGTAACTGGGCCTGCCCATTAATAAATCTCGAAGCCACCATTTTTCTTTTCTGTTTTTATGTCGACCTTCTGGTCGGAAAATAATTATATGAAACCTTCTTGTCCTTCTTCTTCTTCCTTTCGTGTCCTTCTTGGTCTTGAGCACAATATGTGTCCCAAAAACGGAACGTCCGGATTTTGCCGCGCAAGATAATTTTTTTTTGAGGGATCGCCCAAGATAAGTTTATGCACGAAAGAAATCACAACGGAGCCCACAACATGCACAAGCAGCAATAGCTAACCAGCCCACACTTGCGAAAAAGAAAGTTGGGTCGGGCCGTCGGCCTCTGTACAAATTATAGCACGGTTGATGGTTGAGATTTATGAAGTTTTAGGTTAGCAAACCATAAAGGAAAGCAGCGATTTACGGTTGGTATGTCCGTATTTTTCGACTATAATGGTTCCTATAAGTGTGGCTACATAGTAGCCCTCCTCATATAAATCTATCCACCGCCCAAAAGGCCGAGGACCAAGTCGCGTCGTCTCAACCAAATTGTCGTCCCTGATGGATAAGGAAGTGAAAGTACAAGCCGACGGTGAGCACAACACCGTCGAGGAAGCGGAGAAAGACATCGCGGATGCTGTATCCAGCAAGGAGAGGACACATGATTGGACGGGTTTTGACTCGAGATACTTCTGCGACTCCGATCTCGAGGTGAGCCCCATAATACCCTACAGATCTTCAAGTCATAACAATAGTTGTTGTTGCCCGGATGGATCTTCAATTGTCAAGATTCAGTTGATCGCAATAGTCGATATACGTACTAAATGAAATTTGTATGAAACTGTTGTATATTTTAGTAGTACATATGAGTGACGTGGACAACTACATGGATGAGAAGATGATACATATATGTTGCACGCAAGATGTGCCATTATTAATTATTTGTTAGTGGAGATGACATGGATAATTGATTGTCTAAAATAGTGGATGATGTGGATAGCTTGCATGTTAATATAGAAAAATCATAAATCCGTCTTAGTGGGGTTTTGTCATATAAGCGATGTAGATTCTAATCTATTTGATACTTGAGTAGCACCATTTTATTTTTCCGATTGCTTCATTCACATATGTGGTACGAATCCGGGGAGGAGGTGGACCATACTAATGAGGTTTCTACACCGAGAAGGTTTATCAAAAGCTAAACAACGGAACCCTCAAAGTTCTCCGAAACAATGGGGATTTCAAATGTCTATTTGATCATGGCAAGCCGACACACAAGACAAGGGATGGCCTTATATGTCATGCTAAACGTAAATCATCATATGGGAAAACGAAACAGGTTAGGGCAAACCATAATGCCTTAATAAGGTACCTGACTGGCTACGCATAGCCTAGTCATGGGAGGAATGTTGCCAGGAAGAAGATTTAAGTGTCGATGTTTGATTAAGTTGGTTTTAATATTTTAGTCTATGTGTGTGCGTTGCTGAACTATGTGTCGATGTTTTATTAAGTTGGTTTTAATATTTTAGTCTATGTGTGTGCGTTGCTGAACTATGTGTCGATGTTTGATTAAGTTGGTTTTAATATTTTAGTCTATGTGTCTGCGTTGCTGAACTATGTTTGATTAATTTTATGTGTCGATGTTATATTTTTTGTCATTACATTTTCTGTCAAATGATACCCAGAGAAAAAATGACTCCAAATTTTACACAAGTGCAGGAACTATATAAAGTGCCAACAAATTCCTGAGAGAAACGAACAAATCATACTTCCTGTCAGTAATACAAATACTTCCTGATAATAACAAGAAAATTCTTGACAATACTAAACATACTTTGTACTAAGGAACATACTACATAGATGAAAAGATGATACAGATATGTTGCACGCAAGATGTACCATTATTACACCCCATAGTTCATGCATTTAGTCTTGACAACGAAAACAACCATACTACTAAATGCAAGAGTTAGTCAGATGGAAATGATTTTTTTTTCTAATTTCAACAAACTCGTCATTTATGTAGCTGAGGTAGTTGATGACCATCATCATGTCCAAGTTGGGGATGTCACTATTCCTCATGGTGATCAGAATAGCTCGGCCAGCCTCCATACCAACTCTTGGGGAATGGAACTGCCTCCATGCTTGAGAGTTGAGGATGACGCGACCATCAGCATTATCCCTGGTGAACAGAACTGTGGTGACATTTTCCGATTCTCCACGGCGTACTCCAATGGTACCTTTATGCTCCATGCCAGCACTGTCCGCGACCGCCATAGCTATTTTCTAGAGCACACTATTCCAAGAAAGAATAAAAGCATAGTGTCACATACCGGCCACATTATAACATAAGAAACTATAGGAATAAGAAAGTGTTAAGAAACATACCATGACATGTCCATTGGAGATATTAATGTTGGTGATGCGATGCACGAAAAGGACCCCTCGATGTAGCTATCTATCTGGGGTAGTTTCTGAAGGACACGGTCCTTCTCAAGTTCGCTAAGATTGGCTCTTTGAGCAACCACCACATGTTTCCATGGGTCCTCCTCGCCCATATAATCCTCATTGTTCCCAATTTCCTCCTCACTCCCGCCATCAACCTACATACTCTCGCTATCCTCGCTCGCAATCTCGCCCATATAGAGAAGTACGCTACGAGGTTGCGGTCCTGCCATAGAGAAGTGAATGAGATCACCTCCGCTTAAATTATAGGTGGCGATGATAGACACCAATTGTTCCCCGTAGAAGTAGGTCTTATTTCTTTCTTTCTTCAGTCGAATCCTGTAAATGGTCCCATGAACATCGAAATCCATGATATTGCGTACTAACTCGTTGAACTCTTCCCGAATATTGCATGGTACAATCTAAAAAAGAAATATAAAAGAATCGTTTGTTAAGAAACATACCAATCTAAGCTGGATAGTAAAACGAAAGAACACAAGTTGCAAGTTAACATAAAAGAATCGTTTGTTAATTACCAAAGAATCAAGGTGACCATCGTTCAGCTGAAGCATAAAACAAGACCCGGTGAATTGTCCTTGGGCACATAGGGACCGACATACTTTGCAAGCCATGTTCAATTAAATTAAGAATATGTATATGTAAATATAGGACAGTGAAAGTAGTCTCGTATAGCAACACTTACAACAAATGTTATGCTCTGCATTTCAGTTTTTCAGTATTCAAGAAAATAACCCAGTAATTACTGAGTTCACACAGGATATGCACATGTGGACAATAACCTTTTTCAATCCCAGTAATTACTGCAACAATTTAAGGAAATTTTTGAACCACTAGCTTAAATCCAGGGATATGTAAAACAATATAAAAACATACACATACATCTAAATTTTGCAAACCATTAAAAATAGGGCATCTAAAATCTGATGGACCAACTCTATGTATATGTAAGGACACATGTAAAAACATACACATACATCGACTAAATATAGGGCATCAACTAAAATATATGTCACATGTAACAACATACACATACAACAACTGAAAATATAGGGCATGTAAATAGAAAAAAATATTGTTTCATCGATAGGTTGCTAACCTAAATGGTGCAACTTGTTCACACATCAAAAAGTCCAAAACAATATACAAAGGGAAAATTTGCTACTGGACATCATTATTTTCTGGTTTTTGCCAAAACACACACCATAAAATTGTGTATTTGCTCACTATCATTACAATTTAGTGTATATTTTTCAAAACACATTATTTCACAGAAAAAAAAGTTGCAACTTGATGCTAGTGGTGCCCTACTCTCTCGCATGATGCTGTTCCTTCTCCCTCTCAAATAAATTCTTGCTACAATGTTTGTATCTATGTTGATTCTCACCATTGATTGATCAGTTGGTAAAAGATGCTTTTCTGTCTAGCTGCCCGGTAGGAAGGTAGTAAGGTAAATCATGCCTACAACATTCATTTTCTATCTCATAGTGTGTTCTGGCAAATGACCACAAAATTGTAATGGTACTGAGCAAAGCCACAATCCGGTAGTGTGTTTTGGCAAAGACCAGAACCAGCAGCAAATTTTCCCTAATACAAATCTACGCATCTAAAAACATACACATTCATCTATAACTAAATCGACTAGTAGTGAAGGTGGACGGCTACTCACCGGTGTGGTGGCGGGGAGGGATGGTGCCGAACGGGGAGGGTCGGCGGCGAGCGATTAGCCGCTAGGAGAGGCACCAAGGCGACGGCGATGGCGGCGCAACCAGGAGATGCGGCTCTGGATGGGATCGGTGGATGGAGAGGAGTAGAGAGTGAACCAGATCCGCGTCAGTTTGGGGAATTAATTCTCCCTACCGGCCCAGATCGTGCACATCGTCTAACCACAGAGCTTGTAAATGGGCCGGCACAACCGTTCTCCTTGGCAGCCTCTCGCGTGGGGCATTAGGCCATATTGTGGCCCAGTACCGCATGCGAAATCGGGACAGTTCACATTTGACTGACTTTTATAAAATGGGAATAAACTCACTTAAATTAGGGAAATTACCTAGGAATGGAGAAAACTTCCTATAAACTAGGACTATCCATGAAATAGGGAAGTGCGAAAATTGGATGGGCCCAAAATTGCACCATCTTTCCGGTACTTGCTTCACCAGAAATGTCGTTTAGGGCACTAGGAAAATGAATAATATGTTTTTTTTTACATTTCAGAACCAAAGTTGAAAACCAATGCTTTACATGCCAAACTACTCATGTTTCCTCACATAGTTAACACTCTCCTATGGGATGAACACACCATTTTCCATCTTATGATTGCAAATATTGACCGATACAGTAGAAATTCAGAAAAATTTAAAAACTAAGAAAAATCACTCCTTCAGTCTTTGTTCTTATATATTATCATCTGTTAAAAAAATTAGATCATTTTATGAAGGTCGAGAAAATCACATTCTAAGGAAAAATGGTTCATTTGAGCCTAAACGGCTCCTCTATAATCTTGCCATTTTTTCGACAGTCGCCTAATGGACCTAAATTTTGTGCACTTGCTAGCGCAAAGGTACTTGTGAGGAATATGTAAATTTTTTTGAAAAATTTAAAGTTTGAAAATAACATATTTAATTGAGAAAATAAAGACTAAAATGAATGAGATAACACACTAAAAAAAACACCACGCGCAACTTGCCAAAAACCAGGCATGTTGGTTTGGCTCAATAACTCCATGCGGAGTTACTAAAAAACAGGAGCTGTTGGGTTGGGTTGGCCCAGTGCGATAGTTACCCCCCTGAACTCATGTTTCCTTACGTATTTAAGAATCTCCTATGGGATGAACACACAAATATTGACCGGTAAAGTATAAATTCAAAAAATATCAGAATATAGAAAAAAGTACTCCTTATGTCTTTTTTCGTTTATATTATCGTCGGTAAAAAAAATTAGGTCATTTTAGAAAGGTCAATAAAATCACATTCTTAGAAAAAAATGGTTCAGGTGAGCCTAAACGGCCCCTCTCTAATTTTGCCATTTTTTACAGTCACCAAATGGACCCAATTTTTTTGCACTTGCTAGCATGTAGGTACTGGTGAGGAATATGTAATTTTTTTGTGAAAATACAAAAGTTTGAAAATAACATAATTAATTGACAAAATAACTCATAAATTGAACTAAATTTCATAAAATTGGAGTAAACTTTATTAAATATGGGAAATTAGCTCGGAATGGAGAAAACTTCCTATAAACGAGAACTAGCCATGAAATAGGGACTAGTTTTCATGAAAATTGGATGGGCCCAAAATTGCACCATCTTTTCGGTACTTGCTTCACCAGAAATACCGTTCTGGACACTAGGAAAATGAAAAATGTGTTTTTTTAAATAAAATATTTCAGAACCAAACTTACACCAATGCGTTCCATGCCAAACTACTCCTGTTTCCTCACATAGTTAATAATATCCTATGAGTGAACACACCATTTCCCTTATTATGATTGCAAATATTGACCGGTACGGTACAAATTTAAAAAATATTGAAAACTTAAAGAAACCACTCCTTTCAGTCTTTGTTCGTGTATATTATCATCTGTTAAAAAAATTAGGTCATTTTATGAAGTTCGAGAAAATCACATTCTTAGGAAAAGTGGTTCATTTGAAACTAAACGGTCCCTCTATAATTTTGCCATATTTTCTACAGTCACCAAATGGACCTAAAGTTTTTGCACTTGCTAGCGCAAAGGTACTTGTGAGGAATATGTAATTTTTTTTGAAAAATTCGAAATATGAAAAAACAACATATTTAATTGATAAAATAAAGACTAAATTGAATGAGATAACACGTAAAAAATACCAGGCGCCCCTTGGCAAAACCCACGCATTTGGCCCAGAGCTAACACAGGCGGATAATTATGTCACCTCCACGCGACATTGCGCTGGCCCATTAACAGCACGCGGAATTGGGTTGGCCCATTAACAGTTCGCGGAACAAATCGCAAAAAATTAATTCGTGGGCCTACTGGTGATCTCCACGGACGCTACCGCCTCCACGCCTTCTGCCGCCTTGATCTCATCGCCGCCGATCGTTGTGCCACCGCCGCCTTGATCTAATCGCTCCGGCGAGATATATTATGGACCGCCGTGCCGCGGTAGTCCGGCGATATTCGTTATGTACCGCCGTGCCATGATCTTCGGCGATATTATATTAGGCTGGTGCCATTGCGGCCGATAGGGAGGGGCGGGAGGGGCGCTATCGCCCGATGCGGGGCGAGAGGAGGCGATATGGGAGGCGAGAGGGGCCGGCCGGGCGGCAGCCGGCTCGCCCGGCGAGAGGGCCCTACCGCCCGGCCTACCGCCCGCGTTGGCGGGGCGATAGCGGCGGCCCGGGGCGAGAGGGCGGGCGATAGCGGGGCGACACGGTGGCAATGGGGGTGATAGGCCGGGCGATAGTGGAGGCGAGAGTGGAGGAGAGAGAAGTTACAGCCTGTGCACTGGCACCGTGGGGCGAGAGTGAGGTGAGAGTGGGGGTGAGAGTGAGAGTAAAGATGACGTGGCGAGGCGAGAGTGGGGCGGTGCATTGGCACCAGCCTTATGCACCGCCGTCCTGTGGTACTCCGGCGAGATTTGTTATGTACCGCCATGCCACGATTTCCGGCGAGATTAACGTGGGAGAACTGGGCACACCGCACGGCTAGTACGGAGGGCCCACCGTATAAATACCGTAGATGGATAGTACGTTCCTGGATTTTTCACGGCCGTCCAAACCAGCGAAGGGTTAGGGGTTAATCTCAGCCATCCGTGTCACAACTTTTGTTTTAGGGGGAGACACCGAAGGAGAAGCAATTTATATACTTAACTTATTTACTTTTTCATAATTTAACCCTCATTAGATTTTTTTTCCATATTGATACATTCTTCTATATAATATTGAAGAATATTCACTTTAACTAGCTAGATTAAGCCTTTTTAGCAAAGATACAAATGACTTGGCTCGAAATAGAGATACGGCATTAATGTCTAGCATTTGTTTGATCTTTTGTGCTCGAACGAAAACCTATTATACCATTTGTTCAACCATGCTAACTTTGGTTTAGTACGTTATTCAAATATGTTAGAATTCACATATCTTCATATTGAAGCGTATAATGAAACTCGAAGTATCATAATGTGTACATATATAGTTGCATATAAGTGAATATATTATTAGTGTATTCTAGGTGGTTCTTAGTAATACAAGTATCCCGACCAAAGTTATGAGAGTACGTAAGAATACTGCATGCATACAAGTATCCCGACTTTTTTGAGTTCTTTTCAAGTCAATGTGTGGGTCAGAGCTATCCTTTACCACTTTAAAAGGTATATTTTTTAAACGAGCCAAAAAACTTGCCATTATCATTAATTAAGAAGAAAAGAGATGACCGGTTAATTAACGGGTAATCGGCCAAAAATCGTATAAATTCCCTCGCCAACCATCATGGAACACGACGTCGCGAGGGCCCAAATGACCACCCTGGCTACCCAGAGAAAACCGCACACACACCGCTGAAGGCGAGGTCGACGTCGAGGTTGTCCACCGGCACCGTCGTCATCACACCATCGAGGGCGGCTTTGTCATCACACCACCGAGGGCGACTCTATCGTCGCACCAAAGACGACTCCATCATCACCCACCCGAGGGCTACTCTGTCATCACTGAAGAGACAACCGCCAAAAGAAGACCTCGCCAAAGCAGCCTCGTGAGGTCGGCGCCGGTTTATGGCAAACAAACAGATGGCCCACCATGGGAGGCAGGCAACGATTATGCTAAAGTGCTCCGGAGAGGAGATGGGCAAGACCTGCGCCGAAAATAATCTTCACCAACAACGGACCGTCCCCTGAAGGTCATCAAAAAGTTACCGCTAAACATTTGGAACAATCTAAGCCGATTAACGATGTTCAGTCTAACCAATATCTAGCATGGAAGCTTATGACGGGCGGATCTATAGCTTGACTTTTCCAAGCACAATCTTGTGTCCGGTGAAGCCATCCTTCACTGTTTTCTTAGGAAATCTCCAGCGGGGCTGCTCATTTGCCCCGGACCGATCCGTTTTGAGCAGCCTGGGCCGAAACCAGGCCCCTGCGGCGCTGCTCATACGGACCGCGGTCCGTTTTTTTGTCCCCGGATGCTCTAATCCAGACCAAATTTAGTCCAGATTTGAGCAGCCCCGAGGACAACAAAGTGTCCCGTGGACACACTCCCCTGGCCCGCACAGAACGCCCCCTCCCCCCCGTGCCGCTTCCGTCCCACCTCGCCGCCGCTAGCTCGCCGATTTGGCGACCACCACCGCCGTTCGACCCCCCGCCGGCGACGGCCACCTCCCCCCACCTCTCACCCACGCCGCCACGCTGCCGCCTGTCCCGCAGGAGGTTCGCCGGCCTGCCTACCGCCCGGTCCATCTTCCCCCGCCTCCACGGACGCACACAAGGTGTTCGGCCGTGTGCCTGCCCCGACCTCGGCCCGAAAAATGGCGGACAGCGGCGACAAGTTCTTCTTCAACAACGTGATCATGTACTCTTCCTCGTCGGAGTCCGATTCCGAGGACGAGAGCGACATCCTCGTTGCCACTCTCGTGGTCAATGACCACATCGCTAGGTTGCGGCCGGTGTTCAGAGGGTCCATTCCCGGCCGTGCGCCGGGCTTGGAAAGGGGCAGAGCGGCCGGCCATATGCAGCTGTGGAATGACTATTTCCACCCAACCGATCCGGTGTAGACGGCCAAGCTATTCCGGCGCCGTTTTCGGATGAAAAGGGACTTGTTCAACCGCATTCGACTCGGTGTGCTCGACTACGATGATTGGTTCAAGTGCAAGCCCGATGCCACCGGTAAGCTTGGCTTATCTTCTTATCAAAAATACACCGCGGCAATTCGGATGCTTGCATATGGAGTAGCTGGTGATCTGGTTGATGAATACTTGTGTATGAGTGAATCCATGTGCCCGCAATCTATGTATAAGTTTTGTGAAGCTGTGGTTCAGGTCTTCGACCCGGAGTACTTGAGGGAACCGACTGTTGCCGACACTCAGCGGCTGTTGTCGATCAACGAGAGCAGAGGGTGGCCTGGGATGCTTGGACGCATCGATTGTATGCACTGGGAGTGGAAGAACTACCCATTTGGTTGGCAGGGGCAGTACAAGGGACATGTTGGTGAGTGCACTGTTATTCTCGAGGCAGTTGCTTCGCATGATCTGTGGATTTGGCACTCGTTCTTCGGCATGGCAGGTTCACACAATGATATCAACGTGCTCCAGCGCTCTCCGGTGTTTGGAAGACTTGCCGTAGGCAACTCCCCCGAGGTGAGCTATGATATCAATGGCCACCACTACACAAACGGATACTACCTAGCTGATGGTATCTATCCCCAGTGGGCTACCTTTGTGAAGACCATCTCCAACCCTCAAGATGAGATGGGGAAGCGATTTGCCCAAGAGCAGGAGAGTGCCCGAAAGGATGTGGAGCGTGGTTTTGGTGCGCTTCAATCTCGATGGGCTATTGTTCGCCATCCTGCTAGAACATGGAGCCCGGAGATTATGTGGTCGGTGATGACTGCTTGTGTGATCATGCACAACATGATCATAGAGGATGAGCGTGATGACAGCGTGTACGACGAGAACTGGTTATTTCGGGGTCAGAACGTGGAGCCCCATCCAGGAGTGGCAACATTTGAGGATTTCATCGACTTCCAGTACGAGTTGCGTGATCAGGACACCCACCGCACACTTCGGGATGATTTGGTGCAACACATATGGAACTTCGTAGGAAACCAATAGATTTTTTTGTAATTTTAATTAAGACTTATTTGTCTTCTTATTGAACGGTCAAATTTGTAATAAATAACTCGTATTTTATTTAGTATTGTGTTTGTTTTTAGTCTCAAAGTATCACTGAGAAAAAAACTTAGGAAAAAATAGGTCCGGGCCACTAAATATCGGACCAGTTTGGCCCGCAAATGAGCAGCCCGTAGGAGATGTCCTTAGGGCATCTCCAGCCGTTGCGCCCCCCCAGGGCCCAAAACGCCGCCGTTTTGGGGCCGCCGCGGCGCTAAACGGCGCTATTCTGGAACCTGGGGGGGCAAGCTTCCCAGTCGCTCCCCGAGCCCATGATTCGGCCCAAAACAAACGCAATTCGAAAATAGACGATTTTTATTGAAAATAGACGAAGTGCGTACATATTCGGCGCGAATTTAAACTAGAACTCAAAATTTAAACTAAAATTTAAACTAGAACTACTTAAGGCCGAGGCTGGCGACGATAGCCTGGCTGTAGTCGCCGTCGTCATCGCCATCGTCGTCGTCGCCGGGGCGCGTGCTCGGCCCCTGTCCCTCGTCGCCGCCGCCTTCCCACCTGCTCGCCTCGAGGCCTTGCTGGATCACGCCCTCGTCGTCGGAGTCCGGGTCGAGGACGATGTAGACGTTCTCCTTCTGCGGCGGCGGGGGAGGGACGCGGAGGCGGGCCGCGTTGGCGGCGAGCTCACGGTCGCGCGCCGCCTTGCGCTGCTCGGCTTCCGCCAGCAGGCGGCGCTGGAGCTCGAGCTCCGCCGCGGTGGTCTCCCGCAGACTCCACGTCGCGGCGGTGTCGTCGTCGAGTGGCTGCAGCGTGTCCAAGGACAGCTGCTCCGCGACCCTCTGGTCGGGCCACTCGTCCTCGTCGTCGCCGCTGTCCTCCGTCTTCGGGCGAACCACGCGTTCGAAGCGTGGCTCGCCGATGCGGAGCGCGCCGCCGCTGCGCCTGCGGGCAGGCGCGCCGGCGTTCAGAAAGGGGGGGGGAGGTGGAGACGGACTGACCGGCGGAGGAGCTTGACGTCGCGGACGACGAGGAGGCGCCGGTCCGCCGCGCCACCCACGGCTGGGCCTGCCGCGGCGGCATCTCCAGGCGCGGCTGGTCGCCGGCGTGGATGTGGTCGAGGACCGCCTCCATGGTCCTGTTGGGGGCGCTCCACCAGCGGCGCCGCCCGTTGGCGTTGAAGCGCCCGTCGACCGCCCCATTGTCGTTGTTGGAGGTGAGCTCCCGGTCGCGGCGGCTCATGAGCTGTCCCCACCAAACTCGTCCACGCCCGTCTCCGGGAAGTTCTCGGGGTGCTCCATACCGTCGCGCATCTCGTTGTTGGATGGCGCGCCAAAATTCTGGATCTGTGTTGGGGAGGGGAGGCACGGGCACCCCGCCGGCGCTGAGCGCCCAGCGGCTCGCCCCCGCGGCGGAGCTAGGGAGGCGCACGTCCGGCGGGCAAGGATAGCCCGCGCGGTAGAGCGCCATCGCCTCGCTCCGGCGTAGGTTGTGGCGTGGGAACCCGTTGGCCGCAGCCCCGTCCTTGTAGCCGGCCATTTGCGTGGAGAGAAGAAGGGAGGAGAGCGTCGAGAGGAAGAAGAGAAGAGGGAGCGCGCCGGTGGAAGAATGGCGGACGCGGCGCGCGGCGGGGGGATTTTATAGCGCGGCGAGCGGCCGGGCATTTACTGCGCGCGCGTCTCCTCGCTGCCGCCCGCCACGCCATTACGCCGGCAGCCTTTGGGCGGGGCGCATGCACTGGGCGGCCGCCACGCCATAAACGGCGGCAGCCTTTGACCGCGCGGTAGCCGAGAAGACGATCACGGGGCGGTTCTGTTCGCGCGCTTTCTCGTCGCGTCGCTGACTGAGCTGGCCCACGCGCGCGGACGCGCAGTTTCGCCCCCCAGGCCGAACCCGGCGGGCTGGTTTTGGTCTGGGTGCCGCGGCGCGAAATAGCGCCGAAACGGCGCTATTTGGGCCTCTGGGGGGCCGAGTGGTGAAGAAGCGGCGCTATTCGCCGCTTCCGCCGCGAAAAAAGCCCCCTGAGGGGCTCTGGGGGGACGGCTGGAGATGCCCTTAAACCCGGCCAAATTAGATGGAGTGGCCAGTCGGGGACATGTTATTATATACCGTTGAATGCCGACGGCAGGCTCCGCCAAATAGAGTAGTGCTCACACATTGCGCATAACGACAAAGGTAAAACAGGGAAAGGGGAAAGGACTGTGGTTTTGAATTCTTCTTTTTCAACTCCTTTTTCCAGTGATTATTGCCAAGGTGATCTCGAAAAGTGATCACTGCGAAGCTTGGAACTTCAGGACAGAACAAAAAAATGAAGCACAAGCAGTCGATTTCAGGCCAGCACTGTGCATGCGATTCATATTTACACCGACGTATTTACGATGGAATACTTACAGTGGCATTATTTGTTCGGAATTTACACTGACATATATATATGTACATTTTCCTAGTAGTTTTTCTGACGTCTAAATTATCTCATGTTTCTCTCTCGTCTCTGTCCGTCGCCTGATCCAACTCCGGCGGCGGGGACGTGGAAGTTTGGAGCAAGACCAGCGAGACGATGCCTTCTCTTCTAGCTGTATCGTGATGCCGTCCGCTCTACTCGGTCTCCAGGATGGCGGTCAAGTCGGGAGAGAACCCCGGAGGCGACCTCCCATCACGGTAGGCTGCCATAACCCGCTTCCGGGACATCGCCGGCTTCGCCGCTACGAAGCTCATCACTGCCTCGTCCGAATAATCCTCCTCCGACGGCTCGAACACGAGCGGCGCCACGGAGCCTCGGCGGCGCCGGCCACCGGCAGACGATGCGGCTGCGGCCTTGACGAGAGCAGCGCTGGCCTTGACGGCCAGCGCGGCCACCTCCTCGAGGGCAAGGCTTCGTCGCAACATCTCGGCGGGGAGCACGAAGTAGATCTGCCCCGGCCGGAGCTCTTCGCCGCCGGCCACGGCGGCGACGGAGCCTTCGAAGCCCATGGCGTCGGCGTCGCAAAGGAACCATCCCTTCTCTCTGTGGCTGACCTCCTCGATCGAGTACCAGCCCGGCCGTGGCCGGCTGAGAGTACTCCCGGAGCTCACCGCTGGGCAGCACCACCCTAGCAGTTGCGGCGCCGTCGACCGAGGCGTCGCACGACATGCAGAGGCCCATTGTGAGCGGGGTGCGGTCTCTACTCTTCTGTAACGAAGCTGTGTTGCTCGTGCCGCTGCTACCTTCTGTATTACTCCGTTGTGGTGTGCTGCCGGAGATGACCATGGAGAGGAGGAGGTATATATAGCGGATCGGAGAGCTATGAAGGATGAAGGAGATGCAGCGGGGAGGGTTGTCGTGTAGCCGGGGGTGGGGGCAGCACAGGCTGGAGCCTGGAGCTTTGTTGCCGCCAGCCGGGGACTCAACTCGGCGGGCTTTCCTGTGTACTCCCTCCGTTCAACAATACTTGACTTCCATTTGTCCAAATATGAATGTATCTATACACTAAAACATGTCTAGATACATTCATATTTGGACAAGGGGAAGTCAAGTATTGTTGAACGGAGGGAGTAGAACGCAGTCCATTGGCTACTCGGAGACGATATTTGGTCTTGATCAAGCTCACGGTGAACTCTGACCAAACTAGCAAACCTTGGACAAAAACCTTCAGAACGACAATCCTAACAAGACCATCTGAAAGAACAGAAAAAACAATCCAAACAAGACATGTCACTACTATCACATTAGCATCCAGCAGCTGTCGAGACCGGAAAAAAGAGTAGTAAGAAAAATAAAATTCAGAAGCAATGCGGAGAAACTTATGAATAAATCACAAATGGTATGCGGGCATTCATAAAAATCTTTACTTTAATTCCTGTTTTTCATGAATGCTCGTAATTAAACTTATTGTTTCCTTAAAATCTTCTACCTTTTCTAATAGTTTATCTTCACATTTCTTAGTTTTCTCATTGTTCTTCAAATATTATTTCAATTTATTTGCTAGTTAGTTCATTTTTATTTTCCTGAATTTTGTTTTTTGTATGTTTTTTTTATTTGTGTAGACTGAGCTGCCACATGTGTGAAAACCCACTCTGTTCTACGTAAAGCCAAATCAAGCCACAAGAGAGTAAGAGACTAAACTGGTTTCAGGCAATGGGAGGTCGTTTAATTTTAAAAATTAAAGGCTAAAATAGTATTTGCCGATGGGTAGGAGAATAAAAGAATATTTTAGTCTTTTCAATAAAATGTCAGCGCTCAAATTGCATGATTTGCTACCTTTCATGTTGGATCGGTTGGATTATTGTGCAGTTTTTGAATAAGTTTAATTTAGAAAATCAAAATGACAAGTATGGTAGTAAAACTGATGACATACGAGATACTAGACATATCTAGCAAACCAAAATAAAATGAAAGCACATGCACAAACGGGAAGATAATCAACACATATGTGGTTTACGTGAAGCCCACTACATTTGCAAGTCTTATTAGTATTGTTGTCGCACATGGTGTTGGAGATGTCGCAGTTATAGACCAGAGAGGAAATAGTCGAAGTAGTTGTTTGTCCCCCGGGAAGGCAATTGTACTAGTTGTTCGGTTTCTAGCCATGTGTTGGGATGCTTCAAAAACATTATGGCTCCTCGCCTTACTAAGAAATGCGATTCCGGAGGAATGATCTTACGTACGGCCATGATACGATAGTCGGGGTTGGATTACCAATAGCTTAGTTGGAGGAACTTCCAATGTGGAAGAGTGCGTTATGGATTTCGTTCGAATTTCGCGAAAATTACGATTCTCGAAGTGGGACGAGAAAAGCAAATATTCGTCGAAAATTCTGTCCATTTTGAAAAACTCAAATAGAGAATGATCATATAGCACCTAACACAACTACTAAGCACATGATAGCCTCTAGTCTGTTGGCAAAGCACGTCGTCTGTGCAGTGCATGGTTGTGAGTTCGAAACTCTCTATTATCATTTCTTTTTGCTAAATAATTTTAAGAAATATAGTTTGAATTTGGCCGAAATATTTGAAACTTTTCTTCGAAATTTCGTTAATTTCTCGAAATTTGCGAATCTCGAACAAGGGCGAAAGAAAAACAGAAAACGAAATGTTGAACGCTTGGTGACACCAAAAAATCTTTACCTATCTTTTCCATTATAAAGCCTCTTAGCAATCCGTGGTGACGCTTGGTGACACCAAAAAACCTAAACCGCCATGGGGCAGAAGAAACTTCTAGAAACAGAAAATATTTCACACTTGCACTCTCCCATTAACACACCCGTATCATCAAACCACACACACCGAAACACGACATAATTGCCGTGGTGCGGCGTGTTGAGCAAGGGTACGCTTAGTTGCAATCTTTTCTAATGCTAAAAGGAGTAAAAAGGACCTCATATATACCTTATATGTTTGTGTCTTTTCTCCTTTAGTGGCCATGCGGAATTATACTTTATAAGTCAACCTGAATTTTAATAGGTTTTAAGAGTGGAGATTTTTGGCGCCCGAGCTCTAGTGATTCTGTCAATGTAACAACCAAAAAAGAAAATCATATTTACGAATTAAAAAAAAACCCGGACGTAAGTTATTTGAAAAAAATGTGCAAAATATTAATTTCAAATATATACTTTGTATTCTGAGCTTTGCATGGTACTAAGAGCGTGTCGCGGAAGCTTGAGTATGTATCTCCTTATCTCGTCTGCGTCAGTCACCTTCTTTCCGTTGAGAGTAGGCGAGAAGACTTTGCAAAGGCTAGCGCAGGCTACGTCGTGTAGCCGGCCACATATGGTGTGTAGCGGCCCGTAGTCTCCTATCCGGGAGCGAGACAGGCGAGGTGGGAGCGCCGGAGCGGCCGGCGGAGAAAAGTTGACGGGTTCACGTGACCGTATGGGCTCATATGCTAGCTTGATACGTACGCTCACACACACTACCATGGTGCGTAGGTTCAATGAACGGCTGAGGTTTTGTGTGTGTACATACGGTTCCGTCATCGTCCGTTGTGTGCACACCGCGGAAGAAACGGAAAAAACGCGCGGTACGGTCGCCCTGCATTTCTTCATGCGTCTCGGCCCTACAACCGGCAATGAATATAATCGTGCATGCATGGACACGTACGTACACGCCCGCCCACCAGAGTTGTGCACCGTTGTTTTGGTTCGCGCTTTGAAACGAGCCAAATGTCCTGTTTCCTGTAGTGTGTGTAGACAAAGCTCTGGTCGAAAGTTTGGAGCTATGCATGCATGCGTGCTCGTGGTTATCCATTGTTTCGAACTTGTCTTGTCTGGATAGTGCCTGTAGTATGGATTACAGCTGACTGACCTATCGAAGCCCAGTATATGTTATCATGCATGATCAACTATTTCCAATGCATGCTTATAAACGACAAGCCGTTTCACGGCCCTATCCACATGCATAGAAACTTGCATACACATGCATGGTCAGTGGAATAGTACGATGTTCAGTATTCTAACCAGGCGCATGGTCGTGCACATCTCCGAACCACGGGATATTGCCGACTACTCGTCACTGGATCTACACGGTCCTGGGCGCTCCACGAGATCGGGCAAAATGGACTATGGTGACCGGGTGGTGAAAGTAATTCACATACTGCACCTCGGGCGAATTTTTTTCGAAATCTAACCTTTTTATGTAGCGCCCAACCTCAAGGCGCTACATCCTTCTATGTAGCGCCCACGGCCTAGGCGCCACACATCTGCATACGTGGCGCTGCGGGGCCAGCCGCCTGCCTGCGTGGCGCCTGGCTGGTGGGCCCGAGCTGCGCATGTGTAGCGCCTTTACGCTAGGCGCTACATATCGAATCAACTTAAGCCGCGCGCGGCGCCCCTCTTCTCTGTTTCCAGTACCGAACGAAGAACAAAGAAGACAGCAGGTTTCCTCCTCCCCTCTCTAAATCTTCCTCAAATCCATCCCCATCTGAAGGAGAAGTGGAGGGGTTTGCTTCTCAAGTGCTTTGCCCAGGTATTTCTCCTCCGATCCTCTCTTTTCATCCACAAATTTTCTCTGATTTGGCCTCCATGTAGCAATTTCGGTGGAACCCTAGTTTCTAGTTGGATTTGATTTTGGTATGGAATAATGAGTTGTTTGAATTATCTTTAGCATTATGGTAGCTAAGTTTACATTGGTAACAATCTAGTAGGTTATTTTAGTTTAGAAACCAAATTTGTATGTTAGATTATTTGGTTGTTGGTATGAAAATGTGTGGATATTTTTCGTGCAATTAAATTGTGGGATACTCACAATGATTTGAAATATGTAGGATGGTAGAACTGGAGACCGGACCAGATGTCATTAATGAAAAGAAGCGAGGTCTACGGTAGAGGAAGGCTAAAGCTTCAAGAGCGCCCTGTCACTAGAGGTTACTCGATGATTTCTATGATGTTAAACACCGGGCCTATATGATATCGGAGAAGAGGAAGGTAAAATGATTATTTGTGCACTTTAATGTTTCTAATGTCGTGCTCTAGCAAATGTGTTGGATATGTTCTAACAATTTAACTTGTATGTTTGCAGGAACTTAAACCTTTGAAGATTCGGTATCATGGGGTCTCCGGCGACAAAGAAATGCCATATGATGAGCGGTACACTCCGTACATCGAGATGGCCGGGCTCCTCCCTTTCATCCAGCTTGTTAGCCGGTCTACCCCAAACTTCAACGCGGCTGCACTTACCGCTCTCATCGACCGGTGGAGGTCGGAGACACACAGTTTCCACCTCCGTACCGGCGAGATGACTGTCACACTCCAGGATGTTTCCATGATCCTTGCTCTTCCTATTGAGGGGAAGCCTGTAGCTATGGACACCGATTCTGAAGGGTGGCGTCAGAAGATGTTTGATCTTATTGGTGATGTTCCACCGGAGCCTACTGACCCGAGTAAAGGGAGAGTCTCAGCCGGCGCTCCTTACACATGGATAGTAGAGAAGTACAAAATTTGCCCTGAAGGCTCCCCTCCCTCTCGTTTCTACTCATGCTAATATTAACTTATAATATTCATACACCTAATCTTTTAACTAACATACTACCCAAACAAAAGACCCCTAACACTAACAAGTATCTAACCCTAACCCTAGCAAATATCTAACCCTAACCCTAACCCTAACCCTCACAAATATCTAGCCCTAACATATAAGAACCCTAACCCTAACATTTAGGGGACCATACAAGCCACCAACTAGGCAATTAAACCACAAACACCATGCATCATTGGGGTCAAATTGAATTTCTAGGGTTTCCAAGATTGAAACAAAAATCAACCAAAAAAAAGGTTTCTAATTGGTCAAAACAAGGGGAAATGGAGGACATTACCTCTAGGAATTTGTTGGGGGCAAGATTCGATGAAGAAACCTTCAAATCGGAGGATTTGAGGAAGGATTTGAGAGGAGAGGGAGGGGAGCCGCTGGGGGAGCCTTCTCTTCCTCCAAAAAAACGATAAGTGTTGCTTGGGTGTGGGGGAGAGGGGGTCGTGCGCGACTCAGTGCACTCTATGTGTAGCGCCTAGAGCTCAGGCGCTACACATGCACGCTCGGGCCCACCTGCCAGACGCCACGCAGGCAGGCGGCTGGCCCCGCAGTGCCACGTACGCAGAAGTGTAGCGCCTAGCTACAAGGCGCTACATAGAAGGGTGTGGCGCCTAGGCGTTGGGCGCTACAGAAAGAGGTTAGATTTCGAATTTTTTCACCCGAGGTGCAGTCTATGAATTACTTTCGAGTTGTGGTCAACAGAGTCCATTTTGCCACGAGATCGATCATAGGTCAGTCCAAACAAGAAGCAAGAGACCGGGGTCGCCGAGAAACGCCAAGGGAGACGAACGACACCATTCTCCAGGTCCATGCATCGACCAACCGCAGGGCCGGAGCGTCGCCTACCTTCCCAGCCAGCCAGCGAGGAGACGACACGGCCAGTGCGTGCGTGGCGCCGTGCATGCGAGCGACGACGACGACGAACCACCCGCCCAGTCCGGCCACGTCGGGTGGCATGGCGCACATGCATGGCGCGCGCTGCTCGGGCCGTGGGGAGCCACCAGCACCGCACGGCGGACCACTTGGTCTGGCCGGCCGAGCCAATTATCCCCAGGTTTTTCCACGCACCAAACAGACAGAACCGATCCCGTGCCTTATGGCCTGTCCCTTGTTGCTAATTAACTTGCTCCTGCTATTCACGAGAGCTTCATTGAACTTTCGCTGGAAACTTTAGGTCGATCCGGCCTCTGATGCACGCCACGGCCAGGCTAGATGGCAGCCAGAGGGTGTGGTGGTAGATCTTGTCGCCGGTGCGTCGGAGCGGAGGGCGGCAGGTGGATATAAATTAGTCGTGTTTGGTACG
Organism: Alopecurus myosuroides; assembly: GCA_028641055.1. Lineage (NCBI taxonomy): Eukaryota > Viridiplantae > Streptophyta > Magnoliopsida > Poales > Poaceae > Alopecurus > Alopecurus myosuroides. The sequence continues at coordinate 154,240,424 of CM054057.1, forward strand.
GGTTTGTTGGCCTGAGCATCCATGCAACCGGGTGATTGTACATGTCGACCGTATTGGCGGTATATAGCATGTTTTTCTCTATAAGATTGTGATTGTCGACCGTATTGGCTTAAATTCGAGAAACGGCTTAAATTCGAGTACCATATAAGATTGTCAAGTTTCAGGGTGCTGGATTCTCTCCATTTCGAGCATTTGTTACTGGTTTTTTTTTTGGGCGAGAGACATACAGTTTTAAATAATGTTTGACCCCGTTGATCTCGAAAATTAGTGCTAGTACAGTAGGTCAGTAGTAGCACAATTTTGTTAAGGCTAGAAACAGAACAGAGGCCAGTGGCAGTCCGAGACATAACGCATTGACTACTCAACCGTGCTCGAGGCATTGTGTTAGCCTTTCGGGTGGATACTTTGTATATAATAAATTCCCTTCATTTCAAAATACATGACTTTTATTGGTCTAAATTTATATTTATTTAAAACATGTCTATTGAATGGAATAAAAATTACGATTTTCTGGGTCTAGTGAATAAAAGGATAGAGCCTGACTCTAATTCTGATAAAATAAAAAACAACGAGATTAACTTCCTAATTGGAATGATTCCTAGCTCTAATTAGACCTGGTTCCTTATTTTGGACCAGCCTCTCTGCTTCGAAAGTCTTCAATCCCTTGAGAGGAAAAAAAATGGCCAATAAAAGATACCTAGCATGACACATCAGTCAACACGTATTTTTAACAGATTTCACTTTCGCTTTTTGTTAATAGTAACAAGGCTTTTCCAAAGAAGCAGCTTCGCGTGGGCTAGTTCTGCAATCATATCACTCCTCGCTTCAGAAAAAATAGACATATTCCTCAATTAACAGAAAAGTACAATTCCAATCGAAACTTAAGAAACTACAACCAAAATTTAAGAAACAACAATCGGAACTTAAGTTCCGATTGTTGATGTTTTATTCGAAAGGGCCATATATTTATATTAAGACAAATATAATTCATGTATTTTAGAACAACGAGGCAATAGCCTAGTAGGTTGGTCACAGTGGGAGTAACATAGCTAGTAACATCAGTGCCACGTAGGCAAAAAAAAGATGACGTGGCATATATTTAATTAGGAGAGAGATGAGGATGGTAACTAGCTATGTTACCGTAACATCACATATTACAATGCACAGTAAGTCTATAGGCTGATAAATGCAGCTTTGCATGACACCACTTGTTAGTTACTGACCACTGTGAATATAGTAACATAGTCTAGAAAAATATGATGTTATTGCCCTATGTTACTTCCCATTGTGACCGGCCGTAGTGGCTGGGTTGCATTGGTGTGTCCTGGCAACTGGAGTTTGAGTCATGTCGTCGACTGAACTTCGAAATTCTCGCCCAAGAGGATTTCACAATGCGATGCCACATGGCTCCTTCCCCGTAGGTTTTTTTTTTTTGTATTTTAGAAAGGATAGTGTATTTGTTAATATTTTATCATTAGTGAAATGTACTCCCTTCATTTCTTTTTAGTCCGCGTATTAGGTTTGCCAAAATTTGTAGGAAAAACTATTAACATTAAAAATACCGAGTCAATATCATATCATCCATCATGGAATATATTTTTCATATTATACCCATTTAATATTTCAAAAAATTATATTTTGTTCTATAAACTTGGTCAAACTTTAAAGCGTTTGACTTTAGACAATCCTAATACGCAGAGTAAAAAGAAACAGAGGGACTACCTTTTACGGTGAATATTTTTAATGCAACATGATTATTGCCTAGTGACCATGTTAATTTATAGCTCGGAGAATCAACAAATATTACATGCACATAGAAACTTGACAATTTTATAAGGTTTATAGCCGAGACACATATTGCCTTGATCCGCATCAACCGTACCACATGGGTTTGAGCAGGCTGCGGCAAGGATAAAGCAAGACATCCAATATAAATATCCAAATTAATCCTTCCCTTTATGATTATCTTGCATTTAGTGCATAGCCGTCAAAATTTGTATAATTTGACCAAATCTATGAGAAATAATATCAAGGCATCCTCAGCACCCGCAAGTTTCCCCTCGTAGTCAGCCGAGTGCTTGCGAAGGGACTCAAGTTCCTTTCGAGCAGTCTCCAACTCAGCCTCGAGGTTGTTCGCCCGAGTGATAGCGTCGGTCTTCTCAGCCTTCAGAACTTCGGCTTGAGCTGCACAATAATGGATTTCAGAGCCGGACAAATTCGCACGACTGGAAAAGATAAATAGAAAGAGCAGATGAAGTTACCTTGGAGGAGTTGACCTTCCGAAGCAAGTCGGTCGCGATCTGCCCGAAGGGTCACGCACTCCGTCTCAGCCGAAATTACACGTCAGCCAATAGCCGAGAGGGAGTCAAGGAGAGACTGCAAAACAAAGAAGAAGGAAAATCAAAGAAGATAGAGAAGTTTTGAGCCTATTCATGACTGTACACAGTCATAAATAGCCTTGGGGGCTACTCCTATCGGGAGCACTGCGTGCACCCGATAAAATAAAGAGAAGCAAAAGAAAAAAAAAACTAAGTTCTTGAGCCTGTGGCCAATCGCAAGCGATTAACCACAGCCTCGGGGGCTACTCCCATCGGGAGCACTGCCGTGCACCCGACAAAAATTTCAAACATACAAGCATGCCGAATGCAAGGAAAAGAGTAAATCTTACCTGGCCCTGAGCGATGCTGAGAGGATCAGTCGAACTACCCGACACTTCTTTCGAAGTTGAGGCTCCAACCACGAAGCTAGGTAGTCTGTACTCTGTAGCCGCATCCATCGGAGCTGGACTCGGTGAGTTTTGGACAGTCCTAGCAGTTAGAGTCCCATCCGCATCAACATTCTTCCTCTTAGGAAGAGAAGAGGCCAACTGGCCGGGACTGATGGACTGAAGCCTTTCACCAAAAGGAAGCAACAGTATAAGGAAGGACAAACAAAATACCATCGACTAGAAACTGGAAGAAAGAAGGGAACTTACTCATCGTCTTCATCATCCAACATATCCGCGTTCCAGGCGGTTTGGATTGTCGGTTTGGGAGCAAGAGGAGCGCGCACGCTCAGCGGAGTCGCGAGAAGAGCCTCTTTGTCGGATCCTCCACCTAGGGAGTTGTCCTTGGAAGTAGCTCATCTTCTCGTACCCGACGGCGCTTGCGGTAGAAGAACGCTACCCGATTCCTCCACGTCATCCGAAGAACCGTGGTCAGAGCTCGAGCTAGCATCAGCGACGCTGGTGTCAGCCGGGGCATCCAGATTGCTGGCCAACAAGTCAGAAACTTCTTCACCAGAAATTGGCGGGTAGCTATTGGCCACTGCGAGGCTCTACAAAAGAAAACGAGAAGAAAAGGAGGAAAAAATCAATCTTCAGATTCGCTAACAGAAAGAAAGAGAAGTTAAAGACAGAGAGAGTATTAAACTTACATCGGATGGAGGAGGATTCGAGGCCTCAAATGCTGCGACTGGACACTCGGCGAAGGACGCGCCCACCTTCAGCTTCGTGATAGCCGCGATCTTCTTCTCAAACTCTGCGTTCGAGAGTTCTTCACGGCTCACTCGGCTGGGGTCTTCGACTCCTTGATACTCCCACATGGTGGAGGGCCTTGCCTGCAGGGGCTGAATCCTGCGCTTGAGGAACAAACTCGCAAGATGCAAGCCATTCAGCGCGACCCCTGCAGTTTGGTCGCGGAGCGCCGTGACCGTGGCGAGTAGAGGGGCGACAACTCGATTCTGTTCGACTGAGAGCTTGTGCGCCCAAGATTTTCGCCGCTTCAAAACGGCGAATGGATGGAACTCATTGACTCCATACGCGGAGTCGTCGACGACATAAAACCAATTCTTCCTCCACCCTTGCGCGGAGTCGAGGAGTTGCATGTCGAACTAGAGGGTGTCCGATTTCGCCTGGATCCCGAAGCCGCCGGTGCGCAGCATCTCCCCAAGCTCCGTCTCCACCCGCGACTTCTCGCGGAAAGCCCGCACCTTAAACAAGGCCTTCTAGAAGCCCCAGTGCGGGCGAATGCCGAGAAAGCACTCGCAAAGCACGATGAAGAACGAGATGTGCTGCACCGCGTTCGGAGCCAAATCGTGGATCTGTATGCCATACACACACATCAGTGCCACGAAGAAATGATGGAGGGGGAGAGAGCCCACGCGAAACGTGATCCGCGAAGATCACGCGCTCGTTCGCGTGGGGATTGGGTACCTCCTCTTTCTTGCCGAGGCGAACCCGCTTCTCGGCTTCGGGAGGTAGCAATCCCTCCCTTTGCATCTCCTTGATGCTCTTCTGGGTGGTGTTGGCAGAACGCCAGTCACCGGAGCGCGGAGCGGGCGCAACACGAGCATCTTCGGGCGCCCGAGAAGAGGAAACCGCGCCGCTGCGTTTCTTGCCTCCCGCCATGAGCGTTGGTGCAAGCTTGAAGACAGAGGAGGAGCGCGAGGAAGAAGAAGGCTGGGAAGGTGAAAGCTGGAAGCGAATGACGGGAAACTTTCACTTTTCACCTAAGGCCGGTATTTATACACGGTATCGCCCGATCCTGACCGCTCGTCCAGCAACGCGGCATCCATCGCGGCGGCCACGCGTGAAGCCGAAACGAAACGGCAGTGAACGCTGTTTTGTACCACGATCTTAACAGAAGATCGTGGACATTTACTGCGCACGGCTCGCGGGAAAACCGGAAACAACGTCTCGTTTCCGGTCAAAAAGCTGACAAGGTGGGCCAGCAAATCCTGTTTTCGCTTCGTCACATCCCATCGGGAGGATTCAAAGCAAACAAAGTGCGCTATGATGTCATGACAAACACGAACAAAACTTTGTATGGGTAAGATTAAAAACGCGGAAGAACTTTCGCATAAAATAGAACCCTAGACACAGAAATTTCTTTCGTACGGGCACAAACAAATCCAGACACGAAAACCCTTTCGTATGGACAAAACAGCTTGATTTTCTCACTCGAGAGATCATAGAACAAAAATTCGCGAGTGTGCAGATCCTGCCACTCCACCATACGATGTATACACATCACAGATCTGGATTGTTCAGCCGACTAGGCACATCCGGATGCCATATTCTTTCGGGTATGAAGGTAAGACCCAAAAGATCTCTCTTGAGGTCCTGGAATCGCACTCAAGCTGCGTTCTCCGGAAAAATTCCGTGTCAACAACACGACGAAAAATCCTAGCGGACGCGCCGGGTACCCCTATAGGTTAAGTTCGACTCGGTAAGACCTCAACGGCCCAGTCATAATGATCACCTCATCGGTTCGAGTCGGAGGTCTCGGATCTGTGTAGGCCAGAATTGTTTTTGCCCTAATTGCAATTAATTGGCCCTGATCTTTCGGGAGAGCCAAGCTACTAAGCCATATACTTCTGCGAAAATAGCCAAAAACACATGCACTCTCATCGCTCGATACTCGGGCATAAAAACTCATCACACAGGGTATGCGCCCTCCAATCGGTAAACGACTAAAATGATCATCCGAAGGAAACAAGGCTAAAACTTTGAGCGTCTACCCGACTGGGAAATCCCAATCGAGAAAACGCTCGGGGGCTACTGACGAAGGGATGAACCTTGGACCTGGCGAGTAAGGACACCCGGTCCTAGGCCCAAGACTGAAGCCCAAGAAGGGGTGCCTTTGGACTATTCTAGAAGGCCCAGTTGAAGCCTACCCGCAGTGCCTTGCGGGTTAAGATAGGAAACTTGTAACCGATATAGGGTTAGAGTTCGAGTCCTCCCCGGGTACGGTTTGAGACCTGGCCACCTATATAAGGCCAGGAGAACCACCGGGAGAGGACCAAGCAATACCGCACCAACAAGCCTTGAGCTCGAGATCATACTCTCGACTCGAGCGATCCCCCATTGTAACCGATCTACTCATGAATACAGATTGACAGAGGCAGGAGTAAGGGTTTTACCTCTACGAGGGCCCCGAACCTGGGTAAATCGTGCCTCCGGTTTAGCCGACGACCGTCACCAGCGCCTACAGGTTCTCCTATTCGAAACCCTATGGGTTCACCCGAGGAACTTGTTGAGATGCAGATTCGATAGTTACTTCCTATTGTGACCGGCCGTAGTGGCTGGGTTGCATTGGTGTGTCCTGGCAACTGGAGTTTGAGTCATGTCGTTTCGAAATTCTCGCCCAAGAGGATTTCACAATGCGATGCCACATGGCTCCTTCGCCGTAGGTATTTTTTTGTATTTTAGAAAGGATAGTGTATTTGTTAATATTTTATCATCAGTGAAATGTACTCCCTTTATTTCTTTTTAGTCCGCGTATTAGGTTTGCCAAAATTTGTAGGAAAAACTATTAACATTAACAATACCGAGTCAATATCATATCATTCATCATGGAATATATTTTTCATATTATACCCATTTAATATTTCAAAAATTTATATTTTGTTCTATAAACTTGGTCAAACTTTAAATTGTTTGACTTTAGACAATCCTAATACGCGGAGTAAAAAGAAACGAAGGGACTACCTTTTACGGTGAATATTTTTAATGCAACATGATTATTGCCTAGTGACCATATTAATTTATAGCTCGGAGAATCAACAAATATTACATGCACATAGAAACTTGACAATCTTATAAGGTTTATAGCCGAGACACATATTGCCTTGATCCGCATCAACCGTCCCACATGGGTTTGAGCAGGCTACGGCAAGGATAAAGCAAGACATCCAATATAAATATCCAAATTAATCATTCCCTTTATGATTATCTTGCATTTAGTGCATAGCCAATGTCAAAGTTTGTACAATTTGACCAAATCTATGAGAAATAATATCAGACCCTATAACATAAATATATGTTATCTTGTATCCTCATACAATATGTTTTTGTATTATATGCATTTGCTTTATAGATATTGCTATTTTTTCGTACATACCTGGTCAAACTTATAAAAACTTCAATTTTAGGAAGCTCACATCATATGGTAAATAAAAACGGAGAAAGTGGAATGTGTTTGTTAAACTACGTGTGTTAGAGGATGGTTGAGGAAGCGTCCAAAGTTTAAATGTGATCATTGCCAAATCTGTATTGCTCGACACACATATGAATTTCATAGTGGAGAAATAACTAGTTCCCAATTTCCTACTACTGAAAAGGTTTGTACTTATAAAAAATAACAATCATTCATTTTTTCGAGCCCATGTTAATGATTTATACTAAATAATATATACATACTTATACTCTACATTTCTAAGTCGATTAAAAAATTTACGGCTTAGCTGATGGTCATAGCCATCTAATAGAATCCTCGTCTCATCATCTCGTTGAGAATTGCAAATAGAAACATCGAACGGCTCATGATGCTAATTTAGACATAAAAAAGATTAATACGACATAGAGGACTCAACATGACCATAAACTTAAACCAATGGTCAAGACGATATGATGAACATATTCATCATAGTCGAGTTGATCCCATTACTGGTAGGAGACAACTTTGAAAACATGTTTTTCATTTTAGCACGGAGGAAGAAACTTACAAGAACCATTTTGTCGAGCCAACATCAACTCCATATCTAAAATAAATGTAACATCCCAGTGTTTGGGAGGTTATAAGGATCTAAATATAAGATGTGCATTTGCAAAGCATGCATCTAAAAATACGGGAAATTTTGGCGCGAAAGTTTAAACGAATCAAAGTGACCAATGTTTCACTTGACATGATGAAATAGGTCTAGTTCATCTAGTCAAGAGTATATTTGGAGTGATCTTTATAACATAGTATCACTAGAAACCAAATCATATGATTACATAAACCATAATTGGTTGTGACCAACACAAACTCTCAACAACCTTAACCCCAAGTCTTTAAGTGTCTTGGGATAATTCACTAGGTATCTAGAACTCAAAGAGGGGTGAGTATCCAAATCACATATCTGATGATCATACTTCCACAATATGGTAATACCAATTGAACCATCTCATCAATAGAGATGTTATTTCCTCTAAAACGGCAACTCTCTAAGTTATCAAACGTTCACACAACACCTTTATAAATTATCTCATAATTGTTAAGTGCACCTTCATAAGTGAATGACAAAGGTTCAATAGAACACAAGTGATACAAACAAGTGTTAACTCAAAACCCACAAGTTGGAAATGACATAATTATTATATTAACATATTTATCGAATATGCACATATCTCATCAACCATAAAATAAGAAATAGATCTTCTTAAACTACTGTTAAACCTTGATCATTACATATGATATTCCCAAACCTCTATATCTGCATTATGAATGACAAAGGTAATAAAGATAAGAATATTAAGTAAAATCATGACACCTAAGAAAACAACTAACAACTATGACATAAGTCATTAAACCCCAATAACTTTCACATGCTCATTGTTCAATCATCTCAAACAAGTGAGCATATGAAAGCTCAACACATCAATGAACCATTTGATCAACTTACTATTAAGTCATCATTCCACAAACACTCCACATTGCTATCCAAATCATCATTCAACAACTAAAGTATCTCTGGATACAACTAAGGAATAACAACAAGTTATAACCTCTATTAGAGGAAGTAAATTGGAAACTAAGTAAACCAATCATGTATGATATAAGAACATATCTTATGGGAAACAATAACAAGTATATTGAAGAAGAATAGAATCTTAACTAATTCTTAATCAAGATCTTTCTACTTTGTCAAGATCATTTCTATTTGGTTATCTCCCAGTCCTCTCTAAGTCATTCTGCAAGAGAAGCAACAACTAGAAAGGAGAAACTACCATAGGAAGATCTTCAAGAAGATTAGTTAGAGAATTCTAGAAGGGCTACTTCAATCTATTATAAGAGTATTTGGAAACTCTTATATCCCGATCTGATCTTATGAATTCCTCAAGAAATAGTGTGATATTCCAATGTTAGTGTTATATAGAAGTATTTTGGTAACAAGTTTCTAGACCTTGTTAATAGATCACTTTTGTATACTCAAACAATTGAGTGTCATACACAAACAAACAGAAGGTTGAATAACCTAGTACATCTCAGCCAATTGTATATGATTAGTAATTTGGAGGCAAGTCTGGCCCACTTGTTAACAAATTCTTCTTATATGCATATAGTAACTTGATGTCATAAAACAAACTTACATACTTTTGTAAGCATCTAAGTAAATCTTTGATTGGAATAACTGGTTGTTTTCACCGCAAGGGTGAGATAGTTAAAGATGGAATCCAAGAACTGATATTACTTGCAAGTGACAAAAGGAGTATCTCAAGACAAGTGGTAACTAGAGAGAAGAACATCAAGCAACAGAAGTCAACAAGGAGCAACACCGTCTCAGTAAGAAAATTATTCAGTCAAGCATTAGTTAATGTTAGAGAATATATAACCTCTATTCCTTGTCAAGATCATCAAAGATAAGCAATACTTGATACTCTCTTTAAGGGAAAGAATTATCAAGTATGAAATAATAACAAACCCTAGCATCCACAGGTCTGTGATTTGTGGAGGTTAATGGTTACAAGCTTAACACCTTGTTTTCCATATCCTTTTTATACATTAGACTAACACAAAACAACAAAAATTCATCTACACATAACCATGCAACTGATCACATAAAACAAACTTGGGCTAGAATCCATAGTGGAACTTAAGTGGAAAAACAAACAAATGAGATTCCAAAGCCACACATGTCTTCCACTTGATCAAGTGCTGAAAATAACAAACATGGTTTACATACACCCAAGTAAAATGTCAACCAAATTTATTAAGAGTTTCATCTGTGATAATAACAAAGTTAAATTAAAGAAAAACAAGTCTCTTCACCCATTAAAATCATTTGGTTTGAAAAGGAATAAAATTCCACACTGGGTGATATTCATGACAGTGCATAGAGATATTACTAACTAGTTTTACCAAATGATTTTCTGAAAGATGAATATCTATAATTATTCACCATTATTTTAATAACATGATGGTTGTGCCATATTCATATGTTAGGATGTGTGAAAGAAATTTAAAACCCATCTGAAGTTGAAATGGAGTTGAAAATAACAAAAACCCTTCAATGGAGCACCCTAAGTATACAATTTAAATCTTGCTCAAAATTGAAAAAGGAAAACATGGGGAGCTTGAAAAGACAAGGATTCCAAAAAATGATTTTTATTAATTCTTATGCTTACAGAAAGGCCCTGAAAACAGTGTTTTCTTTTCAGTTTTTAAGACAGAAGGACCTCAAAGTAATTTGCAAAAACTTCCAGGGGTTTTCCATAAAGTTTTATTTCTTTTCTTCTTCTTCCATTCCGGCCAGAAGGCAGTGGCGGTTGAATTTCGAGTCACCACCGTCGTGTCGCCTCCCAGATGCTTCCTCGCGTGTGGATAAAGGCCGAAGACGCCGTGATACTCTCCTCTACCTCCTCTCTCGCTCGCATTCCCCTCCCTCTGTGTGTTTCCGAAGAAACCCTAACCCTAACCTCTCGGCCCGCCAGCCATTGCCGACGATTCCGGACACCTCGCGAGGAACCGAGAGCATCATCAGGTGTGTCGTGTCTTCCTCTACCTCCTCGAGTTGGCGCACGGGCGGAGATGGCCAGAGGCCCATGAAACTAGCACGCCGCCGACAAGCTCGAGCTTACCGATTCACCCTGACCTCGCCATTGTGTTCCCCTAGCACTGGTGAGCATTCCCATGTTCTTAATTGGGTCCTTCGCGCGCTAATTTGCCGTCGTCGACGAACTCCCGTGAGCGCCGCCGTGTTCTTACACGTTGACGAGCCGCCGGTGACCATTTGGTCACCGCACCGCTACCGCGTGCTTCGCCGTGTCCTCCTCGAGGGATTGAGCCCTCCAATTTGTTCCAATTCGTGGAGAATCCACGGATTGTGGATCAACAATGAGGAATTCCTATGTGCTGGCGCATCCCAGACGTCAGCATGACGTCATAGAGGTTATTCTTTTCTTTTCGTTTTATTAAAACCGGATATGACAGGTGGGACCCACCTGTCAATTTGAATTTTGTCTGAAAATGAATAAATCTTATTAAATCAATAACTTTTAATCCAATAATAAAAAAATACAAATAAAATATGAAAATGATTAGAAAAATATAATCTAAATGTTTATGAACTTTCCAAAAAATATTTGATAAAGTTTAAAATTAAATATTTTCATTAATTAAATTAAATCATTTAAAATTGACAAAAAACGCTCCAAATGATATATGCAACTCATCTATGATGTTTTCATAGTAATTTGGCCAAGTTTTCATGTGTGCAATATTTTGCCTAGTCATTTAATTCATTTAAAATTAATGATTAATAACTTATTCAAATATTTTCAGAAAGCATAAAATGTTATATCAAATTAAAGAGAAAAGCATTTCCAATTCAAATACGTAAAAAATAAAAAAAAATTGTTTAACTTATAAACTTGTTTCTAAAGGTATAAAGGAATTCTATAATATTCCATTATAACCAGAAATAACTACCACATCATTAATTTCCTTACTAATAAAACCCTCATGTTTTCACACCTAATAAACCTACCATCACAAGCCATTAGCAAGCATTCTGATGATAGGGTTAGTTGTACTAGTTCATCATTTTCAATTCAACTCCTTATCATAATCACTACACTTTTTGAATATAAAATAAAATGTATCCGTTATCTTTTCAATAGTTGTTTTCCATGTGTTGTTGTTTTGTTACCAAACCAAGTAATAAAAATTTCTACCTAAACTTGATAATAATTGTTTTTTAAGTAAAAGTAAAACACATGCTGATCTAAAAGAAGTAATAACCACATCACCAGAAGTAATGAAACAATTCACCGAAAACCTGTGTGATTAAGTTATCGTATCAAACGTAGCTTAAACTTGTAAGCTGGGGTATTTTACATGGTGTTTCATGATGCATCTCATTACTATGCATTACATTATTTTGCCAGTGTTTTCTGTAGTCCTTACCGGGACTACTTTGATGTCTTTCAGATCTCGGGATTTCTCTACGCTACCCTCGAACCCGAAGACATGGTTTATTATTGTTATTTCAATCTCAGACAAGGTCATCACTTGCTCATATCCTTTGCAATATTTCATAACGAACTATTTGCAAAAACCCTATCGTATTACCACCTATTACCAATAAGAATGCATGATCCTATTTTTATAATAATATGACTAATTGAATGACTATCCGAGTGGTAGTGTCCTGTTTGGTGGGCGGATGGGACCATGGTAAGATGAATAGGTCAAAGGAAGGTTCCATCTGCATGGGAACGTATTACCTAGGAATTAACAACAAATTCCATCAGGATTCTTGCGCCGTAAATACCGCGTTAACCAAGGGTCTTCTACAGGGGGAGTAAGTCAGAAACGATCTTCTCTCGTTCGCATGTCAACGGGATGCCAGAGACGTACGTTGTAGATCTTGCGGGACTACATGCACATGGGTGGGATCCCTTACGTCCCACGGATTTTGGGGTCTATGAGTGTCTGCCAGGTGCTCCTAAATCTCCATCGTGAGGGGTGGAATCAGGGGTTCAACTTGCTGGTGGAAATGGGTGGGCATGTGTTGTGCGGAGAAGCACGGTTTGACTTGGACCAACAACCGGGCCCCACACCTGAGTGGGAGTGGACATGAATGTACACCTGGTTGTGCAACATGGTCTTGGTCGCCCATGGGTAAAGTAACGCACCTCTGCAGAGTGTAAAAGGATGTGGCATGTTACCCCCTCTTCCGGGAAGGAGCTGTGAACGCCACAGGAAAGGCAACTCCATGAAGTTCTAGTCCTGTGAAGATCTGGCGGGCATAGTTTTCAGAATTAAAAGCAACCTCTTGAGGAAAGTTTTACAAAACCCTTCATTAGCTTACGACTCTTTCGAGTTTAAAGCTGTAGTTAGTGCATCAAACTACACACTATATATCATGAATTTTCTGCGTAACGCTCGTTACTCATTCGTTCCCGTTTGGCCCCTACTTAGAGTTGAAGCCTTATGGAAGTCGTCATCGTGAAGGCATCACTACCTCATGAATATATGAGGAGTAAGCTCTTACTTAGCCAGTAAACCATCGTCATCAGCAACGCTGGTGGAGGAGAAGCTATCAAGGTGTAGGTGGAGTCCGTTCTTGGATTTAGTTGTTTACAAGCCATAGATTAGGGCCGACATCAGCCGTCGTAGATTAGGGTCTGAGCTAGAGTTATTCTCCCACTGGGAACTTCGAATTGCTTCTTCTGATGTTTCATTTACATGGGATCTTCTTGATTCATCAAAGAGATTCTCAAGATTTTGTAATGAAGTTTGCATCATATAGCTTTGCTTGGACCCGCTGTGTTTCTGTTGTACCACTCTGAGAGATGTAATATTCACGGATAAGTCCTTTTGTGAGTATTATGTCACCGACTTGCGCACTACATATGCAGTGGCGTGCTGGGTCACCACAATAAACTTGATAAAAACGGTGAAAAAATCTAGAATGTCAAAAAACGCTATATTGTAGGTTGCATATTATCGGGCACTCGACAAATACACCATGAATGTCGAGTGATAATAAAATGCACTCAGCAAAGGGTGACATTCAACAACAAAAAATGATTGGTAAGTGTTATCAACTACACTTAGCAACCCCATAACATATGTTACATGTTGTACTCGGGCGCTAGTGGGGAATTAGTGGTGTTAAGACTTATGTCGAGTTTCCTTTTATAGCCACTCAGTGGCCATCCAATCGTTAGTGTTTCCCATTGTCCTTTATCATTACATTCTAAAAATATATACAAAATAATTTAAAAAATGCAAAAAGAAAGTTGTCCTTCTTCCTTGTTCTCATGCCAAGAAATAGTGGCTTTTTTTTCACAAGAATATATTCTTTCTATGAAGGAAGCGCAAAAGACAATGGTGCAAAAGGGGACATAAAAAATTTCACAAAAAATAGAACATATTAGACGGTAAATTTCCAAGTACGAATAATTGATGTCCCTTTCTAGATTCTTTCTCCCCTTTAGATGAATTTCGGCTGATTTATCCAAATTAATTTAAACTTGAACTACAATTGTGTAATAGTTTGATACAAAAAATTTGCAACTTTATTTTAAGTTACCAAGTAGGGTTTAGTACACTAGCCACATAGAATGTTAAAAGATTCGCTCCCCTCCAATGAATAGTTTCTCATGTGGTTTTGACCATATTTCGAAGACATAACTAAAGGAAATGAAAATTCATAATAGGCCACATGCAAAAGTTTAATGGGTTTTCTCCCCTCATTATGAATTATCTAATTTTCCAGCTAATTTCGACCACTTAAACGATTTGTATATGTTTCTCCAAACTAATTGAAAATTGAATTGCAAGGTGTGGTAGCTTGGACCTAGTTTTTTTAAAATAATTTCAAGGTAACCAAATGGGATTCTATTAAAAAGACACATATAGTGTGCTCAAATATCTTAGGATCTCCTGATAAATTATTTTGCGTGGGATTTTAGCCCCGTTTAAAAAAAATCAAATTATTGAATATTAGTTACCACGAAAAATGATAAAAAATTACTCGATATAAATTTAAATATTTTTTAACATCCACGGCTTTAAATCTAAATGAAAATTTGCATGGCGATATCTCTCATATTTTTTGAAATGTGACCATTTATTCCACATTCATGCTAAACAATAGTGTTAGAAGGAGTTTCCAACATTTTGTTACTACAGAAGAAAGTACAAAAATATTGTTCAGAATGGAACCACTCAAATTTTCTTGCAAAATATGTCATATTTAATATGATTAAAATGGAATCTCTCCAATTTACACTATTTTCGTGAAAAAACAGAAAATTCTATTTTTTACAACGCTTGATAAAATCCTTCAAGGATGGAATTTCATGGAGGTTGGGACTTCTCATCGGTGATTTATCTATGTATGCATGGATAATTATAAAAGTTGGGGGCATAGAATGAAGAGTGTAATGCTTTAAGGCACCTAAACAAGCATGATAAATATTACAAGTAGAAATAGTATGCTTCACAAAATGACTATTTCTGCATGGTGGGTATTGACTATTTTGTGTAGGAGAGTTTTTTTTTTAGTTTAGAACATGGAATTACACTACTAGTAGTAGATCAATCCATTGAAATTACTACTTCACCTCGTCATAGTATAATCCCACGTTGAAATTTAAGAGTGCAGTGATCCATTTGCTTGGATTTCCTATGTCTACACCTCCCAACGCCCAACAATATAATTTTTTTCATAAGATGTCTTAATAACACGTCAAAAAGAAGAAGCATTGCAATTGTCCAGAGCCTTGAACCCCTTATTCGTCCCCGCCTCTATCAAGATGCCATTGTCCAAATGAAATTACCAAAATAAACTCTCTATACTAGAGCTTTTTATTCTTTTTCCAAAATTTATTAAACAAACAAGAATTATATAACAATAATAGCCGAAATGGGTTGTCCCCGTCCGGCCCATAAACAACACCTAGGTATATATCAACGGCAACTCCATCCCATGCCACCCTACTCCCCCCCCCCCCCCCCCCCCCCCCCCCCGGCCTACGCGCCGCCGCCTATTAAGCTCTTTCACCCGGCATCTCTCACTCTCAATTTTTGTGCTAGATCCCACCCACCACCCGTCGTGGGCCACACATGCGACATGGATCACTATGTTCGACGATGGCGGTGAGGGTTTTTCAACAACGCTTTACTAACAATTGTGCATGCTATGTTTCTTTTATGCGGGGGTGTTTTTTTTTGCGGGGGCATCTAGATGGGGTCTATGTGGTGAAACATGTTCCGTCCGTTAGTTCTTGAACCTTGAATGTGTACTGCGTCTCTGGTTATAAACGTTTTGCAAACCCAAAATCTAGAATGTCCTGAAATGAATGATTACATTCTTGGAGCAGCACGTCCAACGACCACCCAAAAATTGCAGACAAACAACCTCGGGTGTCCTTCAGCAATCCTATCCAATAATTCGAATGAAGCCAAAAAACAAAGGGATCTGGTTACCTATATGCAATGAGCTTGCAGATCTCTTCGTTCAAAAAACGATACGAATCTGTAGATCTTACTACCTTTGATTACAAGTCCTCTTTGTATGTCAAATGTCATCTAGTAGGTCTCAATCATTTCCTTCGTGCTAATCGACTCATAAGAAATAACAGACTAGACGTGATAGCAAACAATATCACGAATTAGCTAAATATCTCTATTAATTAACAAGGACGACGTACACGAGTGGCATGACTGAATCACACCATTGCAAGCATAGTTATGTTCCAGCGAGATACAGCTGCGATTCATATGCATATCTAACTAACGCCTATTCGAAATGTATGGAAATGTCCAAGAATGGAACATCTGGGTCCATGGCCTCCAACCATGGGCACCACTACTGCCAACAGAGTAAAAAGCGCATCGCAAGGTGCAGTGCAAGTGCTAATTTGCCACATGCATGAAACCAACTTGCATATATTTGTCGATCCTCCTGGCTGTGGTCGCAACTGATCGCTGATAATTGCTTGCCGAATACAAGGACAGCTAGGACAATATCCAGACTGGAAAGCCGGCCACCACGCGTGCACGAGAGAGGGAGGAGCCAACAGAATGCAGCGCGACGTGCATGTGCCACATGCCTTTTTTGAAAGGAATCAATCGTGCTTATTTTTGGAAAAAAAAAGTCTACTTTGAACCTTAAATACAAATCCAACCTCTCAAACAGTTTTTAATTCTCAAAAAAAAAAAAACCTCTCAAACAGTTTTGGCTCCTCCCGAGCTCACATGCTCCTGATTTAGTACGGTATTTGAAAAAATAGAAAAATAAATTTAAAAATCTAAAAAAGAGATAAACATATACAAGTGTTTTATACACGTATAAAATTTCGTAAAGAAATGACAATGTGCTTCGTGCAAAAAAGAAAAAATCAATGCTCTAAGAAGACATTTTTAAATATCACGTTGGCCACTGTTTAACTTTTTTTGAATAGAGCACCACAAATGTTATTCTTGACGAAATTCTACAGGTATGTACAACACTTGGATATGTGTTTCTCTGGGTTTTTTTTAGAATTTGTTAGATTTTTTTCTATTTATTTTTATTTTCGTAGTCTAGCTTGAGCATGTGAAATCGGGAGCCATATTAAATTTCTGGTTTTGTAGTATGTTTCTATAGTGATACAATGTGTACATATGTGGTGACTGCAAACATAGTTCCGAGTACAAAACGCTCACCAGTTGTGAGGGTGCGTTTTGCACCCTCATGGCGATTGACACTAATTAATCATACCCACAATATTATCATATAATCGCACATATACTAGGAGTTGAAGAAATAGAGCAAAAAATAGAAGAAAGTACTTGTGGAGGAGGCAACACGATGGTGCCCATGATAGCGTAGGCGGCAGGGGCTCGCGCGAGTGTGTGGACAACGGCGAGGGCCAAAACAATGGTGGCCGGCTTTGAAAGTGTGTAGGGATCAGGGCGACGAAGGAGTAGTGAGGACAGAGGTACGAAACCACAAGTAGCTAGGGAAAATGAGGGAGGGGGCACAAAGATTGAGCAAGTCAGTGACGCAACCGTCGTCACGCCTCCAAGATAGGCCCAAGCCCGGTCATAAAAAGGATGAGTCGGAGCTATTCTTTACCACTCATAAAAATCTTGAAAGGGTAAAGAAATCATGACCAACAATTAAACCCGCTTAGCGATGTTTAGTCCACTGATGCCAAGCAAAAATCTTACGATGGGTGGCTTTAGAGCCCAACATCCCCAAGCGGTATCCGGTGAAGCCATCGTTAACCGGTTTCTTAAATCTGGCCAAATGAACATGCTATTATACACCAGTGACAGTCGACGGCCGACTCATCCAAACTAAAGTGCGCATACATCCAGTGGCGGAGCCACGGCTAACTAGCCGGGTGCAAGGACACCCCCTAAAAATCAGTTTCTTTGTACAATCGTATTTTTTCACCATGTATGCACCCCCTAAAAAGATTTTTATGTGCTATGACACCCTTTAGGACCCCTGGTTCAAAATGTTGTAGCTCCGCCACTGCATACATCTTGCACAGCAAGGTAAAACCAGGGAAGTAACCAGGGTGCCTTCACCGGCTCTCCGCCTAGCAATGCGGGCGAAAACGAAGGGGCGAGATGGAAAAGGATTCAGTTCCTGGGGGCATATGCTCCCCGGTTTTTAAATTTGTTTTAAACACATTTCAAAATGTCAAAAGATCCGGAAAGATAGCACATACAACTTCGCGAAAAAAAAACCGACTTTTTTTGTGCCATGTGTAAAAAGAAGAAATTCAGTTCTAAAAAAATATTTTTAAAATCTTTTAAAACATGCCATAAAAATTGTAGGGTTTACTCAAAACTTATTAAAATGTTCTTGCTGTTGGCAGGAGCATATGCTCCATGTGTCAACTGGATTTCACGGAGTACTCTGCCGTTCTTGCCTTCTTCTTTTCAGCGGGCTTTCTCAGAGTAACTACTGCAAGGTTGAACTAGAGAAGGAATCAGCGTGTGGCTTGGAACTTGGAAAATATTTCTGCACAGGAACAAACCCAAAAATGAAGCACAAGCAGCCGATTTCAAGCCAGGACTGTACATGCCATTCACATTTGTGCTGACGTCTTTATGCAGGAATACTTACAGTGGCACTGTTAGCCATAGCTCGGAATATTTACACTAACACGTATGCACATTTCCCTAGTCCCTTTTTCTGACGCCTAAATTATCAGCACAAAAAACGCCGCCGCTATTTCTACGTAGATTCATACCCCGTTATCTATCTCGCCGCCGCCGGATCCAACTCCGGCAGTGGGGACTTGGAAAGCAAGCCAACGAGATGGCGCTAGATGCCTTTTCCCCCGCTGTAGTATCATGTTGCCGGCGTGGCGCCTCTACTCGCTCTCAGGGATGGCGGTCAAGTCGGGAGAGAACCTCGGCGGCGACCTCCCGCCGCGGCACACCACCACCCGCTTCTGGACGACCGCCGGCTTCGCCGCAACGTAGGCCATCATCGAGTCGTCCGAGTAATCCTCCTCGGACGGCTTAAACACGAGTGGCACCACCGAGCTTGCGCCTCGCCGGCGCCGGCCGCCGGCAGACGAGGCCTTGACGAGGGCGGCACTAGCCTTGACCGCGAGCGCGGCCACCTCCTCGAGGGTGAGGCTGCGGCGCAGCATCTCGGACGGGAGCACGAAGTAGATCTGCCCCGGCAGGATTTCGTCGGCGCCGGCCACCGCGGCGACGGAGCCGTTGATCCCCATCGCGTCGGCGTCGCAGAGGAACCACCCCTGCTCTCCGTGGCTGACCTCCTCCAGTACCAGCGCGGCCGTGGCCGGCTGGGAGTACTCTCGGAGCTCGCCGCTGGGCAGCACCACCCTCGCGGTCGCGGTGCCGTCGGCCGCGGCGTCGCATGACACGCAGAGACCCATTATAAGCGCGCGGCTATCTCTGCTCCTCTGTAACAAAGCGGTTTTATTCTGGCTGGTTCTTTCTCCGGCGACGTTGTGAGCTTGTGTCTTGTTGTAATGGGGTATTTGTGGTGCTGCTGCCGGAGATGGCGACGAAGAGGTATATATAGCGCCGGAGCAGAGAGGGGTGTGAGGGAGACGCAGCGGGGAAAGAGAGGGAAGGTTGTCGTGTAGCCGAGAGTGGGGACAGCACAGGCTGGAGCCTGGAGCTTTGTTGCCGCCAGCGGTTGGCGTGGAGCCGTGGACTGGACTCGGGCGAGCTTTCCTGGGTACGATCACAGTCAAATGGCTTCCCGTGGAGGATATTTTATCCTCGATCAAGCTCACGGTAAACTCGGAACAACTAGCAAAACACGTCTGGACGCGGTTATGCAGCTTGCACACATACAAAACTATACGCTGGAATGGACGGAGTACAAAAAAGCAGGATGAGAAACCGTCCAAATACATACTTACAATTAAACACGACATTCCTTGGAAAAATCCGTACAAAAACATTCCAACAGGACAGCTCACTACCGCACAATTAGAATCCAACGGTTTTGGAGAGCCAAGTAAGATTTTCTTTTGGAGCATTATGGAAAAAAAAATCTGTGACTTGGATGTGCAAAGGTTGTATGTTGAGGATTAAATGTATTTTCAATTTCTTTCCTAGTTTTTTCTATTTCCTTTTGAGCTCTTTTACGGTGATTGGTAGGGGTGGACATTCGGTTCTTTCGGCCGGTTTTTCGGGTTTTATAATAATTCGGTTTTTAGAAAGTGACACCCGAATTAACCTATCATTTTCTAGGAACCGACAATTTGGTTCTTCAAAAATTCGTTCGGTTTTCGATTTAAACCGAATTAACCGAGATTGCAACATGCAGAAAATTCAAATCAAGAATTAGATAACAAAAATGAGTGGATAGAGTGTGGTTTCATGGGGTTGGTGTGAAAATACTTGGCAGAGTGTTGCACTAGTGCACCTAAGATGGCCTCACCTTCATTACTAGCCCACTACGATGGCACTGTCAAGCTTAGCCTGCGAGAATGGAGTTGCGGAGGCTCGCCCGGACGATATGAACGTGTGAACCTAGTGTCGTGGCAACAAGTATTACACGACATGTGGACGGGTATGTATCTGTTGTGAACTTTAATTGCAGTTGTATAAGAGAAAGTAATAAATAAGATTTGTGTGGAGATAGTGTTGGCAATGATAGATATTTTTAATGGGATAACTGATTCATTACCCTAGATTTAGATTGTCGCATGGTCTTGGAATATTTGATTACATGATGAATTGGTCCTTTCGGTCAGTTCGGTTAACATGGACTAAAAACCGAACTAACAGATATAATTTCGGTTATCTAAAGTTGGGAACCGAGATATGGACCAAAAACCGAATTAACCTTATATTTCGGTTTGTTCGGTTCGGTCTCGGTTCGGGTTCAGTTTCTCGGTTTTTTATGCCCACCCCTAGTGATTGGGACGGAACCATGGGTTCCGTCCGGTTCCGTCGAGTATGATTTTTTTCTGACGATTGATTGTAACATGATTTTTTGTAACCGTCCATTAAAACTAGATGAAGTCCACTTTTTTTTTTTGACGTCACAGTTTTTTTTTCATAGAGAGGAAATCCACCGTTGCTCTTGGATTTATTATCTTTCCTTTTTTTTATTGGTGGAAAAAGCATACGGAGAGGAAAATACTTCAACGACGGCCCCTTGACCTTTTGGGAAGCAGCCGTCGGCGCTGCATCCGATCTCACCAGAGCTCGCCTCGCCTCAAGAATTGGTGTGCGCCGCCACCGCCCCGTACGTCAACGACGCCCGTTCACTCCTCCTTGACCTTTTGGGAAGCAGCCACCTGCGCTGCATCCGATCTCACCAGCCTATTCGCCGGTGTCGCGGAGACGAGATCTGCAGGCGCCTGGCTTGACATCGCAGGGAAGGTATGTGCAGTCCCTGCCTCTCTATGTAATACCTGCTGCCGTGATGCCGATTTGGCCGCATGAGACGGCAGATCAACCGCTCACGGATCCTGTCCCGTTTTGTTCCTCCGTGCAGAAGAAATAGGTACACGATGCCAGCATTGCGCAGTAGAGCAAAACTAGTTTTCAGGGTAGACGATTGCTTGTCTAATGAGTTTCCATGGTAGTTTCCATGGTACACGATGTCTAGTCTTTGTCTAGAGCTCTTTGCTCTTTTTGTACTGAGTGGTAGAAAGTGTCATTTGTTGGTCATGTCTGCCTATAGATTCGCTAGCTAAGTGCCCCCCACTATGAGGTACTAAAAGTGATCCGACCTCATGTCAGAAGATTAAATGATTACATGACGTTTGACTGTATTGTTTGTAGCTGAAGCTTGTTCCAGAGATGGCAGCATCATCACTAAAAAATCTGTAACAGAGCAAA
This sequence comes from Alopecurus myosuroides, assembly GCA_028641055.1. Taxonomy (NCBI): domain Eukaryota; kingdom Viridiplantae; phylum Streptophyta; class Magnoliopsida; order Poales; family Poaceae; genus Alopecurus; species Alopecurus myosuroides. Next base: position 154,262,242 of record CM054057.1, read on the forward strand.
CTGGCTGTAGATACCTCTCTGTTGTAGATCACATTGTAAACCATGAAAATTATTTGATGATCTATGCACATCTTCGATGTTTCCATGCCATTTGAGAGCCACCGTTATCCATCAAACACTCATTATTTGATGATCTATGCACCCGAGAGCATAACCTGAAACAACACTTTCTTTCTCTCTTTTTTTCTAGAGAATAGAAGATACCGAGTTTTAGTTGTTGGTGCAACATGCGGAACCTATTTCCCTGTATCTCTATTGGGAATTTAAAATTTGTAGTTTATTTCTTGCAGTTAATTGTATTGTCCTGAGACCACTAGTAGAAAAAAGGCCTTCCATACGCCCCCATCAGTCCCCAAACGTCGCGCACCGTGACTAATGAGTCTTTAGTCCCGGGTCGGGAGGAGACCCGGGACAGAAGGTCATACGTCGCGGGTTGGGAAGCGCGTTGAGGCGCGTGGAGGGCATTAATTCCGGTTGACCTGGCCGCCCGGGACTATTGGTCCTTTAGTCCCGGTTGGCGTGGCCAACCGGGACTAAAGATCAAACTTCTCGCCTCCCGCGCGGCGGTTTTTATTTCGCGAGCGAGGCAGAAGGGCGCCATTCCACAGCGCGCGTCTCGGAGTCTCTGTTTCTCTTCCTCTCTTCTCTGTACTGTCTTCCTCCTCATCTCTTCGATCGATCTTCACCAAGCACACACCATGGCTGAAGTTTGGGAAGAATACAATGGTCCCACACCATGCGGCAAGGTTCTCGACGTGTGCTACACCAACAGTTGTGAGAGGCTGCCCGGTGCTCTTGGTTATTTGACCGATCTCTATGATGCCTCCCCCGATGAACACCGGTTCTTCGGGCTTGATCTGGAGTATACGGCGAATCAGAGGGATGTTGCCGTCATCCAGATTGCCTTCAAGGAGTCCGTGTTGATCTTCCAATGGTCAAGGTAACGCACACGTACAATCTTGCATCTTCGATTTTTTTGTTGCATGTGAAGAATACATGTGTTGCAACATATCTAACACGTATCAATTTTTTGTTGTTGCATTAGTTCAAAGTATTGTCCGGCCCTTGTTGATTTTCTTGTCAACAGGGGGTTTGACTTTTGCAGCGTTGACATCACGCAATACCGTCCGAAGTCGATGCGCTTGGGTATTATGATACCTGAAGATCACTACATTGATCTTCAGAATCTTATCCAGTTGAAGGGGCCAAAGACCGGGATGGCTGTCATGGCAACTGCCTTGATCCACGAGGGCTACGAAAGGATGAAGTCTGATTTCCCCTCGAAGAATCACCGTTATTGGGAGAAGACCCCACTGGACTTGACGAACGTCAAGTATGCAGCCATAGATGCATATGTCTCCTACGAGTTGTTCCGCATCTACTCGACGGAGCCATAGATGTATGCATGTAATGGGTTATCTTAGTATATATATGTAATGGATATCTTTTGTTATGTAAATGTTCCGTATTGTGAGACTTATGTAATGGATATCTTTTGTTATCACTTGTCTTTTGTTATCACTTGTCTTTTGTTGTTCATAAAACTATGTGTGAGACTTATTTTATTTGTGATTTAGTTATCACTTGTCTTTTGTTGTTCATAAAACTATTTTTGTTTCCTATAGTTTTAAATGACTTGGATATTATTTCTATATTAATTTCTAGCTATACTATTTCTATATTACGTCAAACACACGTTTCAAAACAAGCAAAAACAAAAACACATCAAGAAAACAAAACAGAAAAACTACAGATTCTATATATCTGTTAACAAAAAATTAGTATTATTGTTCTTCATTTTTTGATATATTATTTGTATTATTAAGATTTTAAAATGAATCAGTATTATTGTCCTTCATTTTTTGATATATTATTTGTATTATTAAGATTTTAAAATGAATTAGTATTATTGTTCTTCATTTTTTGATATATTATTTGTATTATTAAGATTTTAAAATGAATTAGTATTATTGTTCTTAATTTTTTTGATATATTATTTGTATTATTAAGATTTTAAAATGAATTAGTATTATTGTTCTTAATTTTTTGATATATTATTTGTATTATTAAGATTTTAAAATGAATCAGTATTATTGTTCTTCATTTTTTGATATATTATTTGTATTATTAAGATTTTAAAATGAATTAGTATTATTGTTCTTCATTTTTTGATATATTATTTGTATTATTAAGATTATAAAATGAATTAGTATTATTGTTCTTAATTTTTTGATATATTATTTGTATTATTAAGATTTTAAAATGAATTAGTATTATTGTTCTTCATTTTTTGATATATTATTTGTATTATTAAGATTTTAAAATGAATTAGTTCTATTTTTCTTAATTTTTTGATATATTATTTGTATTTTTAGAAATAATACAAATTAAAAGTTAAAAGTTTATTTATTTATTCAAAATAATTAATTACATCATTACTTTTGTTTATTAAAAGATTTATTTGAAATTCAGACAATAAAGAAATGTGGCATCGAGTCTCATGTTAATAGGATTGATATGATACTAGTATCACATACATGCGTGCGAAACACTTGGATGCGGGACGGGATGGAACTCGGAAGTTAAGCGTGCTAGTGCTAGAGTAGTGAGAGGATGGGTGACCATGAGTAAGTAATTTGACTAGAGATAATTGTAGTTAGACACTAAGCAAATAATACAAATTCTGAAAAAAAAGGGAGTGAAAAAAAGGGAGTGAAAAAATGTGCGAAAAATAATTAGAACCCAAATGAATTAAAAAAATTACGAAATAAATCTAGTCCTGGTTCATGTGGCCAACCGGGACTAAATGTCCTCCGCCTGCCGGTTCCACCACCCGCCCACGTGGACGGGCCTTTAGTCCCGGTTCGCAGTCGGCGCGACTATAGAGTGGGGTCTTTAGTCGCGCATTGCTAGTCCTGGTTGCTGGGTCGGGACTACAGGCCCTGGCGAACCGGGACTACAGCCCTATTTTCTACCAGTGGACCCCATCGAACCAGCTGAATCCAACTTAAATTATCCAAGATATTTCCGGTAGGTTAAAATTTTCTATGCATTATTTATATATAAATATAATGTCAGATTAGGTGATATACTGACACTTTAAAGATGCTCCAAAATTGATAGTTACCCATACAGGTTCCACAGCTTGTACAAGAGATATGGTGTTGCCTGTAGCCATGCAGCAGATCGGCGATTGTGATGTTTGCATCATTTCTTGACAAAACCATAGCAGTTTGTGCTTTCTTTTGAAGCCAGAGCTGCTTCAGGCAGCCGGGGTTTTGTGTTCAGAGACAAACACAGGCCACGTTATTCTGTCAGGTGCCTAGAAGATGCAGATTGTGCATGACCCATTGCAGGCCGAAGCTGAAGCATGAAGCAGGGCACTACAGGAAGGAAAATTCCTGCTATACCACGTATCCAGTTTGAGACTAATTCCCACCTACTGGTCTAAGCATTGATAGCATTATATGGATCTTACTTCAAACGATGCCATCTTCAAATAAACTAGAGCATCTCTGTCTGAATAATTTGTGTTTCAAAACTAGTTCCTGCCAAGGGCGTGTAATAAGTATGAGGCTGTGTTGCTGCGGATGTATTTTTTTAGTCGTCAGGCAAGGTAAGGCCGGTGCCAATGCATCACTCACTCTCACGGGCTATAGCCCCGCCACGTCACCTTTTTTCATCACTCTCACGTCACTCTCACGCCACTCTCACGGCACGGTGGCAGTGCACGGGCTATAGCCCGGGCTATAGCTTCTCTCTCTGCCACATCAGCTTTTCTCTCTCCTCCACGTCAACATTTATTTTGAAGATTAAAAACATTGCAAATAATAAAGAAATTATTTTATTCAACTAAAATTGTACCGATTACATAATAATAAATAAAAATTACATAAAAAATGAAAAAAATTACATAATCTAGTTTTGAGCCCACACATGCTCAATCAAATCCTGCTGGAGCTATGTATACATCGGCGAGTCCTGCATTTCGTTGTCTATCTCAATCCTTGCTGCTAGGCTTGGTGGTGCATTGGTATGTATTGGAGGGCCGACAGTGCTCGCAACTGTCTCGTAGATGTTCTCCAAATTGGTACCACGCTCATCGTCGATGATCATATTGTGCAGAATGACACATGCACGCATGATCAACACAAGAGTGCGCCTGGAATAGGAGCGTCCGGGAACTGCTAAAATGTTGAACCTAGACTTCATCACTCCAAATGCACACTCCACATCTTTGCGCCAACACGATTGAGCAGCAGTGAAGACACGTTGCTTTTCACTTTGTGGAAGAGTAACACCCTTCATGAACATCGGCCAGGAGGGGTAGATGCCGTCGGCAAGGTAGTAACCCCTGTTGTACTGGTGTCCATTCACCGTGAAGTTCACTATGGGTGCTTCTCCTCTAAGCACATCCGTGAACAATGGCGACTGATTGAGCACATTGATGTCGTTGTTGGACCCGGCGACTCCAAAAAAGCATGCCAGATCTAACGATCATACGACGCAACGGCTTCTAAGATTATGGTAGGGTGTTTGATGTCTCCCCTTGTGAACTGACCGGCATGCGCAACTGGGCAGTTCCTCCACTGCTAATGCATGCAATCTATGCTCCCTAGCATGCCCGGAAAGCCGCGCTCCTCGGCTTTCGCTAACAGACGCTGAGTATCCGCGACGTTAGGTCGACGGGAAAACTCTTCCCCGTAACAGTCGATGATGCCCTCACAGAATTCATCTAGACAGTCTGACGAAGTTTGTCTAGCTAACTTAAGCCACTCATCTATCGTATCAGCACCGGATCCATAAGCTAACAGACGCAACGCCGCAGTACACTTTTGTAGCGGAGAAAAACCAGCACGGTTCAGAGCATCATATCTTTGGGTGAAAGCCGGAGAGTATTCACCCAATCTATCCACAATGCGTAGAAAATGGGATCGCCTCATCCGATACCTTCGCCGGAAGAAGCTCGGAGGATAAGCGCAGTTGGTGGCGAAGTAGTCGTCGTAGAGCCGCTCGTGGGCGCCAACACGATCACGCCTGATGAACTCTCGACGGCGTCGCGGCGGTCTTGGCACCGCTTGGATCGCCGCCTCGTACTCGGCCTGCATTGTGGCGATCATCTCACCCTCCACTCCGTCGCTCGAATCGCTGCTGCTTGACGAAGACATGGCGTCGAGAGGGTGGAAATGAAGAGTAGAGAGGATGAATTTGGTGTGGAATAAGTGCATCATATGAGGGGGTATTTATAGGAGGGATCAGCTGAAAATTTCAATTTTTTCGAAAATTTTTTCCAATTTTTTGGACAGCAACGGTAACCCCCAACGGCTAGCTGACGTGGACCAATAGGAGGGCGCCACGTCAGCTAGCCGTTGCCCCAAACGGCTAGCCCACTATCGCCCCTTCCTATCGCCCGGGCCGGCCCAACGCGTCGCCCCTGCTCTCGCCCTCTCGCCCCCCCCTCTCGCCCCGGGCCCCCGCTATCGCCCCGCCTACGCGGGCGGTAAGCCGGGCGGTAGCCCGCTGTCGCCGGGCGAGCCTGCTGCCGCCCGGCCCACGCCTCCCGCCTGCGCTCTCGCCCGCTCTCGCCCCTCGCCGGGCGATAGCCCCTCCTCTCGCCCGCTGTGTCGCCCGCGTTGGCACCAGCCTAAGGGCATCTCCGGTCGTTGCGCCCCCCAGGGCCCAAAACGCCGCCGTTTTGGGGCCGCCGCGGCGCGAAACGGCGCTAATCTGGAACCTGGGGGGGCAGGCTTCCCGGCCGCTCCCTGAGCCCAATATTCGGCCAAAAAAACACGATTTGAAACTAGACGCATTTTATTGAATTTAGGCAAACTTCGTACAATTCGACGCGAATTTAAACTAAAACAGCGAGAAGTAAAACTAAAACTGTGCGACGACTATCCTAGGCGTCGTCGTCTTCCTTCGCGGCGGCGAGCCGGTTGGAGGGACCAGCTTCGCCGTCATCCTTCGCCGCGGCGAGCTGGTGCCGCTCCGTCCGGCCTTGCACCCGCAGCCGGTGCAGCTGCGCCTGCTCGGAGGGCTGGCGGTTGCGCCGCTCGCTCCGCAGCGCCATCTGCCGCAGGTCGACCTCGTACTGCGCGATGATCGCCTACTGCTCGGCCGATGCAGCGTTTTCGGCCAGCTGCCGGCGCACCTCACGCTCCGCCTCTTCCCTCTCGTACGTCTCCAGAGACGCCCGAACGGCGGCAGCCTCCGTCGCCTCCGCCGCCTGCTCGAGGCCGCCGAGGACCTGGCGGTACGCCCCCTCATTCTGCGCGGTCTCGATGGAGTACATGGCGGCGTGCTGCTCCGGCCATATTGGCTGCATCCTCCGCTCCCTCCTCCAGCGTCGGGCAGCCTGCCGGGCAGCCTGCGCCGCCTCCTGTTCGGGCGCGAGCTCTGCCTGGACAGGCGGCTGCTCGGGCGCCGCTGCTCCCTGCGCCGGCTGCTGCTCCAGCTGCTGTCCCTCGTCGTCGCTCTCGGGCCACGCATCCCAGAGGCGGTCCATCGTTGCTAGGCGCGGCGGGGGGGGGGGGGGGGGCGAGGAGGAGGAGGCTAGAATCGGGGAACGGCGAGGAGGAGGAGGCGAGAATGGGCGGACGGCGAGGGGCGAGCACCCTTTTTATAGCCTGGCGGGCCAGTTGCTGCGCCGCACGTGTCACCGCTGCCGCCCCCGCCATTAATCCGGCAGCCTTTGACTGGGGCGCATGCACTGGCCGGCCGCCACACCATTACTCCGGCAGCCTTTGACGGCGCGGGCGCCGAGAAGAAGGTCACGGGCGGTGGATTCTGTTCCCGCCCTTTTTCGTCGCGTCACTGACAGAGCTGGCCCGCGCGTGCTGCCGCGCAGTTTCGCCCCCCAGGCCGAACCCAGCTGGCTGGGTTTGGCCTGGGTGCCGCGGCGCGAAATAGCGCCGAAACGGCGCTATTTGGGCTCCTGGGGGCCGAGTGGGGAGGAAACGACGCTATTCGCCGCTTCCGGCGCTAAAAAGGCCGCCTGGGGGGCTCGGGCGGGGGGGGGGGGGGCGACTGGAGATGCCCTAAAGCCGGCAATCTTGCAGAAGCCTTTCATTCCGGACATCTGAAGAAGAAAGGAGATGTGATGGTAGTGCGGTGATTTGCTCCCTGTGTTGCTCTGAATGTTTGACATAAGAGATTTTTTACGGTGACTCTCTTCACGGCTAGTCAAAATATGTATGTACCAAACCAAATGTGTTTTGTTATTCACAGATCAATTGTATTGTCTGTTGAGGCTCTCTGAGATACTTGGCTAGTCTACTTAATCGGGATTTACTTTGCATTTGTTCTTCTTTTGTGTTTTTCTGCAGTATAAACCAATTTTATGCAGAGTAATTGGGCTATGTATTTAAATCTAAAGGTTACAGTTTACTATTAAGTGGTAGGAGGGCGGTCACAGCGATTCGGTAGAGAGTGAGGCAGTCCGGCTCGATTTGGGAATGGTGAGTTGGGGAATCGGGGAAAGAGAGTGAGGTTGCTACATAATTTTTTTACATCACGTTGCACATCGGGGGTCTGCCTCACTCTCGTAATTTTGGTACCATCACGTTGCACAAGTACCAGTGGTAAAATAGAGAGAGCGAGGCTGAATGTTGCGTGGGAACGTGCAGTCCACACCTGTCTCCCTCTTCCTGACTCGCCCCCCTCACCTGTCTCCCTCCCTCTCTGTTTTCCGCCTGCACCCGAACCCTAGCCCTCCGGCCGCTTCGAATCACCGCTGCCTCCGGTCATGCGCGGCCAAGCCGAGCACCTAGTCCTCTCCGCCGTCCTTCTGTTGCCCTCCTCGTCAAGTCTCGGAAGCCGGGACGCCCCCAATCGCCGGAATCGTGTCATTTCTTCTACTCCGGCCGAGCTCGCTGCGCTTGATTCCGGCGCTACCGCCGGTTCCCTGACCTCCCCAACCCCTCCACTAGCTTCCCCTCGCCGTGGTGAGCTTCCTGATGCCCTCCTTTAGCCCCTCCCCCTCTGTTTTGTCTCCGCGCCGTGTGTCACTCCGGCCGCCGCCGCGCCATGGTCGCCGGCACGAGTTTCGGTGACCATTTGGTCACCCAGCACCGCCACCACATTCGCCTCGACGAGCCGCAGCTCCCCAACCAACTTATTTCACGAATCAATCAACATATCGATTGATTTCTTCCGTAACAGAGCATCTGTGACCATTGATGACGTCACCCCGATGTCATCATGACGTCATATATCTGTTTTGTCTCTTTCCCGAAAATGGTTAATAATAAACAGAAAAATAATTAAATTTAATAATTCAATAACTAATGTTTTACACCTCAGAAAAATAAAAGGAAGGTACCAAATTGTTTAGAAAATTATTTCCAACCCAACAATGTCATTTTCATGTATGTTTGAGAAAGTTCAAAAATGACCATTATTTTAATATTGTTTAATTCATTTAAAATAGAGAAAATAAGTTTTTATTCGAGAAAATTAGAAAATTAAAAGTTACATACCAAAATGCTCAAAATGAAAATGGCAACCTGTTTATGATGTTTTCAAACCCATTTGAGATTTTAAAATGGTACTTACTTTCTTAATCACCTGAATTGCACTCTAGGGTCTATCTCGGGCAAATTTCAGAAAAACTACATAACTGACATATGAACCCTAGCAACCCAACGATCATGCTTAGGGCTTCATTTCAGTGCATTAACCTGCTCATGAATACATACATACTACGCATTGCATTGATGCCATGTGTTGATTGTTATTTCTCTTTCGGTGTTGTTTCCCCCTCGGTAGAACGTGATTCCGAAGTGAAGGCCATCAAGTCCAATGGTGAATACTTGATCTTAACCGACAAGTCAAGAACTTATCCCGAAGACATCTTTATCTGGTTTGCTTATAACCAAGGCAAGCATAACCTCTTATCTGCGCATATATGGTTTTCAAAGTGTTTTGGAATCTCGTATATTGCATGCGGTTCAAAGTATTTATGGTCTTAGATAGAGTTCTTCTATACTTGCTGCATCGCCTAAATATCCTGATCCACTGCTCCTAGCAGCTATAGGTCTCATTGTGCGCGCCTCGTTAAAGCCTGTGAGTCTTGCTTAGCCATGCCTAGTTGTGATCTGATCCATCCGATTGATGAATCTGGTCAAATACGTGAATCTATTTTGGCAGGTTGTTGTGATTTGAATTATATTTGATAACTTGACTAAATAATGGCATGGATGTTCATGCCCCTAGGAGCGAGTTCTCGCCTTCGAAGCCAAGAGGCGGGGCTTAACAGACCGCGCTCGACCAACTAATTTGTTTGGCCACGCCCATGAGTCACGTAGTTTGATCTTTCCATCTGCGTGTGAGTCATAAAACGATTTGGAGAAAACTTAGGGCGTGACCGGGACAAGTGATGGACGTACATGGATCTTGATCCCGACTCACAGAACAGATGCCGTCAGGAGGTGGCCAACTCCCTGTTGACGGGGTGGCCCTGTTTGGGTTGACTCATGGATAGGGTCGATCAAGGTAAAGGTCGTGGCCAGCCACCCTCTGCCGCGCTCCATGGACGAGCGTACATGTGGCGTTAAGAGTCGGATGGTACGTGTGAGTAAAGTGTACCCACTGCAGGGATAAATCTCCTCGAGAAGCCGTGTCCACGGTTACAGACGACTTGGCAACGAATTCTGTGATCATAGATAACTTGAACGTGATGTAAAAGATGTTGGCAATGTTTGAAGGGTGCACCTCCTCGGAGATGCCGAGAGGAGTGATCCTTGTAGCATGAGATAGTGTGGGAATGAGAAGGACTTGGTGGAAATATAAAAAGATGATGATTACAGTAGTTGAGTAGCTTTCTCATCTGTTTTGAAAACACTCTCTGAGATGTGCTATTCTTCCTCGATTTGGAAAACAAAGATTGCTTTACGCAAAACAACCTTCATAAAACCTTTCTGAAGATAGCAGATATATAATAGGTTAACTAAGTCTTGTTGAGTACCTCCCGTACTCAGGTTTGCTTAATTTTGGTTCAAGAGAAGATCTCACATCGGTGGTGTTTCAACGTAGACATCGACGAGTAGTTTGGGGTTCCCAGGTAGCAGCCTGGAATCTATGGGCTGGGACGTCGCCTTATGTTGTGGCCTCTTAGGCCTTTTTGGTTCTTGTTGATTAGCAACATAATTTGCCTTCCGTTGTCTGATGTAATGTTGGGTCATGTGACCTCTGCTTGTACAGCTACTCTAGTAACACATGTTTAATATAGCTTTCATGTTTAGAGTACTGATTTGATCGGTTGTTGGTTTCGAGCTCATTGTTATACAGTTTTGGCTATGGCTGCATAGTTGTCGCGGTCGAGGGGTTGTGGAGCCGATGATCCATGTCCGAGCCCGCCCGTCGGTGTGATCCGGCCTGGGGCTAGGTAACCCCAGTAACCCTCAATTGTTGTTGCACTTTTTGGACACATAACAGCTCTGTATAGGTTTGGTCCCATTTCCTTCAGTTTCATACGATTCGTGGACGCTTTGATATGCATAGTTGGTTATGACCAGCATGGATACAAGGAGTAGTAGACCGGGGATCCGGACTACGTGCTGATGAATCCAGTCTGCCTGCCATTGTTTGTTGCGGCCGGGGCTGGTAACCCTGAAGCCCTTGTGAGTCCATGGCTAGAAGCACATAACAGTATGTATATCTCTGGGTCCGGGTCGTGACAAAAGGCCCGCCTTTCTTCATCTTCGAGTCTCTACCTGGTTCAGACAACGATAAAATCCTTCCAAGTCCTTAATATAGACCCGAGTGAATGCCTTTTATTTTTATTTAGAGCTTTCTTGTTTTGACAGGAACCGACATGCATGAGCTCTATATTAATTCATTAGAGAAGGGAAAAAACCCCAACGAGAGAGCTTTCGTTGTTCCGGCTGAAAAATGTTACCATCCACCATACCTAAATCAATATTCTTTTCTTTCTGGACTCTTCTTCCTATCAATGTGTTTATCTTTATTTCGCGTTGTAAGGGGCTGGTTTCCATGACTATTTTTGCAACCTATTGGTAATAGCCATGCAACAGAGCAGTCTACGGACCCATTTGTAGGGAGTAGTAAAAGTCATTCAGTTTTACAACCACGGCCACTTTAAACAATTATACAGTATTTCCGAAGAGTTCAAAAATACTTGTCGCACGATATAAAGATTTGTGTGGCAGTAAGATCGTGTAGTAGAAGTTCCTGGAATATCTAATTGGCCTCATTTGCGTCAGTGAGCTTTTTCAGTTACGGGTAGGCCAAAAGGGTTAGCCAAATTAAGGAGGTACTCCCTCCGTTCAACAATAGATGACTTGCATTTGTCTATATATGGATGTATCAAAAACTAAAACATGTCTAGATACATCCATATATAGAGAAACGGAAATCATCTATTGTTGAACGGAGGGAGTAGCATGCTACGTCATGTAGCCGGCCACATGTAGCGGCCGCGGCCCGTAGTGTCCTAACCGGGAGCGAGACGCGCGAGATGGGAGCGCCGGAGCGACCCCATGCCTAATTTTATGTACGCGTGGCGCGACGGCTGGAGGAAAGCTTAGAGTGTTCACGTGATGGCATGGGTTCATGCATGCTACTCCCTCCGTTCCATATTAGATGACTCCCACCTAGATGTATCTAGTACTAAAATATGTCTAGATACATCTAGGTGGGAGTCATCTAATATGGAACGGAGGGAGTAGCTAGCTAGCCGGATACGTAGCGCTCACACAATATCATGTAGGTTCAGTGAACGGCTACGGTTTTGTTCGAATCATTGAATGCACATGCATGCATGGTTCCGTCACCGTCCGTTGCTCGCACACGGAAGAAGCCAAACAAAAGCGTTGTAGAGCGTCGCCGCATCTGTTGGCCCCCCCCTTTAATTAGAACTGAACATAAGTCGTGCATGCATGGACACGTACATACGCGCACCCTTCTTTTGGTGCGAACTTTGAAACCAGCCAAATATCATGTCGACACGATTAAACTCGATCGTGTGGAGTTTGAAGCCACGCTTAGCTTGCATGCATGCGCAGAGAGAATATCATAAAACTATGACTTTGCAACCCCAATTTGTTGTTTAGTACCATCCGTATCAAAATATAAGATGTTTTAGCATTTTGTAGATATAATGTATCTAGACATGTTTTAGTGTGTAGATTCATATGCATCTTACACTAAAACATCTCTAGGTACATATTGTTTAGGAAATGGTAAAACATCTTATATTTCGATACGAAGGGATTACCATTTTATCGATACAATATATATGTACCAGCTTCTGAATTATATTGCGCCGAGAAGACTTATCGAGAATTAGCACACGAACTAACGAGAGAATAGCAGAAAACTTCCACTTTGCAGTCTAAATATGGTACCAAAGAGCAAATTTAGATTGCAAACTGTTAGTTGTATGCTATTCTCTCTTGTCATTTTGACTGTCAATTCACGATCAGTTTTCCCCACGAAATAAAAATCAAAATCTGATAGATTTATATATCCTATCGGAAAAATGGTAATTCATTCGTTTCTGAAAGTAAGGCGTATAATTTTCTGCACGGCGCGCTGGCCAGGCGCCCTTGGTCTGACTGGCCGCGCCAATAATCCCCAGGTTTTTCCAACGCACCAAACCGACAGAGCCGATCCCTGGTCGTAGCATGTCGCGCCATCCCTGCCGTGACTCCCGTCCGTCGTCCCAGCTGAAGAGAGATTGATGAGCTTCCTTGAAATTTCGCGGATTGAAGGATGCACACGCGTGCAGAGGGTTGTGGTAGATCTTGTCGCCGGTGCGTCGGAGCGGAGGGTGGCAGGGGGAATCTTTGGGCGGCAGGACGGCCGCGATCTGACCGTGCTCATATGCGCTTAGCCGTTCAGGGACTATATATTTTTGCCGAGTTTGGTACGGAATTATTCCGCCAGTGAGCGTCCGTGCCCGTAGACGTTGAATTGTACTACATATCGATCGTATTGGTGTGGTACATAGCATGTTTCAGTTTTCATGTTCGAGCATTCGACCGTTGCTGGCTTTGGTTCAGGGAATCACTAGAGGTTTAAGTAATGTTTGACCCCGTTAATGTCGGAAATTAGTGCTAGTAAATTACAACTTTGGTAGGAAGTACGTCTGGGAACATAATAGAGGCCAGTGGCAGTCTGAGGGTCTGTTTGTTTGAGCTGCTGCTATTGAGAAGCAGCTGTAGCTGTGAAGCTGTTAGAAAGCAGCTGTAGGAAGCAGATGTTGATTATGAGATTAGATGTTTGGCAGGAACTACTGTTGATGTTGCTGCTGGTTTGAAATATGAGATGTCTCAAATGCCCCTGAATGCTGTAAAAGTTGTATAAATGCTGATTCAAAACGAATTAGCTAATTCTGATTCTTTTTAACATATTTGTCATGCTTAATGGCTGAATGATCTCAACTTGACCATTTTTGCTATAACGAATTTGGCTTTTGACTTTTGGCTTATGGCTTTTGGCTTTTAGCCGTTGGCTTCTGGCTTATGGCGATGACGACGGGGAACGACGACGATGGCTAAACGGTGGTAGGGGCCAAAGCGACGGAGAACGGTGGTGTGGTCGCGGGCTTCCGGTGGTGCGCCAGAAGATGCAATATAGGAACGACACGGTGGTGCTAAGGAAACTAAACTAGGCTCAGGCATGGGAGAGTCCAGTTCACGATGGCAGTAGGTGTCTGGTTCAGCTCACGTGTGCGAGGCTCCAGCTCACATCGACGGTAGGCCGCAGGTGGCAAAGTGCTTGTAATTTGAAGCATCCAAATGGGCAGTAGGGAATAACGGTTCGGTACTTGAGTTAAAAGCTGCGGGAAGCAGCTCTCTCCCTGCGTCCGCTCCTTCGCTCTTCTCTAGTGTATTTTTGGACAACGCTTGTACACATCGCTTCTCTATTTGATGCCGTTTGTTTGGGCTTTCGCTTTTGAACCCCAAAAGCAGAAGCAGAAGTCCAAACAAACAGGTCCTGAGAGGTGAACGGTTGACTACTTAGAGGACGTACAATAGTAGAGGAGACACGCATCATCTCTAACAATTAAGGAGAATTAATTATTTTTTATAGTAAATTGTGTCTAAGAGAAGACATATATTATACAATGGAGATAATAGTCTTTTCACATCCCTTAGTTAAGAGAAGCCAATCTTACTTCTCTTCATTATCTCTCACCCAAATAAACAAAAATCTGAACGTCACCGGGCATTGTACATGCCCAGCTATGCTCCAGAATTAAGTAACGATTGACCCGTTAATCTCGGAAATTAGTGCTAGCTAGTGCATTACAATTTCGTACGGCTAGAAACAGAGTAGAGGCCAGTGGCAGTCCGAGAGATGAAGAGTTTACTACTCCCTTCGATCCGAATTAATGGTCGGAGGGCTAGCCAAAGTTTTGCCTAAGCCTTGTGTGAATGTGCGACCGTTATAACGGATCGGAGGTAGTACTTAACGCTAGTCCGGGTTTGAGTATTGTTTGACCCGTTAATCTCGGAAATTAGTGCGGGCCTGCGAGTACACCGTTCGGTACCATTTCTGTACGGCTAGAAGGAGAATGTGGCAGTCTGAGTTTCCGAGAAATGAACGGTATTTATCTACACACTAAACATTACTGTACTACTTTCTCCGTATCGGAATATAATACCGTTCCTTAGGCAACATGTATGTAGACATATTTTTGTGTAAGATGCATATATATATATCTACACACGAAATATGTCTAGATACGTTTTGTCTAGAAAACGATAAAACATATTATATATTCATATGGAGTGAGTACTTTTTAACATTTAATATGCTTAGTGAAATATATTGTTTGTAATACTTTATATTTTTGGTACACGGTATGAGTTCTAGCTATAGTATCCTCATTGATAGAATAGGTTGTAGTCTATAAAAGCCTTACCGAAATAGAAAAAAAAAGCCCTACCGAAACGCATAAGGTAGAGACAACATTTTTTTTTTTGGAAAAAGGCCCTACCAAAACGAGAAAATATTTGTAGTTAACGAAAGTAATAATCATTTGAACGAGTCCACTTTTTTTGAAAGGAGGCAAAAAACATACATTTTTCATTAATTAAGATAGGAGCAGAAAGTTTAAAACATTTCTACTCGTCCTAAACCAAACTCCCTCTGATGGCGCGGAGAACATGCGCACTAAAAGGAAACACACAAAACACCTTGCACATTGCAATTAATCTCCAAAAACAAAGTTCACGACACACTTGGCCATAGACAAGACCCTACTCGCCACCGCCTCGTCAGTTTTGAAGACAAGCATAAATGGAAGGGAAGGAACATGCCAAATACCCTGGAGTTGTGTTCGTTAAAATTCTTCTAGAAGAGGAGGGATAATATGTATGACATCGCCTTTCACGGGTTACCAAGGTGGAGAACAACATCGGGCCAAAAATCCTTGACACTCACCATATCACCCTAGGTCGCGGGTAAAACCCGGGTCAGACCAATCCTAATGGTGACATTGGTCCAAACGGGAGAAGAGTAGCGGAACACACATAGAAGATGGCCCGTTGATTCGTGTGAATGCCTACAAGGAGGTAAAACATCACAATTAGGCAAACCGCGATGCCGAAGATGATCTACCATCCGAACTCTCATCTGAATCACCAACCAAGCAACTATCTTATACTTGGATGGTGCCCAAGAGTTCAAACCAAAGTTTTCAAGTTGGTGGAGGCGGCCCCGAGGATCGAAAAGAATGGACGCGCCAAGTGATGACATCCGATGGTCGGCACTGGTAGAAAACAGGCCTTTCGTCCAGGACATTAGTCTCGGCCGTGGTCCTGACACGTCGCCCCAAAAACGCCGAAGCGTACGACACACTTTAGTCCCGGCTCGTTAGAGCACAATAGTCCCGGTTTGAGATACAAACCGGGACTAAAGGGTATGTGGCCCGCTGCAGCCTGGTGCCCCCCTTTAGTCCCGGTTTGTATCTCAAACCGGGACTATGGGGCTGGCCCTATATATATGGCAGCCCCTCCCTCTCTCTCTTTTTTTTCTGCTGGGAGGTGGTGTAGGTTTGTGCTAGTTTTTTTGTTCATATGCACTAGAGGTGTACGGTGAAATGCCTGTTAGAGTGATGTCACTTGAGTTCACACAAGACAAACATGATATGAGGTGCCCGAGCCACACTTAAGCTTCCATGTGTCCTAAAAGGTTAGCAACTATTTTCTCGTTTATACCGTGCGGTACTAATTTTAGCAACGTGATTGCGTTTCATATATTGTTCAATGATGCAGATGAGCCATCCATAGATGTACGGTGACTGACGCTCTGCCGCTTACAAAGAAGGTGTGTGTCCTTTTCGCCTTGCGGCCGAGGCAAACAAGCGGCGGGATGACTTTATGATTTGTCCATGTGTTGACTGTTGGAATGAGAAGGATCACACTTCCTCAAGAGTCATTCAGAGCCACCTGCTTCGGTCCGGTTTCATGTCCGGCTATAATGTTTGGACCAAGCACGGATAAACAGGGGTTATGATGGAAGACGACGATGAAGAAGAGAATGATAACGATAACTACCGATCTATGTTCCTAGAATATGCTGATACCGCAATGGAGGACAATGAAGAAGAAGGGGTGCAGAACGGGCACCAGATGAGCCTCATACGTCATAAACGTATCCTTAATTTCTGATGTTCCATGTTGTTTTCATGTTATTTGCTACATATTTTCTATACACTTTATGTCATTTTTATCGATTTCCGGGACTAACCTATTGACAAGATGCCACAGAGCCAGTTCCTTGTTTTCTGCTGTTTTTAGTTTCAGAAAAGTTGTTCTGCAAATATTCTCGGAATTGGAAAATTCGAATCCCGGAAGTCTTGGAATTCCCGAAGGTTCTACGAAGTCCGGAAGAGGCCCGGAGGGGGGCACACCATAGGGTAGCGCGCCCCCTGGATGCGCCTGCGGGTGGTGTGGGCCCCTCGGGCATCCACCTCCATCGCCCTTTCGCCTATTTATTCCCCCGATATGTCAACCCTAAAAATATACCACTTCTTCCCGAGAAACACCCGAGGCCGCCGTCATCGTAAACCTGAGATCGGGAGGGTTCTGGAGCTCTCCCCGGCACCCTGCTGGGAGGGAAATTCATCACCGGAGTGATGCGTGAGTAGTTCATCCCTAGATTACGGGTCCATAGGAGTAGGTAGATGGTTGTCTTCTCCAGTTTATGCCTCATGTTTAGATCTCGTGAGATGCCTTACATGATTGAGATCATCTTATTGTAATGTTACATGTTGTGTTTGCTGGGATTCGATGAATGTTGAGTGATATGTCTTCTGATTATCAATCTATCGTGTTATCTTCATGCATATGTTATTTATGATCTTGCATGCTCTCCGTTATTAGTAGATGCTCTGGCCAAGTAGATGCTAGTGACTCCAAGAGGGAGTATTTATGCTCGATAGTGGGTTCAGGCCTCCTTTGCATCTGTGCTCGAGTGTTAGAAACATGACGTATGGAGGATGTGTTGTTTCCATTAGGGAGAAAACAACGATGTTTACTTCGTTTACATTGTTTGCATTAGACACTTTGCTTACTGCGATTATCGGTTGCTTTCAACTTAATACCCAACATTTGTTCGGATGATATTTGGAGGGTGGATTATTAGTCATAGATGCAGTTGGAAGACGGTCTATGCATTTTGTTGTAATGCGCGCATGAATCACATAGTAATCTTTATGTCTTGCATATGCACTACGGTGCAGCCTTCATTTCTATCAATTTCCTAGCTGTAATTTGTTCACCACACATGTTATTTATCTTCTATGGAGAGACACCACTAGTGAACTGTGGACCCCGGTCCATTTTCTCATACTGATAATACAACCACTGCAATTACTATTTTCACACTACTTCTACTGTTTTCTTACTATTCTCATACAGTTTTCCACAGCATATGTTTAACCTCTTTGTGTTCAGCAAAACCGATGAGATTGACAACCTAAGTGCTTCATTGGGGGCAAAGTGATTTGATTGTGTTTTGTAGGTTCCACGTTGATGCTGAGCCGGTAATGCGCCCTACCATCTCAACTGCATCAACCTTCTGAAGTTACTCCTTCATCCTACTAGTCGACTCAACCTTGGTTTCTTTCTGAGGGAAAACTGCTGCTGTGCCCATCATACCTTCCTCTTGGGGTCTCCCAACGAGTGCAAGATCTGCACCATCAAGCTATTTTTCTGGCACCGTTGCCGGGGAAGAAGAGAATTTCTGCAAGGGGAGTCTCTCACTTCCAATCTCTTTACTTTGTTATTGTTTTGCTTAGTTTATTTTATTTTATCTTGTATGCTTCTCTTTATCAAAAACACACAAAATCAGTTCTTATTCTAGTTGTATTTTTTTATCCTGTTTCTAGTCTTGCTAAAATGAGTAACCCTCAGAACACTAAGTTGTGTGATTTTACTAGCACCAACACCAATGATTTTATTAACACACCTATTTCTCCACTTTCTCCTATTGCTGATTTTTATGAGATTAAGCCCGCACTATTAAATCTTGTTATGAGAGAGCATATTTCTGGTGTTATTACTGATGATGATGCTGCCCATCTTAATTATTTTGTTGAACTATGTGAGATGCAAAAATATAAAGATGTAGATGGATATATTATTAAACTAAAATTGTTTCCTTTCTCTTTGAGAGGAAGAGCTAAAGAATGGTTACTATCTTTGCCTAGAAATAGTATTGATTCTTGGACTAAGTGTAAAGATGCTTTAATTGGAAAATATTATCCTCCTGCTAAGATTATATCTTTAAGAAGTAGCATTATATATTTTAAGCAACTTGATAATGAGCATGTTGCTAAAGCTTGGGAAATAATGAAATCTTTCGTAACGAATTGTCCCACTCATGGACTGACTACCTAGATGATCATCCAAACCTTTTATGCAGGACTGAATTTTTCTTCAAGAAACCTTCTTGATTCAGATGCTGGAGGAACCTTTATGCCCATGACTTTGGGGGCAGCAACAAAGCTTCTTGATAATATGATGGTAAATTGTTCTGAATGGCATACTGAGAGAGCTACAACCTGTAAGAAGGTAAATTATGTTGAAGAAACCTCCTCTTTGAGTGATAGACTTGATGCTATCATGTCTATGCTTATTAATGTCCATGCTCCTATTTATCCAAATAATGTTCCTTTAGCTTCTTTGGTTTCTCAAGAAGAGCATGTTGATGTGAACTTCATTAAAAATAACAATTTCAATAACAATGATTATAGGAATAATTTTGGTAGCAATAATTATAGGCTATATCCTCCTAATAATATTAATTGTTATGGTAATTCTTACAACAGCAACAAAAGTGTAACATTTGATCTTGAGAACATGCTTAAGATTTTTATTAGTACACAAACTGCTTTTAATAAATCTGTTGAGGAAAAGTTTGGCAAAATCGATGTTCTTGCTTCTAAAGTTGATAGCCTTGCTCTTGATGTTGATTTTCTGAAACTAAAGGTTATGCCTCATGATGTTAGAGAAAGAAAAGCTCTAAATGCCATCCAAATTCGAATTGATGAAAATGTTAGGATGTTAGCTGAATTGCATGCTAGATGGAAAAGAAAAGATGAACTAGCTAGAAAGAATAATATAGCTAATGTTTGCACCATTACCACCACTATTAAAAATGAAGCTTCTCATGCTAGTAAACCTTGTACTATCAATGGTGAAGTAATTTGTGTTTGCAATATTCCCACTTCTGCTATTAAAAATGCAAAACTGCCTGAAACTACTAAAAATGCTCCTGATAAAAGTGCTGAAATTTTTAGAAACATGGGAGACAATGGTCCCATTACCTTTGATAAAAATGATCTTGACTTTGATGATTGCAACATAACTAAAGTGAATAAGTTCTTACAAAAGCTTGCTAGTTGTCCTAATGCTAGTGCTATGAATATGGCTTTCACAAAACATATTACAAATGCTCTCATGCAAATTAGAGAGGATGAATTAAGATGTGAAGCCTCTATCCCTAGGAATTAGATTATGGTTGGGAACGCATCATTAAAATTAAAGTGAATGATTTTGATTGCAATGCTCTATGTGATCTTGGTGCTAGTATCTCTTTTATGCCTAAGAAACTTTATGATATGCTTGATTTACAACCATTGGAACCCTGTTATTTCGATGTTATTCTTATTGATAATGTTAGAAAGAAACCTTTGGGGAGAGTCGATGATGTTCTTATCATGGTTGATATTAATCTTTTCCATGTTGATTTTGTTGTTTTGAATATTGCATGCAATGCTTCTTGTCCAATTGTTTTGGGAAGACCTTTTCTTAGAACTGTTGGTGCTGTTATTGATATGAAAGAGGGGAATATTAAATTTCAATTCCCACTCAAGAAAGGTATGGAACTCTTTCCTAGAAAGAGAATTAAGTTTCCTTTTGATTCTATTATTCAAACAAATTACAATTTGGATGCTTCTTCACTTGAAAACACGTGAATCCACTTGTTTGGGCCTAGCTAAAAGGCGTTAAAGAAAAGCACTTCTTGGGAGATAACCCATGGTTTTATTTTTGCTTTGTTTTTCTCTGTTTTCTTTGAGTCAAGGGGTTTTATACTTCTGTAGAAACTCCTGTGTATCTTTAATTTAATTTATTAGTTGTTCCAAGTAAAGTTTCTAACGAAAGTTGGAGTTGGTTTCGGATTTCTACGCAGGAAACAGATTTCTGCTGTCCACCGTAAAAAATCATATAAAATTGAGAAAGATCAGGATGACCTGAAATTTTTTGTGCTAATTCCAAAACTTTTTTGTTCCTTAAGTTTTCTGATCTGAGCAACATAAGTGCCCCTAAAAAATTCATCTTTACAGACTGTTCTGGTTTTGGCAGATTCTGCCATTTTCTTGCATTTGCTCTTTTACGATGTCAAGTGCATTTCTTTGCTTCACGAAACATGAGTGGTCATCATACCTTCCTCTTGGGGTCTCCCAACAAGTGCAAGATCTGCACCATCAGAGCCTTATGATGATCTTGGTCGGGTCATTTTTGATGCAAGGCGAGGCTGCAACACAGAAAATAAGAGGTTGCAGTTCGAGCAGATGTTACCGGACCACAACAAATTGTTGTATCCAACTTGTAAAGATGGACAGAAGAAGCTGGGTAGCACACTGGAATTGCTGAAGTGGAAGGAAGAGACCGGTGTGACTGACTCGTCATTTGAAAATTTGCTGGTACTAATGAAGAAGATGCTTCCAAGAAAGAACGAATTGCCCGCCGGCAAGCAAAGAAGCTTGTCTGCCCTCTAGGATTAGGCGTGAAGAAGATACATGTGTGCCCCAATGACTGCATCCTCTACCTCGTTGAGAAGTACGAGAATATGGATAAAAATGTCTGGTATGTAATGCATTGCGGTATAAGATAAGAAAAGATGACGCTTATGATATTGAGGGCGAGCCACCTAGGAAGAGGGTTCCTGCCAAGGTGATGTGGTATGCTCCTATAATGCCACGTTTGAAACGTTTGTTCAGAAACAAAGAGCATGCCAAGTTGTTGTGATGCCACATTGAAGACCGTAAGTAAGACGACAAGTTGAGGCACCCTGCTGATGGTCGGCAGTGGAGAAAATTCGAGAGAGAGTTCAAGGACATTGCAGGTGACGCAAGGAACTTATGGTTTGGTCTAAGTACATATGGCATGAATCCTTTTGGGGAGCAGAGCTGCAGTCAGAGCACCTGTCCTTGTGACTCTATGTATCTACAACCTTCGTCCTTGGTTGTGACTGAAGTGGAACTTCATTATGATGCCAATGCTCATCCAAGGCACGAAGTAACCCGCCAACAACATTGATCTGTACCTAAGGCCATTAGTCGATGAACTTTTGCAGTTGTGGGCCAAACCAGGCGTAAGTGTGTGGGATGAGCACAAACAGGAGCCATTTGACCTACGAGCGTTGCTTTTCGTAACCATCAATGATTGGCCTGCTCTTAGTAACATTTCAGAAAAAACGAATAATGGATACAATGCATGCACACACTGTTTGGATCAGATAGAAAGTATATATCTGCATAAATGTAGGAATAATGTGTACCCATACAACCGTCGTTTTCTTCCGCCTAGGTATTCCTTAAGGCAAAAAGGCAAGCATTTTGATGGAAAGGCAGAAACCCGGATGAAGCCTGCCTCCAGTACTGGTGCTGAAGTATTTGGTATGGTCAAGGATTTAAGTATAATCTTTGTAAAGGGTCCTAGCAGCCAACCTGTTCTGAACGCCGCTAATAAACGCGCACCCACGTGGAAGAAGAAATCTATATTTTGGGAGCTAACCTATTGGGAAGTCCATGAGGTCCGCTCTGCAATCAACATGATGCACCTGACGAAGAATCATTGCGTGAATATTCTAGGCTTCCTAGGCTTATATAGGAAGTCAAAAGATACACCAGAAGCACGGGAGGACTAGGAACGTCATAAAGGACTAGACGACATGCATCTAGGGCAGTTTCAAGGGCCCGCCAGCTACGCTCTTACCAAGGAAGAGAAGGAAATCTTTTTTGAAGTGCTTTTCAGTATCAAGGCCTCGTCTGGCTTCTCGTCGAATATAAAGGGAATAGTAAATATGAAAGAGAAAAAAATCCAAAACCTAAAGTCTCATGACTGCCACGTGCTGATTACGCAATTGCTTCCAGTTGCATTGAGGGGAATTCTATCGGAAAATGTTCGACTGGCCATTGTGAAGATATGTGCATTCCTCAATGGAATTTCTCAGAAGATAATCGATTGAGAAAGTCTATCAGTGTTACAGATTGATGTGGTCCAATGTCTGGTCTCCTTCGAGTTGTTGTTCCCGCAATCCTTCTTCAATATTATGACGCACCTCCTAGTTCACCTAGTCGAAGAGATTAGAATTCTCGGTCCTGTATTTCTACACAATATGTTCCCCTTCGAGAGGTTCATGGGAGTCTTAAATAAATATGTCCGTAACCATGCTAGGATAGAAGGAAGCATCTCCAAGGGCTATGGAACAGAAGGGGTCATTGAGTTTTGTGTTGACTTTCTTCCTCACCTTAAGCCGATTGGTATTCCCGAATCTCGGTATCAGGGGAGGCTGACTGGAAAAGGCACACTAGGAAGGAAAGCAACAGTATGTAGGGACGGGCATTCTTTCACTCAAGCACACTACACAGTTCTACACAATTCCACTGTGGTGGCTCCGTATATCGAGAAACACAAGAATATTCTACGTTCCAAAAACCCGGGGAAGGCTGACTCCTGGATCAAAGGAAAACACGATGCAACTTTCGGCAGTTGGTTGCAGACACATCTGATGAATAACACCACTGTTGGAGATCTGATGTACTTGTTGGCCAAGTCACGGTCTTCGACTATATGTACTTTGGAAGGGTACGAGATAAATGAGAATAAATTTTACACGATCGCCCAAGATAAAATGAGCACCAACCGAAACAGTGGTGTCCTCTTTGATGCAACAAACGATAGTGGGCAGAAGGAAACATATTATGGGTATATAGAGGAGATATGTGAACTTGACTATGGTCCTACTTTGAAGGTCCCTTTGTTTCAGTGCAAATGGGTCAAGCTGACAGGAGGCAGGGTAGATGTAGACCAAAAACTACGACATGAAAACAATGGATCTCAATAAACTTGCGTATATGGACGAACCATTAGTCCTAGCCAGGATGTGGCTCAAGTTTTCTATGTGAAGGACATGTCTACCAAACTGAGAAAAAACAATCAGCAAAAGAATACATCGTCTGATGAGTCAAAGCGCCACATCGTTCTTTCAGGGAAAAGAAACATCGTGGGAGTAAATGACAAGACAGACATGTTAGTAGATTATAATAAGTTTCATGGAATTCCGTCCTTCACAGTGAAAACTGACCCAATCATCATGTTAAATGACGAGGAGTCTCCATGGGTATGACGCAGAAGAAAACAGAAACAATCGATAGGGATGTTGGTGATGTGTAATAATGTATTAAACTTTGAATTCTCCATGGCATATTTTGTTGAAATGGTTCTCATATTCCACACAAACATGCATCTTGCAAGCACGGACAATATTGACAGAGAAAGTTTTCCTTTTCATTGAATAAAAAAACCATTTTTATTTCTCGGGTGTGAAAAATGGGTTTTTTGTGAAGGGCCAACCACAAATATGTTGCAAAACGTGGGGGCTGCATTTGTTGAAAATACTAGACCATTTAATATGCACAAATAACCAAAGTTTTGCATGTGACAAGGTTTCCATCCACCTTGTTTTAAAAAAAAAACAAAGGTTTGTGTCGATTCAGTTGGAAACATGTCAAATTTGAACTACAAGTGCCTTGTAGTTTGCTCATGATTTTTTTTGGCAAAAATCATTTTTAGGTACACAACTACCTATTTCATCACAGATACACCAAGATTTTATCAATATTCAACCCCTATCTACGAACGGTCTCGCCCGCCGAATTGACTTTTCCTTGAAATCGGCATAGAAAATTCCAGAAAATTAAAAAAACTCACAATGAGGCAAGACCTTCGCGTGGTGTCATTACATACGTCCTAGTATCCACCAAAAATAATAAACTTGGAATACAATAGCTGGGTTGAAAAGGTGATAACGGAACTGAGCTATCTCCTCCGAAGATTCTAGGGTTTCGGGCCAAATGACGGTTGTTATGGCCAAATACATGGTATAGTTTGTTGAAATGTGCCCATATTCCACCCAAACATGTATTTTGGAAGCACGGACAATGTTGACGGAGAAAGTTTTCCTTTTCATTGAATAAAAAACCATTTTTCATTTTCCGGGTGTGAAAAATGGTTTTTTTTGTGAAGGAGCAACCACAAATATGTATCAAAACTTGGGGGCTGCATTTTTTTGAAAATCTAGACCATATTATCTAATCTAAACTATTTATAAAAGAGCAAACTTCGTAGATACACTCGATATCAGCCGTCAAACCACATAGATTAATCGGACGAGATTGCTCCAATGTTGAGCTACTCAACACACATTAAATTACGAAAAACTGCCACCGCTTAGTCACCCGAAGCGTTACCGCTAATTGTCTCGCCTCCGTGCGAATCAAGCCCCTGTTCGCTGCGATCCTCCCATGCCTGTTCGCTTGTTCTTCCGTGACTGAACCAGAAAACAGTAGAAAATGAATTTGTTGTTCCCTATCCAGCCGCCGCCCATCGATCTCCGGAGAGCATCGCCGCCTCCTCGAAATCGTCTCTGCCACCTCTGCGCACCGCTCGCCGGCGGCCGCCTCAGCCTCTGCATACCCCGGGCCATGTCACCAGGTGGCGGAGGGGTGGAAGTCATGGATTTCCTCCCTCGCTGATGTGCGCAGCCACTGCACCTGCTCTGCATTGCTGCCTCCGCATGCTGGTGCCCATGCTCCAGGCCAACCACGAGACGAGCTCGCAGGGCGGGGGAACTGCCGAGAGCACGGCCCCTGGAATCCTCACGTGCAACCGGTTGCGGGCGCCGAGGACGGACGTGGCCCTTGCCTTGCCACGGCTGTGATAGTCACGATGCGCACTGGGAACTACATGGGCCTGAACTTCACTGGTGCTGAATTCCCCTAGCGCTCAGCCGTGTGAACTTCATGGCAATCGTGATCGTGAACTGCAGGATTTTGTGAACTGCACTGCTCAACTTCAGAATTGTTGTACTACATCTGAACCTCTACTTCTGAATTGTTTGCTCCACGCCAGTGAACTACCGAGCACATCGATTATGGCATTGTGCAGCTTCTCCACTCTATAAACCAATGCATGTTCTGAAACTAGGATTCATCTACGTGGACACGAGAAATAGACACTTCCTCTTCCCAACTGTAAATCTTGTATCATCACTTCAGTGACTTCAGTCCCATTGCAATCTGTAAACACCTTGGCCCGTGTATAAATTGAGTGCCTCACCTTCCTCCTTGGTAGTAACAAACAGTAACAAATACACAAGGCTCCTTTCTCTCTCTACAACACCATCGCTAATTAACATGTCACCTTCCTGATTGTTCACGTGCAAGCTTAGGAGGTGACAGATAGCTAATCTTATTTCTTAGCCTTTGCTCTTCTCACGATTGTTAGGACAATTAAGTTTTTTTGTTGGCGAGATGCCATCTTGTGAAATGTACAAATAGAGGATTTCCTTTTTTTACTACTCAGTTTAGACAGAGGCATACTTTTAGTACACCTCTGTTTTGTCTTCTATTGGCACCTGCGTATTTTTTTCTTAATAACCAGCAATTATGTTTATTTAAGTCATTGTTTTGTTATAAAACTGGTACATGGAAATATGGCAATTAACAGGTTTGTTTGTATGTCAACGGATTTATTGGATCCTCACATTGCGAAAATTGGCCATAAACACTTGCTAGAAAAATCTGAGAGGGGCTAATCTACTCTCTACTCTATCAAATACGATGGTAGTTTGATGTACTTATGTTTTACTTTCTTAAGATAGTAATAAGAATATTGTTCCAGGGCACATAGATAACATAGTGTTGTAGCCGAGAACTAGAAAGTTAGTCTATGACAATCAAACTATAGTCATATATGTTGGCTAACTTGCATAGTGTCTAGGATAAAGTTCAGTTTCTCTGAAGACAAGTGATTTGGAAGTAAACTGAAACTTCAGAAATTTAGCAAAGCAAGGAAGCCATGGTGGAAGAATCGATCTACTTCGAGAAAAAAAAATCTAGCAATCAATCTTATTAGTCGAAAAAATAATTGTATTCTTGTGACCTAGAACATATATATAAATGAAATGATTTACTTTTTCTAGGTGGGGAGGGAGGGGAAGGGGCATTCCTAGCGGGACCGACGATGAGGCAAGGGAGGGGCGCGGTTCACGCTGAAGTGGCTGGCAGATACGGGGAGGGCAAGATCCTTATTGAGGTAGAGCCTAGGCATGGGAGGAAAGGGGAGAGTGGAGAGATGGAGAGTTAATGTTCTCTGTTTTTTTACATATACGATCTTTTGTACAGGTGAGGCCCGAGGCCACAAGATTTATTTTAAAGCCCTATTATTGATGACTTTGAAGGTTTCTCTAAAATAACATTGATATATTTTATAATTGAATTTATGGAATTGAATATACTTCATGCGGGATATTTTGTCTCATGGGAGAATTTTTGGTGACATGTCCGTGCATGGTGTGTTGCACGTACTCTTAAATCATTGTACCATAAAAGAATGGTGCAATTTGTTGTAGCTGTAAACAACGTACATTGTACTTGAGATGGACCCAATTACGGGGGCTGAAGGAACACAGATCTTGAGTGACACCGTTGAGATGTTAGAGAAGATACAAGTCATCACTGAAGGCATGAAATAGAAGACATTTAATTATACACATGCAGTATGTGCTATTTTATTTAAAAGTGAAATATATCGTACCTTTACGAAGATTTTGTTATACTGTTGTTCACCTTGATAAATGAGGTTAGCCTTTTCAACGATTTATCCTAATATTATACGTGTGGTACACGTCGTCTCAGGCTATTAGAATCAACACCACTACCAAGAAACCTCACCCCGAGATCCACGACAAGACAAACGGAGAGATCCACCGCTGAGTAATGTAGGTAAAACTGTTGGAATTGTGGAAGGAACGGTGCTTGGTAACTATTGGAATTGTGGAATTTTAGAAATTTGGTGAAACCGTGATTTGTGAAATGATGTACAACTTTCCATGGATGATTTTATTTACAAATTTTCATGGTTGGTGTTTGGTGAGACTTGCAGCAAAAAGAAAAAATCCAACTGGATCCTTATACAGTCTTTTCCATAAATTGGGCTTTTTAATTGTGAAAACGTGCATTGCACATGCAAATCAACTAGTATGCACAAATAACCAAAGCGTTGCATATGAAAAGGTTTCCATCCACCTTTTTTTTTTTGAAAAATACAAGTTTCTGTCGATTCAGCTAGAAACGGGTCAAAATTGAGCTTCAGGTGCCTCGTAGTTTGCTCATGATTTTTGGCAAAAATCATTGTTTAGGTACAAAGCTACCTATTTCATCACAAATAGACCAAGAGGGGTGTGTCAGGCTTCACTATTATCATGTTCTCTCTTGCGAGTTTATGTATTTATAGCTGGAAACTCCCATTTCGGACAAAGCGGGGGGAATCTTTGCAAGCGTTAGGGTATATATGTGTTTTTGGTGTTCCTAGTGGCTACCCTAACTCAACCAAGCAAAAAGACTCACTTTTCTACCCCATTTAGACGTCAGTGGGTGGGGGTAGATGGCACGGTTGACCAAAAGTCGACGAGAATGGCGCGCGGAGCGTCGAAACCGCACCAAAACATAGGTGGTGACCTAGCATGTGTACAAGTGAGGTGGGATGTGTAAATAAAAATGTGATAACCCTGAGGTGTGACCGGCTTCGACGACACTCGCTCCCTGGAAATTGGGGAATTAATTGAATTTACCTCACATTTCAAACATGAATGAGTTGTTATAAATAAATATATTGCATTTTTCTGAACAATTTGATATATTGCTTGCATTTTTCTGATAAACAGATCAAAATATATCGATTTAACAAGTTTATATCATCCTTTGCAAAATAAATTAAAGAAAACAATTAAATTTGTGGGCCTGCCGTGCAAAATTTCATTTCCAAAAGCCTTTAGTCCCGGTTGATAATACCAGCCTCGCGCACGCGATTTCAACCCCCTGGAAAAACTACCTTTAGTCGCGGTTGCAGTCACCAGCCCCGACTAAAGAGCCTTTAGTCCTGGTTCGTAGTTGGAACCGGGACCAAAAGTCTGGCGGTATAAATCCACGTGCCCTTTCCATCTTTCCCATAATTTCCAAATTGCTGTGACTAAGTCCTTCACCGCGCCACGCCAGTCGTAGTCACCGCGCCACCGCAACCCCCACGCCGCCGTAGCTCCCCCCGCGTGCTCTGGTGAGCTTCTTGTCCTCCGCGCTGCTACCGCTCCACCGCACGTGCTCTGGTGGCCTCAGTCACCGCCGGCGAGCCGTGGCCGCCTCGGATGACATCAGCATGACATCATCTGTGGTCAGATTTTTGTATGTAACATAATTTTTTTTAGGTTTATATTTTGTTAGTATTAATAATTTTTTAGGTTAGTGAGAATTAGTAGAGTTAGTAGTTAGGTTAGTTAGAGTTAGTAGAATTTTTTTGACATAGAATTAGTAGAATAATTAGGGTGCTTTATACGCTGATTTTTCTAGTGTAACTTATATTTGGTTAGGTTGATATTTTGTTAGTATTAATAATTTGTTTAGGTGTAATTTATATTTTAGTGTGATTTATATTTGTTTAGGGTGATTTTTTTGTAACTTATATTCTTTTAGGGTGATTCCGTTTAACATTAGTAATCATAGTAATATTTATAGGGTGATATGTTTAGGGTGATATTTTTAAGGTGATATTTTTTTAGGGTGATATTTTTTTAGGTTGATATTTAGTAGTATTTTTATATTAGTAATACTAGAGTTATGATTTAGTCTTGCAATAGCATAGCCACAATTAAAAATACAGTCTTTAAGAAAAACAATTGAGCCATTCAACATGATTATATTATGTACATAGATAATTGAATATTTATCAGTATTAATACAACATTTTAAAACTCCAATTTCCATTTTCCTTAGATTAGCATCATAATTATTTTAACATCAAGGATAAACTATATGACTTTAATATTGTGTGCATTTTGCAGACACTATGGATCCACCTAGTCCAATCCACAAAGACCTAGCACAAGAAGAAATTCTTGAGAATATAATCTACGATGCCCCAGGTGCTGATCGAGTCGAATCTCCGCCGTCGTATCCGAACCCCTCCGGGGATGGAATGGAGGTCGACCAAGAAGATGGAGCCGATGGCTCCGATGATGGAGAAGCCGGTGGAACCTTAACGAAGTCCGGCTAGGTATATCTATGAAGTTCGGCGATCAGTAGATGCATTACACTTTAGTTGTATATATATAAATTGACGAATGTTTCTTCTCTTAGGCCTCCACATCGAGAAAATCTTCCAAACCAGGCCCGACCAAGAAGTTGGCCGCATCTACACTTTATGCATTTGAGGCCATAGCCCCTATGGGCGAACCGAAGGAACCCAAGAAAGTTGCCGATGTATTCAAAAAACAATGCGGAGTTCTGCTTAGGGATCACATCCCGATCATCGTTCAAGAGTGGAATAAGCGTAAAGGGCGAACGATATTGACTATGTCGCCGAAAGGTACAAAGAGGGTCTTTGGAATGACCTCATGGCACATTTTACCCTGCCAATATGTGAGGATCATGCCGACACTGCAAAATTGAGGGAGAAAGTCAAGGAGTGGACTTTTAAGAAAATGGCCGAACAATTCCGGGAGTGGAAGAAAAGATTATGGCAAGACTATCAGCAGAAAAAGACTGCTCCAGTATTCGAAGACTATCTAGCGAAGTAGGCGAATCAGTGGAATGCATTTAAGAAGTACAAGGAGTTAGAAGATGCCAAGGCCATGTCAAAAAAGAACAAGAAAAATGCTGAGAAGAAGAAATATGACATAACTTGGGGCCAGGGGGCTATAAGACTGCGATGCCAAATTGGGATAAAAAATAGATAAAGGGATCACCCCAGAATGGAAGCGCGAAGAATGGGAATTGAGGGCAAGAAATTGGTTCCTTGCGCATGGGAGTTCATACGACAAAACAACAGGGGACCTTGTTTGCAGTGACGGGATTAGCGTACCTAGGGAAAATTGGATTAAAGTGGTGAAAGAAATTAAACAAGGGAAGTTAAAGTTCCGTCCTGATAAAGAGAAAGACTTGCTGACAATGGTCCTCGGGACTGACAAACACGGAGGATGAACACGAGGCCTTGGCAAGAAAGCGTGGTGGCTTGCGTTTTCCAAAGACATAGAAACTTACAAAAGTCGAGCGACAGCAAAGCAGCAACAACAAGAGGAGGTGGGATACAAGTTAAACCAGTTAGTTGACATAATTAACCAGCAGCAGCAGATTGACGAACTTAAAGGAGCAGTGTGCCTGCAAGATCCTGCACTCGATATTACCGCCGACCCATCTCAGCAGAAAAGTAGTGTGGCTGACTCGGAGGTCCCGGCGGACGATGCACGGAGGATAGAGGGCGGTCCCGGCTACCCCGTGGATGGGATCAACGATTCGATATCTTATGAGATCCATCAGAAATTTAAGGACATATCCATAAAGGTGGCGGTCGGATATTCTTTACCTTGTCCACCTGACGCATGCTGGAATGGCCGTGAGATTCCAGCTGGCTATGCTAAAGTAGGGGAGGGGATGAAATCGTAACGGGGTTTCATGATATGGAGCTTGACATCCCTGGACCTAAAGATGAGAGGACACTAGGAGAAGTAGTGGGTGGCATCATTCTATGGGACAAGAACTACATCAAGCTTCCACGCTCGGCGCCAAGGACAACACCGCCTCCGAGTCGTCGCAGGTCATCTACACCTCCGTCACCTCCAAGAAGCCCACCCTATGACTACTCCCACCAAAGCGCGAGTCCATCTTGATCTCCGCCGCGGGACTTGGGTCGGCCATCTTTGCCACTACCGTTGCCTCCGCCAACTGAGGAAACTCAGCGGAAGCGTGCCGAAAACGCTCCGTCGATGAGTTCTAACCGACGGAGCCCAAAGAGAAAAAAGTCGCCCCTCCCAAAGGTACCTCATCCGAGTGTTCCCATCAGACCTTATGATCTAACTTTTTTTTAGAAATGGAGGGCCTACCCCCAACCTCTGTGTCGAATCCGCTGTTCGGCAAATCCTTCAGGTGACCCTATCGGGTTTCGAGTAGGAGAACCCATGAGCGCTGGTGGCGATCGTCGGCTAAACAGGGGGCAAGATTTACCCAGGTTCAGGGCCCTCGTAGAGGTAAAACCCTTACTCCTGCGTCTGTCGATCTGTATTACTCGAGTAGATCGGTTACAATGATGGTGGCTCAAGTCAAGAGTATGATCTCGAGCTCAAGGCTTTGGGATTGCGGTATTGCTTGGTCCTCTACCGGTGGCTCTCCTAGCCTTATATAGGTGGCCAGGTCTCGAACCCTACCCGGAGAGGACTCGAACTCTAACCCTAAGTCGGTTACAGATTTCCTAACTTAGCCCGCAAGATATTGCAGGTGGGCTTCGTGTGGGCCTTTCGGTGCTCCAAGGATTCCTCCTCTTGGGCCTTAACCTCGGGCCGGAGATGGGGGTGTCCTTTCCCGCAGGGTCTAATATCCATTCCTTTGTCAGTAGCCCCCGAGCGTTTGCTCGATTGGGATTTTTCAGTCGAGTAGACGGTCAAACTTTTTGCTTCTATCACCCTTGGACAACCAGTATCGGTGGTTTCTTGT
The DNA here is from genome assembly GCA_028641055.1 of Alopecurus myosuroides. Classification (NCBI taxonomy): domain Eukaryota; kingdom Viridiplantae; phylum Streptophyta; class Magnoliopsida; order Poales; family Poaceae; genus Alopecurus; species Alopecurus myosuroides. The sequence goes on from CM054057.1 coordinate 154,294,544, forward strand.
TTTGGAGGGCGTGTACCCTGTGTGATGAATTTTGTACCCGAGCATCGAGTAATAAAAAGTGCCTGTTTGTATGGCTGTTTTTCGCAGAAGGATATGGCGCAGTAGCTTGGCTCGCCCGAAAGTTCAGGGCCAATTAATTGCGACTAGGGCAAAAACAGTTCTGGCCTACACAAATTCGAGACCTCCGACTCGAACCCGACGAGGTGATTGTTGCGACTGGGCCGTAATGGTCTTACCGAGTCGAACTTAACCTATGGGGGTACCCGGCGCGTCCGCTAGGATTTTTCTTCGTGTTGTTGACACGGTATCATACCGGAGGACGCAGATTGAGTGCGATTCCAGGCCCTCAAGAGAGATCATTCAGGTCTTATCTTCATATTCGAAAGAATACGACATCCGGATGTACCTAGTCGGCTGAACAATCCAGTTTTATGATGTGCAAACATCGTGTGAATGAGTGGCAGGATCTGCCTACTCGCGTAGTTTTGGGTTTGTAGTTCCTTATCTATACGAAAGAGTTTTCGTGTTAGGAGTTTTACGCCCATATGAATGAGTTTTCATGTCTGGGATATTATGCCCATACGAAAGAATTTCCATGTGTAGGGTATTTTTTCCTGTGAGATTTCACTTCATGATTTGTCCATACGAAGTTATTTTTCGTGTTTGGACTTTTATTCGAAGGATTTTTGTTCATGCGAAGTTATTTTCGCGTTTTGAACTTTTCAATCGAAAGATTTTTCAGCTTGATGATGCACGCTATGACGTCATGGCGCACTTTTATCCTCCCGATGGGACGTGACGGAGTGAGAGCAGAAGAGCTGGCCCACTTTGTCAGCTTTTTGATCGGAAACGAGGCGTCGTTTCCGGTTTTTACGCGAACTGCGCAGTAAATGCCCACGATCCTCCATTAAGATCGTGGCAGGAAACAACATCCACCGCCTCCTCGTTTCATCTTCGCACGTGGTAGCAGAGATGGACGCCACGTGGCGCATCGAGTGGCCAGGATCGAGTAGCCCCGTGTATAAATATGGGTCTTGGTGGAACGGTGAATCTTTCCCAGCCTTCGTCTTCCAGTTCATCTTCTTCCTCGCGCTCGCCTTCCTTCTCCCCTCAAGCTCGTGCTTAGCAGTGATGGCGGGAGGCAAGAAACGTGGCGCTGCCGTTTCGGCGCCAGGAGAAGTTTCGGCACAACCTGCACCGCGCTCGGGCGACTGGCGTTCGCCCAACACCACGGCGAAAAGCATCAAGGAGATGCAGCGGGAGGGGCTGCTGCCGGCGGAGTCCGAGAAGCGGGTGCGCCTCGGCAAGAAGGAGGAGGTACCCAACCCGCACGCGAACGAACGCGTGATCTTCGCGGACCACGTGTCGTGCGGTCTTTCTCTTTCCCTCCATCCATTCCTCGTGGCATTGATGTATGTTTATGGCATACAACTCCACGATCTTCCCCCGAATGCAGTGCAGCACATATCGTGCTTCATTGTATTCTGCGAATGATTTTTGGGCATTCGCCCACACTGGGGCCTCTGGAAGGCCCTCTTCAAAGTCCGGATCTTCCGCGAGAAATCGCGGGTGGAATCTGAGCTTGGCGAGCCACTTCGCACGGGTGGCTTTGGGATTCAAGCAAAATCGGAGAATAGCTACTTCAGCATGTACTTCATCGACTCCGCCCAGGGTTGGAGAAAAAAGTGGTTTTACGTCATCGACAACAGCTCGGGTGGGATCGAGGAATTCCACCCGTTCGCTGTCTTGAAGAGGCCGAAATCCTGGGCGCACAAGTTGTCGGCTCAAGAAACCCAGGTCGTCACGCCACTACTCGCAAGGGTGGCAGCCCTCCGTGATCAAGCTGCTGGAGTCGTGCTCAACGGGCTACACCTGGCGGGGATCTTTCTCAAGCGCAGAATCCAACCTCTGCAGCACAGACCCTCCACGATGTGGGAATACCAAGGCTCTGAGGATCCCAGTCGTGTGAGCCGTGAAGAGCTCTCGAACGTCGAGTTCGAGAAAAAGATTGCGGCCATCACCAGCTTGAAGGTGGGATAAAAATTCCCCGACTGCACGGTCGCAGCCTTTGATGCGTCAAGGCCTCCACCATCCGAAGTGAGTTTGCCTTTCTTTTCTCCTTATTTCTTCTTGTTCTGAATTATGGTCGACTGGATTTCTCCTGTCTTCTTCTGTAGAGCTTATCCATGGCCACCTGCTACCCTCCAGTATCTGGGGCGGAGGCCTCGGAGTTATTGGCGAGTAACCTGGACGGCCCAGCCGATACCAGTGTTGCCAACGCTTCTTTGAGTTCCGAGCAAGATTCTTCGGATGATGCAGGGGACTCGGATGGCGGCCATCGTAAACGCCGTCGAGTGGAAGGTGACGAGGCCACCTCTAAGGACAACTCCCTGGAGGAATCGCCCGGGAAGGAGCCCAGCAACGCTACTCCACTACGTACGTGCACCCCTTCCGTCTCATTCCCAGTTATCCAAACCGCTTGGAATGCGTTTATGCTGGATGAGGAGGACGACGAGGATGAATTAGTTTCTTTCCCTGTTCTTTAGTCGAATGTTTTCCTCTGGCGCCTCGTTGACGCATTGTCTTTATCGCAGCCTGCAAGCTATCAGCCCTCGCAGGTACGCCTCTTCCCTTCCTCCCGAAAGGAGGAATAAAACGGGAGCTGCAGGCGAAACTCCTACCACTGGCACGGTCCAAAATTCTCCGAATGTCGCCCCTGACGCGATGACTCCAAAGGCTCCAAAAGAGGTGTCGGGCAGCTCGGCGGATCCCCTCTAACTTGCCCAAGGCCAGGTAAACTTTGCTGCCTGTTTTTTTAATGTTCTACCGTCTTTGGATCTGTTATCGGGTGCACGTCAGTGCTCCCGATGGGAGTAGCCCCCGAGGCTGTAGTCGATCGCATGCGATCGGCCACAGGCTCAGAGATAGACGTTTTCTTCTTCTTCTTTTTATCGGGTGCACGGCAGTGCTCCCGATGGGAGTAGCCCCCGAGTCTATACTCGAATGTTTGCAATCGAGTATAGGCTCAAGTTTTGCTCTTCTGACTCTTCTATTTTCATGTTCCTTGCAGTCGCTTATTGACTCCCTTGCGGCGATTGGTCGCCGTGTTGTTCTTGCTGAGTCTGAATGCGGGTTCCTTCGAGCGGACCGCAGTCGACTCACCACTGAGAACGAGCTTCTTCGAGGTAAGTTTTCCATCTTTTCTTGTATTCGTTTTCCACCAATTCTTCGACTCTGATGATCGTTGTTGTGCAGCTCAACTTGAATTTTTGAAGACCGAGAAGGAGAATGCCTCCACTGAGGCAACAGCTCTAGAGGCAGAACTGGCGACTGCCCGACGGGAGCTCGAGTCTTCCCGCCTGTTATCTGCCGATTACGAGGGAAAACTTTCGGCTGCCCAGGATGCTCTGAAGAGCTTGGAGGACGCTGGCGCCAAGGCAGATGCCAATCTCATCAATTTTCTTTGTCCCCTTGCTGAGCGCTTCGCGGGTAAGTTGTACTTATCTAAAATCTGCTTTTTGTCTTGGTGGATCCTTTGGACTAACACCCTTTTTTGTTCTTAGGTCTCCTGGGTGTCCCCCTGGAGCTTGCTAGGGTTCCTCGAGTGGACGCATTGACAGATTCTTGCGCCCAGCTTAGGAGGCATGCTGCAGGGGTTTGCGTCTTGATTGGTGATGCCATTCGGGTGCTGACGCAACTGCACGGCCGCCTTCTCGTCAACGCCGTGTCTTCACCCGCGTTGGGCGATCTGCTGAAGGTTTTCTCGGAGGGCAATCTCCTTGAAGCTTACGCGGTTGCCCAGTCAGAATCTGGGGCAAAGACCGCCATCCAATTCGCGCTGGCGCATGGAGTCACTGGCTTGGAGGAGGCCTACTCGGAGCTTCCCGTCGATCCTGTTACGGGCAAAAAGGTAGGGCTTCGTCGTTTTGGCAATGCCGCCGGAGTCCTTGCTCGGAAGTTATCCGAGTTATTTGCCCATGCTAAGGGAGGGACGACTGCCGCGAGTGGTAGCACCACTGTAGCTTCTTAGGTTATTTCTGTTGTACTTTGCAGCTTCGATTGTAATGAACCCTGGGATGTGCTCCCGTATTTTCAATAGTTGAATCGAGATGTTTTGCTGAAATGCTTCCTGTGATTGTGTGTGTGCTCCCGATGGGAGTAGCCCCCGAGCACCTGTCGAATAGGTGGTTAATATATCTCGAGTAGGGCATCTTACTCTTTAATCTTCCTTGTATTTTTCAGGTGACCGGGTGGCTGCAGAGCCTTCGGGTGGACCTGCTAATCCAGCCGATCCTCTTGTTGCCGTTGTTCTTTTCACGAGGTTTTGATTGCAATGAACGCTGCTTTTATTCCGTTGCAAAGGGGTCCAGAAGATTGGAGCCATCTACTCAGGGTGTTCGGACGAGAAGGAGAGATTCGCGAGTGTGTTCGCAATCAGATGACTTGCGGCTCGGTGGTGGCTCTCTCTTTTATCCGTTTATGGCATCCTGAGGTGAACTTCAACTCCATAGCTAGACTTCCTGATGGTCCAATCGACGATATGTCTCCTCATTATAGGGCTGTTCGACCTGCGGCAGAGGAGATCATTCGATTGACCTCGGATGAGGTAGATCGGGTTTTGGCGGCTGAGAATACTCATCGCCATGTATAAGTGTAGGATGTGTATATCCTGTTTCATTGTGTAGTTTGTAAAAACTGTTGTAAGGTGTGTAACCTTGTATATATAAATTTTTCTGTGATGCTGAATTTAGGCGTAGCCCCCATGTGTTTTTGGGGTGTATACCTGTAACTTTTAGCATGTAAGGATGAATAATCTTCGTGTATGTATGGTTGAGAAACCATGTATTTTATTGTGATGACTGAGAAGTCATGTATTCGAGCTACAGGAGTGGCTAATATAGCCTTATTGCTGCGAGAAAAATAGATCTAGGGATAAAATTTGCGGAGGTGTGCGATATTCCAAGGATTGGAATAGATGCCTCCAGTCGCCGGATTCTTCAGTCTATACGCTCCGCCTAGGATAACTTCGTGTATTATGAAGGGTCCTTCCCATGGTGGCTCGAGCTTGTGTCCTTCCTTCTGCTTGAGCCGTAACACCAAATCTCCTACCGCAAATGCTCTATGTCGTATGCGGCGACTGTGATAGTTTCGCAATGATTGTTGATATACTGCTGATCTTGCGAGTGCAATATCCCGCATTTCATCTAGTGCGTCCATATCTTCCGCGAGTGCCCTGTTAGAGGTTTCTTCGCTGTAGGCGACAACTCGTGGGGCGCTGAACCTGACGTCCTCGGGAAGGACTGCTTCTGCCCCGTATACCATGAAAAATGGTGTGTAGTTGGTGGATCGGTTTGGAGTTGTGCGGGGGCTTCATATCACGGAGGGTAGCTCTTCGGCCCAATGTCCTGCTGCTGGGTGTAGACGATCGAGTAGGCGCTTCTTGATGCCAGCTGAAACTAAGCCGTTGGATCTTTCGACTTGTCCGTTCGTTTGCGGATGTGCAACTGAGGCAAATTTGAAGTTGATTCTCTTTTCTTCGCAGAACTGCTGTGTTTCCTTGGCTGTGAAATTAGTACCATTGTCTGTAATGATGTCATGTGGTACTCCAAATCTGCATACAATGGAGTCGAGGAATTTGAAGGCGCATTGAGCGCTAGCCGAGGTTACTGGCATGGCTTCAATCCATTTGGTAAATTTGTCGACTGCGACCAGCAAGTGTGTATATCCACCCGGCGTGGACTTGCGTAGCGGTCCTACCATATCCAGCCCCCATTGTGCAAAGGGCCATGCGATGGGTATCATATGCAGTTCCGTAGCGGGTGCGTCCGGCTTTGGTGCGAATCGCTGGCAAGCGTTACACCGGTCGACTAGCTCCTTTGCGTCTTTGGCTGCTGTAAGCCAGTAGAATCCCGCTCGGAAAGCTTTTCCCATGATTGTTTTCCAGCTCGCGTGATGTCCACAGTCTCCTTGGTGGATATCTTGGAGTAGTTCCTTGCCGTCTTCGGGTGCTATACATCGCTGGAGTATACCCGAGATGCTTTGCTTATATATATAATTCTCCGTTGATCACCCGAAAAGATTTACTGCGCCTGATTATCTATCGAGTCTCGCGAAGATCTGCTGGGAGCTGTTTGGCGGACAAGTAATCGAGGTACTTCTGTGTCCAAACTGGCTCGACCAGAAATACTTGTCGCGAAATATTATGAATAAGCTCGATAATGACAACTTGCGGGCTAACCTCTGTTTCCGGTGCTGCAGGTGTCCCGACAGCTTTCTTGACTTTAACTGATCGCTTAGTTATTCGCTCGAAATATATTCCTGGCGGTATGGGTGTATTTCTGGAACCCATGTTGGCCAGCCTGTCCGCTTCTTCGTTACTCGATCTCGCGATGTGCTTGAGCTCGCATCCTTTGAAACTTCCCTCGAGCAGGTTGTACATGTCACGGTAGGCAACCATGTTTTCGGCGAGAGCGTCACATTCTTTCATTGTCTGTTGCACGATGAGATTTGAGTCGCCGTAGATCATTAGTCGGGTGGATCCACACGCGACTGTCATCTTCATCCCATGCAACAGTGCCTCATATTCTGCGTCATTGTTTGATGCCGGATCGTCGGGTGGAAAGTCCAATCGTAGGACATACTACAGCTTGTCTCCCCTAGGTGATATTAAAACAATTCCGGCTCCTGCTCCTTCGTTCTTTTGTACCCATCAAAGTACATTATCCAGTTGCTCGTGTACTCGGGCGGTCTTGGTGTTTGTAGCTCTGTCCACTCGCTTAAGAATTCCACGAGTACCTGGGATTTTACTGCATTGCGTCCTGTATAGGTGATATCCCAAGCGCCCAGCTCGATGCTCCATTTTGCTATTCTTCCGGATGCCATAGGGTTGTTCATGATTGTACCGAGTGATGCATCATTAACCACAGTGATGGTGTGTTCCTGGAAGTAGTGCTTGAGTTTTCGAGCTGTAAGAACGACTCCATAGGCGAGCTTCTGGTAGTAAGGATGTCGTTGTTTGCATGGCGAAAGCACTTCGCTTATGTAATAGATCGGTCGTTGGACTCCATATGCCTTGCCCTCCTCAGGTCGTTCGACTACAATTGATGTGCTGATGACCTGGTTTCTTGTGGCTAGGTATAGGTAAACTGGCTCCCTCTCTTGCGGTGTTGCAAGGATGCGTCTGCTTTGCAACGATCGTTTTAGGTCTGCGAACGCTTGTTTAGCTTCTGGGGTCCACTCGAATTTGTCCGTCTTCTTCAGCAGCATGTAAAAAGGCAGTGCTTGCTCTCCCAATCGCGCGATAAACTGCTTAAGGCGGCTAGTCGCCCCGCGAGCTGCTGGACTCCGCGTAGGTTGGTTGGTTCCTTCATCGTCAAAATTGCTTGTATTTTCTCTGGGTTGGCTTCGATGCCTCTGGCGGATACCAGGTACCCGAGAAGTTTTCCCGCTGGGACGCCGAAAACACATTTCGTTGGATTAAGCTTGATCTTGTATGCGTTGAGGGCGTCGAATGTTTCTCTGATGTCTTCGAGGAGTGTGTCCTCTACTCGGGTCTTGATGACGATGTCGTCAACGTATACTTGTACGTTTTTGCCAATGAGCTTGGCGAGGCATTTTTGCATGCAGCGCTGATATGTTGCGCCTGCGTTCTTGAGCCCGAAGGGCATTGTCGTGTAGCAGTATACACCGTGTGGAGTGATGAATGCTGTCTTTTCTTCGTCTTCCTTCTTCATCCAGATCTGATTATATCCCGAATAAGCGTCCAGGAAGGATAGGCGCTGACAGCCTGCCGTAGAGTCCACGATCTAGTCGATTCGCGGGAGGGGAAAGTTATCCTTAGGACAGTGTTTGTTCAATGACGTGTAGTCGATGCACACCCGAAGGATGTCAGTGTTCTTTTTGGGGACCAGCACCAGGTTTGCTAACCAGGTGGATATCTTGATCTTCCTGATGAATTTTGCAGCTAGCAATCTATTCACTTCTTATCCAAGCGCTTTCTGCTTGGGTTATGAGAACCGTTGAGTGGTTTGCTTGATGGGTTTAGCATTCTTGAAGACTTCGAGTGTGTGCTCGGCGAACTCCCTGGGTATTCCTGGCATTTCTGAGGGCTGCCAGACAAAACTTTCCCAGTACTCACGGAGGAGCTCGACGAGCGCGCTTTCCTATGCTTGCGAGAGGGTAGTTGAGACCATCGCTGTCTTCGCAGAATCTGTCGGGTGCATCTGATGTTTTCGGGTGTCGCTGTTGGCGCTGAACTCCAATTCGGGCGCATTTTTCTTCGTGAGGGGCATCACGGAGTGATCCGTGGTTTTTGCCAGCTCTTGCAATTCTTCTTGCATCCCGAAAGACTTTGCGATCTCGTTGAACTCAATATCGCACTTGTTGGATTTCTGAAAATCTCCGTCGATGGTGATAACACCGTATTCTCCGGGTAACTTGAGTTTCAGGTACGCGTAATGTGGTACTGCCATGAATCTGGCGAACGCTGTTCGACCAAGAATGGCGTGGTACTGTGAGGGCCAGTCGACGACTTCGAAGTCAAGGAATTCTCTTCTGTAGTTGCTTTTGTTGCCCAACACAACTTCTAGATTAATTGTTCTGAGTGGGCGGATTGGCTTTCCCGGAACTATCCCGTGGAAGGATGTTTCTGATTCCGCAAGGCCATCCAGGTTCTTGTTCATCCGACGGAGTGTGTCCGCGTAGATAATGTTGATACCGCTGCCTCCGTCCATGAATACGCGGGCCAGATCGTAGTTGCCAATTTGTGCTTGGATTACGAGGGCGGCGTGTCCTGGTCGATAGACTCGTGGTGGGTGGTCTTTCATTGAGAATGTGATCGGTTGATCCGCCATCTTCAAGTATTCGGGCTTTGTTGGCGGAGTCTGCACAGCCATGCATAACTGCCTTGTGTTAGTCTTTTGAGCTCGGCGGGAGGGACATACCTTCTGGATCATTGCGAGTTGCCCTGCCGGATTCGGATACACATTGGCTCCGGAGTTTTGTGCAGGTGGTGCTGGTAGTGCAGCCAATGCCATGTTTTGATTTGCTGGTGGAGGTAGGGGTTGTGGCGGCTGGAATCCTTGGTGGCCTCCTCCTAGAAGTGGCGGGTAATTTGGAATAGCTGCTGATCTGTTTTTCTTCGAGAAAGCCTCGTGAATGTCATGGAACTTCCGACAATCCTTGAGAAGGTGCTTCGCCTTGGTTTTGCCCGTGCTCTTATCTGTAAACAGATGTAGCGAGCAGTAAGCATCAAGGTCTTCCTCGGGACTTTTTTCTTCAACCTTTGGTTTCCATTCGCGACTTCCGCGTCGTCCAGTATCGCGACTTCGCGTGCATTCCGCCGCTACCATTTCCTCTCGATCTTCGTGATCGTAATATTTCCTTCTCTTTCTTCGGCCATGGCGATCTTCATCGGGTGCGGGTGATGACGCTCTCTCATTGCGCACTGCGTCTTCTCCATTAGCCCATTTGTCGGCTATGTTCATCAGCTCCCCAATAGTTTTGGGTGCGGCTCTGCCTAGCTCTTCTCTGAAAGCAGTTCGTCGGGCGCCCTTTGCAAAGGCTTCAACCGCTACTTCTTCCGAGATGTTTCCTGCGCTGTTCCTGAGTGTGGTCCATCGCTGGATATACTCGCGGGTGGACTCGCCGCTTTTCTGCTTGCATGCTCGCAGTTCTTCAATGGTGGCTGGTCTCTTGTAGGTCGATTGGAAGGTTTTGCAGAAGTCGGGATGCAGGTCGTCCCACGATGCGTAACAGGACCTTGGCCTCGCTTCTAACCAGCTACGGGCCGCGCCAATAAGATGTAGATTGAGGTATTGCATAGCCGTGTTCTTGTTCCCATGTTGGCATTTAACTGCCGTGATGTAATCGTTTCGCCACGAAGAGGGCTCGAGTGAGCCGTCGTACTTCGTTACTTCCGTGCTGAGCTTGAATCTTTTGGGCAGGGGTGCTTCTCGGATGCTGCGGGCGAAGCAAAGTGCACCACATGTTTCGTCATCCGAAGAGCTGGACGAAGAGCGTTCGCGATATCGCGCTGCTCTTGCCCTGTCCACCTTATTTTGTGCGAGATCCGATCGCGCGTCGTATCCTGACTTGTCGCGGTCAGTGTCCTTCCTTGGCTCCTTGCTTCGTTTTCGCGAGCGGCTGTTGATGTCGCGAACTTTTGTCTCTCGGGCTGTCCTCGCTGCTGCTTCGACTGTCGCCACGGCGTCGAGCCTCTTTTCCTCGACCACGGCGTGGTGATTTGTCTCTTCTTGGCGAAGGGCTCCTATGCTTGCGAGACGCCTCTTTTTCTTTCTCCTTCTCCTTCTCTTTCTCCAGCTGCTCCGCGGCCTTCTTGCGGTCATAGGAGGCAAGCCTTGCGACTGCCAGTTCTAGCCCTTTGCGCACTTGTTTATACTGCTCTGCCCGAGGGTCGCTTTCTGTCGGCTGGTTCATTTGCATGTAAGTTGTTGCGGCCAGGACCGCGGCGGCAGGAGTTTGCGGGTAGACGTTCCCGTCATCATCAACTCGCATGAGGGAGGGCGTGAACGACCTGTTGGTCCCGCCCAAGGACTCGATATCCTTGGATGTTGATGCGTATCCCTTCCTCGTGGGTTGGGTACCGACCGAGGGTGCTAGGGACAGCTCAGCTCGTCGTTGACTTGATTCATCCGCCGCTTTTCTTCGACGGGCCAGATCTATCCGAGCATCCTTGATGGTTGCGGCTGCTCTCACGAGATGATAATGGTAGGCGACCATATCCTCGTGTGGTGAATCTGCCGCGGGTGGCTTGCTCGTTCGCATAGCCTCCTTGGCGCGATCCCAAGCTTCCCGCGAGACGCCGATTATGGCGCGTTCTGCTGCGCTATATTCTGGCTCCGGGGGTTGCTCTGATCCTGCCATGCAGACTTGTGCCAGTCGTGGCTCGTGCGTCCTAGGCGTAGATCGGAAAGCTCTTTGTACTCGTGAAGGTTCCTCTGTCGAGAGGGTATGGTAGTCGTTGGCGTTGAGGCGGACGGACTCGCCGCTTTTCTCCAGACGAAGGCGCGAGTCGACGGCTCCTGATTCAGACCCTGATTCTTCTGGGAAGTGGAAGATTCCATCCCTGTCGGTCACGAACTTCAGGCTCCCGAACGTCAAGGTGACGCTCTTTTCCAGATCGTCGAATACCGTGCGAGATTCCGGCGAGTGAGGGGTGACCACGACAGATCCGATCCGTATAGGATTGTACGGAGCCGCGGTCAAAGGTTTCCAACGAGAAGTTGTCGATGAAGCTGAAGATGCCGGTGATCCAGCGCCCGCCGTTCCCACACACGGCGCCAATTGTTGAATCCGCTGTTCGGCAAATCCCTCAGGTGACCCTATCGGGTTTCGAGTAGGAGAACCCATGAGCGCTGGTGGCGATCATCGGCTAAACAAGGGGCAAGATTTACCCAGGTTCGGGGCCCTCGTAGAGGTAAAACCCTTACTCCTGCGTCTGTCGATCTGTATTACTCGAGTAGATCGGTTACAATGATGGTGGCTCAAGTCGAGAGTATGATCTCGAGCTCAAGGCTTTGGGATTGCGGTATTGCTTGGTCCTCTACCGGTGGCTCTCTTGGCCTTATATAGGTGGCCAGGTCTCGAACCCTACCCGGAGAGGACTCGAACTCTAACCCTAAGTCGGTTACAGATTTCCTAACTTAGCCTGCAAGATATTGCAGGTGGGCTTCGTGTGGGCCTTTCGGTGCTCCAAGGACTCCTCCTCTTGGGCCTTAACCTCGGGCCGGAGATGGGGGTGTCCTTTCCCGCAGGTTCTAATATCCATTCCTTCGTCACTCTGCATCAAAATGATGGACACAGCCGGATATTATTAGAAAGAATACAGAAACCATCAAGTCTTACAAGTGAATACATGAACCAACTAAACCTGAAGCCACCAACAAAGCGACATCTCGCTACCTACAAGACTGGTGAAGGGGGTGGCCAAGCACAGGACTGCATGTCCTGACAACATACCAACGCGCATCATCTAAAACCGAAGGCCACATCAAGCCGCCCGATAGGGAGCAAGGGGCACAACCGGTCCAGCATTCCGCCGCGCACACCGACGTACACACTCCAGAAGTTGCCCCCGCCATCTTCCGCTCACCCATCTTCAGGACATGGTTCAATGCGTACACCATGTCAGACCAACCTGCGCGCGTCCCTCATCCCGCATCTGTTGCCGAGGCCCCGCAGTGCCACGCTGCCAAGACTCGCCACCGTCGAAGCGGTAGAAACAACACCGCCCGCCCTTCCACTGGTCCCTCGGGCTTGTGCGCACCTCCAAGATTGATGCTCCCAAGAGAGAAACGACACAAAGATGCGGCCATCAACCGATCCATGGATCTAAGGTTTCCCCCGGAGGTAGTGGAGTAGGACGGGATTTCACCACGGCAATGCCTTCAAGAAGGAGACGACACAAAGTGTCGCCATCACCGGCCTCAGCCACCGGCCGGCAACCAAAGATAGGGTTTTCACCCTGTTGGTCCACGAACCTCCATCCCGCTCTCGCACACAGGTCCGACCGCCGCCCAGAGATCGAGTCTTCACCAGCACGAAGGCGGCAGAAACCGATCTCCACGAACAAAATGCCGACATGCGATCCAAGATCAAATCCCACTTGGCCTGCCGGTCGCCACGCCGCTGCACGCCACCGTGGTGCCCGGCTACACCACGCTCTGGCGGAAGAGCACGGCTACCGTGCCGCCATATCCCAACGAGAAGAGGGATGGGACTCTCCCCGGCCTCCTGCGACGACCAAGCTTTTCTCGGTCGCATCGTTGGCAGAGGCGGGGAAGGGAGGGAGGGTCGGAGAGGGAGGGGGCCTGCTGGCGGCGGTGGAGGGAGCCCTCCCGCTGCCGCGTGGTGGCGGCGCGAGGGTTACGAGGGCAGCCCGTGGGGATCCTTCGTTCGTTTAGTTAGATAACTTATGATCTAACTGACGAGCAAAACGCTGCGATCGCAAAGGCCCATAAAGATAGCATAGTTGCAAAAGAAGACACCCGAGCCCCGCCCGGTATGCACCGAGATGCAGAAAAACTGTGGACTTGGTTTTCTGACCACAAAATCTCAATATGACTTTCACCATAAGCCAGATGACTATCTACGCACTCTTGAGAAGGAAGCTAGGAAGAGAAAATCAAGTGGAAGTGCAAGTGGGAGCAAATCGAGTAAAAGTGCAAGCGAGAAAAGATCAGACGTTCCATAGCTCGGACAACAGGCCAAACTATCGATCCCACCCCTCTTGGTGTTATCCGATAAGGGTGTGCAAATAAATATGGAAGAAGCTGCGAAGTGCGCGGCCGATATGGGTGTGAGTGTTGTTGACTTGCTAGGTTCCCAAGACGACAAGTTACCCAAGGCTGTTGTAGCCCCCAAGACTACATATGTCCCAGGGGAGCCTTTGGTCAACAAAGAGAAGTTGCAACAACTGCCAACACATATGTTTAATTTGCATGAATGGTAGTTGAGAGCAAAAAGAAGAATGATCGTGGCGAAAGTCCCACGGGAGTACTACTTCCGACCCGATGAGATCCATGTCGAATTTGAAGAACCCTTCCTGATGTACAATTTCGAAGCCCTCGACAAATCTCTCATGAGTTGCTATTGTATGTAAGTTGTTGGATTCACTGTCTACATGTAAGTTGTTCAGTTCATTGCATGCACTTATCCTCATTATATCCTTTCTGACCACAAAATCTCAATATGACTTGCACCATAAGCCAGATGACTATCTACGCACTCTTCAGAAGGAAGCGAGGAAGAGCAAAGCAAGTGGAAGTGCAAGAGGGAGAAAATCAAGTAAAAGTACAAGCGGGAAAAGATCAGACGTTCCACAGCTTGGACAACAGGCGAAACAATCGATCCCACCCCTCTTGGTGTTATCCCATAAGGGTGTGCAAATAAATATGGAAGAAGCTGCAAAGTGGGTGGCCGATATGGGTGTGAGTGTTGCTGACTTGCGAGGTTCCCAAGACGAAAAGTTACCCAAGGCTATTGTAACACCTAAGCCTACATATGTCCCAGGGGAGCCATTGGTCAGCAAAGAGAAGTTGCAACAACTGCAAACACATATGCGTAATTTGCATGAATGGTATTTGAGAGCCAACAGAAGAATGATTGTGGCGAATGTCCCACGGGAGTACTACTTATGACCGGGCGAGATACATGTCGAATTTGAAGAACTCTTCCAGATGTACAATTTCGAAGCCCTCGATAAATCTCTCATGATTTGATCTTTTCTGTAAGTTGTTGAATTCATTGTCTACATATAAGTTGTTCAGTTTATTAGATGAAATTATCCTCATTATATCCTTTTGTACTCTATTATGCAGAATGAAGATCCTGGTTTGTAAAAGTAGGAAGATCTTTAATGTTGGGTTCATTGACCATGATAAAGTACATATAAAGACGCTAACGAGTTGTCCCGACGAGACAGCGGGAAATATTCTAAGGTGTCTAACAGAGCAACATTTCTGTGACCACATATTGTTTCCTTATAACTTCAGCTGAGTGTCTTACTCTGTTGTGTCCATTCACATTTACTCACCCGATGTTAAGTGTAATTGATGAGTTACTGACGTATGTATAAACGTTTGCAGCTTCAAGTGGATTCTGCTAGACATTCAAATTGATAAGGGAAGAGTTGAAGTATTCGACCCATTAAAGAGAAACATGGAAGAGTTCCGCAGCATGCAGGACATGCTCCAAAAATAATTTCAATCATTCTCACACTATATCGGTCTCTTCCGATGATTTCCTAAGATATCAACTAATGAATAACTCATTCATTCATTTTCCTTGCCGGGCAGGGTTGTCAAGCAGTTCAAGAGTGTGACTGAGGGTACCCCCTTTAGTCCCGGTTCTACATGCTCCGATTTTATCCCAAAGATAGACGAATCACTCCATATGGACCCCCGAGAGAGCCTCAACAAAAATCAATATGGTTAATCCAATCTTTCTGTTTGCAAATGGAAAAGGTATAAGGAGCAATGTAGGTAGGCCAGAAACCCATGAGTCTAGTGGAATGCCAAAAATCCGTTGTGACACCATTATCCATGGAGGTGGAAGTTGCCACACAAAACAGGTTCAAACTATCCCTCGTGCATGGATTCCCTAAAACCACCCCGACCTTGTCACGCGTGGCCCAGTTTTCCTGCTACGACCACCGCAATTGAATTGATTAAGCGAAAACATCAAGTTTTAGAAGCTCTAGGCCTCCAAGATCCTTAGGGTGCTACACGTTTTCCACATTGAACTTGTATTTTTGTTAAGTGATTGAGCAGGCTCCCGTCCTAACAAAATTGTGTTGCAGCTTTGCGATGCCAAGGATCAGTGTGAGTGTGTGAGGTGCTAAAATAGATTGGATCCAAGTGCAACGGTTGGCTACGATGAGGTTCTTGCTCGTAGAAATTGGAAGCTTGATTGACGCCTTGTCCTCCTGGGACTGAAAAACAACTTTCTACACAAAAGGCACTGGATGGAAAGGGGCAACCCAAGATAGAGCAAGGGAAAGGAAACCTAACCGCTTGAAAATTCAACAAAACCTCGTCAAAATTGACATGAGAGCACCAAATGGGACAGAAAAACTCTTAGACCTCAATCGCTCACTGTATCAATATATACACTTTAGATCCCGCCTACACATCTAAGTGGGTTAATAGAAACCTTATGGCTTTGTTGACGTCGAATATAATTACACTAGTGGAAAATGTGGCTTTTGCTCGGTGGCGAGCACGCTTTCGCCCCGGCTCGGCCACCAACCGGTGCAAAAGGCTGCAGAGGTGGGGCCGGGGCACGTGGTGGGGGTTCTTTTTGCCCCGGTTTGAGGCACAAACCGGGGCTAAAGGCCCCCAACCAGCAGGGCGCGTTGTCGGGGTTCTTGGGCCCCGGTTGGAGCCACCAACCGGGGCAAAAGACCCCCACCTAGATGGTTAGCAAAGTTGTTTCTTTATTTCTATAGTGCCCTTTATTTAATAATTTCAATTTCATTAAGAAAAACTAACCAAATAGATGGAAAATGAAAATTAATAGAATTATTTTTTTCTTCAAATCCAAAAAATTTCTCTCTTTTTATAAACACTGCCATGCCAGCCCTCTCCACTCCTGATGCCACTCACTTTTTGGTGTGGTGTGGTATGCTCACTTGTTTTTCCCTCATATGCACAAGAGGTGTTCGATGAAATGCCCGAGAGCATAATGCCATCTGAGCTCGTAGAAAGCAAACATGTAATATTGATAGAATATTGTCGTGGTGTGGAGAAGCTCAAGACAGATGCCATATGATGGCTAAAGATTGAGGCCGATGGACGCTGTAGGTATCCGGGGAGGGATCGCACGCCAAACTGGCGCGCTCAGAACTCTGCAAACAACACAATCTACCCAGGTTCGGGGCCCTCGTGTGGAGGTAACACCCCTACTCCTGCCTCTCTCTCATTATAAGTATATGTCGAGTACAAGAGTTACTCTCTCTCTCTCTCTCTTTTTCTTTATCTCTATGAGTAGTGATGCCTCTAGGGTTAATCCACCAAGTGTGCTACTGAACGACCGAATGATCGAGCGACCCTCGCGCAGGAGGGGGGAGGGCATCTTATGTACTGGTGGCCACCCACTATTTTACAGATAAAAGTACTGACTAGACGACTCCACAATGTGCAGCAGCGCACGCCTCCGTGTCTTCGCTGATAGAGTCGCCGAAAGTCTCCGCGGTTGGTCGCTGGCATGTCCTGTGCCCCTTGTCAGAGACAAGACATGCCATTGCTCATACCGCACTGTACCCACGTCTGGATACGCATTACCACGTACCTAGTAAGTTGAACCGCACGCCTGTACGGCTCCTGGATACGCGGGATTCACCTCAACGGCTCCATTGACTTTGCCTCCGAGTAGAACAACTCCTTCTCTATTCGGATCATCCAAGTGCTACTCGGCTAACCCAGCCAGATACTTGAATCTTTCCTTGTCTTTTGTTCTCCTTGCCGGATAGCGCCCTACCCGGCTGCGCAGCATCCTATCCGACCGGTACCAACTCGGTACGGCCGAAGTCGTTAAATCATGCCTTGAACTCCATTTCTCACCTATCTTACCCCTACTCGGGGGTAGCCCCCCGACATTAGTCCCGAAGCTGGTAGGGTCAAGTGTACTCGGACGCTGGGCCCTGCCAGCTTAAAACCAGAAACTTCCTTGATACCCTCATCCGAGTTGCACCTCAACTCGGCCGACTTCAATCTGAACTCGGATCTACTCCATTGTTGCCTATGGAGTTTTGTCCTTTGAACCGGATAGGCCAAGCTGCTTTGGATTTTGCCGGGATCCCAGCACTTAGCCAATTTTCCAAACCTTTGCCGCTCAAACCAGAGCCTTTCGCTATCTTCGCGTGGAAGGTTCCACACGTGGCGTACAAACACAGCCTATGATGCCTCGGGTCTGATGCAGTTGCACTGTGCACGCTCCACCTGCGACTGTCACTTCATATTGGGCCCATGCGTCATTGCGTCGCATCGCACAGGGTACTTGAGTACCCACGTCGCGCGACGTGGGATTGACTGCGTCCCTTACGCGCGATGTAATTGCTTCGTGCGTTTCTAACGGACGCAATAACTCCCCACGTACACACGATCTCTACCACAACCAATCTCAGGCAATAACTGCTCTTTGGGGGGTTTAAGTACCCCCGCACCGCCCGTTGCCTCGGCTTCCTCGTCATTTGCCCCCGCACCTTTCTCCTTCCTCGCGCACTACTCGTACAGAGCACTCCGCTCCGACACGAACCCACCGCACGCCGCCGCGCCGTACGTAGAGAGGAGACAAATCCATCCCCGTGCGCCATCGCTCGCCGGAGAGCGCCCGAGGTCTTCAAGATCTTCACTGCACGACGCGGTCATCCTCGACCTCGCGCCACCGTCGCCGTACGACTACGTCGCGCTTCCTTCTCCAAGATCTCCCTCTTCAAGATCTTCCTTTCCAGAGACGCTCCAATGGCGCTCGAGCTCGTCGCGGATCTGAATCTGGAGGGCTCTGCTTCAACACGCACCAACTGGGAGGGGTCCGATGTCACCGCCAAGGACACCCAGTGGCTCGTCAACACTCGCCGGGTACCGCCGGGCGTCCTTTGCCGGGCACCCGGCAACGAGCTGGAGCCACAGCCCCAACCCGGTGAGTATGTCGTCTTTCTCAGCCATTTCAAACGCGGCTTCGACCTTCCAATCTCCAAGTTCATGCAAGATTTTCTCCGCCACTTTGGCCTCCAACCGCACCACCTTCCGGCTAACGCCATAGCCATGCTGTCCACCTTCGTCACTTTCCGCGAAGATTATCTCGGTGTCTACCCCACGGTAGACATCTGGCCAAATACTTCTTTTTCCGCCAGCAAGTTCTCCCCAACAAAACCAATCCGAATGCGCCCAAGGTGATGACTCAAACCGGGGCGGCCATGATCGTCAGCCGGACTCCCTGCACCTACCCCCGGGTTCTAGGATTAGATACCTGCCGGAAATGGCAAAGGGGGTTTCTGTATGTGAGGAACCCCACTCCGGAGGAAGGCGAGAAGCCGGTCTATCTCATCAAGTTGCCGGCCTTCGAGAATGCTCCTCCCACTGCTATGAGGAACTAGGGGTACCATCCGAAGAGGAAGTCCCGGATGCGAACCATGCTGACGACAGATTGAAGGAGTTGATCGAGCTGGGACCCCACGGGGATGACCTGATCGCTGCTTGGGTGAGCCGCTGGGTTCTCCCCATCCAACTCCGAGCACACAAGATGTGCTTCATGGGTGGACCCCGCGACTGCACCCGCACAACTACATTTGAGCTTATCAAGGAGGAGGTGGCGATCTGGGCTCGCTCCATCCTCAAGGCCACCCTCTCGGATACCTGGTTCTATGGCTCGCGCCATTCATACGAGATAAGCCAACCCCCAAGTGAGTTTCCTTCTGTATGCACTTAGTTGATTTTGCTTCCTGTTTCTCATGCTTCACCTAGTAGAACTTATCTTAGTTTCTCATGAGTAGACTTAGCCATTTATGCTTTGTGTTTGCACCCGGCACCGAATAGGGTCTCAACCCGGCTTCTCCTGATAGTACTTAGTTCTATATGCTTTGTGTTTGCATGTCGGACCGAGTAGAGTCTAAACCCGGTTCCTCTTATAGGACTTAGCTTTGTATGCTTTGTGTTTGCATGCTGGACCGAGTAGATTCTCAACCCGGTTCCCCTGAGTATACTATGTCCCTTATGCTTTGTGTTTGCATCTTTAGGCTATTCCTCGCTAGAAGATAGAAGACAAGGCGATCTTTGAGCACAACTAGCAGCCAGACAGAACCGAGGACGATGAAGAGCAGTACGATGTCCAGGACACACTCTGCGTCCCGCTTGTCCCTCCTCCAGGACAAGACGGTAAGTCCCGAGTATCCACATCAATCCGGGACTGGTCTGAGGATGATAAAGGTGAACCAGACCGCCATCGTATGTACTTCAATGCTTTCCGGATTTTTCTTGGGCTCACAGTTGCATTTCTTTATCTTAGCTCCAGAGGAAATGGACGAGGAACCGATTGATGCGGTGCCCATGGTTGTCGCTGCCCCCATCGGGAAGAGGAAGAGATCCGTTAGTGGTGCTACCGAGCCCCCCGCTACTAAGAGACCGAAGAAGACCTCAAAACGCAACCAGCCCACTGTTGGTCGCACCAAGAGGCCACCACGCCCTACGGAGGACGGGTAAGTCATTCCAAGATGCTTTATGCTTTGTGTTTGCACCCTTTCCGCCTTTTCTGTCTTTCCGATCCGTGTGCTTTGTGTTTGCACCTTTCTTACTCTTCCTTTTCTTCTTTCTTCCCCTCAGCGATCCACTTGATGCTGACGCTCCTGACGCACCACCAAAGCCAAGTGCGCCTCGGGACTTTGTGGACCTCGACCCCGAGGACGGAGAACATCAGCCGGAGGAGAGGACCGAGATGCCTCCTCCTGTTAAAGAAGAGCAAGACCTCAGCGCTGACAACACTGGCGCCGAGATGGACACTAACCGAGTTTCGGTGCAACCGGAGTCCACTTCTGAGCAGCAACCACCGGAGCCCACCGCCGAGAAACAGCAGCCACCACCGGAACCCACCATCGAGAAGCAGCAGCAAACCCCATCAGCCCAAGCTCGGGATAAGCAGCAGCCACCCAAGGAACAACCCCAGCAAGGCGCTGGGCAGGCTGAGCAGCAGCAGCCCGGGAAGCAGCCCAAGCCGCAAGCACAACCCCCGCAACAGAAAACTCCTGCGACAACAACAGGAGTAGCCAAGCCACCACTTCCACCGAAACAGCCCAGGCCCCTGGAAGCTGCGGCCACAGCCGAGAAGGCCACCACCAAGACCGCCAAGACCAAGACAGACGCCAGTGCTGGGGTCGTGATCCTTCGAGGGAGTCCAGAACACCGTCCGACGATAGTGACGACGACGGCGGTGACTACGAAGACTACGAGTCGGAGTACTATAGGCATAGGCAGGAGTATGACTAGCAGATCAGATCCACTCTTGCCATTATGTACTGCCTTGTTTATCTAGATCTATGCTCTCCGTTTAGGTTTAGATCCACTCTTGCCATTATGTACTGGCTTGTTTATCTATTCAGATGTACCGGCCTCCTCCCTAATGTTAGCTCTTGTGAGTCGTTGGATCAGGGGTGTGTTTCTTCTAGCGTCTGAATCCCACCAATCAGGAAGCATCACACGGAAAACAGAAAACAGAAAGCAGAAAACAGACGCGCTAGCGCGCCGCAGTTCGCCGGAATACAAATTCTTTTATTAAAAACAGAAAACGAACGAACACTACTTCTCCTCCTCGTCGTCGGGGAACTCGTCGGTGACCTCCTCCTGGTCGTCGTTGTCAGCGAACTCGTCGGTGACCTCCTCGTCGTCGTCGGAGGTGCACGGTATTGTGTCCGAGATAGTCCCAAACCTCGGATTGTTGGAGGCCCAGACTTCGCCGGCGTGGTTGGCCGGCGGAGCTCTAGCAGCGCCTTCGTCCTCGCCTCCCGGGCGGCCTCTAACGCGATCTGGCGTTCGAGGCAGCGCTCCGCCCGCTCAGCCACGCGGGTCTGCCGGTGCTCCTCGTCGGCGACTACTCCTCCGGATTGTTTCGGTAATACTCGCGAACGGCGCGCTCGTCCCTGGCGTCCACTAGGCCCTGAAACGCCCGGTGGCGGTGGTCGGCGGCGGTGACGATCTGCGGCGTCGGCGCCCTGGCCTCCGCTTCCCAGTGGGTCTGGCAGTCGTTGAAATTCATCATCGACCGCGGGCGGTTGAGGCGCCAGGCTGCCGCGTCCCAGGCGCGGGCGGCCTCCGCCGCCGTTGCAAAGGAGCCGAGGGGGATTCGGCCGTCCCTGTAGCGGATCTCCGCGGTGAACATTCCGTTTGGCCGCACTCGGACGCGGCGGATGCCGGTGGTGCTGTTCCTCCTTGGAGGCATGGCGGTGGCGTGGCGATTCGTGGAGAGAAGAGAGGGAGAGTAGTGGACGTGTGGAGAGGAGAGGACGCTCGAGGAGCGGCATTTTATACAACGCACTCGTGGCCAAGCGGCACAACTCCCACGCCACACTTTTCTTAGTTAGAATAATTATTTTTTAAAATAGAAAATGTATTTGAAATGTTTACGCAATTTTAAACACTTTTCATGCTGAAAGTTTCTTCAAATTCGAAACTATTCATAAACTAGGGTTTTGAAAAATGTTTGAAAATTCAAAAATTGTCACTAGTTTAAATGGTTAGAATAATTATTATTTTTAAACAGAAAAAGTATTGGAAATGTTTACGCAATTTTAAACACTTTTCATATTGAAAGTTTCTCCAAATTCGAAACCATTCATAAACTAGGTTTTATAAAAATTTGAAAATTCAAAAATTGTTACTAGTTTAAATAGTTAGAATAATTATTTTTTAAAAGAGAAAATGTATTTTAAATGTTTACACAATTTTAAATACTTGTCATATTGAAAGTTTCTTTAAATTCAAAATCATTTGAAATCTATTTGAAAAGGCCGAGAGAGAGAGAGGAAAGAAAAAGAAGGAGGCGCAGGTCGTAGAATGGGTTGGTATCTTGGAAGCCGCAGTGATGATGCAGCAACAACAGTTTAATGAGCTTACTGCATGGCGCTCCCATGAACAAGACACTACATTCGACGAAATAGACCCATCTCAACGCCGGAGCAGCGTGGCTTCAACGGAGGTGCCGGCTAGCGCTGCAGTTATGATTGTTGATGCCGCTGCACAGACGGAGGCCGTGGATGCAATCAAGGAGAAGACAAGCTGTGAGCTATGCGTGTCGATCTCGAACGTACCCATCAAGGTGGCGGACGGATACGCTTTACCTTGTGTAGAGGGAGCGACCTACCATGGTCGTCCGATCACAGCTGGCTATGCTCGTGTAGGTGTGGATGATGTTCAGCCGGCTTGGAGGATATTGCGGCTTGAAATCCCCGGAGGTGATGGGGTAGAGACACTAGGAGAGGCCGTCAATTCCATCATTCAATGGAAAAAGAATGGCATAGTATTTCCGATGAGCAGTACTCTGCCGCCACCACCGCCACCTACTTCTCCGAGACGCAGTCCACCGCCAGCAGAAGCACCTACTTCTCCGAGACGCGGTCCATCGTCGCCACCACCGCCACCTACTTCTCCGAGATGCAGTCCACCGCCACCTACTTCTCCGAGACGCAATCCGGCTACATCATCGCCAGCACACGTCGACACCATGGATGTCAGCAGCCCGAGTCCGGCTCGATCTCCGATGCCTGAGCCAACTCCGCCGCCCACTAAGTCCTCTAAGCGGAAGGCTGCTTCCTCTAAGTCTTCCTCGAAGAACAAACGTGCTCCGAAGAAGAAAGCCAAGCCGCCATAAAAAAGTTGGCTTACCATATGAATGACGAGGAGACTGACGAGTGGGTGACCGCGGACACGAAACGTCAGATGGTTGCGTGGGGAAAAGAAATCCTCGGAGCTGCCAAAGGAACCAATAGATCCGACTGTGAAGAAGCACTTCAAGAATTTGTTGGAGATGCCATCCCAAGTTCAGCTGAATCTGCCATCTGACTATGATCGCGGATTATTGATGACTTTTAACAAAGTCAAGAAGGTGGGGAAAACAATTTCCCAGCTCGGGAAGCAGCCAAAACAATCGCCCCCCCCCCGCTCAAGGTGCTGGATACTGCACAGACTCCCTCCAATCAAGTTGATCTGGAAGCAGTTGCGAGGTTTGCCAGAGAGTGTGGTATAACAGTTGGCCAACTCCTAAGGCAATCCGACAACTTCGAACCGGCTGAATTGGCATGGAAATATGAGTCAGGGAAGTCTCTCGTCAGACCTGATCAGCTCAACTCTTTGACAACATTCAAGCGCCAACTGCATACGTGGTATATCCAAAGTGCAAAGGACGGGCTAGACCAGCTCATGGTGAAAATTAGAGAAGAGGATTACTTCCAAGATGACTCGGTCTGTATTGATTTTGAAGATCTTTTTTTCTTCTATAATCTAGACGCCCTCGACAAATCGCTCATCAGCACCTATTGTCTGTAAGTATCTACCTCAGCTAGTTCGATCATTGCTTCTTATATATATTATCCTCACTGCATGATATATATTATGCAGGATGAAGATTCTGTAATGTAATGGAAACGGTGGCATTGGGTTCATTGACCCATATGTCATCAATGATTACATTTTAGTGCGATACCCTGAAGTGATGGAGGATAACATCGTTATGTTTTTGAGGAAACAATTTCACTGTAGTGAAATACTATTTCCTTACAGACAAAGGTGAGTGTTACTGTCTTATGCATATTCCTTCACATTTCTATTTTGCTAAGTCAGGTGTTAAGTGTAATTGATGAGTTATGCATGACTATGTATATAAACGCGTGTGCAGTGATCACTGGTTTCTTTTCAACATTCACGTTGACACCGGAGCAGTTGATCTCATGGACTCTATGTATAAAGGCCAATAGGAGTACAAGCCCATTGTTTCAATGCTCAAAAAGTAAGTTCAATCGTTTTCGCACTACACCGTCCCCTTTTGTTCAATCATTATCGTACGATGACCCATATTTTTTTATTTCCCGGATAGGGCTTGGAAGCGGTTCAGGAAGTAACAACCCGGTTTAACGGAGTTGCATATGAAATTTGATACACTCATCGTAAGTAGTACTTGCTACATTCACGCATCTCTCTTTAATTCCTTGAGCATTATTTGATTCAATTCTATTTCTCGTAAAGTGCCCTCAGCAGCCACAGAGAACAAATTTATGTGGCTTCTATGTCATGGAGGACATAAGGATAATCGTGAATGAGCGGTTGGGAAGAAGGACAAATATAACGTTGCACGATCTACGGGAGCAGCTCCTAACGGCACACCGATTACAAGCACTTCAAGAGGAATTGGCGGGTTTTCCGCTGAAGGAAGTCATAGCTCCAAATGGAACATTCCATTATTAAGTATAAACAATGATCTGCATGTACTGATCTCAATGTGTATAACTCTATTCAGATGTAATGATCTAACTGAGATCAATGTAATTATCTTTTGATGATATAAATGCATCCAATGATTTGTATGATGATTACTGTCAATGCGCAAAAAATATGTCATTTACAGCCTCACCAAAAAGAAAACAGCACAGAAATAACACCCCAAAAACAGCCCCAAAAAGAAAATGCCAAAACTCTGCCGTGGCAGAGAAACACTCAAAACTCTGCCACGACAGAGAACCTTTTGCCCCGGTTTGTGTTACCAACCGGGGTAAAAGGGTGCCAGCCTGCTCGCTGCACAGAGCACACGTGGGCACCCCTTTTACCCCGGTTGGTACCACCCACCGGGTCATTAGGGGAGCCTTTAACCCGGGTTTGGCAAACCCGGTTGGGCAGCCGGTGCATAAGGCCTTCCCAACCGGGGCAAAAGCCCTACCCTCCACTAGTGTTATTATGTATTCATCTCTAGAAGAATATGGGAAGAACCTCAATGAGCGATTAGATTCGACAAAGTTTTAAACCTAATCCGCTATGGTCCATGCGACATAGTGATATATTTCCATGACTACTGCGCAAATGTTGAGTTGATTCCATTAGAGCATCTGTAAGAGACAGCGCAAATTTTGAACCTGCAAACCCCGGATGTAGGTTACTGAAAACCTGTTCCAGACCGAGTTGAGTCGCGCGCAGATCAGACACTGCAATTGAAACTGCAAATTTAAATTTTAAACTACGCGGAAGTTTCATCTCGCAGTTCTTCATTACATAGATAGCATGCTCACCAAAATTACTCACTAGAGCTCTCTCACTGGCCAAAATAAAGCTAGACTACGCGGCTCTAACCGTAACTGACCAAAATTGGCTCACCGGAGTTCGTAGGGTGCGGCCGCGCCATTGCCGGAGTGCGTTTCACTCCTCCACCGAGTCGGCGTTGACGTAGATTATGATGTCTTTGCCCTTCTCCTTCTCGCGCGGCTTGGAGGCCACCTTCTCGCGGTGAAAGCGGTCCTGCTCGAACAGCGGCTGGTCGATGTCGACCTCATAGCGGCGGTGCTTGGCGGCGCCTTGGGACTCCTCCTTGGAGCGCTCCTGCACCGCGCAGGTCACCGTGGCGAGGACCTCATCGGGGACGATGTCCTCGCAGGTCACCGAGCCCTCGAACGTGGCAGGATCGTAGAACTCGAAGCCATCCTCGTACACGGAGACCTCGCGCACCTTCACTGGAGTTTGCTGCGAGGAGACCGAGCAGGAGAAGGTCTGCTGCCGGAGGAGCTCACCTCCAAACCATTCTTCTGAACACAAGGCCTAGTGACAAAAGAATGCGATGCACCAGAATCAAACAGAACTGGGACTTGTACTGAGTTGACAGGGAACGTACCAATCACCATGTCTGGTGCCTCATGTGCTTCCTTAGCAGTATCATGGTTCAGGTACCCCTTCACAACATTCCAGGGCTTTTTCTGAGAAGATCCCTGAGTCATCTTAGCTGCATTGGGGAGAGCAGGAGCAGGATTCTTGCTAGGAAACTCACGAGAGAAGTGCCCTCCTTTTCCACATGAGAAATAGGCTCTAGATGGCTTCGAAGCAGAAGGAGCATCACAAGTGGAGGTATTACTAGAGTTTTCACCGCTAGAACATGGTTCAAACATAGCATTGTTGTTCAAGTCGAAGGGCCTTGGGGAAAATTGGTTGTTGCGACGAGGTACATAACCTGGTGCTCTTGGGGGTGGAGGTCTCACATGTGGAACACTGCGGGCCCTAGGAGCACTAGGTCCTCCCTGCTGCATCATCTTCCTCTTGCGGTTATCATAGGCAGACTGGCGCTTGTGCTCCATCATAATGACAGTGTTTGCAAGCGAATCCAGGTCCTGAAATGGTATCAACACAAGAGTGCACTGCAGCTCATCATGTAGCCCATTCATAAACCTCTCCTTCTTCTCATCTTCGGAGTCAACGTCATTGGGAGCACAACGAGCCAAAGTGGTGAATTCTTCCCAATACTTTGATACCGACATCCCACCTTGCCTTAGCTTCAGAAACTTATCCCGCATGATGTTTTTCACTCCCGTAGGGATGTGATACTTGCGGAACTTTGCAACAAACTCATCCCAAGTGGTGACATGACCAGCTGCCACCGTAGCACGGGTGGTTTCCCACCAAGTTTATGTCGTTCTAGCAAGAAATTGAGATGCGTAGAGAACTTTCTCATTCTCCGCAACACCATCCACTTCCAAGTTGTTTTCGATGGTGCGGAGCTAGTCGTCTACGTCAAGAGGTTCCACAGTACGAGTGAAGGTTGGAGGGTTGGTGTTCTAGAACTCTTTCAGCTTAGAATGGGCACCATTCCTATTATTATTGGTACACATTTGAGCCAGACGGTGAAGAGTGGCAAGAGTGGTTGTGCGTTCAGCACGAGCGGCTTCGCGGTCTTCCATCATAAGTGCAAGGATCTGAGCCACATATGGATCGGGTGGTGGTGGTGGATTCAGAGGATCGCGAGCAATGCTAAAGGAAAAAGTGTAGGAATTAGAGGCAGGTAGGTTGTTTTCACAACCTAAAACTTGACAGGTTTAAGGAAAGTAAAAAGACAGGAATTAAGGCACGCATGGTAAAGAACTTGATAGATACCAAAAGAACACAAGCACAACACATACATACACCACAAAGAGGCCCCTACATGATGGCATACAAAACCATCAAGCTGAGAACAACACTGTACAATCATACTCAAATTGTTTCAGAAGAACCATACTACAAAAGGAGCAACTTGTGGGGACATCGCAACTCTACTCGCATCCTAGTCTATCTCACATACGACCTAACAGAGAAGGTGACAACCTACTCCTCTCCCTCATCATCGCCGTCGAAAAGGATTTCCTCAGGGTCCTCCTCGTCTCTGAAGCGGTCGTCATCCTCTTGGTCACTCGGGTCGCTCATGTCCATACCATCGGATGGAACGTCGTCGTCAGGAAGGAGGTCCTCGTTCTCCTTGCGGAGGTCGGTGATCTCCTCCTCCAACTCCTCGATCATCAAGTCTCTCGTGGCCAAGTCGTCTCTCGCGGTCTTCAGTCGACCACGAAGGATAGCATTGGCCACCTGAATTGCCTCTACCTTCTTGGTCAGGAGAGTATGGGCCAACCTGGTGGTCCGTAACGGCCCCTACATGGTGCGGGTCCATTGGCATGAGCGTCAAACTGCACGCGCAGATTGTCGAGGTTGTGCTGAGTCTGGTGCATGAAATACTCTACATCATCCATGTGAGTACCCATGCTCCTTGGAGGGTGCGAGTTAGGAATCGGCAGTCCATCCTCATCGCGCCTCCCGTAAAGCTCGAAACAGGTACCGACAAAGTGAGATCCGCAGAGGTAGGCTAGGCGCGCAATCGCCTCCTGAAGAACTCGGACAACACTGTCGTTCCACGAGCGGTCAATCACGTGGAAGACGTAGACAAGGTCGGTACGTGTCGTCAGCGGCGGGCGGAGAGTACACTCCACCAACAACAAAATCTCACTGCGAGCGTCATCGACCTGTCCTCCCCTCAACTCTGGTAGTGGACGCCCAAGAATACAGGTCATTTCTACCAGCTCGGTCTCGAAGCGAAAGGTGAAGCCGAGAGTAAGACCCAACTGTTGTGACTGGGTGAAGACGACATCCATCTGCACAAATTTTAAGTATAGTTTAAGTTAGTAACCAGTGTGCAAAATTTTAGAGTATGCAAGATATAACTTAATGTAAGTAAAGTTTTGGAAACTCAGAGGGGATAGGGTATAAGGAATATTTAGGTACTTAGTCAACTCCAGCTCTTGCTTTTAGAAAATAGTTGTCGGAGTACTAGCTAACGTCCATGCTAACTAAGGTCTCCTATGGTCAGGATGGCTCTGATACCAACTCTGTGGGGACCCAAGACTAGCAGTCGAAGACTTCCAATATGCATACAGTCACGATCCAGGATCAAACAATCACGAGCAACATATTTAGAGTTGGCAGTTTAGAGTACAACATCCATTACACGCATACACAGAGTCTTACACAGACGGGTCACATGACCAGGTCTCAGACAACGTCCACGTAGGGAAAACAACATACACACTTTGTAGCGGAAGCAAAACATAACATAGCAGAGCCCAAGTCACGCCTTAACACCATAGGCTTCTGAACGGGATACGTGACTAGTTCGCGGGGTCGTCGTAGTACTCCTCTTCGTAGGTGTCTTCCTGAGGCTGCTCCTTGAAATGTGACCAAGTAAATAGCCAGGGACGAAACCAATATGAGTACATTGGAATGTACTCGCAAGTCACCCTAAAGGAATGCTTAAAGATGCAAGTACGCTTAAGTAGTGGAGGTAGGAAGGCCATACTTAGGGTTCATCTACCATGATGGATGTAAGATGCATCATGGTTGCTCAAGTTTTAGAATTTTGATGAAGAAAATACTTCAAAATATAATTAAGTTTCTATTGTAGATATCGCATACCCACAAGAAGAGAAAAGATTTTATTTGCGAAACTTCTTGGAAGAACCACATCTCCAAGTCCATCCATCTCCGGTACCTCAAAGGTACAACAATTCCCTTTCCCAAGTACCTCATAGGTACAACACCGAAAACACTTTTCAAGTTTTGAAAACTTCGACACAGTACAAGCTACATAGCCATTCGACTGTCCATATCCGAGGACACAGTTATTCTCAATAGATTGAACTCTGCAGAGGTGTACACATTCCATAAGATCTAGTACTCCACCATGAACAACCATGGACTGTCCGTGACAGTATGAGAACATCAGATAACTGGTCCTAACTATCCACTATGTAGGTGCTAGGAAATTACTACGTCTTCAACTGTGTTTGTTCTCCACGGCACCGAGTGTGTCAGCCGTATCGATCTGATTTCTCCTAACAGCACACCGCCATGACAGGATACCCAACTGTTGCGACCGGGGTGGGGGGAATTAATCCCACACTTTGAATGTCCCGTTACTCCCTCCTGGCGACAATTCGGTTCAGGGGACTCGAACCCCTATAGCTCATTGAGGTACACACGGACTAACACCGACAAGATTCTAGTTAGACCCCGTGCCCATACTGTGGTAATGTGGAAGTACTAGTTGGTTGTCCAGCGAAGACTAGGTTATGTGTCATTTTTAGAAAACACTTATCCAAAAATCACCTCTTCACAAACACCTGATGGACAAGGTCCCGCCCTTCCACGGTGTTCCAGAGAGACTTTCTTTTTCCAAAAAATCCCATTTTAAAATGTCCACTAGGAGACTTAAATTCTCTTGGTTCAGGTTATAATAGAATAATATGGTGGCTAAAATCTTGGTATCACCAAGATTATGTAGTGGCAATACCATATTAGACATATATATAGTAATAGAAACATAGTTTACTTTTAAAAAGGTTTTTGATACAAGTTTTTGAAAAACTTCAGAAGTAAAACATGCATGATAGATAGTGATAATTAAAAAACATAGCAAGCATTTAGAGTGGCTTTCGTTGGCCCTGGTCTTGTCCTTGCTCTTGAAATAATGAAGAGTGGCAATAAACTTCCTAGGGAATAATGCCTTCTTCTTCGTTATCTAACGTCGTAAAAGAAAAGAAAAACACACAATCAGAGCCAAACAAAGGCAAGACTTTGCTATTAAAGTAATCATACATTAAGCATTTCACAAAACAACCACACTCCAAAAATTAATACTAGGGTTACACACAATTAAGCAAACACGCATTCCGAAATATTGGAAACAACTAGAAAATGAAAATAGTGATCCTCAACCAAAGTTTCATGAGTTTAGTGGGAGTGCCAATCTCATATATTGACAAAATAAAGCTAAATGACACTCTAGTAATTCATAAGGATATTTACTAAAGCAATAAAATAACAAAAAAACACATAAATAGTCATAGAGATGTAATAACAAATACTACTACAAGACCTAATTATAACAAGATTTTCTAAATATGCATGATTAATACAACCAGAGGCAACATGATATACGAAAAGAGGCACAAATTTACAAAGCATGCCATGACATCACTCAAGGCATAGTAATAACAAGAATCAAGCAAAGCATTAAGAGACTAGACTAGAAAACAATCATCTACACATGAAAATACTCACAATCATGGCAATACAATAAACAAGGATTATTCTAACATGCTAGCCATATGAGATAAAAACCTAATAACAAAGAATACAACACCTATGCATGCTAGTATTAACAAAAACATCAATTAAAAGAATAACCAATGATAATTAAACAATTAACACAAAATGGTAGAAAAGCCCCTAATCTTACAATGCATGCCAAAAATAATTTAAAGCTCCTAAATTTATTCCAAGCTAGTATTTGGTATTCCTAAGCATACAGAAGCTCACCCAATTGGTCTCATCTCAAAAATAATTATAGAAAAATTCCTAAAATTATTTGGTGGCTCTCTAGTCATTTACCATTTTACATGCCATTTAAGATAAGAAGCTCAAGTGCATGAAAGGACAAGTTCTATCGCTTGGTATCGCAAATATTTATCTAGATAAATTGATCTCACATCATTTGGAATCTTAGAAATAAAGTTACGATCAAAGGAAGTTTTCAGATAGGTTCTGTTTGGGATTTTCCCTATGATTAACCGAGGGTGCAATACCAGGTCTACAACTTGGACATGGTTAAGAACACATGCAAGTATCTCTGGATTTTTTGGATTGGTCAAATATTACTTCCAACCATTTTATTTTGATTAAAAGTAATAGGATTGTTTTCTGCTAAAACGAAAAAAAAAGAAACCAGAAAAAGTGCGCCACGGGCCATATCCAGTGGAATTGGGCCGAGAAGCACCGATTCGGCCCCGGGAACGTGCGCACACGCTTGGTAGGCGCGGGAATGGACGCGTTCAACGGGATCCGTCGTATCGGGATCGAACGGCAGGGGGCGTCGTCCTCCTCGCGACATGCACACACGTGCATGTGCACACCGTGACCTCGGCAGACCATAGGTCTCACATAGTGGCGTCGCGGTGTGATGGCGAGGCTTGACATTGACAGAGGGCAGTCGAGGCGGTGCAGGCGCGGTGGAAGGAGCAGCAACAACGCTGGCGTTCACCGTCTCTGCGCCGGTGGCCCGAGGTGAACTCGAGCATGTCGGCGTTGAGCCTGCAGAGAAACATCGACGCCATCGTGTCAGAAAGGTGTGCCAGAGCATGGGGATGGTGAAGGGAAGAGAATGGCAGAGAGAGGATGCCGGCTATGAGCTGCAGCTCGATTCTCTCTCTGTGGTCTTCGACGATCTTTCCTTACCGTGGTAGGTGTACAGAGAGAGAGAGAGAGAGAGAGAGAGAGAGAGAGAGGGGAGAGCTAAGCGCCCTCGAGGTGAACGAAGAGGGGGAAATGGCACTCGGGCGAGGCTAGTGCCCGTGGCGTAGTCTTTATACCCGAGGGTGATGAGGTGCTCTTCTCAGGTTCACCTCCAATGTGCATGGCGACGTGTAGAATGGAGGGCAGGGGATGGAAGGCACGTGGATGAGCTCGACGAGCTCGAGACGGCCGTGCACAATCTGCCAAGGCGGAGAGAGGAGGGAAATGGGGCCGGCCGAGGTGGTGTGCGAGTTGCTGCGGCTGACAGTCAGACCCTACTCCACCCACTCTCTTGGCATCATCCTAACTCCCTCTCTAATCTTCCATTGAGCAAACAAGACGCAGGGTTTTAAAGATGGTATTGTGTAGATCACAAATGACAAGGTCACCCACTCGAATATGAATCAGAAGCATTTGTTTGAGTGAGTTCAAAAAGTGTCAAAACACAGATTCAGAAAGTCCTAGAATGTTTGCTAGATCAGCAACAAGTTTGGATTAGAAACAAATTGCAAATGAGTTCCAATTTTAACAATTCAAAATGGAGATTGTAGATGATGACATATAATTTCATAAACCCGTTTTTCAATATTTTTTGAAAATGCCTAAGGCCATGATAACAAGAGAGAAAAAAAGGCAAGTTTATGTTTTCTGTTTTTCTGTTTTATCAACTAGGCGCAAAAATTTGATGTTCGGCAAGAGTGTTGTTGTTGGCTGTTGCTGCTAGTTTGAATGGTGAAATGTGTGTAATGCCCCTAAATGCTGAACATAAGTCGTATAAATGAAGATTTGAAATGAATTAGCTATTTCTGACTCTTTTTTTTAACATGGTTGTCGTGTTTAAGGGCTGAATTATCTCAATTTGATTTGTTTTGCTAAAATAATTGTAAACACGTTAATTACCAAAATAATTTATGAGATATTTTTTAGGCTTTTGGCTTTTGGATTTTGGCGGCTGGCTTTTGGCTTATGGCTTATGGCGATGGCGGCGGGTAAGGGGCGGGTGGGAATCCCAAGATGTTATGACAATTATATTACAAGACCTTTCCATATGAATCTCGCCTCCATCCCCGGCCTTTGTCGGCGCCCTCCCATTTCCTACGTTGAGCTAGGCCAGCTGTATCTCGCCTCTTCTGTGTATCTCGCTAAGCTGGCGACGTCCATCCTTGCCTCGGCCACTGGCTCGCAAGCGGCCGTCAGCGCCCCCGCCTCTTGGAGGCCGCCTTGGACCATCGTCACTCACTAGTGGTCACCGCGCCGCGACCATCTCAATATTGACTTGTTTTTGCTAAAATAGTTGTAGACATTGTTTATTACTAAATTAATTTATTAGTTATTTGTTAGGCTTATGGACGGTCTCGATCGACATAGAATTCCCATGCCACCACCATGTATTTCTGTTCGTACAAACATATACGTGCACACATATTCAACATAAGTACATGTGCAAAAAAATCAACATAAGCTAGCTAGCACTCACAGATCTCACATCCATCATTTTTTTCTGCAAGGAGGACCATCGATTACTTTATCTATCATGCTGCTCCTGTAGCAAGCCATCAAGTAAAGTGGGCCACGTGGCTGTTTGAAATTGGTGGAGAGAAGATATGGTGTAGTGGCATGTTGGTGGAGGAGGTACGAGCCAATGGGGAATGGGCGTGGTAGATATTCTCTGCCGGCGTGCGTAGGAGGGCATGGGAAACGGACGCAGTACTGCTAGCTAGAGTGGCAAGGTGCTTGTAATTTCACAAAACAAAATGGGCATTAGGGTGTACCCCTTCGGGAATTAAAGAAGAAGCTGCGGGAAGCGGCTCGGAGGGTGCTTCGCATGCTTCTTAGTTTTTCAGTGCATTTGGCCGCGCCGCTTTTCATAAGTGCTTTGCAATATTTGGTTGTTTGTTTGGGTTTCTGCTTTTTAGACCCAAAAGCAGAAGCAGAAGCTCAAACAAACGGAGCCTAAGAGAACAAGATAACAAAATTTAAGGTCGATAAAGAGAGAATGGAACCAAGGAAAACAACATTTCCAAACATCTCATATTGAAATAACATTTTGAGATTACACAAGGACCACAATTATCCAGATGATAACAAGATCAACAGAAAAGTTTTTGTTGGTCCCAAATTTTGTGTTCTCTCCCTTTACAACATACTATTAGAAAATTAGGATGTGACATGTATTACAAAACCTGACCTTATCTATTACCTTTATATTGGTTGATCATGATAATTTTCTAAGTTGTTTACATAATACAACAATTTGATGCCCTCCATGTTTACCTTACGTGCATGTCAAAAATTTGAGGCTTCAAACGAAGCGGCATGAACATGACATTACTACCATCGAAATATATATTTTCAATCAGTTGGTTCCATGCACATTTTTCTTTGTACTATGGGCATATCTATATAGGAAATAGTTTAATACTCCTAGTATATGTATTACAATATGGAAACTGTTACAATATGACTGTTCAGAATTTTTTTGAAGTATGACCAGTATATGTATTTAAAAAGGTCGATACAAAACCCACTGCAACATGTGGAGAATCTTTTAGTTAATTAACAAGAGCATGCACAATAATTGATGAAACTGAAGGTTTGGCGTGTAGCACTACACTGAATTGGTGTTGGCATGTTGCTGCTTTGTCACATCGGAATGGGTATTGAGCTGCTTCGACACGGTGACTAAGACCAGGAACCCAATCCATGGAAACTCAGCGCCGACCCCCAAACGTCTACCAAGTCCGTCGAGTACATGGACGGTGCATGCTTCAACACCTTCGCAGACGCCGGCTGCAATCTGCAGTTGCGGCTACGCCTAACATGCATGGTCTTCTGCAGGTGGTGACGTTGTCGATTGCTTAGATGACAATTGGGGGGAAACGTGAAGTTTGGCATCGGGGAACATGAGAAATACTGATGAGGCGCCTAGAAACACGCCATGAAGCGACAGAGACACCATCCGACGCAATGCTAGGTCCCATATATGTCAGTTTACAAGGAGTTCACAATATGGTGCATTGTTTATTCTGTCTTGGCTTGTACTCCAAGTTGATGAAGAGTCTCGGTTCCTCACATTATTCGAGTTCTGAGAAAGGGCATCCTTAGGTCTAATGGGTATCATTCTACCATTATGAAAGTACCCGAGTCCCACTCTTGAAGCATTATATCCCTCCATTGTTGTCGACATATATGGCTCCTGATACCTGATATTCATAATCTTTAGCTTTCGTTATAAATGAATAAGTAGATTGAGTTCTTGAAAAAAAATGAGATTGTACGAAGCAACTAGTATTTTTCTATGTGTAAATCAAATAAATATTCAAATTCCTTCATATTTGATTGTGTATCTAGACTCCCTGCATAAATTTATATATTTTGGTATTTTACGATCAATTTTTTTGATCTATAATACACATTCTGTATTATCACTAACTAGGCTCTAAATTCTTAATGGTAATTTATTTCCCAGATTTTAGATATTCTTATCACAATATTTATTTTCAAATATTCATTTTACAATATATATACCCTCAATAGTTTATTTGTTCCTGAAATTCAATATTTTCTTTTATCCCTAAATTAATGTATTCATATCTTATGTGATTATTCTATATGAATATGATATGAATGCACCTATTTAGTGTAAATCTTTATATCGCAGATTTTCTAGAAAGATACGATATTGTATTGCATTAAATCATATTTTATACTCTGTATTTGTTAATTATGTAGTATTAGACATTACATGCCATCAACGAGTATTAATATATTTCTAAAATTTGAGATCTTATTTTTACTGAATTAATATATGCGTATATTATGTTATGATTCTATATGAATAGGATATAATGTACCTCATTAGTTCAAATCTTTATATCATGTATAATTAAATCATATATTTTATTTGTTATAAATTTTGGATCTCGATTTATATGCCCTCATAGATATTTTTGGTCAGTGGATGCTTCACACTATTAAATAGGGTGCGAGCTCACGGAAGCACACATTCGTACACTAATTCTTGGATTTCTCATTCGCCATCTACATGGAGAATTGTTCTACACCTATTGTTTTGTTTGTTGTACTACTTCTTTCTAATATAATTGTGGGAGGATGTTTTCCTTCTAGTAACGAGGTAAATGCTATAATTTAGTCCTATTGGTATTTCAGTAAAAATATCACAACATGCTTTACATTCTTTGTTCACATCCTTTTCTAATTTTTCTTTCCCCTCAATATTTGAAGCATGGAAATTTGACAATGAGATGGCCCTTGGAAATCGAGCCAGAGTATTTCCTTACAAAGAAAAATCTATCCTCCGATCAAAACTCATTGATCACTTATGTGAGTATTATGTTTCCCTTATTGAATTTAGTGTTTTGAAAAGATTATCTGTTACTAGACCAAGAAAGATGCAATCTAATCACAATAAGTCCATGTTAATTACAGAGTCAAGTCATACCAGGCCCTTAGGAAATGGCAGTGATGATTACTATGGTGCAGAGGCCACACTGGATGTTTACGGCTTTGATTTGCAATATGGACAAGAAACTGGAGCTATGATTTGGATTGTGAATAGAGGAGATGGACAACCATCTTCTTTAAGTGGAATTCAATTTGGGTGGCATGTAAGTTACATGATTTGGAGTGTCACAAGTATATTTATTTAAGTTTGTTTAGTGTAAAAAAATATTAAAATGAATGGATAATTTGTTACATATGTTGTCTATAATTTCCATGATAATTATTTTCATACTTAAATATTAATAAGGTTTTATTTTTATTCCCTGATTCTTTAGCTTATTATTTACATTATATGTGCACCTTTGTGTTGACAAAAAACATACAATGCATATTCCTCATGTACTACGAAATTTTGTCAAGCATGTTTAATAAATAAATATGTTGAATATTATTCTATAGTACCAACCTTTGATATCATGAGTAAGTAGCATAATAAACTTACAATAAGGCATGTTATTTTGTGGTGAAGCTAAATCAGGTTAATTTTTTGTTTTAAATCAATAACCTGTGTGAGATAGCAATTTAAGAATCTACTTAATTAGAAAGTTATGCGTAACATAAATTGTGTAAAAAATTATATTGGTTCCCAAAATTAAAGTACATGCTGCGAACTATTTGTAGTTCAAAAATATGTATGTATATTTCAGAAATTAAAGCTTGATTAGAAAATTTATATGTACATATTACACATATTACAACTGAATTATAGGTGGAAATTTAACTTTCGAATTATAAGAATTGATTCTCATAAACGGGTTAGCAGTTTTTGTTTCCAGTACACTACGTGGAAATGGATTTAGTTTTTTTTTTCTTTTGGACAACATGATAGTCAGAAAGCGTGTAGTTGGATCTTATACATGCTAAGCATTGTCCAAGAAATTTTTCAAATAAGTTCAGTTTAATACCATGTGGCCAAGATTATTCACTATTATTGTGTGTCTTATCTAACGACTTAATACATTATGTTGATTTTTTCATTCCTAAAAATGTAAAATCTTAAATTATACAATAATACATCAGGTTCAATCACATATGTGTAACTTAATCCACATATAATTCATAGGTTCATCAAGATGTCCCATCATTATGGATAGATATAACTTAATGTAGCAAGATTTTTTGAAATTGGACCACTAAGAACTTATTTTTCCTATGGTTAATGATCGATTGTGTAGGAAAACTTTGTTGAATATATATAGTATAATCAACATATATTGTGTGTGTATATATCTAGTTAACATTACAATAATTTTGTGTAGGTAAGCCCATTGTTCTATAAGGATTCTCACACTCATTTCTTCACCGACTGGATTGTAAGTTTTTCTTTCCAAACCATCCATCCATTCGGAGTGATTACTGAAAGCGTTTATGTTTATTAGCATAAACTACAAATTCTATCATATATATTCGCAAAACTTAACAATAATAGATGTAAAAGTGTGCAATCATATGTACAATCCATAATGATATAAATGCTTTTCAAAAATATGTTCTACATATTGATTAAGTTATGGATCAAATAGCTTATGATGTAATATGGGACACCATTTGTTCATAATATTCTCCTATGTAGACATTGCCACATTTATGATCATCCAACTTTTGCAGACATTTAATAGATATCTATATTCCAAAAAATTAATATCTTACAACGTTGATTTCATAAAAAATCCAACGATTGTAGTAGTTTCACTATATCAATCTAACGATTGCTTGATAATATTTGTAAACTGCGGCGGCAATACATTTGTATGTCGTTGTTATCATAGACCATGAATCAAGAAATTTAGGAGTCTGAACAAATCATTATGCTTGTGTCCCTTAGAAATAAATCTGAACTTCTTCAAAATCCTTAAACTTTATATTCTAATTAAAAATAGCTAATACATTGGTGTTATATATTTTAAATTTAAGATTTGTACGTATATCGCAATGGCAGAGTGGTGGAGGAAAGGATTGCATCGACATGAATTGCCCCGGCTTTCACATTAAATCACCAAGCATAGCTCCAGGCTATGTCATTAGTCCACTTTCTCAAGTGAATGGCAAGAAATCGTATATCACACTAAGAATATTCAAGGTAATTTTTTTGACTAGAACATGCTAGATTTAATTCATTTGATCTCTAGGGAGGAAAGCACATTAACTTTGCGCAGGTCTAGGGTATAATTAATGAGGTGCTAGTTTATAAAGTTGCAAATTGTTGGAATAAAAAAGTTGACGTTTTGATTGAGACTAGATTATTCCACACCGCCAAGCAATTTTAGTTTCCTGAAATGCATTAAGAAATATTTGTCTTCACTTTTACTTTTGTTATTAGAAGTCTACATGGTCTGTTTTGGTTGATATTTCAAACCGTATATAATACCATAAAAATCAATTATAGGGAACAAATTAATTTAGGTGTTTGGCAATGTTTTCTTCAATTGACCAGATCATTAAATTACGCCTAGACTTAGAGAATAGATTATCTGATCTATTGAATTGTATAAACCATATGTATCTAGGACTGAAAATGTCTTGATACATCTAATTTAGTGACAACCGGTATTGATCGGTGGGAGTATAATACATCATGAAAAGTGGAATGTTTTTATTCTTTGTGTACAATAACAAATATGCACATTTAAGTTAATTTGACATTATGCACTACGCCCTTCATTACCAAATATATGACATTATGCTCTACTCCCTTCATTTACCAAATATCATGAAAAATCTAGCAGTCTAACTTTAGTGAATATATTTTTTATTATTACCAATCAACCATAAAGATGTTTTAATATACTTATCTAAGATGTTAGTGTGTAATGTGTCCTCGAATGGGAGTGGTAACATTTTCTTATGAGCAATGAGAAATGATGTATTACTGATAGATGAATCAACACATGCAGGAGAAATCTTCAGGTGATTGGCATGTGCATTTGGGAGTTAATGGTGATCCAAAACTAGTGGGTTACTTTTCTAAATCATTGATTCCAGGACTCATAGATAAACCTTTGGAGATAGCATTTGTAGGCTATGCTTTTCATAAGAGACCACTACCAAGTCCTCCCATGGGAAGTGGGTATTTTTCAACAAGTGGCAATGCTGCATCATTCAATAATCTCAAGTTTATAGATGTAGATGGTAATGATCATATTGTTAGTGTAGATCTTCCGTCTAGTGCTGACACGAAAGGATGTTATACTACTTCAAAAATTGAGTCGGCCCAGTTCTTTTATGGGGGACCTGGTTGTACTGATTAATTGTTTGGTATTTAGTATGTACTCCAATCACCAATAATTTAATAATAAAAAAGTTTTTTTATGATTTCCTCTCCAAGAATTCAAATTGTATGTTTAGTAAATAATCTCTATAGATTTATTGTTACAATATTGCATTGGAAGTGGGTAACTATTGAGTTGTTTGTTCTTAAGGCCATGGCCATATCCGTTTCATACTTGGTGATAATTTAACACAATTTGGCACAAATGTACATATTGGTATGAAAAATATAAGTCCTAAAAGGAGAATCAAACTTTATTTCATGTAGAATTGACTTTATAATTTATGAATACAATTTTTTTTGTAAAGAAAGTACCAAAAATTTGGGCCAAATGGCACAACTTATTTTTTCACACAAAGAACTTTTAGGACGTGTAGCTACGAAATGTGAATAATTTTCTTTCTTTATTCATACCCTTTTGTTTATTCTGAGTTCGGTAGAATATCAAAAAGTAATTCAAATTTGCTATGTGTTACAGTTCAGTTATAAAATTTGGCAAAAACCCCAAAGCAAACAAAACAAGCTAGATTCATTTAAACTATCTTCATTGGTGTTTATAAGATCATTGGTGGAAATTGAAAACTACCTCGAATTAACTAAACAAAACATTAAAAAAATGAGTACCAGGAACACCAGGTCCATCTAGTTCTATTTATCATGAATGAATGAAGTATCGATTGTGTCTTTTCTTGTGCATTGACCTTCGTCGCGTGAGATAGAAAAGCTGGCTCTCATACCCATATCTCGTTGGAGCTATTTGTGGTAAGATATAGAGCTTTGCGCTAAGATAAATTACATTGAACATTTCTCTGGCTCCACCAGAGAAATTACGAATCATTTTATTCATGAATATTTCTCTTCCAACGAGCGTGTGATCACGTCAGCATCAAGTACTTTTTCTAGAGACATTGTCAGGGACTTCTAGTTTGATCAAGGGGAGTCTCACACTTCCACTATCTTTATTTTGTTTCGTTATTGCTTAGTTTATTTTTGTTTAGTCTTGTTTTCTCTTTATCAAAACCCCCAAAAAATAGTTCTCTAGTTTCTAGTCTTTTATTTGTGTTGTTAGTATGTCTAGCCCTACTCCTTTTGTTATGTCTCCCAAGGCTGAGACCCTCACCTTCAAACAAAGAGGTGGGGAGAGATTTTAACATGCTTGGGAATGAATTTCTAGTTCACACAAAAAAATACAACCTGAGCTTGCTTCAAATATATTATTTATATGCTTCTATCTAGGGCTTTTTGTTTGGTACAAGCATGCGTTGGACATGATGGTAGAAGACAACTTCTTAGAATGTGGGTACATTAAAGCTCTCAATTCTATAAATAGCTTAGCTAGTCTCTTTATGGAAAACAATCAAAATGTCATACATGATAAACTTGATAAAATTCTTGAGATGATTGGTTAGCTAAATTTAAATGAAGTAGAAAGACCTCCACAAGAGGGGCAAGTCCTTAACGAATTGGGAAATGATTGGAAACCTTCTTATATTTACTAACTGCAGGCACCGTAAAAGCTCCCACGTTAATCCTGGTGGATTAGGAAATTTTGTCCGTACAATTAACCGATATACCAGCAACAACCGTCAGATGATATCTGCTCTGCCACTTCTTCGCACGTCATGCACACTCCTCTGATAGTCATTGTATTACAAGAGAAAAGAAAAAAACATATGAACCTAGCTTTCTACCTCACGACACACCACGGAAAACGGATCTATGCATCTGTTCAGCAACGTTGGCATTAATTTCTAGTGGCACGCATGCTCACTTAGATGGAGCATCAGACGATGTGGACTTTCGACAGAGGTACACATGTAGCCGCCGATTCCTAACAGGCCGCTTGAGTGATTGCATCTACCATGTTGCAGCTTTCCATGGCTTAGCTGGAACCGTGGATGGTATCACTCGCAGTGGTGCATCCTCTTTCTCCAACTCTAGCAAATCTTGGCAGCACTCTACACAGGATACATCACCAGAAACTGGATCCGCGTCTTTCTTATCTGCAGCATGCAAAAAACGTCCAGGCCTGGTGGCGTATTGCCAGGCATGTAAGGTCACGCCTTACCAGAATTGACCTCTCATGTTGTTGCGCTAGAGATTTCAGCAACACAAGAAGAAATGTTCACATCGGCCTTTAAGTACCCTGGTTGCCGCAGTTGTCTTCCTCCATATTCTATATGCATATGTTCCATGGAAAGATAGAGGAGGAGTAATGTGTTTCTTGCATCCCTTTCAGTTTAGAGATAGGTATAGCTTATATCTAATTGCAATTATCTTTCCTCTGTATAGTAGGCCATTATGGTTCTCTTAGTATTCATTGAGTAATACAGGATGCAAAGAAGAGTCTAATCTTCTTAATGTTATTGATTTGAACTTCTACTCTATGGAATTTTAATTTATGCTTAGACGGCATAAAATTTTTTTTTCTCAATCCTACTACTACTGCATGCTATTAGATGCAATGATACTAAATTGTGAATATTAATCCATATGCTACTATATTGAATCTATCATGCTTAAATCTCAGTGGGACTGAATTAAAAAACAGAAGTGCATAATTAGACACATTAGGATATTTCAAAGATTCATGAACCATGATCTCCTAGATTTCATTCTTGGTTTCAGCAGGTCTCAGACTTAGGAGGAGTAGTGTGGAGATGGGTGATGTGACGCATGGTTCAGGTCATCGAACTGAGGTTTATTTTACAGAACGTATGCTATAACTATTTGTAGATATATTTTCTCAAGATGCATCTGATAAAGTTGAGGCAAAGGAGAATTCCTAGGATGGATGGGCTGCAACAACCATAAACAATGCTACAGGTTGTTACTTTGTTGCGGGGAGTAAATTTTGGTACAAGAGAACTAGAGAAGGATAAAGGATGAGTCATGAATTAGGAAGAATTTATGAAGGATGATAGCAACATTCTATAAGATACAGATCTCAGATCATTTGTAGGCTCGTTTCTCCTCTTATTTTGGTATACCTCTCTATCTGATGCTCTGACATTTAGAATATGTTTATTCTAGCCATTTTAAGCAACACTTCAGCTAAATATGCAGTTCCCTGTGAAGTGAATAAATAACTTTTTACTAAAATTCTCAAGCTATACTTGGTCAGTTTACACTGAAAAAATGTTTATTTCTGGACATAATTTGTAGGTAATATCCATTTAATACTACCTATGTTTGATATTCAGTCAGTATCGCTTCATGATATTTTTGGCAGTCTTAAAACGTAGACAGAGAACTAAAAGAAAATAGCAAGTGGATCTACCATACGACATACATGAGCAGACGTTGCTACTCGAGAACTCGGTCGTGACTTTTATGTGTGTAAAAATTCCAAATAGTGTACGTGGACTCTAATACGCTGATTGTTGAGAAAATCATATGTGCGAGCATACATGTCAACCAAGGCACAAGTTTGATTGATCGACCCGAATAATTCCACAAGTACTATTTGATTTTTTTGATTTCTGAACTAACCATTGACT
Organism: Alopecurus myosuroides; assembly: GCA_028641055.1. Classification (NCBI taxonomy): domain Eukaryota; kingdom Viridiplantae; phylum Streptophyta; class Magnoliopsida; order Poales; family Poaceae; genus Alopecurus; species Alopecurus myosuroides. The sequence continues at coordinate 154,337,683 of CM054057.1, forward strand.
AATATCTTTGTGAATCAACTATTTTTCTTGAATTCCAAATTTGGTACATTAGTCTGAGGATTGTAGGTATGAGCTTGAATAAGCTATCTTGGCCATGCTTGATTTCCCTCTATTTTCCCATTCGATACAACATTAAATGCTGGAGTCAGCTCCATCTTTCTTTATAGGAGATACCATGACAAAGCACATATGACAATTGATTGGGTAAAAAAACTAAACAATGCTTCATTTGTTCCAAGATGTTTTAGATACATTTTAGTGTGGACTACGCACAGTGTCGAATATATGCCGATTAGGGGTATGTCCGACATTGGCCTAAAAGACGGATTACCAGGGTGGCCCGTAGGTAATGGATCATAATCCATTGGGCGGCCCAGTAAGCTGATGCGCAGAAGCCGGATTCTAGAAGGACCCGACCATGGCCCAAAGTGGTGCGGCTTGGAGGAGAAGACAGATTCCTTATTTTCCAAGTTAGAAACTTTTCGTAGTATTCGAGGTTTCCTTTCTGTAAGCCCTAATCTGGCTATCTATATAAAGACAGACGGGAGCAAAGGACATATAGGCAATTAGATAGAAGCCAACTCGCCGAGAAGTGGATCCTCGCCGAATTACCGAAACCATACTCGCATTGTATTTTGTATACTTCAGGCTTCAACCCTAATTTAGTGAGATTGCACGAGTAGTAACGACCGAACCTGGGTAAAAACTCGGCGTTCTCGTTTGTCGTATCATCACGTCCCCCCGCGGTTCTACCAGTAGGCTTATGGCACCCCCGTCTATGAACTCTACTACGATGTCTCGACAGTTGGCGCCCACCGTCGGGGCCAGCGGCGTCAGGAGTTACGTTTCGATCGGGAATACCCGGCGGAATCGGCAGTACAATAACTGCCGGAAGCCTGAAATTTGACGGTAACGTCGGGCGCTTCCTCGACAACGGATCGTAAATGCCATCACGGAATCACCTGGTAAGTGCCTGTGTGTTACCGATTGGATCTACAAATATTTTTATCGAATTAACAGCAGAAGCAATGGGATTCTGTGGTGGAAGTACATTTATCCGACCCGCCCTATACCCAATTGAGGAAAACTATGATACCGGATTCTGCTCGAATCGCCAAAACAGTGCCGAATTTGCCGCCTCTTCGGAGATGCCTCCAATCAAGTCTTACTTCATTGGCATGGTGCAGTCCGAGATCGCGACAACACGGAAGAAACTAATCTCGTGGAAGACGCAGAAAAGCATCATCCCACGGAACAAGTGGAAGATCTGACACTCGTCAGCGAGACGACGAACTCGGAAGCTGACTCTGTATTAGCTCCTATAGAAGCAAGATTAGAGTCGGAACCCGGATCTGAAGACATAGATTCCGAAGATGAAGACGCTTTCGAGAGAAAGGTTAAAAATATGCAGGGGAGCTTCCATGAAGTCCTTATGGCAAAACCGACTGAAAACTCGGTTGTCAAAGACGATGAAGACCCCAAAACACCTCCGCCAGATGAGGAAAAAGAGGAGGGTAAAGCTAGTCTAACTTACCCCGATGTCAGAGAATTAACGGAGGAAGAACCAGGCAAGAAACCTCCTTCTTCCAAAAAGGAAAAGAAGACTGCTAAGAAACTCCAATATAAACTCCGGAAGAAAAAGATGGAAAAATTGGCAGATATCGCCAACCAAAACATGGAAGTAGGTGGAGGTAGTGGAGTCAAACCTGCAAATAAGAAAAGAAATGAAATCCCCGTTGCACAAATGTCGGAACAAGATGAAATTGATTTAATTCAAACCCCGATGGCACAAGACGACCCCCAGAAGTGTTGGAAGCCAGGAGACAAGCTCTACAGCAGCAACAACAACATTTATTCCGTGCTCGAGAAAACCTCGTCAAAACACAAGCTGACATTAAATTGCAGCAAGAAGAAATAGAGGAATACGAGAGAAGGAATAGATCTGGCATTAAACATACGTTGTTGGCCGGAATTGCAAAACCGGATGAACTGCCAGCAAGAAAGAGGTTCGAAAACCCTTCTTGGCAAAACCGCAGCGAAAAATGCGGAGGCCGCGTTCGCCATCCTTAATGATGATCTGTACTCCAACAATGAAAAACTTTAGGGAGTGTATGCTTTCCTAGGAAAAGCATTACAGCAGCAACAACGAGGACATGCACGATCAGGGAAGTTACATGGTGACTTGGCCCTATGCAAAACTGCCACATGCGCCGCTGGAGCACCCAAACCTAGAGGTTCAGGCTATTCTAAGGAAAAGAAGGGAGATCCTAAGAAGGACAAAAAAATCCCGGACAACAAGGATGCAGCGTCTAGAATAGGATCCCATCTGCCGAAAGGCGGAAATAATCCCCGCGATTACAAGGAACAGGAGGAACAAAACCGGAAAGCCGGAAAAGTAATGCCACCTACGAGACGCCCAACTGATAAAGCCGGAAGATATGACAATCCTCACAGGCGTGAGAGCTCCCGTACTCCTCCTAGGAATAAAGAAAGGCCAAGGAGTAGAACTCCACCTTATTCCAAAGGACGTGACAACGGAAGAAGTAGAGATAATCCTGGAAGAACGCACTCACGTAACAATGGGCCAGAAAGGAGCAGATCCCCTTCCGTCCATTCAGCCGGAAGATACCCCGCTCACGTCGATAAGGTGGAAAGATACGATCTATACTTTGGACCTAAGTGTTTCACTGACAGGATCCGAAGAATCAGTCTACATTCTGGCTTCGCCAAAGTTGGTCCAACATATCAAAAGTATACCAGAAGCACTAACCCGGATACGTGGCTTTCAGATTACTATAGTGCCGTCCAGATTAACAAAGGGACAGATTTAGAGGCTGTGAAGTTTCTTCCCCTAATGTTATTGGACGGAGCCAGAGATTGGATCAATGGGCTACCGTCAAGGGCAATGGACAGCTGGGAAGATATGGTGAGAGTATTCGCTCAGCATTTTCGGGGCACGTACAAACGTCCTAAGAGTATAAACCAGCTGAACCGTTGCGTGCAATATGAGGATGAGTCGTATGTCGACTTTATCTCAAGATGGAGTGCAATGAATAATAGTTTCTCTAGAGTAAGTGATGTACAAGAAATGCATGCTTTCATCAATGGCCTGAGACCCGGCCTCGTACCGTTCATGGTGGTTCGAAGGAGCAAAAAGATCTTAGATCTATGCTTACCACCGCCAATGAGCACGCAACGGCTGAAGATGATATCAGAGCGAGAGGTGGAAATATTGATGCTTTGGTTCAGGCCAAAAAGACGTCTCGCTCTAAAAAGAAGGCTACTACAGAAGCACAACCAAAACCCAAAGAAGAAACTTAACCTTTGGAAAGGACAATGGCATCAAATGGAAAGGAAGAAACACAGAGCCAATCTCCCATTATAAAGAATAATGGGAAAAGATAAGGTCGTAAAACTGTGTCCACCATTCGCAATTTGGGAAGCCTACCCATACCAATACGTAGTGCCGCCTCAACAAACACATGAAAGGTACTACAGAATCCGAGAACAAAGGAAAGAACTCCAAAAGGAAGTTCAACAAGCAAAAGCCGGAAGCTGAAAAAGAATAAAGTGAATCGGACACTGATGATAAAATCCAGGAACGGCAGCGGAAAGGTGAGCCAAAATTACCGAGAGTTGAAGGATAATGTAACCTTACTTTCCTGGCAACTCCCTCAGCGAAACAGGTGAAAAGAACACTTCGGGAAATCAACGCGGTTGTTCCTCCAACTCCAAAGTACTTAAAGTATTCAAATACGCCAATTACCTGGGATTAGTCTGATCATCCCGGTAACATCCGAGAACCCGGCACACATTCTTTGGTCGTAAGCCCTATTATTCAAAACACTAGGCTCAAAAGAGTGTTGATGGATGGAGGATCTAGCATCAATACCATGTACTTAAGTACATTGAAGCAGCTACACATCTCCGAGATCTAGCTCAATCATAGTAACATACGTTTTCATGGTATTGTTCCTGGCAGACAAGCACAATCCCTAGGAGAAATTTCCCTAGACATAACCTTTAGAAAAAGAGAACACTTCCTCCAAAAGGAGGAGTAATCACCATATGTGGAGACTTCAAATTGACGAACGAGCTGGAGAAAGAAAACACCCTTTGCGCCGAACAGGTGATTCGCAAGGAAGAATTGAAGGAGCTGGCTAAAGAAGTATCGCCGACAAAAATACCGGCAGGAAAAGAAAGCCGGAAGCCGGAAGATAGTTTCAAAGCTTTGGAGAATACAAGACAAGTTACTAGATCCAAAGGATCCGACAAAGTTTGTCGTAGTGGGAGCTGGAATGACTGACAAATAGAAAAGCCCGCTTATCAAGTTCCTACGTGAGAACTAGGACATTTTTGCCTGGTGTCCTGCTGATATGCCAGGTGTGCCTAGGGAACTTGCCGAGCACCAACTCAAAGTAGTCCCAGGATCAAAACCCGTCAAACAAGGTCTCCGTCGTTTCGATGGAAGAAGACGGAAGGCTATAGGCAAGGAAATTATCTGGCTTTTAGCAGCTGATTTTATCCAGGAAGTTGTACATACTGATTGGTCTGCGAACCCAGTATTAGTCCCGAAGAAAGATAGTATTATTCTTAGGATGTGTATAGATTACACCATCTTGAACATATTGTGTCCAAAGGATAGGTTCGTGTTACCGCGAATCGATCAAATAATAGATGCCACTGCTGGCTCTGAGCTTTTTTGCTTTTTGGATGCTTATTACGGGTACCATCATATACGTATGAAGGAGGAGAACCAAATAAAAACTTCCTTCATAACCCCATATGGAACAAACTATTACATAACCATGCCTTTTGGCTTGAAGAACGCCGGTGCAACTTACCAGCGTTGCGTGCAAAGACGCTTGCATAGTCAAATCGGCAAAAACATCCATGTTTACGTGGATGATATTGCCGTACTTTCCAAGAAAAAGGATACACTCCCTGAAGATCTACGAGAAACCTTCAAAAATTTGCGCACTTATAAAATGAAGTTGAATCCATTAAAGTGCGTATTCGGGGTTCCCTCAGGAAAGCTTCTGGACTTTATCGTTTCTCACAGAGGAATAGCAGTAAACCCGGAAAAGATCAAGGCAATCTTGAACATCACAAGGCCTACGTTCCTAAAAGATGTCCAAAGACTGACGGGTTTATAAGCCGGCTAGGTCACAAAACTCTGCCATTATACAAACTGTTGAAGAAAACCAACAAATTTGAATGGACAGAAGAGGCGGGCAAAACATTAACCCAATTAAAGGAAACCTTGATGAAAGCTCCGATTTTGGCATCACCAAAAGACGAAGAACCCATGTTACTGTATCTTACAGCAACCAATAGGGTTATTAGCGCAGTCATAATCGTGGAAAGAGGGAAAGACGAACAAAGTATACCTGATCAACATCCGGTGTATTACGTTAGTGAGGTATTCTCCGAATCAAAACAAATGTATCCACATTATCAAAAACTGCCATATGGCGTGTTTTTCGCATCTCGAAAACTCCGTCATTATTTCCAAGGACATTCCATAACGGTGGTAAGCAAAGCACCACTAGGGGATACCATTAACAATGCAGATGCAATAGGCCGAGTCGCCAAATGGGGCATTGAGCTCGCTGCGTTCGACATTAAGTACCAACCCCGGACGACAATTAAATCCCAGGTGTTGGCAGATTTTGTGGCTAATTGGACAGAAGCAATGGAAAACACACCAATGCCGGAGTCAGAATATTGGATCATGCATTTTGACGGATCCAAAATGAAAGAAGGCGCTAGAGCTGGTGTAGTGCCTAAATCTCCAAAGGGCGACATGATGAAATATGTATTGCAAATACACTTCAACGCGAGCAACAACGTGGCAGAATATGAAGCTCTGCTTCATGGCTTTCTTATTGCAAAGGAAATAGGAGTTAAGCGTATACTTTGTTATGGTGACTCGGATTTGGTGCAGCATCAGCTAAACCAAACATGGGATGCCAAAAGCCCCATTATGGCTTAATATCGGAGAACAGTGGACGAGTTTGCCATTTGCTACCTATGATTTGAAGTACTTATTATCAAAAGGGAAGAAAATTGGAACGCGGATGCTTTAGCCTACATGGCTCGGAAAGAGTGAAAACCCTACCACCTGGTGCGTTTGTCCAACATTTGCATGAACCATCAATAAAAGGCGCAGATGTTGATTATCCTGTAGTTTCTGAGTCAATAGAAGTTCTGCTTGTTAACCCGGATTGGACAATTCCATAGCTAAACTAATTAGTCGATCAGAAGTTTCCGGATGGAGCAGACAAAGTCTTGCAAAGGCAGATACAACGCCGATGCAAAGGATACACGCTAATCAATGGTTGCCTGTATAAACGCAGTACTATCGTAATTTTTCAGCGATGTATTTCGCCAGAAGGATGAGAAATTCTGCAAAAAGCCATGCAGGGGATTGCGGACACCATGCTCAGTCAAAAAGCATAATTAAAAAAGCATTCCGTGCAGGGTTTTTCTGGCTTACAACTAAGGCAGACACAGAGCACATAGTGAATGCATGTGCCGGATGTCAGTATTATGCCAAGCAGACGAATATGCCATCTCAAGCACTCAAACTATCCCCATAACATGGCCATTTGCCGTCTGGGGGCTAGATATTATGGGACCATTCAGAACTGCAAGAGGCGGACTTACACATCTACTCATTGCAGTAGATAAGTATATCAAGTGGGTGGAAGGAAAACCCATCAAAAATTTAACGCTGTGACTGTCATACGTCATAAACGTATCCCTAATTCTGATGCTCCATGGTCATATTATGCCAATTGCTACATGTTTTCTCCCTTCTTTATGTCATTTTTATCGATTTTCCGGACTAACCTATTAACAAGATGCCACAGAGCCAGTTCCATGTTTTATGTTGTTTTTTAGTTTCAGAAAAGTTGTTCTGGAAATATTCTCGGAATTAGAAAATTCGAAGCCCGGTAGTCCTATTTTCCCAGGAAGCATCCAGAAGACCAAAGAGGAGCCGAAGAGGGGCAGCAGGGGGGCCACACCATAGGGTGGCGCGCGCCCTGGCCGCGCCAGCTATGGGTGTGGCCCCCCGGCCTCCACCGCCTTTGCCCTTTCACCTATTTAAGCCCCCCGGATGGAAAATTCTAGGTACCTGATCAAAATCCCCGAAAAAGTTCTGCAGCCGCCGACACCGTAAACCCCAGACCAGGGGGGTTCTGAAGCTGTTTCCGGCGCCCTGCCGGAGAGGAGATCATCACCGGAGGCTTCTACATCACCATGCCTGCCTCCGGAGTGATGCGTGAGTAGTTCATCCTTGGACTACGGGTTCGTAGCTGTAGCTAGATGGTTGTCTTCTCCTCATATGCCTCCATGTTTAGATGTCGTGAGCTGCCAATCATGATCGAGATTGATCTTATGTAATTCTCTGTGTTGTGTTCGCTGGGATCCGATGAATATTGACCTTATGCCAACTTGATTATTGTCTTTATTTGCATATGTTATTTGTGATCTTGCATGCTCTCCGTTGCTAGTGGTTATTCTGGCCAAGTAGTTGCTAGTGACTCCAAGAGGGAGTATTTATGATCGATAGTGGGTTCATGCCTCCTTGTTGCCTTGCTCGAGTGACAAAAACGTGAAGGGGGAGGATGTGTTGTTGCCATTAGGGAGAAAACAGCGGTGAGAGTTCCCCGTGCATAATCATTGCTTACATTACACACCTTGTTTAATGCGATTATCTGTTGCTTGCAACTTAATACCTGAGGGGGTTCAGATGATAACCTGAGGGTGGATTATTAGTCATAGATGCAGATGGATGTCGGTCGATGTATCTTATTGTAATTCCCGCACCAAATAGCATCGTAATCTTCATGTCATATTGTGCACTACGGTGCAACCTCTATTTGTCAATTGCCCAGCTGTAATTTGTTTACCCAGCATGCTATCTTTTATGTAGAGACACCACTAGTGAAACTCTGAACCCCGGTCCATTTTCTTGCACTGTTAAACAAACCACAACAATTTTATGATTTCTTTACTTTATGCAAGCATACACTCTTTTCCACACTACACGTCTAATCTTTGTTTTCAGCAAGACCGGTGAGATCGACAACCTCACTGTACCGTTGGGGCAAAGCATTTTGGTTGTGTTGTGTACAGGTTCCACGTTGTTGCTGACACCGGTGAAGCGCCAGCACCACCGTCAGTGGCATCAACCTTCCGAAGGTCTTCTTTCTCCTACTGGATTGATAACCTTGGTTCTTAACTAAGGGGAATACCTACCACTGTGCTCATCACACCCTCCTCTTGGGGTCTCCCAACAAACGTGTGTATCACGAGGATAAGGATATTTTATGGCGCCGTTCCCAGGGAGAAGGAAGTCTTCTGGCAAGGGGAGTCTCTCACTCTCAATCTCTTTATTTTGTTTATTGTCTTGTTTTTAATTCTCTATATCAAAAAACACAAAAAAAATAGTTTATTTCTCTATATCAAAAACACAAAAAAAATTAGTTTACTTCTTAGCTGTTATTTATTTGCTTGCTTTTATTCTAGTAAAATGAGTTCCTCTGAGAATACCAAGTTGTGTGACTTCACTAGCACAAACAACAATGATTTTATTTGCACACCTATTGCTCCACCTGCTCCTGCTGCTGCTTTCTATGAGACTAAACCTGCTTTATTAAATCTTGTGATGAAAGAACAATTTTATGGTATTAGTACTGATGATGCTGTTGCTCACCTTAATAATTTTGTTGAACTATGCGAGATGCAAAATATAAAGATGTGGATGGAGATATTATTAGACTGAAATTATTTCCTTTCTCTTTGAGAGGAAGAGCTAAAGAATGGTTGCTATCTTTGCCTAGAAATAGTATTGATTCATGGACTAAGTGTAAAGATGCTTTCATTGGAAAATATTATCCTCATGCTAAGATTATATCCCTGAGAAGTGACATAATGAATTTTAAGCAATTTGATAATGAACATGTTGCTAAATCTTGGGAAAGAATGAAAACTATGGTGAAGAATTGTCCCACTCATGGACTGACTACTTGGATGATTATACAAACCTTTTATGTAGGACTGAATTTCTCCTCAAGGAACCTATTGGATTCAGCTGTTGGAGGTACCTTTATGTCCATCACTTTGGGCAATGCAACAAATCTTATTGGTAAGAAGGTAAATTATGTTGAGGAAACCTCCTCTTTAAGTGAAAGGCTTGATGCTATTATGTCTATGCTTGTTAATGGTAAGGCTCAATTTGATCCAAATAATGTTCCTTTAGCCTCTTTGGTTGCTCAAGAAGAGCATGTTGATGTAAAATTTATTAGAAATAATAATTTTAACAACAATGCTTATAAAAATAATTTTGGTGGAAACAATTATAAGCCCTATCCTCCTAATAGTGGTAGTGGTTATTATTATGGTAGATCAGGAATTCCTAGTGAGGAAAGGATTGTAGAAGTTGAAAAAGCAACTAAGAACTTTATGCAAATGCAATATGAACAAAATAAGTTGTTTACTAAAACTATGGAAGAACAATCTGCTATGTTGAGAACTATTATCCAACAAATTGGAAATATGAACAGAGAAATCTCTGGTTTGCAAGGTAAAATTTCTAGTGCTGAGATTGGTATTTCGGCCCTGTTAGAGGCTCAATTTTCTTTGATAAATAAAATGACTGCTAAAACTGAAACCATTGAAGATAATCCTTTTGCTGCAACTAATGCCATTCAAGTTCGAATTGATGATAATGTTAGATTGATGGTTGAATTACGTGCTAGGTGGGAAAGAGAGGATGCATTGGCTAAAAAGAATAATATTGCTAGAGTTTGCACTATCACAACAACTAGTAAAACTGAAGTTCCTAGTGCTAGTAAACCTCCTACTATCAATTGTAAATTAGTTTGTGTTAATAAAGTCCATACTCCTTTGGTGAAACGTGCTAAATTGCCTCAAATTTCTGAAACTACTCCTGATAAAAGTGCTGAAATTTTTAGAAATGTCAAAGATAATGGTTCCATTACTTTTGATGATAATAATATTGATTTTGATGATTGTTATATCTCTGAAGTTATTATTGTTCTACAAAAGCTTGCTAGAAGTCCCAATGCTAATGCCATGAATATGGCCTTTACTAAACATATTACCAATGCTCTCATGAAAGTTAGGGAAGAAAAGTTGAAACTTGAGACATCTATCCCTAGGAAATTAGATGATGGTTGGGAGCCTATCATTAAGATAAAAGTAAATGATTTTGATTGCAATGCTTTGTGTGATCTTGGTGCTAGTATCTCTGTTATGCCTCAAAAGCTTTATAATATACTTGATTTGCCACAGTTGGAACACTGTTATTTGGATGTTCATCTTGCTGATAATGCTAAGAAGAAACCTCTTGGTAGAATTGATGATATTCTTATTATGGTTAATAATAACCTTTCCCCTGTTGATTTTTTTGTTATGAACATTGAATGCAATGCTTCTTGTCCTATTGGTTTGGGAAGACCTTTTCTTAGATATGTTGGTGCTATAATTGATATGAAAGAGAGGAGTATTAAATATCAACTTCCCCTCAAGAAAGGTTTGGAACACTTTCATAGAAAGAAGATGAAGCTACCCTTTGACTCTATTATTAGAGCAAAATATGATGTTGATGCTTCTTCACTTGAAAATACTTGAGTTGATTTTTCTATGCCTAGCTGAAAGGATTTAAAGAAAAGCGCTACCGGGAGACAACCCGTTTAATTTCTCTGTTTTCTTTCTGTTTTGCTTTGTTTTCTTCGGTGTGCTTAGCACCTGGGTGTTCTCTATTTCCTTAGCAACCCCGCTGTATCTTTTCTTTTGAGTTTTCGTTGAGCCAAGTAAAGCCACTAGTGGAAAGTTGAGCCTATATTTCGGATTTCTGCGCAGGGAACAGATTTCTGCTGTCCACTGTAAATTCCATTAAAAAGCACAGAAAATTCAAAATGAACTGAGCTTTTTGTGATTAATCCTCAGTTATATACGCAACGTTTATTAGAAGACCACCTTTTGAGTTGAGCAACAGAAGATTTTTGAAAAATCGATCTTTACCTGTTGTTCTGTTTTTGACTGATTTCTGCCATTTATCGCATTTGCATCTTAATCTCTTTCTTTTGGTGTTCTTTTGAGAAAAAGAGTTTTGAAAGAAGTTGTGATAGTAGCTAATGTGTTTTTGAGTGTTAGACTTGTGTTGAAACTGAACCATGTGGATTTATTATTTCAACTGCACTAACGTTGCTAATGAAGATTGTGAGAATTTTGATGTGAAGCAAATTTTCAAGGGTCAAGAGAAGAGGATGATATGATGTGATCAATAAGAGTGAAAATATTAAGCTTGAGGATGCCCTAGTGGTACATCCAAGAAAATTCCAAGAAGACTCAAGCGTATAAGCTTGGGGATGCCGAAGGCATCCCCTTCTTTATCAACAAATTATCCGGTCACTTCTAGTGAAACTATATTTTTATTCGGTCGCATCTTAAGTGCTTTACTTGGAGCGTATTTTATTTTCGTTTTCAGTTTGCTTTTTATTTTTCTTTAAGTTTGTTTTTACTTTCATAATAAGCTTGGTACCGCAGCATTCTTTTATTGGAGAGTGACACGCTCCGCTTTTTCATGAGAATACATTGTATTCTTCATTTCTGTCTAGCTGCTGCATTTATTCAGCTCCTGTTTTGCATGCATCTCTTATTAGAGCTGTTAGTTTTAGTAGTATTATTTTTGTACTCTCATGCTTTCTTGCTGTATCGTAAAGAGTATTTTTGTTAAAGCATGTTTTGTATGGTGCTTGTTGGGAGAAAGAAAACTGCAGCTTGAAGTAGAATTTATAACAGTAGTAGTAGAAGTTTGTATAGACTGTGAATAGGACTTTTTCATGCCATGCTAAATGTTATTTTATTTTTAAAGACTTGTGGTTATTGAGTAACATGATTAGCCTCAAATATCTAAGAGTGTTTAATATGTGTTGAAAGATTCATGAGTTGTTCTTGTCATAGTAAAGCATCAATATATGGTATTCTCTTTCGAATGTTTTATTTGGTTGACTTGGCGCATGCTCACACCATTTTTTTGACAACAAACCAGTCACGAATAGCCTCCATGACCACTTAGTTTTTGAACTTGTGATAGTGCTTATGTTTTAATTAATGATGCTTATGTCGCTATGCATGATTATGGCTCTTATGCTCTCTTGATTTGTCGCTCCCTGTCTTTTGCTAGCCTCCACATGTACTGATTATGAGGTCTACTCGTGCATCCAAACTCCCTTAAGCCAAATTTTCCCATTTTGTCAACCATACCTATCTACATGTGGTATTTAACTGCCATTCCAAAGTAAATTGCTCATGTGTTACCTTTAAAACCTTCAAAATTACTCCTGGTTTACGTTCCTGTTTTTGCTCATGAGGACGTAAATAGAGAATCTTTATCTCACTTGTTGAATGGATTTCACACCCTGGACTAGTGGCTTCATCCGCTTATCCAAACAATAGAAGAGCTGGCAGCGGGGTGCCCAGTCCCAAATTAATGCGGACAAATTCTCTTCACTATTTTTGCCCCTGATTTATCAGTCAAAGCATAATTGTGTAAACAAAAGAGAAAGAGGGATGACCTTCTACACCAGTTGCGTCCTTCACCATGGGAGCCTCTCTTGTGAATCCATTTGACTTGTGACGTACTACATTTTCTATTTACCATTCGTTGACATTAGCATACATCTCCCAAAATATAATCACTCCTCCACGATATGTGATTGTTGGCAGGCACCCGAGGATTCGGTTAGCCATAGTTTGTGAAAGATGGATGGGAGGAGTGTCAAACTTTTAATACCTTTGTTTAATAAAATAAAATCTATAGCACATGAGTGATCCCTGCTTCCCTCTGCGAAGGGCCTTTCTTTTACTTTTATGTTGAGTCTCCATCTTCTAACTTTATGCACAGTTGAGAGAGCATTTTTTCCATTCTGAGTTCTATGTGCATTTGTCCCATAAGCATCAATAATTACTTCATGACGTGATATTATTTGTTCTAGTCTTCCTCGTGAATTTTGAAGGTGTCCTGGCATTTATTCGTAGCTTTTACTTTGGTCTTGTTCTTTGTTAAGGATATGCTTTGGATACTGTGGTAGGAGGTGATTTCCTTAATTGTGATAAAGCTCAAGCTTTCAATGCTATAAGAAAATTAATTGCAACCTACAGCTTACCCAGTAGTTCTGATAAAACCTTTGCAGATATTTATGCTAGATTAAATACTCTTGAGTCACCTATTTCTATCTTAAAAGAGGGATATAGAAAAATTCATGAATATCTTGATCATGTCCCAATAAATTTTTAGTCAACAAATATGATACCTTTGGTTAAATTTGTTATAAATGTTGAAACATTTCATGCTCGTTGTGATATCATGTGTGAATCTTGTCATATTCCTCAGGAAATTTATGAATCTTTGAACCTTTGGGGGCTAGCTGATGGAGGAGAAGAAATTCCTCTCATTAATAACACCACTATATTTCCCATTGGGATAGCTGAGGGAGTGTTTATGAAAATCCTAGGAAAAACATGCTCCACTGATTATCTTGTTACTGAATGTGCAGAAGGAGGACAAATTACCTTTGGAAGATATCTGTTGAAGCTCTTAGGAGCAACTATTGATATGGGAAAAGGTAACATGACTTTCACTCCCAAATCATGCGTGGACCATAAATTCCCTAAAAATAATAAGGGTAAGAAAGGTACACGTAAGCCCCATAATGATGTTGATGCTTCTTTACTTGAAAATACTCGATTTGATCTTTTAGGCCTAGCTGAAAGGCATTAAAGAAAAGCGCTACCGGGAGACAACCTGTTTTATTTCTCTGTTTTCATTCAGTTTTCCTTTTTTTTCTTTGGTGTGCTTTGCACCTGGGTGTTTTCTATTTCCTGAGCAACCCCGCTGTATCTTTTCGTTAGAATTTTTGTTGAGCCAAGTAAAGCCTCTAGTCGGAAGTTGAGCCTACATTTCGGATTTCTGCGCAAGAAACAGATTTCTGCTGTCCACTGTTAATTCTGTTAAAAATCACACAAAATTCAAAATGACATGAGATTTTTTGTGCTTAATCCTGAGTTATATACGCAAATTGTAGTATAAGAACACTTTTTTATTTGAGCAACATAAGATTTTTGACAAAATTGATCTTTACCTGATGTTCTGTTTTGACAGATTTCTGCCATTTATCGCATTTGTATCTTAATCTCTTTCTTTTTGTGTTCTTTTGAGAAAAAGAGTTTTGAAATAAGTTGTGAAAGTAGCTAATGTGTTTTTTTTACTTTTATACTTGTGTTGAAACTGAACCATGTGAATTTATTATTTCAATTGCACTAACGTTGCTAATGAAGATTGTGAGAATTTTGATGTGAAGGAAGTTTTCAAGGGTCAAGAGAAGAGGATGATATGATGTAATTAAGCAGAGTGAAAAGCCTAAGCTTGGGGATGCCCTGGTGGTACATCCAAGAAAATTCCAAGAAGACTCAAGCGTCTAAGCTTGGGGATGCCCAAGGCACTCCCTTGTTCATCAACAAACTATCAGGTCACTTGTAGTGAAACTATATTTTTATTCGGTCGCATCTTATGTGCTTTACTTGGAGCGTATTTTATTTTTGTTTTCAGTTTGCTTTTGATTTTTCTTTCAGTTTTTTTAATTTCATAATAATATTGTTTGGACCCCGGCATTCTTTTATTGGAGAGTGACACGCTCCGCTTTTTCATGAGAGTACGTTGTATTCTTAGTCTCTGTTTGGCTGCTGCATTTATTCAGCTCCTGTTTTGCATGCATCTCTTATCGGAGCTGTTAGTTTTAGTAGTATTATTTGCGTACTATCATGCTTGCTTTCTGTATCATAAAGAGTATTTTTTTTAAAGCATATTTTGTATGGTGCTTGTTGGGAGAAAGAAAATTGCTGCTTGAAGTAGAATTTATAACAGTACTAGTAGAAGCTTGTATAGACTGTGGCTAGATCTTTTTCATGCCATGCTACATGTTATTTTAGTTTTAAAGCCTTGTGGTTATTGAGTAGCATGATTAGACTCAAATAACTGAGAGTGTTTAATATGTATTGAAAGATTCATGAGTTGTTCTTGTCATAGTAAAGCATCAATATATGGTATTCTCTTTCAAATGTTTTATTTGGTTGACTTGGTGCATGCTCACACCATGTTTATGACTACAAATCAGTCACTAATAGCCTCCATGACCACTTAGTTTTTGAACTTGTGATACTTCTTATGTTTTAATTAATGATGCTTATGTCTCTATGCATGATTATGGCTCTCTTGATTTGTCGCTCCCAGTCTTTTGCTAGCCTCCACCTGTACGGAGTATGAGCTCTACTCGTGCATCCAAACTTCCTTAAGCCAAAGTTTTTCCCATTGTGTCCACCATACCTACCTACATGTGGTATTTAACTGCCATTCCAAACTAAATTGCTCATGTGTTACCTTTAAAACCTTCAAAATTACTCCTGCTTTATGTTCCTGTTTTTGCTCGTGTGGACGTAAATAGAGAATCTTTATCTCACTTGTTGATTGGATTTCACACCCTAGACTAGTGGCTTCATCCGCTTATCCAAATGATAGAAGCGCTGGCAGCGGGGTGCTTAGCCCCAAATTAATACAAACAAATTCTCTTCACTATTTTTGCCCCTGATTTATCAGTCAAAGCATAGTTGTGTAAACAAAAGAGAAAGACGGATGACCTTCTACACCAGTTGCGTCCTTCACCATGGGAGCCTCTCTTGTGAATCCAGCTGGCTTGTGACGTACTGTATTTTCTATTTATTATTTGTTGACATTAGCATACATCTCCCAAAATATAGACACTCCTCCACGGTATGTGATTGTTGGCAGGCACTCGAGGATTCGGTTAGCCATGGTTTGTGAAAGATGGATGGGAGGCATGAAAAACTTTTAATACCTCTATTAATAAAATTAAAACTCTAGCACATGAGTGATCCCTGCATCCCTCTGCGAAGGGCCTTTCTTTTACTTTTATGTTGAGTCTCCATGTTCTAACGTTATGCAAAGTTGAGAGAGCATTTTTGCCATTCTGAGTTCTATGTGCATTTGTCCAATGAGCATCAATAATTACTTCATGATGTGATATCATTTGTTCTTAAATTATTTGTTCTAGTCTTCCTCATGAACTTTGAAGGTGTCCTGGCATTTATGTTTTTCCCCACTCTTAAGGACTATCGAAATATCACTTTGCCATGCGTTCTCTATACCTGAAACAAACATCTACCTTTCTTTGCATTATTATTGATGATCCTCTATTTGAGTTATTCTTCGTGATGCAATGTAATTGCTATGCTTTATTATTAAATTTTTATTTATCATGCATGTGTTTAAAGTTTTATGATCTCAGCGTGCATATGCTTTTACATTAGATTGATCAAGTTTATGTTAGTAGCATGTCACCTCAGAAATTATTGTTTTATCGTTTACCTACTCGAGGACGAGTAGGAACTAAGCTTGAGGATGCTTGATATATCATAAACGTATCCCTAATTTCTGATGCTCCATGATGATATTATGCCAATTGCTACATATTTTCTCTCTTCTTTATGTCATTTTTATAGATTTTTCGGACTAACCTATTGACAAGATGCCACAGAGCCAGTTCCCTGTTTTCTGCTGTTTTTTGTTCCAGAAAAGTTTTTCTGGAAATATTCTCGGAATTGGAAATTTCGACGCTCGGAAGTCCTATTTTACCCAAAAGCATCCAGATGACCGAAGAGGAGTCCAAGAGGGGCAACAGGGGGAACACCATAGGGTGGCGCGCCCCCTGGTCGCGCCAGCTATGGGTGTGGGGCCCCATGGCCTCAACCGCCTTTGCCCTTTTGCCTATTTGAGCCCCCCGGATGGAAAACCCTAAGCACCTGATCAAAATCCCCGAAAAAGTTCCGCAGCCGCCGTCACCGTCAACCCCAGATCAGGGGGGTTCTGAAGCTGTTTCAGGCACCCTACCGGAGAGGAGATCATCACCGGAGGCTTCTATATCACCATGCCTGTCTCCGGAGTAATGCGTGAGTAGTTCATCCTTGGACTACGGGTTCATAGCTGTAGCTAGATGGTTACTTCTCCTCATATTCCTCCATGTTTAGATCTCGTGAGATGCCTCTCATGATCGAGATTGATCTTATGTAATTCTATATGCTGTGTTTGCTGGGATCCGATGAATATTGACCTTATGCCAAGTTGGTTATAGTCTTTATTGCATATGTTAATTGTGATCTTGCATGCTTTCCGTTACTAATGGTTTCTCTGGCCAAGTAGTTGCTAGTGACTCCAAGAGGGAGTTTTTATGCTTGATCGTGGGTTCATGCCTCCTTGTTGCCTTGCTCGAGTGACAGAAACGTGAAGAGGGAGGATGTGCTGTTGCCATTAGGGAGAAAACAGCGGTGAGAGTGCCCGCGTGCATAATCATTGCTTACATTACGCACTTTGTTTAATGCAATTATCCTTTGCTTGCAACTTAATACCTAAGGGGGTTCGGATGATAACCCGAGGGTGGATTATTAGTCGTAGAGGCAGATGAATGTTGCTCTATGTATCTTGTTGTAATGCCCGCACTAAATACCATAGTAATCTTCATGTTATATTGTGCACTACGGTGCAACCTCTATTTGTCAATTGCCCAGCTGTAATTCGTTCACCCAACATGCTATCTTTTATGGAGAGACACCACTAGTGAAACTATGAACCCGGGTCCATTTTCCACAATGTTAAACAAACCACAACATTTTCCTGCTTTCTTTACTTACTGCAAGCATACACTGTTTTCCACACTATACGTCTAATCTTTGTTTTCATCAAGACCGGTGAAATTGACAACCTCATTGTACCATTGGGGCAAAGTATTTTGGTTGTGTTGTGTGCAGGTTCCACATCGTTTCTGACACCGGTGAAGCGCCAGCACCACCGTCAGTGGCATCAACCTTCCGAAGAATCTCTTTCTCCTACTGGATTGATAATCCTGGTTCTGAACTAAGGGGAAAACTCCTACCGCTGTGCACATCACACCCTCCTCTTGGGGTTCCCAACAACACATAGCATGAAGCATGGACAAAAGCTCAAGGTTGGGGATGCCCATGTCACCCCAAGACATATCCAAGAAGTAAAAGTGTCAAAGCTTGGTGATGCCCAAGTCACCCTCTTCTTTATCAACAAAAATATAAGGTTTGTTTCAAAACACTACATTTTTATCGCTTCACATGATATGTGTGTTATTCTTGGAGCGTCATTTTATTTTTCTTTAAGTTTTTTTTCTTTGTTGTAGATTTTGGTTGGATCCTAGCAATTTTATTTTGGAGAGAGACACGCTACATTTTTATTGCCTAGAACACTCTAGTTTTCACTCTTATTGTTCTGTGAATGTTCAGATTTTGCTAGTACTGCGTTTAGCTCTTGTTTTTTACTCGAATTTTATTCAGAGCTTGTTGGTCTTCTTCAGTTATATATGATTATATCTCTGGTCTTTGATGATTATTTTCTTTGAGAGTTGTTTCAAATAAGTTGATTAGTGTTGGAGAAGATTAAATTGTTTCACGTTTATAGTGGTGCAATAGGAAGCTTGTTTTGACTGTGGCTTAGGCTTTCGCATGTCCGATTAGATGTTATTTTAATTGTGTGGTTAGTAGTATATGAAGTATCATGACTAGTCTCAAATAGCAGAGAGTGCTTAATGTTTCATTGAAATTAATCATGTGTTGTTTCCTCATATTCTCCTTTGAATGATTTATCTAGATCGACTTGGCGCATTCTCACACCATGTTATGACTACAAAAAAGTCACCTCTAGCCTAGATAATCATTTAGTTTTTGACTTGTAATATCACTTCATGCTTTGATTAATAATGTTTTGTCGCTATCCATGATTATGGTAGTTATTGCTCTCTTAGTTGGTCGCTCCCAATCTCTTGCTAGCCTTCACCTATATTGAGTATGAGCTCTACTCGTGCATCCAACTCCCCAAAACCAAATTTTGCCAAATGTGTCCACCATATCTACCTATATGTGGTATTTCACCGCCACTCCAAGTAAATTTCTTGTGTGCTACATTTAAACCTTCAAAATTATTAACATGTTTTGTGTTCCTATTTAAGCTCATGAGGAATTAGTTTAAAGTTTATTATGGTTTATGTCAATCAAACTTCTTGTCCCTTATTTTATCAATGAGTATGGAATCTATGCTCATCTAAAATTGTAGAGAGTTGGCGCCAAATTATATGAATTTAAATAATAAAAAGGAACTTCCCCATGGTTTGATGAAAGCTAGTGGGCACCCGTGGATACGGTTAGCTCTAGTGTGAAAGTAAAGGTGGGGGGAAGTACCAACCATAAAAAAAATGCTAATTGAAACCACTCTCAAAAGTTTTTCATTACTAGTCATTGACATAGACATACACATCTCTCAAAATTATTTTCAAGACCTCTGTTTTATTAAATAAAAAGCTCTAGCACATGAGTAATCCCTGCTTCCCTCTGTGAAGGGCCTTTCTTTTACTTTTATGCTGAGTCTTCATCTTCTTACTTTATGCACCAGTTAAGAGAGCATAGTTGTCATTCTCAGTATAATGTGCATAGTCCCAAAATTATTATTTATTGATTCATGAGTGTGGTATTGCTTGCTCTCAAATTATTTGTATCTAGTCACCATTTAAACTTTGAAGGTGTCCTGGCATTTATGTTTTGCTACCACATGAAGGACAAGCTAGATACCACTTTATTATGTTTTTCTTTATGATTGAAACAAACGTAACTTTCAATGCTTCATTATTCATTGTATTTTATTTGTGTTACTTTTCATGTGCAACATGGTTGCTAAGTTTACATTAGTTCAAATAATATGTATCATGCCTTTGTTAAAGTACTTTGATCTCCAATTGCAATGCTTTTACATAACGTTTATCAATATTTGTGTTGGTTTCATGTTATCTCAAAAAATATCTTGTCATCACTTACCTACTCGAGGAAGAGCAGGAGTTAAGCTTGGGGATGCTGATACGTTGCAAAGATATCTGTAATTTTTGATGTTCCATGCTTGTTTTCTACCCAATAACTTTTGTTTTCCACATGTTTTATTTTGTTTTCTGGATGTTTTCATAGGCTAACCTATTGACAAGATTCCCCAGGACAGTTGTTGTTTTCTATTGTTTTTTTCCAGAAAAGTTCTTAAGGAAATATTCTTGGAAAGGGCTGAAAATCCATGGAGATCATTTTTTACCCAGAACGGAGATGGATTCCAAAGAAGAGCCAGAGGGGGCCCGGGCCCCGCAGGGGGTACCAGTTGTGCGCCCACCCTAGGCTGTGCCTGGTGGCCCCCTGGCCACCGCCTCTCGGTGCCTCTTCTCCCATAAATTGCCTTTAACCCTAAAAACTTTGGGGACGGATTTATTTTCCATGAAACATATAGAGAGGCGGTGTGACCCTCAAAAGTCGAATCTAGGCCTTCTGCAGCCCTGTTTCGGCACCCTGCCGAAAAGGGGAATCATCATCAGAGGCCTCTATATCGCCATGGTCGCCTCCGGAAAAATGCTTGAGTAGTTCATCTCGGGGCTACGGGTCCATAGCAGTAGCTAGATGGTTGTTCTCTCCCCTATGCCTTTATGTTTAGAGTCTTGTGAGATGTCTCACATGATCGAGACCACCGTTATGTAATTGTGCATGTTGTGTTTGTCGGGATCTGATGAACCATGAGATTTTGATTATTTTTCCATGTCAATTTGAGATGCTTCACTTATATTCGTAGAGAGTTTTAATCTTGTCTTGCAGTGCTATACTGTGATTATGATTACCTTGGCCATGTTGTTGTTTTCACCTCCAAGAAAGGGTTTATATGCTTGATGGTAGGTTAATGCCTCCCTTAGATCTGTGCTCGAGTGAAAGAAACATGAATGATGGGGGAAGTATTGTTGATACTAGGGAGAAACCAGCGGTGCTCTTGTCTACGGACGAGGACCACTCCTTACAATACGTATTGTTCTTATTGAATTTGTCTGTTGCACACAAAGCAATCACTTTCTTGCTGCAACTTAATACAAGAGAGATTTGCAGGGATAGGTTTCTTGAGGTGGACTTTTAGATATGGATGCATGTTGGATAGAGGTCCATATGCCTTGACGTAAAGCCTAAAATGTTAGAACCCGTGAACTATATCTCGTCGTAATCGTATTGTTATACGTTCGTGATTTTTCAATTGCCCCGCTGTAATTTGTTCACCCGACATGTTTGTTTTCTTGGGAGAGACACCACTAGTGAATCTATGGCCCTCGGTCCAATCTTCTTTGTAATTACAACCTTCTTTAATGCACTTTTCATAATTGTTTCCTCGCTGTTCTGTTTTTTAATTTTATTGGTTTCCAAGACTATACACGTTTAATTCTCTCGTTTTTAGCAAGACTGGAAGATTGACAACCTTTCGGAAAGTTGGGGTAAGAGAGAGATTGTGTTTGTGTTCAGGTCCCAAGCTTGTTGACGTGCCAGACAACAAGCAACCTTCTTCAAGACTATGAAGTCCTACTGGTTCAATAAACTCTAGTTCCTTAATTGGGGGAAATTTCCTCTAGACTACATCATACCTTCCGCTCGGGGTCTCCCAACGAGCGTGTGCTCACGTCAGCATCAGGGAGAAGAACCTTGCTTGACATAAGACATGATAAATGTTAAACTGCTTCCTCATGAGCTAAAATAGGAACACAAAAGAGGTTTAATAATTTTGAAGGTTTAAAGGTAGCACACAATAAATTTACTTGGAGTGGCGGTGAAATACCACATATAGGTAGGTATGGTGGACACATTGGAAAACTTTGGTTTTGGGGAATTGGATGCACGAATAGAGCTCATATCAGTACAATGTGAAGGCTAGCAAGAGACTGGGAGCGGCGAACTAAGAGAGCAATAACGACCATAATCATGCATAGCGAAAAAACATTATTAATCAAAGCATGAAGTGATGTTACAAGTCAAAAACTAAATGATCATCAAGGATAAAGTGGCTGGTTTATAGTCATAACATGGTGTGATCATGTGCCAAGTCAACCCAAATAAATCATCAAAGGAGAATACCACAATACAATGCTTCAACATGAGGAAACAACACATGATTTAATTTCAGTGGAACATTAAGATCTCTCAGTTATTTGATACTAGTCATGATACATCATATACTACTAATAACACAATTAAAATAACATCTAACATGACATGCCAAAGTCTAAGCCACGGTCAAAACAAGCTTCATATTGCACCACTATAAGCATGAAATATTTTAGTCTTCTACAACACAAATCAACTTATTTGAAACAAATCTCAAAGAAAATAATCATTAAATACCAGAGAGCTAGTCATATGTAACCGAAGCAAACCAACAAGCTCTGAACAAAATTCGAGTAAAAAACAAGAGCTAAACGAGTAGTAGTAAAAACTGAACACTCTCAGAACAATAAGAGCGAAAACTAGAGTGTTCTAAACAATAAAGCGGAGTGTGGATTTCTCCCATATAATAATAATATGATCAATAATTTATTACATAAAGAGAACAAAATAAAACTAAAAGAAAAAATGACCCTCCAATAATAACACATAGTATGTGAAGCAATAAAAATATAGTGTTTTGAAAGAAAACCTGATATTTTTGTTGACGAAGAAGGGTGTGCCTTGGACATCCCCAAGGTTTGACGCTTCTACTTCTTGGATATGTATTGGGGTGACATTGGCATCCCCAAGCTTGAGCTTTTGTCCATCCGTCATCTTCTCATATCATCCTTCTCTCCCTACACTTGAAAACTTCCTCCACCTAAAACTTTTCACAATCTTCATTAGCATAGTTAGAGCATCAAAACAATAAATCCACTAGGTTCAGTTTCAACACAAGACAAGCACTCCATTCAAAGCATTAGCTGCTTTTACAACTTATTTTAAGGCTTTTCCCCCCGAAAGATCACCAAATAAAAAGATTAAGAGGCAAATGCAAATATTGGCAGAAATCTGTCAAAACATAACAACTGGTAAATATTAATTTTTTCGAGGCATTTATGTAGCTCAAGAAAAAGTGTGAAACTAACGAAAGTTATATAATAAACTGGTGCAGGTGCCCAGAAAATATAAAAATTCCTCGCATTCTGGCTGGGAGAACCGAGGTTTTTGATGAAGCACAAAATCTGGACAGAAAACAACAAGTTGCACTTTCTTTCAAATAGAGGTTATTCTTGGCACAAAAACAAAATAAAAAGGATAAGGAGCGGTTTCTATAGATGTAACAAATTCAAAGACTCAAACAAAACAAAACAAAAAAATAACATAGGAAAACAAAGTGGTTTGCCTCCCACAAGCACTTTTCTTTATAGCCTTTTAGCTAGCAATAGTAATTTCGAAGATGCTCACATAAAATATGAATTGAAGAGCTATAAGAGAGCATCAAAAAGTAAAATTAAAGAACATTTACGTCTAACCCACTTCCTATGCATAGGAATATTGTAAGAAAACAAATCAATGAAGCACAAACTAGCAAGCATAGGAAGGCAAAACAAATTCAACTTAAAAAATTTCAACATCAAGAGAGGTGTTTTAGTAACATGAAAATTCTTACAACCATATTTTCCTCTCTCAAAGTAACTTTAAGTAGCATCATGAATAAAATCAACAATATAAATATCACACAAAGCATTATTATCATGATCCACATGCATAAAAGAATTAATACTCCCTACATAAGCATAGTCATTCTCATTAATATTAGTGGGAGCTGATGCATGTAAAATGCATAGATGAATTTTGCATATTTTCACATGGTTTTCTATTACATATTGCATCATATAAGGGTATAATTCAATGTTTTATAGTATTTTGGGGTTAAATTACAAAGTCCCCCAACTTTTATGGAATTAACCCTGCCTGTCAGAAACCCCGTTTTCTATATTTTTGACGTTTCAGGGGGCAAACTGCCGCGAAATCACCTGAAAATCTGCGGGGATCATTTTCTTGGAAGGAGAAGACTTGTGGGCGAAGGATCCACGAGAATTGGGCAAGGAGGCCCAAAAGAGGACCCTCCACGCGGCCAGATTCCTTGGCCGCGTGAGAGGCCCCCTTTTGGCCCCTGTGGCCCCAATTCCTTCCATCTTCGACTTACCGACTCCGTCTTGACCTAAAACCGACTATAAAAAGGGTCCCCCGTACCCTTACGGAGGGGAGCGCCGCCGAAACACCAAAACATCGAAACAGAGACCAGAAGTTCCAGATTGGAGGGGGAAAACTCCGGCGGGGCGCCGCCGGTGTGATCTCCTACCCCTCCAACGTCATCTCCATCGACATCTCCATGAAGAGGAAGTAGTCCACCCCAGGGCTATGGGTTTGTGGAAGTAGCACTTGTATCTCTCTCTCTATGTGCTTCACAAATTAGATCCGTATGAGCTGCCTCACATGATTACGGGCACCGTTGTAATTCCTATGTGGTGGATCTTTTCTATGAGTTATTGAATCTGAGATTGCAATTGTTTCTCTTGAGTTATTTGAGTAGATGTATCTTATGTACCCCGTTCTTATTTGCTAGCTTTGATCAATCTAGTTCTTGAGAGCGTGTGTGGGGTGATGGGTGCATTAGTTGGAGTAACGGGGGGTGGCTATAGCTGTGAAATTGACAGAAGTTCAGCGATCCACTTAGGTTTTGTTAAACCTTTCTTAGTTACCTCACTAGGGATAAAAAGTAGTACCTTGTTACCGGGGATTTGAAGTGACACTAATCAATCTCCATGACTAGATCTAGCAAGTTCTTACTTCAACTTCATGTCACATTGCTTAAAGCTATACTCTGGTTTTTCCTTAATTATCGAGGTGTTATGATTTATTTCGCATCTTGGTGGAGTATAAGAGGGATTAATATGACCGTATAGATCTCTATGCTAGGACTTGATGCCCATATGAAAGTACTCAATGTTAAACATGTTATTGTAATCTCACATGTAATTCTTTATGTCCACCGTCTACCACTTTATTTGAGAGAATGCAAGTGTGAAACCATGAACCCTGGTCCTATTTTAATTATAAGAAAACACTCTAGTTACTTTGCTGCAATTAACTTTACTTGCATCTCCAATTCGAATTTACATTATCTCCATCACCACTTGCATCACAAAAATACAAAAACAATCCATTGCATATTTATTTTCTCATTTGCATTTAGTAGTAGATTTAACTATTGCACATTTACTTCCAGTTTTGCATTGCAATTTAGAAGTCTCACACCTTGTGCTTGACAACCACTTGGTGAGGTTGAGGGCACAAAACTCTCTACTTGTTTGCAGGATCCTGGAGGAAGCTTGGAAGACAACTGCTGAAATACTGGCTCCCCAAGAGTTCGATATAAACCCTCGAGTCACCCTCGTGGGGAAGAAGGCTTGCCACTAGCTACACACTCTGCACTTGGAATCTCAACCTAGCCATCAAGCGTTTTTCTGGCGCCGTTGCCGGGGAGCCATAGGTGAAGGAGTTGTCCAAGGGAGCTCACAAGAAGTCTTCATCACCAACAAGGTGTGCAAACACCTAAGCTTGGGGAGGTTGCACCTACGTGAGTACCGTCCTTTCTATCTCCACCTTCTTTCAAGTAGATTGTTTTGTTTCTTGTCTTGTTTTTGTTTTTGTTTTGTTTTTGTTCTTGTTTTTGTTTTGTCTTGCATATTTTATTTTAGTTTGCATTTTAGTTTTGCATTTAGTTATCTAGTTTATTTTAGTATTTTGAATTTGCCTAGTTACTTTACTTTTTTTTTGCACAAAAAATTAAAAACTACATAAAAACTTGGAAAATGGAGCAGAGAACTTATTGGCCATTCAGTGTTAGGAAGCTCCCTCATGAGCTTTATCCCTCTTGATTATCAAGTAAGTAAAGCCTAGCTATATGGTTATAAAGAAAGCGCTTTACGGGAGGCAACCCGGTTGTTTTTGTTTGGATTTTCCTAGTGTCCTCTTGCTGTCTCAAGAGATTAGTTTTTTTGTTTTAATTCTGGGGTTTTCAATAAAGAGTCAAGTCAAACCCATTTGGACTTATAAGTTGCTATCCTAGTGCATGAAATTTCTGTTTCAGCACGCGTCTGCTCACCGTATGATTTTACGTTTTTTATTGGTATGTCGGATTGAGCTAATTTTGTAGTATGTTCTGCAAGTTTTTTTCCTCTGTAAGCACAAAAATTGGCTTAATTACTTGACGAGTCTAGCTTAGGGAAAAACGTTCGTTTTGCTGCTGCCGATTTTCTGGACAGATTCTGCATTCTTTTGTTTTATGCACTCTTTGGTCTTGGGAATCGAATTCCATGATTCTTTCAAGCAAGAGAGTGAACATACAACATAATGAACATTATTGTCTATCTACTGGAGCATTTGATTTGGAATTTTGCACAGCAAGCATGTGATTTGTTTGTCCTTGCTAATCTCACCCCACAGAAAAAGAATGGGAGAAACATGTTTTGTGAAGTTTTTTCACAGGGAATAGAGGAGCTGCGCCTCAAGACATCCAAGAATGGTGAAATCCATAAGCTTGGGGATGTGATGAACACACCACTGGAGCTACACTATTTTGATTAGCACACGTCTACTTTCTGTTTTTCTAAGCAAAGCATTTATCGTAGAGACTTGAAGCGTCTAGTTTTTGTTTTGATAAGACCACCACCATCATTTTATATGAGATTGAGCTACTGGAGTTTGGGTTTGGAATGTATTGGATGCTAGTATTATGACTTGGAATAGGGATGCCATGGTTGATTTGAAGAGCTACATATGTTTGCATGATTTATAGGCTTTTTATGTGTAGAAATTTGCAATAATGTTGTCTTGAGCTATCTCTTATTCATGTCCTTGATGTTAATTGCTGGTTTATTTAGTTTGTCATGAAATGATTAGTTCTATGGACATATGCATTCATAGTAGCTGGTCAACTATCTCCCTCTTGCTAGGCCAAAAATTTAAAAATTCCAACAAGTAAAAACTTGTTTCCAACACTCCTTAGCCAAGTATTTCCAGTGAGTCCACCATATCTTCCCATTAGCTTCATTGCTATTCTGAGTATGTTCACCATGTTAATGTTTTATTTATGTTCTAAATTAAGATATTCACTTTATTAATTGTCATGGGTTGAACGTGGGATAGGACTCTCACGAACTTTTGAAGGCACACTTTAGTTTTTATGCATCTAATAAACATGACCCAATAATGGGAGCCAC
The DNA here is from genome assembly GCA_028641055.1 of Alopecurus myosuroides. Taxonomy (NCBI): domain Eukaryota; kingdom Viridiplantae; phylum Streptophyta; class Magnoliopsida; order Poales; family Poaceae; genus Alopecurus; species Alopecurus myosuroides. The sequence goes on from CM054057.1 coordinate 154,364,925, forward strand.
AAGTTTTGCGTTTGACAAGTGTGTGGTTGGGAGCTAGCTATAAACGTGTATCACCGGAAAGCTTTCAACATTGCACAAAAAAAATTACATTTGGTTGATATCATGTACTTTTGATTTTGGACTCCTGCCATGCCGAAATGAAATAGAGGAATAGTAAGTTTTGATGAGTAAGTATCTATATGACTAGAGAAACGCATTGGGCCGCTAACCCAAGCCATGCTTTATCATGGTGGAAATTTACTTACAGCTTGAGTGACTCTACAACACATCCTATAATAAAATAAGAAGCTATGCATAATAGTGAATGAAAATAAAAAGGATGATGAGTCTACTCCGTTTGTTCATCTTGTCATTGTAACATGGGCTTGTTTCCATGTCATGGGGCAAGAGGTACCTCTTTGCGGTTCTCTATGATGTCATTAATACTTATTATGATTGTACAAAGCTTATTAGGAATCTTAAGTTGAGTAATCATGGAATAGGTTTTCACACTCACGGGGCATGAGGCTTTCAACCACCTTGTCATTCTCATTACTTCAATACTCACAATTTTAAGATGCTAGTGATAAAGGGGCAATGAGAGTCCTAGATCAATGGATACCACATTTCAATTAGTAATTTTAGTTGAATAATTTAGAGGCTAAATAAGACTTGATCATGTTTTACCTCTACTCAATTTTCTCCAAAGTGTCCACCATATTTTCTATTCTCCAGTATGCTATTCTTTGACCAATATAGGATTTTATTTTTCATTTTGTGTATGCATTTGGTCCATAGTGCTTTTATTTCATTATACACTTTGTGAACTTTCATGAAGCATCTTTGCTTGCATATTTGATATTTCTTACAACATGAATTGTATATTGCTACTCATTTCTAGTATTAATCATTTGATTATATGTAGAATGAATAATCCTCCTTGATTTCCCATGATTGTTTCAATATGCAAAACCCATCTTAGTTTTATCACCTTCATACTCGAGGACGAGCATGGGTTAAGCTTGGGGATGTTGATGCATGTAAAATGCATAGATGAATTTTGCATATTTTCACATGGTTTTATATTACATATTGCATCATATAAGGGTATAATTCAATGTTTTATAGTATTTTGGGGTTAAATTACAAAGTCCCCCAACTTTTATGGAATTAACCCTGTCTATCAGAAACCCCGTTTTCTATATTTTTGACGTTTCAGGGGGAAAACTTCCGCGAAATCACCTGAAAATATGCGGGGGTCATTTTCTTGGAAGGAGAAGACTTGCGGGTGAAGGATCCATGAGAATTGGGCAAGGAGGCCCAAAAGAGGACCCTCCACACGGCGAGATTCCTTGGCTGCGTGAGAGGCCCCCTTTTGGCCCCTGTGGCCCCAATTCCTTCCATCTTCGACTTACCGACTCCGTCTTGACCTAAAACCGACTATAAAAAGGGTCCCCCGTACCCTTACGGAGGGGAGCGCCGCCAAAACACCGAAACACCAAAACAGAGACCAGAAGTTCCAGATTGGAGGGGGAAAACTCCGGCGGGGCGCCGCCGGTGTGATCTCCTACCCTTCCAACGTCATCTCCATCGACATCTCCATGAAGAGGGAGTAGTCCACCCCAGGGCTATGGGTTTGTGGAAGTAGCACTTGTATCTCTCTCTCTATGTGCTTCACTAATTAGATCCGTATGAGCTGCCTCACATGATTACAGGCACCGTTGTAATTCCTATGTGGTGGATCTTTTCTATGAGTTATTGAATCTGAGATTGCAATTGTTTCTCTTGAGTTATTTGAGTAGATGTATCTTATGTACCCCGTTCTTATTTGCTAGCTTTGATCAATCTAGTTCTTGTGAGCGTGTGTGGGGTGATGGGTGAATTAGTTGGAGTAACGGGGGGTGGCTAGTGCTGTGAAAGTGACAGAAGTTCAGCGATCCACTTAGGTTTTGTTAAACCTTTCTTAGTTACCTCACTAGGGATAAAAAGGAGTACCTTGTTACCGGGGATTTGAAGTGACACTAATCAATCTCCATGACTAGATCTAGCAAGTTCTTACTTCAACTTCATGTCATATTGCTTAAAGCTATACTCTGGTTTTTCCTTAATTATCGAGGTGTTATGATTTATTTCGCATCTTGGTGGAGTATAAGAGGGATTAATATGACTGTAGAGATCTCTATGCTAGGACGTGATGCCCATATGAAAGTACTCAATTTTAAACATGTTATTGTAATCTCACATGTAATTCTTTATGTCCACCGTCTACCACTTTATTTGAGAGAATGCAAGTGTGAAACCATGAACCCTGGTCCTATTTTAATTATAAGAAAACACTCTAGTTACTTTGCTGCAATTAACTTTACTTGCACTTTACTTTACTTGCATCTCCAATTCTAATTTACATTATCTCCATCACCACTTGCATCACAAAAATACAAAAACAATCCATTGCATATTTATTTTCTCATTTGCATTTAGTAGTAGATTTAATTATTGCACATTTACTTTCATTTTTGCATTGCAATTTAGAAGTCTCACACCTTGTGCTTGACAACCACTTGGTGAGGTTGAGGGCACAAAACTCTCTACTTGTTTGCAGGATCCTGGAGGAAGCTTGGAAGACAACTGCTGAAATACTAGCTCCCCAAGAGTTCGATATAAACCCTCGAGTCACCCTCGTGGGGAAGAAGGCTTGCCACTAGCTACACACTCTGCACTTGGAGTCTCAACCTAGCCATCAGGAGCTAATTCAATAAAGTATCTATCATTATAATCATCATAAATAGGAGGCATATTATAATCACAATAAATTTTCTCCTGGATAGTAGGTGGACTACAAATATCATATTCATCATTGTAATTATCATATATTGGAGGAATAGTATCATTAAAGTAAATTTTCTCCTCCATGCTTGGGGAACTAAAAATCTCATGCTCATAAAAACCCACTTCCTCAAGCTTAATTTTTTTCATGGCATTAGCAATAATGGTGCTCACATAATTCATACTAATAACATTACTACTAGCATGCAAATAAAGTTCCATATGTTTTTAAATTTTCTCTTCAAACACGTCATGTCCTAACTCAAGATAAATCTCATAAAGCTCTTTCATATTTTTTTTTCTTGTCCATTAAGCCTAAATAGAAAAATTAAAAACAAGAAACAAGTAAGCAAGAGTGTACTTCTCAAGTGAACTTATAGATAAATCTATGCTCCGCAGCGACGACGCGAGAAAACAGTCTTGATAACCCACAACTGTAGGGGATCGCGATAGTCTTCGAGGGTAAGTGATACGTCATAAACGTATCCTTAACTTCTGATGTTCCATGTTGTTTTGTTATTGTTTCCCACATGTTTGCTATACACTTCATGTCATTTTTATCGATTTTCTGAACTAACCTATTGACAAGATGCCACGGAGCCAGTTCCCTGCTTTCTTCTGTTTTTGGTTTCAGAAAGTTGTTCTGGAAATATTCTCGGAATTAGAAAATTCGAAGCCCGGAAGTATTAGAATTCCCCAAGGTTCCACGGAGTCCCGAAGAGACCCGGAGGGGGGCCTCAGGGGGCTGATACGTCATAAACGTATCCTTAATTTCTGATGTTCCATGTTATTTTCTTATTGTTTCCCACATGTTTGCTATACACTTTATGTCATTTTTATCGATTTTCCGGACTAACCTATTGACAAGATGCCACAGAGCCAGTTCCCTGTTTTCTGCTATTTTTAGTTTCAGAAAAGTTGTTCTGGAAATATTCTCGGATTTGGAAAGTTCGAAGCCCGGAAGTCTTAGAATTCCCAAAGGTTCCACGGAGTCCCGAAGAGACCCGGAGGGGGCCCTCAGGGGGCCCACACCATAGGGCGGCTCGCCTCCCCTTGGCCGCGCCAGGGGTGGTGTGGGGCCCCCAGTTCTCCACCACCTTTGCCCTTTCGCCTATATAACCCCCCCGAGACATAAACACTAGGGGGTCCCACTTTTACTCGAGAAATACCCGAGGCCGCCGTCACCATCATCCCGACATCGGGAGGGTTCTGGAGCTCTCCCTGGCACCCTGCCGGAGGGGGAAATCATCACCGGAGGGGTCTACACCATCATGCCCTCCTCCGAAGTGATGCGTGAGTAGTTCATCCCTAGACTATGGGTCCATAGCAGTAGCTAGATGGTTGTTCTCTGCACTTTGTACCTCATGTTTAGATCTTGTGAGCTGCCTATCATGATCAAGATCATCTTTATGTAATGCTACATGTTGTGTTTGCTGGGATCTGATGAATGTTGAATGCTATGTCTTCTGATTATCAATCTATCATGTTATCTTCATGCTTATGTTATTTATGATCTTGCATTCTCTCCGGTATTAGTAGATGCTCTGGCCAATTAGATGCTTGTAACTCCAAGAGGGAGTATTTATGCTCGATAGTGGGTGCATGCCTCCTTTTCATCTGTGCTCGAGTGACAGAAACGTGACGGATGGAGGATGTGATGTTGCCATTAGGGAGAAAACAACAATGCTTTGTCTAAGGATGATGTTATTGTTTACATTACACACTTTGCTTACTGCAATTATCTGTTGCTTGCAACTTAATACCCAACATTTGTTCGGATGATATTCAAAGCGTAGATTTTCAGTCATAGATGCAGTTGAATAATGGTCTATTTATTTTGTTGTAATGCCCGCATGAATCACATAGTAATCTTTATGTCTTGCATATGCACTACGGTGCAACCTTCATTTATGTCAGTTGCCCAGCTGTAATTTGTTCACCACACATGTTATTATGTTTCACGGACGGACACCACTAGTGAACCGTGGACCTCGGTCCTTTTTCCTCATACTAATAAAACACCTACTGCTTTCATACTTGCTGCTACTGCTTTCATACTGTTCTCATAATATTTTCCACACCATACGTTTAACCTCTTTGAGTTTAGCAAAACCGGTGAGATTGACAACCTCACTGCTACGTTGGGGCAAACTGATTTGATTGTGTTGTGTAGGTTCCACGTGGCTGATGAACCGGTAGTGCACCCTGCCACCTTAGCTGCATCAACATTTAGAGATTTCTTGCCCTCCTACTGGTTGATTCAAGCTTGGTTTCTTTTCTGAGGGAAAACTTGCTGCTGCACTCTTCACACATTGCACTTGGGATCTATCAACGTTAGTCATCAACAAAGTTCTCTGGCGCCGTTGCCGGGGAGGAAGATAATTTCTGCAAGGGGAGTCTCTCACTTCCAATCTCGTTTCTTTGCTTTTGTTTTGCTTAGTTTATTTTATTTTGTCTTGTGTGCTTCTCTTTATCAAAAACACACAAAAAATTAGTTCTTATTCTAGTTGTTATTTTTGCTTTATTATGCTTGCTATCAATGTTTGATGCCTTTGAAACTATATCTTATTGGCAAGGTGGGTTCACGGATGAACAAGAAAAATATTATAAGGAACACCCCTTGTCACAAAAAGGAATACACTTATGGAAGCAAATTAATAAATTGCATGATTATGCTAAAAACTTGTGCTCTACTTACGATGTTACTTATTGCTTTGATAAATCTTGCTGTTGTAGGAGGTATAAACTCCTTCCTTTTCAATGTGAGTATAGTTATAATGTTACCATATCTTCTTATGTTAAGGGAAATTATGAATTATATGATGTGGAACAAATTGAAGAATTTATTGCTTGGAAGGGTGCATTCGAAATTGCCTATTTGCTTGAAAGTATTGATGATGCACCTTATAAATACGAGATTTATGCTATACTTGAATATTGCTTTGATAATTACAAGGATTGTAATTACTACATAATTGAATATCTTAATACATGCTCTCCCCCAAAGGGAGAGACTAATGCCTTGCAGGAACCTATGGAAGAAGAAACTGCTGAATCTGAAAGCTCATTGGATGAAAAAAGAGGAGGAGAGTGATGATCAAGAGGAGGAAGAATGGAGCTACCCATGTCTACCTCCCAATGATAGTAACTCTTTAACTCATACATTATTTGATGAAATTGATACTTGCTATACTTCTGACCTTGATACTACTATGAATGAAAGTTGTGAGAATGATATTGCTACTAGTATTTATGATAATCCATGCTACTTTGATAAATCCTATGATAATCCTCTATTTATTCCAAATATTGATATGCATGATAATGAGGAAGTTTGTTTAGAAAATTTATATGATAATGCTAGATGATGGTCCTATATTACTTGATGTTAAAAATTATAATGCTACTGAAAATAGGATTGCTATAATGTGTCATATACCTTTTTTGAGTGATCAATCATCTCGTTTTGATATTGCTAAAAGTGGGAAAAAAGAGGAGCTGATTTTAAATTTTGATCCCACTGTTTTGGAGCTTGATGTGAATTGTGTGCTTTTAGACCATGAAAAACATGCTTTATGTGATAATTATGTTGTTGAGTTTGTTCATGATGCTACTGAAAATTATTATGAGAGAGGAAAATATGGTTGTAGGAATTTTCATGTTACTAAGACACCTCTCTTTTTGTTAAAAGTTTTGAAGTTGCTCTTATTCTACCTTCCCATGATTTCTAGTTTGAGCTTCTTTAATTTGTTTCTTTACAAGATTCATATGCATACGAAGTGGGTTAGAATTAAGTTTGTTTTATACTTGCTTCTTGATTCTCTATTTTTCTTAATTCATATTTCTTATGTGAGCATCTTCTTGCTTTCGGTGCCTAGCTAAAAGGCGTTAAAGAAAAGCACTTCTTGGGAGATAACCCATGGTTTCATTTTTGCTTTATTTTTCTATGTTTTCTTTGAGTAAAGGGGTTGTATACTTCAGTAGAAACTCCTTTTTATCTTTCTTTTCATGTTTTATTAGTGCCAAGTAAGGTTTCTTACGAGAGTTGGAGTTGGTTTTTGGAATTCTGCGCAGGAAACGGATTTCTGCTGTCCACAGTAAAGAATCGTATAAAATCCAGGAAGACTATAAGGATCTGAAAATGTTTGTGCTTCTTCCTTGGCTAATTCTGCAACTTTTTTGTTCTTTAAGTTTTTCGATCTGAGCAACGTAAGTGCCTCGAAAAAATTCGTCTTTACAGACTATTTTGGTTTTGACAGATTCTGCCATTTTTCTTGCATTTGCTCTTTTGCGATGTCAAGTGGATTTCTTTGCTTCACGAAACATCAGTGGATGTAGCCAATGTTTATAAGTATCAATATCACTTGTTTCATATAGAACCATTGGAATTTTAATTGTTGCACTAACCCTCTAATGTGAATCATTGTTTGAGTGTGGTGTGAAAGAAGTTTTCAAGGGTCAAGAGAAGAAGTGATATATGTGATCAAGAAGAGTGCAAGGTCAAAGCTTGGGGATTCCCCCGTGGTTTATCCAAGCATATTTTTAGAAGACTCAAGCATCTAAGCTTGGCCATCCCCTTCTTCATCAACTATCTATCAGGTCACTTCTCGTGAAACTATATTTTTATTCGTTCACATCATATGAAGTTTACTTGGAGCGTCTGTTTGTTTTTATTTTGTTTTCCTTTGTTTTATTTTGTTTTCCTTGCTGAAATAATATATTTGGATCCTAGCATTCTTTGTTTGGGAGAGAGACACGCTCCGCTTTTTCGTTTGAATACTTTCTATACTAGTATTCTTAGTTTTTCTTCTAGTTGCTGCAAAAAAAAATTCCTGTTTAGCTCTTGTTTTCATTGCATATCTTATTCAGAGCTATTAGTTTTAGTAGTGTTCTGTGAGTCCTCTCATGTTTTCTTACTTTATTATTTAGATATTTTTTGTTTAAGTATGTTTTGTGTGGTGCTTGTTGGGAGAAGAAACTGCTGCTTGAGGTAGAATTTTTAACGGTGCAAGTAGAAGCTTGTATAGACTGTGGCTAGACTTTTTCATATCATGCTAGATGTTATTTTAGTTTTAAAAGCCTTGTTTTTATTGATTAGCATGATTATCCTCAAATATCCGAGAGTGTTTAATGTGCCATTGAAGGAATCATGAGTTGTTTTTCTCATATTGAAGCATAAATTTGTGGTGTTCTCCTTTGAATGTTTTATTTGGTTGACTTGGCGCATGCTCACACTGTGTTTATGACTATGAACTAGTCACGAATAGACTCCATGATCATTTAGCTTTTGAACTTGTGGTACCACTTATGCTTTGATTAATGGTGTTTATGTCGCTATGCATTATAATGGCTCTTACGCTCTCTTAATTCGTCCCTCCAAGTCTTTTGCTAGCCTCCACCTGTACTGAGTATGAGCTATACTCGTGCATCCAACTCCCAAAAATCAAAGTTTTCCCATTGTGTCCACCATACCTACCTACATGTGGTATTTAACCGCCACTCCAACGTAAATTTCTCATGTGTTACCTTTAAAACTTTCAAAATTACTCTTGTTTTGTGCTCCTGTTTTAGCTCACGAGGACGTAAATAGAGAATCTTTATCTCACTTTTTCATTGGACTTTCACACCATGGACTAGTGGCTTCCTCCGCTTATCCAATGATAGAAGAGCTGGCAGCGGGATGCCCAGCCCCAAATTAATAACACAAATTCTCTTCACTATTTTTGCCCCTGGTTTATCAGCCAAAGCATAATTATGTAAACAAAAGAGAAACAGGGATGACCTTCTACCCAGATGCGTCCTTCTATGGGAGCCGCTCTTCTGAAGTCTAGTTGGCTTGTGACATACTGTATTTTCTGTTTACCATTCGTTGACATAAGCATACACCTCTCTTAAACTATAGACACTCCTCCATGGTATGTCAATGTTGGCAGGCACCCCGAGGATTCGGTTAGCCATGGTTTGTGAAAGATGGTTGGGAGGAGTGTCAAGTTTTTATACCTCTGTTTAATAGAATAAAAGCTCTAGCACATGAGTGATCCATGGCTTCCCTCTGCGAAGGGCCTTTCTTTTACTTTTATGTTGAGTCTCCGCCTTCTAACTTTATGCACAGTTGAGAGAGCATTTATGCCATTCTGAGTTTTATGTGCATTTGTCTCAGAAACATTATTAATTGATTCATGATGTGTTATTGCGTGTTCTCTAATTATATTTTCTAGTCTTCCTCGTGAACTATGAAGGTGTCCTGGAATTTATGTTTTGCCCCACTCTTAAGGACTAGCGAAATATCACTTTGACATGTTCTCTCTATACTTGAAACAAATGTATATCTTTCGTTGCATTGTTAGTCATGATCTTTTATTTGAGTTACTTCTCATGATGCAAGGTGATTGATATGCTTTATTATTAAAGTTCTATTTATCATGCTTGAGTTTAAGTTCTATGATCTCAGCTTACTTATGGTTTTACATTATTGATGATCAAGTTTATGTTGGTAGCATGTCACCTCAAAATTATTGTGTTTTTATCGTTTACCTACTCGAGGACGACTAGGAACTAAGCTTCGGGATGTTGATACGTCATAAACGTATCCTTAATTTCGGATGTTCCAAGTTATTTTCTTATTGTGTCTCACATGTTTGCTATACACTTTATGTCATTTTTATCGATTTTCGGACTAAGCTATTGACAAGATGCCACAGAGCTAGTTCCCTATTTTTTTGCTGCTTTTAGTTTCAGAAAAGTTGTTCTGGAATATTCCCGGAATTGGAAAATTCGAAAGCCCGGAAGTCTTAGAATTCCCGAAGGTTCCACGGAGTCTCGAAGAGACCCGGAGGGGGGCCTCAGGGGGCCCACGCCATAGGGCGGCGCCCCCTGGCCACGCCGGGGGGTGGTGTGGGTCCCCCAGGCCTCCACCGCCTTTGCCCTTTCTGCCTATTTAATTCCCCCGAGACGTAAACCCTAAATAGATTCCACTTCGTCTCGGAAATCACCCGAGGCCGCCGTCATCGTCATCCCGGGATCGGGTGGGTTCTGGAGCTCTCCCCGACACCCTGCCGGTAAGGGAAATCATCACCGGAGGGGTCTACACCACCATGCCCTCCTCCAAAGTGATGCGTGAGTAGTTCATCCCTGGACTACGGCTCCATATCAGTAGCTAGATGGTCGTTCTATTCACTTTGTACCTCATGTTTAGATCTTGTGAGCTGCTTATCATGATCAAGATCATCTTTCTGTAATGCTACATGTTGTGTTGGCTGGGATCTGATGAATGTTGAATGCTATGTCTTCTGGTTATCAATCTATCATGTTATCTTCAGGCTTATGTTATTTATGATCTTGCATGCTCTCTGTTATTAGTAGATGCTCTGGCCAAGTAGATGCTAGTAACTCCAAGAGGTAGTATTCATGCTCGATAGTGGGTTCATGCCTCCTTTTCATCTGGGCTCGAGTGACAAAAACGTGACGGATGGAGGATGTGCTATTGCCATTAGGGACAAAACAACGGTGTTTACCTAGTTTACATTAATACACACTTTGCTTACGGCGATAATCTGCTGCTGGCAACTTAATACCCAATGTTTGTTCGGATGATATCCGAAGGGGGGATTATTAGACATAGATGCAATTGGTTGACGGTCTATGTATTTTGTTGTAATTCCTGCATGAATCACATAGTAATCTTTATGTCTTGCATATGCACTACGGTGCAACCTTCATCTCTGTCAATTACCCAGCTGTAATTTGTTCACCACACATGATATTTATCTTTCACGGAGAGACACCACTAGTGAACTGTGGACCCCGGTCCATTTTCCTCATACTTATAAAACACCTACTGCTTTCATACTGCTCTCATACTGTTATTACTGTTTTCCTACTGTTTTCCACACCATACATTTAACCTCTTTGTGTTTAGCAAAACTGGTGAGATTGACAAACTCACTGCTATGTTGGGACAAAGTGATTTGATTGTGTTGTGTAGATTCCACGTTGCTGCTAAACAGGTAGTGCGCCCTGCCACCTCAGCTGCATCAACCTTCAGAGGTTGCTTGTCCTCCTACTGGTCGATTCAACCTTGGTTTCTTTTCTGAGGAAAAACTTGCTGCTGCATTATTCACACCATGCACTTGGGGTTTACCAATGTTAATAATCAGTAAATATAACCCAATTTATTGATTCGACACAAGGGGAGCCAAAGAATACATATGAGTCTTAGCAGCTGAGTTGTCAATTCAGCCACACCTGAGAAGCACTTAACAAAATATATTAGAAACAAAAGGTGCAATAAAACAGTGGATGGGGTGGTGATGTGATGATTCTCTTGCGTCCTCAGCACACCTAATACAATTGTTAGTTCTATAGGTTCACTAGTTCAGCGAAGAGATGATAAATATGGGTAATATCGATGGGAAAACAAGGTTTTGTAAATCTGTAAAAAAATGGCTGCAAGAAAACAAATAGAAAAAATGAAAGAAAATGATATAGAAATGGTGGGAAGCAAGGCCTAGGGATCATACATTCACTAGTGGAAACCCTCAACAACATTAACATAATTAAACATATGATACTTCCTCTAGCAACATGCATGCACGACATAGCTCAGAAATCGTTCCTTGTCAATCAAGTAGGATAAGAATCGCGTAGGGCTACACGAAGAGCACCTTAAAGTTCACGTTCCCATCAATGAACACCTCAGTCCTATCACTTCGAGCATCCAAAGATAGTAATAATAAACACCACAACCTATCTCTTGAATAGTCCCTTTCTAATACATACACAACATCCGCACTGTCACCTTGGCACTATGAAGATTATACTAAGCACAAGCATGAAGAAACCTCATGATTCCAATTCAAACCACCAAAGTAAGAACAAGTTCATGATAAGTGTCCCTCTAATACATGGTCAGTAGAGTCACACACGGCACCCGCACGGTCACCGTGGGACAAAGGTGACTCCGGAGAATTATACTAGATAAAACCAATTGAGTACATCGTATCCCTTACATAATGAACAGGAACCATCATAGATTCAACATTGATAACATAACACACGATAACAATCAAGATCACATAGTGGGAGAGAGTGATAACCACATAGCTACTAGCACGAGACCTCGGCCCTGAGGAGGACTACTCACACATTATCATGGTGTGAAAGAGTGAGTTGTTGATGTAGAGGTGCAGCTCCGATGAGATGGATGCGGCCCCTTCTTCCTTGATCTTGGTTCTGCAATGGATGATCCTCTCCCCTCTTGGTGGCTGCAAGGGAGAGGCAACATTCGTGACAATGGGTGGCAGCTCTGAAATTAGGGTTTTCCTCTCCTTATATGTGATGGACAATGCTCTTAGGCTCTCCAATGGATGGACCCTTGATCCAATGGCTCTTGCACACCTCTAGAACCTTCCTAGGGACCTCTCTCAGCCCCCATGAGGCCCCAAAGTCGTGGTCAGGCCGAGTTCATCAAATATGGTAAGAGTTGGACTCAATCACGTGATCAATTCTCGTAATCCCATAATCAGAAATTTGGCCTCCACTAAAACGGGTCCACATGTCACATTCAAAAAAGAAAGGAAAACATGTGGAAAACATGTAGAAAACATAGCATGGAGCATAAAAAAATTATAGATACTTTTGGGACGTATCGAGGAGGGGGTGATGAGGACATGACAAGGCCGGTTACGACCAAGAATATCACTAATTCCTATAGAATTGATACAGAAAATGAGGGGGAAACAAGGATACATGATTACATGTTGTTCAAGTAGTTCTCCCACGTCACCTTGGGTCCAAGAGCAATAAGAGTCCTATTTCTCCATGTTATGGATGCAGATTCGGACTGCAAAAATATACCTGACTCCCGAAGGCCATAAATTTTGCACACGTGCTCCGAATTCGGTGAATCTTTTTTTTTTGGAAAGAAGGTCTTGTGTAATTTTCAGCAAAGTTGGTCTCGCCTCAAAATTCATTCCGAGCGAAAAGTTAAGGCCAAAAAAGTCTGACCCTATAGTTGTAAATGGGCAAGAAATCTATGAAAAAGGTGTTGCGCCACCTCTAATTGGGCCCAAAGGACTCGTACGACCTATGGTTGTGTTTTTGGTGTTTTGGGTGTGTTTCCACCTCCTTGGCCGCCAGCCGTGATCCCATATAAGTAGATCCATATGGTAGCATTTAGACTTGGATTTTGTTTAGTTAAAAGACTGCTAGAGAGTTGTTGCCTCTTCGTGTAGTCGATTAGCACTCAATAGCCTGATCAAGACAGCTTCACGGAATCCCACCTTTTTAGTTAAACTTATTTCTATCCGCAATTCCAGATTGCAATATCTGTTCTTACTTGTTCCTCAATCGCAGGTAGAACTAGACTTTTTGGTCAGCCTGATCATGCATCCGCAAGATCGGTAACTCCAGGAGACTGGTCTAGCGATTGCAGAAAATATTTCCTTTAAGAACTGTTTTAAGAAGTTTTAAGCCCTTTCCATGAATATTTATTTAAGAACTTTTCTGAAATACAAAAACAACAGAAAATAGGAACTAGCTCTGGACATCTGGATAATAGGTTAGTCCATGAAAAAATCCGGAAAACAAAGGAAAACATGGGAAAATATCTAGAAGACACAGAAAGTAACATAAAAAATTATAGATACGTTTGGGACGTGTCCGAGGGGGGGGGGCAATGGCACCCTGACATGTACAAAGCTCCACCCCTGCGTACGATGATGAAGAACCTGCGAAGGAGGCCTCTAGGGGGTGTAGTGAGGCGTCGTGGAGCGTGCCGGTCTCCGGTGACAGCGATAGGCGGTTAGACCGATGAAGGGTCGAGATCCCGGGCAGCAGGTGCCGATGTAGAAGGTTGCCAATGCTGTCGTCGAATGCGTGAAATAACAAGGGCTGCGGGGGATTCTCCATAGTGTATAAGAAGAAGCACGTCAGTGGTTGACATGGACAGGGAAGACGAGGGGAGGGGTAATTTGACTTCATCCTCTCTAGCATCCTCTCTCTTCGCTCCTTTGCTATTCTAACACAAATGGCTCTAGAAAATTTGACCGGGCCCATAGATGCACACCATCTAGCAGCAAACTATTTGTCGACCCAAACTTCAACCATATATCCTAAACTATATTTGATAAATATGATTAAAACAATCTAGTGTCATCATTATGGTCATAGGCAACTTATATAACTTTTTTTATCTTCTCGTCTTATTGTACATTTCAACTTAGAATCATTCAAGGGCTCAGGGTTGTAGATTTACGTGAAATAATACCTCATACAAAACAATGCGACAAATTGGTTGTATGCATCAAGCTCGATTCTCTTTTTTGAAGAAAAAAACTACCTCACATGATTAAATTCAGCAAAGTTGTAAATTTAATTCACTAGTCGATCTGGTATATTCCCATTACAATAGAGTTAATTCAATTACCCTGTCAAATACATCTGCAACAACTTGTTTGTATTGGTTGGCTCCTTGGGATGCACTCGTAGCAAGGAACTTAAGTCACTGTTTCAGGTCGATTACTGAGATTCCTACTCCTGAGCTCTTGCTCTGATAAGTTAATCATTTACTGTGTTATAAAGTATAGTAAGGGCATCTCCAACAGTGGCGGAGCTAGCTAACAATGTCTTGGGGGAGGGGCAAAACTGAATTCTTAAATGTTTGGGGGGGAGGGCCAAAACACTCAACTTTCTTTTATTTAAGTCCCTAATTTTGTTTTCTTCAGCAATTCTCCAAAATCTGGGGCGGCGGTGGCCCCTCCTGACATACACATAGCTCCGCCTCTGGTCTCCAATGGTTATTTTCCAACCAGCCTATAAGGTGTGCTCCACCATATGTGTTATAGCATATTGAAATTGTCACCATGTTTAAGGACTAGTCTGATCATAAGATGGAGCCCACCTTCCAGTTTTCTATTCTTTATTCCACCGAACTAGAAGCTATGGTTGCATGCGAACACTGTGAATCTTGTCAGGAAATAGTGACTAATATTGTTAAAAATTTCTTGTGGTCGGGCAGTACCTATGGCCGGGTTTTAAGATTTTGAAACTAAGGTCGATGCCTACAATGTTTACGGTCAGGTCTTAAGCCTACTTTATTCCTTATGGCCTGGGCTTAGGGCATCTCCAATGCTTCAGTCAAATGGAGACCATAAGATAGGTCCCACCGTGTGTTCTGTAGCAAGTCAAAACAGCTGCAATGTATATGGACTAGCTAGTCTATAAGGTGGAGCCCACTTAACTGTGTTTTATTTTATTTCTTTACTCAACATCTTATCGCTTCGTACGAACCAACTGCAAATCCCAACAGGTGCGTTAGAGAAGAGCGCGAGGAATCCATTTTCTATTGCTTGTGGCTGACCCATACCAATAGTGGTGACCCTAAGCCTTTCTCTTAAGACTGAGGCTCACAATGCTTAATTCAGCCTATGGTCGACCTCAAAGCCTTATGGCCCAGCCTTATTTCCACATTGGAGACGCCCTTATTCTCACGTTGGAGACGCCCTAAGCACGTACATCAGATGCGATCAGGTAAGTACCATGCTGGTATTAAGAGCATCTCTAGTAGATCCACTAAACTTGGATACCGAAAATCATGTGTAGTGGGATCCGAAAAAATATTTTGGGGATGGAACTCACACTAGTAGAAAAAAGGCCTTTGGTCCTAGGCTGTAGTCCCCGTTGGGTTTCGACAGGGACTAGAGGGGAGACTAGCCGCAGTTCAACGGCTAGGAGGCCGCACTGGGCTAGTCCCAGGTCTAACGGGACCTCTAGTCCCGGTTTGTAATATATATGGACCGGAACTAGAGGGGTGGTGGAAACTGTTCGCCTAACGTGAGCTCTTTTAGTCCCGGTTCGTAATACAGATCAGGACTAAAGGGGCCAAACCGTTCGCCTCCTGCGCTTTGGAAGTTGTTCTGGGCGATCAAAACACGTACGGGAAACGCTACAAATGCCGTTTCTTTGTTCCGGCCATCTATGTCTCCCTCGCGCTCTCTCCTCTCTTCTTCCCCATCCTCCACCATGAATCCAATCACTCAGTATGGGAAGGTGCCTGCACATGGAAAGATCGTTCTCAATGTCGTCTACACGAACGACAGCGCCAAGGTGGAGGATTTTCTTACCAATTTTGAGGAATGGCTTGAAGAGGAGGAATACAGGTTCATGGGCCTTGATCTCGAGTACACGGCTGATTTTGAAGATGTTGCTATGTTACAAGAAACATGTTATGGTCTTCCAGTGGGCAAGGTAATTCGAAACTTGTACTGAAAGAATTTAGGGGCTTCTTATGATTCATAGGATATGAAAATTGCATAGGATAGCAACATGTCCATTTGAATCGTATGGGAAGAGCAATTTCACGTCTTTGATTCATAGGAGACATGTTAAAGTTAATTTAGGGGATTCTTTTGATTCATAAGGATAGGAAAATTGCATAGTGTAGCAAACATGTCCATACAAGCCCTATCCAATACTCATGGAGTTCCATTCGTTGTTGAAGTGAAAGAATATACTTGCTGCAGCAGCATTTGTTCCATTTGTTTTTGTAGTAGTGACAAGCACTGTCCAATACTCATGGAGTTCCTTAGCAGCGGCATATATTTTGCTACCGTTGATATAATGAATGAGGAGATCAAGATGAGTTGCACATGGGGTATTGAGATACCAGCTGCCTGCCATATTGATCTCCAGGGCATGTTCATGCTTGAGCTTCCCAAGACTTCAATGGCTAATATGGCAGTTGCCATGATTGACGAGGAGTACGCTGATATGAAGACAACATTCCCCAAGGTTGAGCACAAATCCTGGGAGAAGATCCCACTTGACGCTATTAACATTGTGTATGCAGCAATAGATGTGTACGTTGCATACGAGTTGTATCGCAGGATTGGAATCTTCAACTATGGGCAGCATCACCTAGTACCACCTCCTGCTTGGGGGATTTCTGATCCGGAGGACGAGTAGTGTTTGCAATGGAGAACACTTCTACTTATATTATTATGTACTGCTTGGGGGTCTCTCTTGATCCAGACGAGTATTGTTTGCAATGGCGAACACTTTTATCCCTATTATTATGTAGTGCTTGGGGGTATCTTCAATTATGCAGTGCTTTCTGTAATGGATATCCGAACTATTATTTCTATTAATTATGTCCCTATTTAAGTATGATGTGAGCAAGCTTTCTGAAGCATTGTGATGTATGTGCTGAATTTTTAGTATCATGTCATTCTATCATTGTTTTTCTCGCTTTCAACAAGCATTGTGATGCTACCTCTCTGATATTATGTTAATTTTGTGTTATTGGCATAATTGCTTGTTTATCATGTTTTTATGGCAAGCTTATGTTATATTAGGTTAAAAAACTAAACTCACATGTGGGAAACAATAGAAAAGATGATGAAGCATGATGAGAACATGTGAAAACAGTTGAAAACAAAGTGTAAACAAATGAAAACATGGACAAAACATTGAGAAACATGAGGGAAACAAAAAAAATACAAATCATGCACGGACAGTGTCCCTATTGTCACAAAAAAACAAAAGCAAACAATTCTATAAATTATTTTTGAGCTTATTTAGAATTATAATACCTACTAGAGTAATTTAACATATAATAAATTCTATAAATAATTTTAATATATTTCCTTTAGCAAAATTGCTCCAAATGGCTACCTTTGACCATAGAGACAAGAGCCCAACTTGTTTACGTGCTTTCAATTATTTTATAAACATGTGAAATTGAATTTAGAATCACTAGTTATAAATTAAGTAATACTATCTTAATTATTAAATATAATAAATGCCCTCTTGTCAAAAATCAATTTGAATATGATAGGATATGGAAGTCATATTTGAATTTCTGCCCTATACATGATGGAAAATATGATATGGCAGTCATATTTTAATTTCTCTCATTTTTTAATCGATTTAGACAGATTATTTGCACATTTTCGATTTACGGATTTGTAGATATGAATTATTCAATATTAAATGGAAAAGGCAAACAATTTAATCGTCATTTAAATTCAAAATTATTATAACTTATTTATTTTTGGTTAACTAAAGAATTGTTTGGGTTCACAAAATAAAGACGTGTGGCATCATAGTTTAAGGGTAAACATGATTGACATCGTACTATTGTCCGTAAAACAGTATTTGTTTCTTGAAAGCTCATAGAGAAGGAACGAAAAAGTTAAGCGTGCTGAGAGGGGAGGAGTCTAAGGATGGGTAACCAAACGGGAAGGGTCACTAGAATGATTAGAGTTAAAAATATTTGAGACTAAAGGAGAATGATTAGATTTAAAAATAACTGAGACTAAAGGAAAACCTAAACCTATACCCCAAAATGAAAAAAACCAAAATCACAAAAATCACAAAATCTTTTTTCCAGTTTGTAACACCAACTGAGACTAAAGGTACTCTAGCCCGCAGCTATGGGTGCGGCCACATGGGGGGCCTTTAATACCGGTTCGTGGCAAACCGGGACTAAAGTTGGAGGGCCTCTAGTCCCGATTGGCTAGTCCCGGATGGAAATCCGGGACTAAAGCCAGGTCCAACCCAGGACTAGAGTCCATTCTCTACTATTGTCATTGGCACAGAGCAAATCAACTAAATTTATACCGGAAATTTGAACAAATTGTTCGCCAAAGAAATTTTAAACAAATTTAACTAGAGAAATCGAACAACATCGCTGAAAATTTAAACTAAACCTATTTGATTGTGCCCACCGAGGATCTCCGATTCCACAATCTTTCACAGAGCCTATGGGAGCTCGTACTCGTCCGCGGTCGCCTACAGCCGGTCTGCCTCACCCGGAGCGTTAGCGTCGATGTCGGCGATGTAAAACTTGTCCTCGGCTTCTTCCATCCACTCGAACGCTGACAGGACGTGCGTGAACAAGTTGTCCCAACTGCATAGGTATTAGAGCCACATGCGGCACCCCAGGGTCACTCTGACATATCCTAGCCCCCACCAGCTGCTCCGGCGGAAACTCGTAGGTGTCGTCCTCCTCCGCCGGGCGACGCTAGATCTGCGCCGGAGTCGGTGCTCGCGGTGTTCGCACGGACCCAGCGTGGATATTCTCCATCATCCCCAGCATTGTCGCGGCGAAATTGCTCGCTAGAGGTTTCTAACCTAGCGGCCGAGGGGGGCGGAGGGCGGCGACGCGTATGATAGGTGCGTACCCTATGCTGAAATTTTGGGCCCATATATGGGTAGCTAAATAGAAAAATCCTGAAAATCACTTATGTCCCATGTGTACAAGAAAGTGGTGGGAGTGAGAAGTTTATTCACACATTGGAAATTCGAGGGGTTGCACGCCACCTTATAAGGTGGAGTGTTGTACGACTTGTATGTGAGTGAGAAGAGGATAGCCTCTCGCGCACTCCTCCTCCTCCTTCTCCGCGGCTCCCGCTCGATCGTCTCGACACGACACGTCGCGATAGAGTTTCGTGAATCGAGGCTCAAGCCGAGACAACATTTGTCTTTATTTTGCTGTTTTGGAAAAGCGAGTTCGTAGTCGTGACGGACGCGTCACATCTGAAGCGGTTCGGGTCGCTCCCGTATCGTGTTCTACAACTGACTCGAACGTGTGGAGTGGGCCTCCCATGTCGCACCCGTTAGGGTTTTCCGAACCGTGGTATAAAAGGCACGCGCCGTGGGCGATATGCACATACCAAAACAAATCTAG
Organism: Alopecurus myosuroides; assembly: GCA_028641055.1. NCBI lineage: Eukaryota > Viridiplantae > Streptophyta > Magnoliopsida > Poales > Poaceae > Alopecurus > Alopecurus myosuroides. The sequence goes on from CM054057.1 coordinate 154,384,417, forward strand.
GTTTTGCCACGCCTCGTTCCTTGCGCCGCCATCATAGCCTACTCCATCCCAAGCGCCGGTGTTCACCGGCGAACAGGAGAGCAGGTCTCCGGAACCAGTCGCCTTTGTGATCCTGCACGGGAGAGGGCGAATTAGGTTTTTGGAAAGCGATTCGCGCGACTGCTTGCTGCTTCCCTGACGGCTGGTCTACCTAACAAGTCAGGCTTCGCTGCGTAGACGCAGCCTCAAGCGTCGTCTACTTTGCCCCTTGGCCGCCAACGTTGTCATCAACAACTCTACAAACGATCGGTACGGAATGCGTGTCTCGATCCGTCTGTTTAACATGTTTATTGTTTACATGATAAGTCATATCGTGTTGCTGATATTCATGTTGTCTACTACATCTAGTATGTTTGAGTTCCACATGTTAATAGTTGTGTTTGTCATGATCTATATCATGGAATTAATCATAGAAATTATGCCTAATTATTCGACAATCCAAAAAGCTAATTGTAGGCAATTTCCTTACCTGAGTATGGATAATCTAAGTGATGCAATGAGACCAGAAAGGTTCAATGGTACCAGCTTTAAGAGATGGCAACTGCGATGCCAATTGTGGCTCCAATCCATGAAAGTGTGGGACATAATTAGTAGGCCTTCCCGAAGGAGCTACCGACGAAGTTCAGAATAAGTTCAAGGAATCCAATACTAATTTCAGAGGTTGTATTGTGAGTGTCCTGGATGGATGTATGTGCGATGTATACATGCACATCGAACATGCTAAGGAGCTTTGGGATGCACTGAATGCTAAATTTGGTGCGTACGCTGAAGGCAGTGAATTGTATATCATGGAGAGTTTTAACGATTACAAGATGGTGAATAACCGTTCTATAGTCGAACAGAATCATGAGATACAATGCATTGCGAAAGATCTTGATCTTCTCAAGTGTGTGATTCCTGATAAGTTTGTGGCTGGATGCATTATTGCAAAACTTCCTTCTTCATGGAGGAGTTTCGCCACATCTTTCAAACATAAGAGATAGGAGATATCAGTTGAAAATTTAATAGCGTCTCTTAATGTTGAGGAGAAACCTCGGGAAAATGACACAATTGAGAGAGGTGATGATTTCAAGTCTAGCGCCAATATGGTGTAGAAAAATCATCACGTCAAGAAGAACATCAAGAACAAAGGGAATTAAAGCCCTAGTTCAATGGCCATGTCAATACTACTGCCTTTAAGAATAAGAAGAAGAAGAAGAAGAAGAAGGTGTTGAACAAAGCTAAGCTCGAGTGCTATACATGTGGAGCGTACGGTCACTTTTCTGTTGACTGCCCAGACCGTGCAGACAAGAAAGGGAAGAAACGTTCCAAGAATGTCAACGTGGTGACTACTAGCAACACTGATGGGTACGGTAATATACCGATGGTACTTTCAGTTTTTCAATCTCCATGTTTGTGGATTGATACGGGTGCTAATGTTCATGTGTGTACTGACATCTCTATGTTCACTTCTTATCAGGTCGCACAGGATTCTTCCGTCCTAATGGGGAATGGATCACATGCTTCTGTTCATGGTGTTGGCACGACAGATCTGAAGTTTACTTCGGGGAAGATCGTGCAGTTGAGGAACGTGCAACATGTCTTTTCTATGAATAAGAATCTTGTCAGCGGCTCTCTTCTTTGCAGAGATGGGTTTAAAATAGTGTTTGAGTACAATGAAGTAGTTGTGTCAATATTTGGACAATTTATCGGTAAATACTATGGGTGCGGAGGCTTGTTCCGCTTTTCTCTTTCCTAATTTTGCAGTAAGGCAATAAAACATATTTGTGGCAATGTTGATTCAGATGATAGTGTTTGGCACTCTCGTTTATGTCATGTTAATTTTGGTTTATTGTCTCGGCTATCCAGTTTAAGTTTAATCCCGAATTTCACCATTGCCAAAGATTCTAAGTGTCATAGCTGTGTGCAATCTAAGCAACCTCAGAAGCCTCACACGGCAGCCGAGGAGAGACACTTGGCACCTCTAGAACTCATACATTCTGATCTATGCGAGATGAATGGTGTGTTGACAAAAGGTGGAAAGAGATATTTCATGACGTTAATTGATGATGCTACTAGATTCTGCTATGTTTATTTGTTGCAAACTAAAGATGAGCCTTTAAACAACTTTAAAATCTATAAGGCTGAAGTTGAAAATATATTAGAGAGAAATATCAAAGTTTAAAGTCGGATCATGGTGGAGAGTATTTCTCCAAAGTATTTGATGGATTCTGTGAGGAACCATGTATTATTCATGAGATGACGCCTCCCTACTCGCCCCAATCAAACGGAATTGCTGAGAGGAAAAACTGCACGTTGACCGAGTTGGTGAATGCCATGTTGGAAACTGCTGGTTTATCTAAGGCATGGTGGGGGGAGGATTTGTTGACTTTGTGTCATGTCTTAAATAAAGTTCCAAACAAGAATAAAGATAAAACCCCTTATGAGGAGTGGGTTGAGAGAAAACCATCACTTTCGTATTTGCGCACTTGGGGATGCTTGGCGAAAGTCAACGTTCCAATTCCTAAGAAACGCAAACTTGGACCAAAGACAGTGGATTGTATTTTTCTAGGATATGCTCAGCGTAGCATTGGTTATAGATTTTTAGTGGTTAAATCCTAGGTACCTGATATGCATGTTGATACTATTATGGAATCTCGTGATGCAACATTTTTTGAGAATATGTTTCCTATGAAAGATATGCATAGTTTTTCTGAATTTTCTTCTGAATTAATTCATGAATCTAGTACATCTAGTAATTACTCTGAACAACCACTTGTTGAGAAAGTTCTTGAGAAGGATGACAATGAAGCTCCTAAACGGAGTAAGAGTCAGAGGATTGAAAAATTCTTTGGTGATGACTTCATTGTGTACCTCGTGGACAATAATTCTACGTCTATTGCAGAGGCATTTGCATCTCCAGACGCAGATGACTAGAAAGAAGATGTCTATAATGAGATGGACTCCATTCTTTCTAATAGGATGTGGGAGTTATCTGAACGACCTTATGGTTGTAAGCCAGTGGACTGTAAGTGGGTGTTCAAGAAGAAGCTAAGGCATGATGGTACTATTGAGAAGTACAAGGCACGGCTTGTAGCCAAGGGCTACACTCAGCAAGAAGGCAAAGATTACTTTGACACCTATTCACCTGTTGCTAGACTGACCACCATTCGTGTACTACTTTCCCTGGCTTCCTCTTATGGTCTTATCGTTCATCAAATGGATGTAAAGACAACTTTCCTTAACGGAGAGTTGGAAGAGGAAACCTATATGGATCAGCCTGATGGGTTTGTCGTAAAAGGTGAAGATAGAAAGGTGTGCAAATTGTTAAAATTTCTGTATGGACTGAAGCAAGCACCTAAGCAATGACATGAGAAGTTTGACAGAACTTTAACTTCTGCGGGTTTTGTCATTAATGAGGCTGATAGGTGTGTATACTACCACCATGGTTGGACATACTGATTTTTGGTACAAGCATGATTGTGATAAATGAGATCAAGTCTTTCCTATCAAAGTGTTTTGATATGAAAGATCTAGGAGAAGTTGATGTAATTCTGAACATTAAGCTTATTAAGGATGAGAGTGAGATTACGTTAACGCAATCACACTATGTTGAGAAGGTCTTGAGCCATTTCGTATTTATTGATAGCAAGCCTTCTCCAACACCTGATGATCCCAGCGTGACACTTCGAAAGAATAAGAGGATTGCGAGATATCAATTGAGATACTCCCAAATAATAGGTTCACTCATGTACCTTGCGAGCGCGATGAGGCCTGCCATCTCTTTTGCTGTGAGAAAATTGAGGAGGTTCATGTCAAATCCGGGTAATGATCATTGGCATGCACTTGAAAGGGTCATGCGCTATCTGAACGGTAATATGAGCTTTGGGATTCATTATTCAGGGCACCCTGCCGTGCTTGAGGGATATAGTGACTCAAACTAGATTTCGGATGTAGATGAGCTCTACGCCACAAGTGGATATGCATTTCTTCTTGGAGGTGGGGCAGTGTCATGGAGGTCTTGTAAACAGACCATATTGATGAGGTCAACCATGGAAGTAGAACTTACTGCATTAGATACAACCACTGTTGAGGCAGAATGGCTGCGTGAGCTCTTGATGGACTTGTCGGTGGTTGAGAAACCATTACCGGCCATCTAACGGTGATTGACAAGGTGACCAGTTCTTAGGATAATGCGAAGTCATCAAGACACGTTAAAATACGTTTGAAGTATGTCACGAAATTGAGAAACTCCGGAGTAATTACTGTTATGTATATTCAAACAGACAAAAACCTGGCAGATCCCTTTACAAAGGGACTATCAGGTAATGCGATAGAGAGTGCATCGAGAGAGATGGGTATGAGACCCGTGAGTGTTACACCATAGTGGTAACCCAACCTATGTGATCGGAGATCCCGTGAATTAGGACATTGGAAGAACAAGCTAGTGGTTTGACTGAGGAGAGTATTTAATAAACTCTCTCTAAGTGAAGATGTATAACTCTCAAAGAGTTGTAAGGCAGGTTGGCAACATGCGTTAATGTGTTTATGTTGGCTATTCATAGTAAAGATGATGTCCTACAGAGCATTCTTGAAAGAACACACCTATATGAGTCCGACTGTAAACGTCGCAGTCTATGAGATTTGGGTGATCTCTAGTATACTCATGAAGAGACCACGGAGTAAGACGCATATGCTCCACCCGCGGGGTAGACTAGTGACAGCCAGGTACTAGTTATGACTTTGAGTAAAGTCTATTGGCACAAAACTTGCAATTCAAGACATGGTCCATTATTCAAGTTGCTGATAGATGTAGCTTAAGGCTCTAGGCAGAACTTCAACTTAACGGTCTCCGCTGAAACATTGGTATATAAACAAGTAGCGAGAATTGACAAATCTTCAAATGGACATTTGAGAAATGGTGGGGGATTGCTGAAATTTTGGGCCCATATATGGGTAGCCCAATAGACAAATACTGAAAATCACAAATGGCCCATGTGTAGAAGCAAGTGGTGGGAGTGGGAAGTTTAGTCCACATAGAAAGTTGTAGGGATTTCACACCACCTTATAAGGTGGAGTGTTGTAGATTTTTATGCGAGTGAGAAGAGGAGAGCCTCTCGCGCACTCCTCCTCCTCCTCCTCGCTCGTCTCCACATGACACGACACGACACCATCGCGATATCGTTTCGTGAATCGAGCCTCGAGCCGAGATAACATTTGTCTTTATTTTGCTATTTTAGAAAACCGAGTTCGTAGTTGTGACAGACGCATCATAGCTGAGGCGGTTCGGGTCGCTCCCGTATCGTGTACTGCAATTAACTCGGACGTGCAGTGTGGGGCTCCCACGTCGCACCCGTTAGGCTTTTCCGAACCGCTCTATAAAAGGCATGCGCCGTTGGTGTTGTACACATTCTGAAACCAATCTAGATTTACCATGCCTCGTTCCTTGCGCCGCCATCATAGCCTACTCCATCCCGAGCGCCGACGTTCACCGGCGAACGGGAGAGCAGGTCTCCGGAACTAGTCGCCTTTGTGATCCCGCACGAGAGACGGCGAATTAGGTTTCTGGAAAGCGTTTCACGCGACTGCTCGCTGCTTCCACGACGGGTCGTCTATCTAACAACGCAGCACCGTCTCAAGCGTCGTCTACTTCGCCCCTTCGTCGTCAACGTTATCATCAACAATTCTACAAACGATCGGTACGGAATGCGTGTCTCGATCCGTCAGTTTAACATGTTTAGAGATACCGTTATGCTGCTATTCATATTGTCTACTGCATCTAATATGTTTGAGTTCCACGTGTTAATAGTTTGTCATGATCTATATTCTGAAATTTATCATGGCCCTAAACGTTGCTCCGTCCCCTACGTATAGCGCCGGTGACAGCGCATTTTGAGAGTCGACTAAAACTTTATCCGGCTCAGCCCGGTATACGGGATCTGTTCGGGCCATAAAACGGCTGCTCGTATATCAACGGAATTATCCGGCTTGGCGAGGTTCCGCAGGATCTGCTAGAGACGCTCTGCCACATTTGGCATACATGCACTGACGGTGTTTTCGAGAACGCTAATTATATACTCCGTATTAACAAGCGTTTCTATTATTGTTACAAGCCTTCTAGATGTGTTCTGTGTGATGAAACTTGCTCCGTCCATTAGATCCTGACGCCCTGGTTACACACGTTTTGCACACAAGAAGAGCTCAAATCTAGCATGTCTTGGAATGCATGACTGCATCCTTGGACCAGCACGTCCAACGACCATCCAAGATTGCAAATGAACAGTCATCGGGTGTGTTACACGCAATAGAAAAACAACGATGAAGTTAAAGCAAGATCGAACCAACGGGAACACGAGATTTTAACGTGGAAAACCTTCCAACAAGGAAGAGAAGAAACCACGGGCGCCAGCCAGCAATACTTCACTATTTCGGGTGAGTTTACAAACGCGCCGGGATTTACAATATGTGGCTTAACCCGTGCGGCGGCTTACAATAGGTATATAAAGGCGGTCCTGAACTAACTTGGTCGGTAACGGTAAATCCAACTCGAACTTGGTAACAACTCGTACCGCACCTAAGCCTCCGGCAACGAGTCTCGCGTAGCGGAGGCCAAACTTTCCTTTATCTTCATATGAACTTGGATCACCATAAAACAACAGGGTGTCCTTCAGCAATCCCGTCTAATAATTCGAATGAAGCCAAAATGGTCATGGTTACCAATATGCAATGAGCTGGCAGACCTCTTCGTTCAAAAAACAAGAGTTTGTAGATCTTATTACCTCTGATTACAAGTCCTCTTTGTATGTCATCTAGGTTTCAATCATTTCCTTCGTGCTAATCGACTCATAAGAAACAGACTAGATGTGATAGCAAACAATATCATCGAACTAACTAAATATCTCTATCAACAAGGACGACGTACACGAGTGGCATGACTGAATTACACGATTAATCGCACAGCGAGATACAGCTGTGATTCATATGTATGTCAATCCACTCCCTTTCTTCGTCGGAATCCATATGACGATACGGGCTGGCCGATACGGGAAGGAGACGAGGCAGGGCTGGACGGTGGCGGTGGAGACCCAGGGGAGGGGCGAGGGCGCGACCGCGCACGGCGCAGTTGCGGCCGTGCGGGACTGGGGCGGGACGCGGCGGGATTAGGTCGCGAGGATGGGGCGGCGGGCGACGGCGCAGGGGCGGCGGGCGCAGGTCGCGAGGACGGGGCGGCGGGCGACGGCGCAGGGGCGGGGCGCGGGGGACTAGGTCGCGAGGATGGGGCAGTGGGAATCGGGTTCGATGCGGGATTAGAAAAAAAAATTCTCCAAATTTGAGCCGGGTCGACCGCGTGGGCTCGACCACCTTGTGGCGCCGCCACTGTAATCTAACTAACGCCCATTCGAAATGTATTAAAGTGTCCAAGACTGGAACATCCGGGTCCATGGCCTCCAACAATGGGCACCACTACTACCAACAGAGCAAAAAAGCGCATCGCAAGGTGCAGTGCAAGAGCTCCTTTGCAACATGCATGAAACCAGCTTGGATACATTTGTCCTGGCAGTGGTTGACTGATCTGTGATAATTTCTTGGCCGAATACAAGGGAAGTAGGACAACATCCAGACTGGAAAGCCGGCCACCACGAGTGCACGAGGGAAGGAGGGAACAAAATGCAGCGCGACATGCATGTGCGACCTATCTGGAATAACGTGCTCATTTCTCTCTCTTTTGTACTAGTACAGTACATGAGGTGTTTTGGAGGCGAGCTTCAGTTAGCTCGTTTTTTTGAAAGGTTCATAATTTGCATTTAAAAGTAAAAAAAAGGGAAAATCGTAAATGTAAATAACGATATGATCTTCAAGTGTGCAAAAATTTTATTCGAAATTTGTTGTTTTTTAGACTGGGCAAATATGACAAATGTGTGGATCTAGGTTGGTGAACAGTACACATTTTTTAAACTTCCCGATTTTGTCGGATTTGTGTTTTTGTGTAGCATAAAATAATTTGAATTTTGATTCAACATTTGCACACCTCATATCATTATCTACATGTAGGATTTTTGTTACAATTTTTTTGATACTTTAAAGTGATGACTTTTACTTTTCAAAAATACTAAGCTTCATATGGAGCTCAGTGTCCTTTGAAATTTCCGAGTTTAAATTGGGCGGTCAAGGTGTATGTACGTGATGATCGAAAAAAAAAGTTCCGAGTATGAAACGCTCACTGATTGTGAGACAAGGTTTGCACCATCGTCGTGATTGACACTAATCGTACCCATAATATTATTGTATATTTGACACTACAGACACACACTAGGAGTTGAAGTAGAGCAAAAAGAGAAGAAATCACGAAGGAGGCGGTGGGGGTGATGCGAGTGATAGAGTAGGTGGCATGGGCTCACACGAGGGCACGAGCGACGACGAGGGCTAAGACGATGGCGACCAGCTTTGAAAGCGTGTAGGTATCGGGGCGACGACAACGAAATGGGGAAAGAGACAAGGACGCAGTACATGATAATAACTAGACAAAACGGGGGAAGATGCACAAAATTTTATTAAGCCGGTGCAATGTGACGCAACCATCATCGCGCCTCCAACGAGGACACAACTACCTCAGATAGGCCCAAACTCCACCATAGAAAGGATGGGTCGGAGCTATTCGTTACCACTCACCAAAATCAGCTATTCGTTACCACTCACCAAAATCTCTTAAGGATAAAAAACTCAAGATCGCGATATTTTCAGCCCACCGATGCGTATCAAAAAGCTTATGACGGACGGCTTTAGAGCCCGACTTCCCACACACAATCTAATGTCCGGTGAAGCCATTGTTAACTGGTTTTCTAGACTAGGCAAAATGAACATGCTGTTATGTACCAGCGTGAATGACGACATGCCGACGGACCACTCCTCCAAACTAAAGTGTTCACACATTTTGCACAACAACAAGGTAAAAACTTGGAAAATAACCAGGTTGACCCCGCCACTTCTCCGGCTAGCAAAGAGGGCAGAAACGAAGGGGGCAGAAGAGGGGAAAGGACTCGGGACAGGTGTTTCGATTCGTCGGAGCATATACTACTGGGGTTTTCAAATTTGTTTTAAACGCATTTTGAAAAAAAAAATAGCTCCTGCATCTCGAGATTCTATGTGCTCTTAACATCGGTTCACAAAAAACCCGATATTTTTTTATGTCCGTGTGTAGAAAGGAAAATCTGGTTCTAAGAAAGGACATTTCTTTTGTATTTTTACATAGGTCATAAAAACTGTTGGTTTTCCCTTCCAAAAAAATTGTTGGTTTCACATATACTCGCGCCACATTTTATCATTTTTTTTAAACATTTTAAAATGTTTTTACTGGTGGCAGAACCATATGCTGCATGTGTCAAGTGGATTTCACGGAGGACTCTGCCGTTCTTGCCTTCTTCCTATTTTCAACGGGCCTTCTCGGAGTGATTAGTTCAAGGTTTAACTAAAAAAGTGACTGGTGCGAGGATTGGAACTTGGAAAACACTTCTGCACAGGAACAAACCGAAACATTGAAGCACAAGCAGTCGATTTCAGGACAACACTGTTCATGCCATTCACATTTTTGCAGGAACACTTACAATGGCACTGTTAGTTCGAAATATTTACACCAACACATATGTACGTTTCCCTGGTCGTTTTTTTTACACCTTAATTATCAGCACTAAAAACGCAACTATTTCTACCAGATTCAAAGTATTTCCCGTTTCTATCTCGCCGCCACCGGATCCAACTCCAGCAGTGGGAACGTGAAACTGGAAAGCAAGCCAACGAGATGGCGCTAGATGCTTTTTCCCATGATGCCGGCGTGGCGCCTCTACTTGCTCTCTGGGATGGCGGTCAAGTCGGGAGAGAACCTCGGCGGCGATCTCCCGCCGTCGTGGCACACCACCACCCGCTTCTGGACGACCGCCGGCTTCGCCGCAACGTAGGCCATCATCGAGTCGTCCGAGTAATCCTCCTCGGACGGCGTAAACACGAGTGGCACCACCGAGCCGGCGCCTCGCCGGCCGGCGCCGGCCGCCGGCAGACGAGGCCTTGACGAGGGCGGCAGTAGCCTTGACCGCGAGCGCGGCAACCTCCTCGAGGGTGAGGCTGCGGCGCAGCATCTCGGCCGGGAGCACGAAGTAGATCTGCCCCGGCAGGATTTCGTCGTCGCCGGCCACCGCTGCGACGGAGCCGTGGATCCCCATCGCGTCGGCGTCGCAGAGGAACCACCCCTGATCCCCGTGGCCGACCTCCTCCAGCACCAGCGCGGCCGTGGCCGGCTGGGAGTATGTTAGCATAATCTTGTGTCTGGCTAGATTAGCTAGCTTTGGTGTAGTACGTGTGTTTGGAGCTGGTCTAGGTCGGTTCCAAGTCCAGCTAAGTTCATTACCTAGTTCGAGTAGGTTTAGTTGTGGTACTTTCCTAGTCTGGCTAGTTATGTACGTGGTGATGTTAGTTAAGCTTAGTCCTGGTTCGTGTCCGTGTAGGTTTAAGGTCTGGACCAGGTTGGTTGTCCGTGCATATATATATGCACGGTCCTGTAAGCCAGATTGTACCGAGAGAATTGAAAGAAATAAAGAGGAAAAACATGGATGCGACAAGTGCCCTTGGCAAAAGGATTTTTCGTGTGTGTTCGTCTAGTTTAATGTGATCGATCCTGTGGGGATTCCCAACAATTGGTATCAGAGCGAGGTCGAAGATTTGAGGCCACGCTTGCCCCGGGGAGGCGACCTGGACTAGCGCCTCGGGGCGGGCGATCGTCGTTCGTTGCAGCGACAAGGAGGAAGACGACAGGCGTCGTCGCTCGACGAAGTGACAAGGAGGAGGCGGCAGGAGTTGTCGTCGGCAAGGCGGTGGAAGTGGATGATCGTTGATGGAGCGGTGGTGCCGAGGTGCGGTGCCGGGAGTCTCGTCAAGATTGCCAGCCGGGGAGTTAGATGAGTCGAAGTGTGTGCATGTTTGCATGTGTGGTCGGTGTCGTGTCAGTGAGTCGTCGGTGTGTCAAACTGCTCGTCTCTGTGAGGATCTGTTGCAGTTGAAGCGTCGCGGTTGAGGGACTGTCCGGTGTGATTTATCACCATGGACGAAGGCGCAAAAAAAACAAGATGGCGTGTGGCTGTCAGCGCGCCTCAACCAGGTTTACATGTCTCGACGAGAGGATCGAGTTCAAATGTGAGGGGGCGGTAAACCAGAGAAGGTGAGTCTCTTCAATGAGGCCATGACTCTACATGAGGCTGGAGTGGATGGTCTATTCCACGAGGTGTCGGCATGTATCACAGCTAGGTGGATGGAGTGATCCACGGGTGGTGTTTACCACAAGGTTTCTAGCGTGGCTGGGTAGTCCGGATCATGTTTGAGTTGGTCCGTAAAATTCGCCAAGTCGAAGTTGGGGAGAGCCAATTAGACTTGTCGTGGTGCGAGACCTAGACGAAGACGCAGACATACACAGAGCCAAGATCAGAGGAGCAGGGAAGACCAAGTGTCAAGATTAGGGGGAGATTGTTAGCATAATCTTGTGTCTGGCTAGATTAGCTAGCTTTGGTGTAGTACGTGTGTTTGGAGCTGGTCTAGGTCGGTTCCAAGTCCAGCTAAGTTCATTACCTAGTTCGAGTAGGTTTAGTTGTGGTACTTTCCTAGTCTGGCTAGTTATGTACGTGGTGATGTTAGTTAAGCTTAGTCCTGGTTCGTGTCCGTGTAGGTTTAAGGTCTGGACCAGGTTGGTTGTCCGTGCATACATATATATGCACGGTCCTGTAAGCCAGATTGTACCGAGAGAATTGAAAGAAATAAAGAGGAAAAACATGGGTGCGACAAGTGCCTTGGCAAAAGGATTTTTCGTGTGTGTTCGTCTAGTTTAATGTGATCGATCCCGTGGGGATTCCCAACAGAGTACTCCCGGAGCTCGCCGCTGCGAAGTACAACCCTGGCGGTCGCGGTGCCGTCGGCCGCGGCATCGCAGGACACGCAGAGACCCATTCTAAGGCCTTCCGTAATGCTCCACTTAGGATCGTATCTTAGCTGTGCCACGTAGGCAAAATGCTGATGTGGATAGGTAGTTATGGAAGAGAGAGAAGAGAGCCGTATGTTATCCTGGATACGACTCTTAGCACATTTTGCAAGGCATGGCAATTAATTCAACGATCCCGTGCACCTCTCGCTCGTCAATCCTCCAATGTTGCGCCGCCCTGCGTCCCCAACTCCAGCGCTACCGATCTCCTTTGCCCCCATCCGCCGCTAGTACACGCAGCTGCCATGGACCGAAGCAAGGAGAAAGCGCAACAAACTCTGGTTTCGCTGAAGCCGGCGCCAGTTCCTCCGCCGCTGCTGCCAGTAGCACTTTCGCTAAATCACCTCGGTGGTAATCGGCTCACCAATATGTTCTTGCATCTTAATTTTTCCCATAGGTCCTGCGTGTATTAATCTGAAAGTACAGCAGTATAGATCGCTCCCCATTGCTGCTCGAGAACAGGGACAGATCGGTTCCAGGGATTCGTCATTGGTAAGATCTAAAGCTAATTTACAGATGGCAATCTTGAGCCGAATGAAATATCTCCAAAGCCGTAGCAGAAGAGACAAGTGAAAATGGCTGAAGTTGCAATCTAGCCATCGTTCAGCTATTTACTGGAGCATGTCCTCCATTTTCTGTTCAGATGTTACGAACTGAAGCTATTCAATTCAGCTACTCAAGTATGTCCTAGCATACTTGCACTTGAGTAGTACCTGTATTTCAAATAAGTAGTAGCTGGTGGCGAGTGTAAATTTTATAAGTGTAAATTTTCTCTTTCATGCGAGTGAAAAAATAGCTTGTGCTTAGTTCATGCCACAACTAGGCCGCAGTGTTGAAATGCAAACATGATCACTGAATAGATTAAATACAACTTCTCTAAGACACAAAGCTTAAGAGACAACGCATTAGGGTAGTAGTATCTTAGAAAACACTTGTACATAGGATAACGCGCTAAGATACAATGCATTACGGAAGGCCTAAGCGCGCGGCTGTCTCTGCTCCTCTATAACAAAAGCGGTTTTATTGGATCCTACTGCTGCTAGCTTCTGGCTGATTTTTTCTCCGGTGAGGTTTTGATGATAACCCCCCCAAGCCACTTAAACCCCACATGTCATTGACCCATCAAAGGGGCCTGTGAGGAAGGATCCGTCAATAAAGGGGTTATCATCAATTATGTGTGAGGGGGACGCAGCGGGGAAACAGAGGGAGCGTTGTCGTGTAGCCGAGGGTGGGGGCAGCACAGGCTGGAGCCTCGAGCTTTGTTGCCGCCAGCCGTTGGCCGATTGACTCGGGCGGGCTTTCCTGGGTAGATCGCAGGCAAATGGCTGCCGGGGGATGATTTTTATTCTTGATCAAGCTCTCACGGTGAACTCGAAACAACTAGCAAAAAGTCTGTGCATGTGGTTATGCTGCACACATACAGCTCTATACGCTAGAATGGACGGAATACAAAAAAAAAATGAGGATGAGAAACCGTCCAAATACATACTTACAATTAAACATGGCATTCCTTGGAAAAAAATCCGTTCAAACACATTCCAACAGGAGAGCTCACTACCGCACAATTAGAATCCAAGGGTTTTGGAGGGAAAAGTAAGAAACAAGAAAATTAGGAGCATTATGGAAAAATCCGTGACTTGGATGTTCAAAGGTTGCATGTTGAGGATTAAATGTATTCTCAATTTCTTTCCTACTTTTTTTTATTTCCTAATTTTATATTTCTAGGATTCTTTAAAATTGGGTTCATGAACTGCCATATCTGTGAAATTCTATGGCGTCCTACATCAAACCGACGGGGTTTTCAATTTTGGATTGATCAAAATTTCGAGACCCAAAGAAATTTAAGAAATCTCAATAATGCTCATAAATTATTTCGGAACTGTTTAGGCCAAATTTCATTTAAAAGGAATAATTTAATTTTAATTTTGTTTGAACATCCTCAAATATTTCAAGAAATATATATATTTTTGGGAATTATCAAAATATATCCTTGAACCCACTATGACTCACAAGAAACCCTCACCAGGTACAGTTCAAACGACACTGTTCCGAAGGCACGCTCTTTCGTACGGCCATGACAAAGCTGTTGAGATTTGAGTGTGATCCTCTTGGAAAAGGTTTAGCGCAAAACAAAGGCACACCAGCGGGGGGACTGCCCTCCCCGACCTCCTTCTCCCCCGACCTCCCTCTCCCCTAACCCTAGCCGCCGGCCGGCGCGCCGCCACCCGCCCTCCCTATGCCCCCCTTCCTTCACCTCGCCCCTCCGCGCGCTCATCGCCCCCCGCGGCGGCGGCGCGCGACCCGGTCGTTTCTGCTCTCGGCCGCCCCTCTGCGCCCCTCCCTCGTCGCCGCCGCCGGCAGAGGCTGTTGGGCAAGGCCTAGGTAGCGCCGGCGGCGGCGGAAGGTCTCTACCCGGACGGATTTGGGGGAGGAGGGGCTCCCCTGGTTGGTGGTGGTGCTCCTTGGGCGGCAGAGGCTCGGCTCCGGTCGGGTGGTGGAGCAACGGCGGCGCTGCGGTCGTTCCTACAGGCGGCGCAGGGACTAGGCGGCGGCGTGTGGTGGTGCTTGGCCGACAGTGGTCTGCGGCCCAGATCTGGGCCCGTCGGGCTCCATCTGGGCTTGGACGGGCCAGTTGACCTGCTGACGCTCTGTACCAGGAGGGGAGGATGCGGATGCAAGGGTTCGTGGTGACGGCGGCCAGCCTATTGCATCGTGGCAGTGAGCTTCACGGGTCCATCTGGGCCCGGCTGGACCCTATTAGGACCGGTGTGCCCCTTCGGGGCTTTACGGGTCCTTGCGCCCGGCTGGAACTGACGGGGATTGGTATGCTCGGCGGCTACGTCCGGTCGACTACCGCCGTTCCTCGGCGGTGGAGGTTGGTCCCTCCCGCTGGCCGCGGTATCGCTGACCCAGGCCATTCTTCTCCTCACCTTCGGTGTGCAGACCTCGTGGCGACTACTTCGGTGAGACGACGATGATGACTTCGGGATCGTTGGCGCATGTTGGTGGGCGGTTTGCCAGAGAAGGTCGAGGCTTGACCTCACGGGGCCGAGTGCTCGGATTGGCGAGGTTGTGGGTGGGGGGTTTCGGGAGAAATCCTTGTCGGCGTGTCTGACACCGATGCGGTGCCACCTCCGGGTGGCATCATTCCTTCCTGAAGGGCGTCGTGGATACCCCTGTTCGCTTCCCTTTGTGCCGGGGGAAACCCTAGGACCGGTACGCTGGTCCGGGCAGCAGCGTGGCTTACCTTCTTGAAGGTGCTGCTTGGTACCCGTCGATCCGGCACTCGGAGCGTGGTGGAACGATGTCGGAGAGGGCGCAGCAGTTCCGGGTCACCGTCGTTTAGTCGATCCGCCTTTGTCTCCATTTTCTTTTGTTTCTTTTCTTTGGGTGTATGTTTGCTGCCGCCCCAGCATCGCAAAACTGTTGGTTGTATCGGGTGTTTGCTATATTTATATAGCGGGGCTACGGACTATTTCGGTAGGTAGATTTGAGTGTCAATAGCTCATCAAAAGGAACTTGAATGTGATGGTGTTTATGTTTATTTGGGGTTTTAAGGGGTTGGTTTACATGAATATTTTTTTAACTTATCGGTGTAGCCATGGAGTAGAGCCTGTAGGGATGAGATATTTTGCACATGTGGTAAAAGTCAATTACTCCCTTCGTCTAAAAATATTATCCGTGAAATAGATTAAAATAAATGTATCTACTACTAAAATGCATATAGATACATCCATCTTCACGACAATTATTTTAGAATGGAGAAAGTACATTATTGAACTCTTCGAAGATATTATTGATTAAATTGGCCGTGGTTATAAAATTGAATGACATCGACAATACCAGCAAAAAAATAGAATTGCGTGATAGCGAGATCGTGTTGTAGAAGTTTCCGGAATAACCTCGTTTGCGTCAGTCAGCCTTTTCAGTTACGTCATGTAGCTAGCCACATGTAGAGCCACTTCCCCAACCAGCTGAGCTATGCTCACTTCCTCGGGATATTTTGCACATGTAGTAAAAGTCATTCAGTTTTACAACCACGGCCACTTTAAAGAACAATATCTCCGAAGAGTTAAAAAATACTAGCTGCAAGATATACGCTAAAGAAAGCAATTGCGTGGCAGCTAATTAAGATCGTGTAGTAGAAGTTTCTGGAATATCTCACTCCCTCATTTGCGTCAGTGAGCTTTTTCTGTTGCGGGTAGGCCAAAAGGCTTCGCCAAATTAAGGAGCTTGCACCGTAGTACGTCATCTAGCCGGCCACATTGACATGGTAGGGAGTATCGTCTAGCGGCTCGTAGTCCCCTACCCGGGAGCGAGACGAGCGAGGTGGGAGCGCCGGAGCGGCGCCATGCCTAATTTCTTGTACGCGTGGCGCGGCCGCCGGAGGAAAGTCGGCAGGGTTCACGTGACGGCATGGGTGCATGCTAGCAGTAGCTAGATACGTACCGCTCACACGATATCATGTAGGTTCAGTGAACGGCTGCGGTTTTGTTCGAATCATTAATTGAATGCACATGCATGGTTTCGTCACCGTACGTCCGTTGCTCGCGCACGGAAGAAACCAAACAAACTCATGCATGCATGCATGCATGAGGAAATTGCACAAACCTTCAACAATTGGGGTCTTTATTGCAAAGAACTACAACTATTGAGTCAACTTGTACAAACCTATAACTTTTGGGTACATCTGTTGCATGTAACACAAATAATCCAATTAACCAATTTAACATCACATCTGACGTGTGGGCCCTGCACTCTTAATGCCAATGAGAACTTTGACGTGACAGACTTAAGGACGGAGGCCCTGGTCTGGTTTTTTTATGCAAGGAGCGCGTCCGAAGGTGTTGGAAACATCACATTAATTCTAGATAGAGGATGTACATGATTTTACAAAGGACCCAGTAAGATAAGAAATTATATATCGGTCCCTGATATTTGTAGAAAAGATCTCATAAAAGATGGAAAAAAAACAATATGGTCTCTCTCTTTCTCCAAAATGCCGAGATGGAGGTCGGCGTCGTTGTCGTAATGCCCGGAAGCGGGGACAGAAACCACTTGCTCCTGTGTAGACATAGTATTCAGTGGGAAACCTTGAGAGGGGCCTCCTCATATAGGAGGTTAAACATGCGCCAAAGCCCTTCACTGGTTTCTGGATAGGCATGGGTTGGTATTGGATGTTAGACGGCTGTCACCCGCCGCCGAGGTAGTGCTCGAGAAGATTGCTTCCCAACTACACTCCCGACTTCCTACCACCTATGGGAGGAAACATGCACAGAGGATTGGCTCAAAGAGGAACCTGTAGAACAGGGTTATTAATCTAGCGATTGTTGGGGTAGACGTTGAAGAACTCCTCCATGGAGCTTCTAGCAACTGCAGGTCCTGCCATTCCAACATTGTGCCCGCAAAACCATCGGGGTAGACGCCAGAGAGAGGCTCCCCCGCTTGCGACAACTCTTTCCACCAGAGTTGCACAGTCGAGAATGGATTGCTCCGGACGCATCACCCATGGCACTAACAGTATGGGCCTACACGTCAGATATGATGTTAAATGAGTTAATTAGATTATTTGTGTTACATGCAACATATGTACCCAAAAGTTGTAGCTTTTTGCAATTTGCCTCAATGGTTGTAGTTCCTTGCAACAACGACCCCAATTGTTGGAGGTTTGTGCAATTTCCTCTGCATGCATTGACACGTACGAACACCTATGCGTGTGCATCGGCCGTTCTTTTGATGCCAACTTTAAAACGAGCCAATATTACGGAAAGTGTTTTGTGTTTTCTACTCCGAGCACCCGTGCATGTGCTTCTGTCGGTTAGAAAATATCGAAAACATTATTTATGAGCTACAAAAAATTTGAAAAAAAAAAATCTAGATGTAGCAAATGGTGTATCCAACAAACGTGTAAATTATGAATTTCAAATATAAAGTATTATGAGCCACACAAAAATGACAAAACATGCTAAAATTTAGAAAATTGAAAGAGCACTGGTAGAAAATAGCCCTTCGGTACGCCCCCATTAGTCCCCAAAATAATGGACCCGCGACCATAGGGGTCTTTAGTCACGGTTCGGGACGAGACCCGCGACCAATAGTCTGGGCCCAGCGCGCTCGGCCCACAGCTGGCGGAGGGGAGGGGCTTTAGTCCCGGTTGGCCAGACCAACCGGGACGAATAGGTCCTCGGGCTGGCCCCAAGGCCTTTAGCCGCGGTTGTCCAGGTGAACCGGGACTAAAGGCCCATCCCTATATATAGGACTCAGCTCGCTGCACTTAGCCACATTTGCTCACAATATTCACAAGGGGTGGTGGGTATGCTTTTGGTTCCTATTATGCACACAAGGTGTTTGATGAAATGCCCGATAGCATGAAACACACTTGAGCGTTTTCATTTATTTTACCTCCGTGATCGCGGTTAGCAACTTGAACCTTTCATGATTTGTATTATTTCCAGCTAGCTAGTTAGTTTAACAGATGCATGATGGTTAATTATATACTTTATATAATAATAATGCAGATGAATCGGCAATGGATGTACGGTAACCGACTCTCCGGCGAGTTCACTACGGGTTTGAAAGATTTCCTCGTAGTGGCAAATGCGAACAAGCAGCGAGGTTTTATTATCTGTCCATGTGCTGAATGTAAGAATGAGAAGGGTCACTCCTCCTCAAGAGTCGTTCACATGCACCTGCTTCGGCACGGTTTCATGCCAAGCTATAATTGTTGGACCAAGCATGGAGAAAGAGGGGTTAGAATGGAAGAAGATGAAGAAGAGGATGATATCGATTTCAACTATCATGACCTTTTCGGTGATACTTTCATGGAGGATGATGCTGAAGGTGGGGAAGGGTTTGGTGAAGGTGAAGAAGAGGCACATGATGAGCCCGCTGAAGATCTTGGTCAGACCATTGCTGATGCACGGAGACGCTGCGAAACTGACAAGGAGAGGGAGAATTTGGATCGCATGTTAGAGGATCACACGAAGTCACTGTACCCAGGATGCGACAATAGTCTGAAAAAGCTGGGCTGCACACTGGATTTGCTGAAATGGAAGGCACGGGAAGGTGTAGCTGACTCATCATTTGAAAATTTGCTGAAAATGTTGAAGAATATGTTTCCGAAGAATAACGAGTTGCCCACCAGTACGTACGAAGCAAAGAAGGTTGTGTGCCCTCTAGGTTTAGAGATTCTGAAGATACATGCATGCATTAACGACTGCGTCCTCTACCGCGGTGCATACGAGGATTTGAATGAATGCCCTGTATGCACTGCATTGCGTTATAAGATCAGAGGCGATGACCCTGGTGACGATGTTGAGGGCGAGAAACCCAGGAAGAGGGTTCCCGCCAAGGTGATGTGGTATGCTCCTATAATACCTCGGTTGAAACGCCTGTTCAGGAACAAAGATCATGCCAAGTTGTTGTGATGGCACAAAGAGGACCGTAAGTCCGACGGGGAGTTGAGACACCCCGCTGATGGAACGCAATGGAGAAAGATCGACAGAGAGTTCAAAGATTTTGCAGCTGACGCAAGGAACATAAGATTTGGTCTAAGTACTGATGGCATGAATCCTTTTGGCGAGCAGAGCTCCAGCCATAGCACCTGGCCCGTGACTCTATGCATCTACAACCTTCCTCCTTGGTTGTGCATGAAGCGGAAGTTCATTATGATGCCAGTGCTCATCCAAGGTCCGAAGCAACCCGGCAACGACATCGATGTGTACCTAAGGCCATTAGTTGATGAACTTTTACAATTGTGGGGCAAACCTGGTGTACCTGTGTGGGATGAGCACAAAGAAGAGGAATTTAACCTACGAACGTTGCTTTTTGTAACCATCAACGATTGGCCTGCTCTCAGTAACCTTTCTGGACAGTCAAATAAGGGATACAAAGCATGCACGTACTGCTTACATGAGACTGAAAGTGTATTTTTGGATAACTGTAGGAAGAACGTGTACCTGGGTCATCGTCGATTTCTTCCCCGAAATCATAACGTAAGAAAGAAAGGCAAGCATTTCAACGGCAAGGCAGATCACCGGCCGAAGCCTGCGGAACGTACTGGAGCTGAGATATTTGATATGGTCAAGGATTTGAAAGTCATCTTTGGAAAGGGTCTTGGCGGACAATCAGTTCCGCAGGGAGTTGACGGGCACGTACCCATGTGGAAAAAGAAATCGATATTTTGGGAGCTACAGTATTGGAAAGTCCTAGATGTCCGCTCTGCAATCGACGTGATGCATGTTACGAAGAATGTTTGCGTGAACCTGCTAAGCTTCTTGGGCGTGTATGGGAAGACAAATGATACAAAGGAAGCACGGCATGATCAGCAACTTTTGAAAGACCCAGATGACCGGCATCCGGAATGGTTTCAAGGTCGTGCCAGCTACGCTCTTACGAAAGAAGAGAAGGTCATTTTTTTTGAATGCCTGAGCAGTATAAAGGTCCCGTCTGGCTTCTCGTCGAATATAAAGGGAATAATAAACATTGCGGACAAAAAGTTCCAAAACCTGAAGTCTCACGACTGCCACGTGATTATGACGCAATTGCTTCCGATTGCTTTGAGGGGCCTCCTACAGGAAAATGTTCGAGTAGCCATTGTGAAGCTATGTGCATTCCTCAATGCAATCTCTCAGAAGGTAATCAGTCCAGAAGATCTACCACGGTTACAAAACGATGTGGTCCAATGTCTTGTCAGTTTTGAGTTGCTGTTTCCACCATCCTTCTTCAATATTATGACGCACCTCCTGGTCCACCTAGTCGAAGAGATTTCCATTCTCGGTCCTGTATTTCTACACAATATGTTCCCCTTCGAGAGGTTTATGGGAGTATTAAAGAAATATGTTCGTAACCGTGCTAGGCCAGAAGGAAGCATCGTAAAGGGCCATGGAAATGAGGAGGTAATTGAGTTCTGTATTGACTATGTTCCTGACCTTAAGCCGATTGGTATTCCTCAATCGCGGCACGAGGGGAGACTAAGTGGAAAAGGCACGATCGGAAGGAAATCAACGATATGTATGGACGGTCATTCTATAACTGAAGCACACTACACAGTTCTGCAAAATTCGAGCTTGGTGGCTCCGTATTTCGAGCAACACAAGAATATTTTACGCTCGAACAACCCGGGGAAGACTGAATCATGGATTAGAAAGGCCCACATGGAGACTTTCGGCAGTTGGTTGCGAAAACATTTAATGAATGACAATGATGTTGGAGATCAGCTGTACATGTTGGCCAAGACACCATCTTCGACTATAACGACTTTCCAAGGGTACGAGATTAATGGGAATACATTTTACACGATCTCCCAAGATAAAAAGAGCACCAACCAAAACAGTGGTGTCCGCTTTGATGCAGCAACCGAGATTGGGCAAAAGGTCACATATTATGGTTACATAGAGGAGATATGGGAACTTGACTATGGACCCTATTTTAAGGTCCCTTTGTTCCGGTGCAAATGGTTCAAGCTAACAGGAGGTGGGGTAAAGGTGGACGAGCAATACGGAATGACAATGGTGGATTTCAACAATCTTGGTTACCTTGACGAACCATTCGTCCTAGCCAAAGATGTCGCTCAGGTTTTCTATTTGAAGGACATGAGTAGCAAACCGAGGAAACGGAAAGATAAGAAAACGATCAGTGCATCATGCGATGATCCAAAGCGTCACATTGTTCTTTCAGGGAAAAGAAACATCGTGGGAGTGGAGGACAAGACAGACCTGTCAGAAGATTATAATATGTTTGGTGAAATTCCGCCCTTCAAAGTGAACTCTGACCCAAGCATTAAGTTAAATGATGAGGATGCTCCATGGATACGTCCAAATCGTAAGAAAGCGGGGACACAAGGGAAGAATTGATGTGTAATAATTTATTGTACCAAACTTTGTTGAATGGATCATGTTTAATGGATCATTTTGAATTATATTATCTCTAATTAATTTATTGTACCAAACTTTTACTAAAAACAGAAAACAGACGCGCTAGCGCGCCGCAGTGTCGCCGGAATGCAAATTCTTTTATTAAAAAGAGAAAACAGACGAACACTACTCCTCGCCGTCATCGTCGGGGAACTCGTCGGTGACCTCCTCCGGGTCATCATCGTCGCCGAACTCGTCCATGACCTCCTCGTCGTCGTCGGAGGTGCATGATGGTATGTCCGAGATAGGCCCCCACCTCGGATCGTCGGAGGCCCAGACTTCGCCGGCGCGGTCGCCCCGACGAAGCTCCTGCAGCGCCCTCGTCCTCGCCTCCCGAGCGGCATCTAACGCGAGGTGGCGTTCGAGGCGGCGCTCCGCCCGCTGAGCCGCGCGGGTCTGCCAGAGCTCCTCGTCGGCGCTCTCCTCCCCCGGGTTGTTCCGGTAATACTCGCGGACGACGCGGTCTTCCCTGGCGTCGACTAGGCCCTGAAACGCGCGGTGGCGGAGGTGGAGGTGGTCGGCGGCAGTGATGATCTGCGGCTTCGGCGCCCTGGCCTCCGCTTCCCAGACGGTGTGGCAGTCGTTAAAGTTCATTAGCGACCGCGGGCGGTTGAGGCGCCAGGCCGCCGCGTCCCAGGCGCGGGCTGCCTCCGCCGCCGTCGCAAAGGTGCCGAGGGGGATGCGGTCGTCCCCCCAGCGGATATCTGCGCTGAACATTCTGTTCTGCCGTGCTCGGACGCCGCGGAAGCCAGTGGTGCTGTTCCTCCTCGGAGGCATGGTGGAAGCGCGACGGTGCGTGGAGAGGAGAAGACGCGCTCGAGGCGCGACAGTTTATACCGCGCCCTCCTGGCCACGCGTCACAACTCCCGCGCCACGCGTCGCAACTCCCGCGCCACGCGCCACCCTAACACAACCAAGCAAATAGTTGCACATTACTACCCGAGCTCAAAGTGAACACTGACCCAAGCATGGATGGATGTGTTAAAGGGGGGGTGTAGAACAAAACAATCGGTATCACCATCATACAGCCCTACCGTGGCTACTCAGTGCAATATGCATACCAAATGCACGGTAGGACGTATGATGGCGAATCCGGATGTTTTGTATTTGCTCGATAAACTGAATATATGATGTATCAAACCTTAAAGGGGGATGTAGAACAAAACAATCGGTATCGCCATCATACAGCCCCACCGTGGCTACTGGGTGCAGTATGCATACCAAATGCACGGCAGGACGTATGATGGCGAATCCGGATGTTTTGTATTTGCTCGATGAACTGACCGGTGTATGAAGGTGGGCTATATATAGGGTCCTCTGGCTCACAAAGTGTTGTGCTAGGGTTTTGATCCAACGGTTAAGAAACCACCTCATCCAACGGCTCACAACAGCTCGAAAGAAACACACCGTAGCCCTGATCGAACGGCTCACAACAGCTCAAAAGAAACACACCCCGGATCCAACGACTCACAAGCGCTTTAAAGAAACACACGATCCGTGTGATTCTATCTGATTGGTCCAAACGAAACCCTAACCCATTTAGTCCCGGTTGGTGTCCCCAACCGGGACTAAAGGGATGTTTTCTTCTCGCTATATATATGTATGCATTGCCACACCATTGGCATAAACACATACAAACTCACCACTCTCTCATGGCTTCTACCGTACCCACTCTAACATTCATCCAGGCGGAGGCACTTTCCGCCTCGAACTACCCCTGCCCGCCCGGCTACAGTGTTCCCGCCGGTTGGATGCTGAGCGCCGGAGGAGTGCCGGTCCCTCCTCTTCCTCAAGGTGTGGCACGTCGGGCGGCCATCACGAACCATTACTACCACGAGCTCACGCCGGAGCAGCGGAGAGATCCCAGTTGGCATCCCGATAACCAACATACTTGGGATGCCTTCTTCATCAATCGGCGTGAGAGGGCGCTCGCCAGGTATGAGGAGGACGGCCTGCCTCCTGGGAACTTTCACGAGGCCGGTCGTCGGCTATGGTGGTCCGGCCGGACTCTACAGAGCGTCATGGACTACATCAGGGCCGGCGATATCCCCCGCCTGCGCTACCCTCAGGCCCAGTCCTGGGCTCTGAATTTTCTCATGTAGGCCTAGGCAGGAGTATGACTAGCAGCAGATATCAGATCATGCATGCATCTATGCTCTCCGTTTAGGTTTAGATCCACTCTTGCCATTATGTACTGCCTTTTTTATCTATGGGAATTTTTAAGATTGGAAAAAGAATTAGTTTTATTTTTCTGAATTTTCTGATATATTATTTGTATTTTTAAGATTGGAAAAAGAATTAGTTTTATTTGAATTTTCTTGCCATTATGTACTGCCATTATGTACTGCCTTTTTTATCTATTATTTGTATTCGAATAACCACCTTTAGTCACGGTTGGTGTCACGAACCGGGACTAAAGGCTCGTTCTGCGCGGGAACGAAAACGCAGCGAAAATTTTCACCTTTAGTCCCGGTTCGTGACACCACCCGGGACTAAAGGCCCGCGGAGGGTACCCAGGGGACCTTTAGTCCTGGTTCGTGACACCACCCGGGACTAAAGGCTTGACCTATATATGTGCGATGCCTTCCTGCCCCAAAATTTTCAAAGTCCCCAAACCCTCGTCTTCATTCGCGCCGGCGCCCAGTCGTCTTCTGCCCCGTCGCCGTCCCCCGCGCAGATCGCCGTCGCCGTCGCCATCGCCGTCGCCGTCGCCGCGCCGTCGCCCTCGTCGCGCCCTTCTCTCCATCGCCTCCACCCTGCTCCGCCCCCGCCCCGTCGCCGTCTCTCCGGCCGGTACGTTCCCCGCGGGCCGTCGCCGTCGCCCTAGAACCAACGCCATCGAACTAGAACCAACAGCGTCGCCCTAGAACCAACGCCGTCGCCGCGCCGTCGCCGTCGCCGTCCCTCGCGCTCGCTCCCGCGGCCAGATTCGCCGCCGGCGAGACCACAGTGGCCGTGGCCTCGTCCCCATCTCCGTCCCCTCCCCCGTGGCGAGCAGCACAGTGGCCTCGTCCCCATCTCCGTTGCATCCCCCGTGGCCGGAATCGTCGATCCGAGATCCTAATCTGCAACCGCCGGCCACGCCAGGGGTGACGTCATGATGACGTCACCTGCCCACTGTTCTAAATTACAGAATATAAATAACCTTCTAAATTAAATAACTTTTAATTTATAATTTAATTTTTTTGGAAAAATATGCAAAATGTTCAGAAAAATGTAAGCTATCTGTTTATATCATTTTCAATCATGTTTGACAAAGTTCAAAATGAGACCATATTTGAATTTGTATTAAATTCATTAAAATAATGATGAAAATAAGTTCTAATTCAATAAATTCAGAATATTAAGTGTAATATACCAAAATGACCAGGAAAGCAAATGCAACCTAGCTATGGGGTTCTCCAAGTCATTTGAGAAACTAATCTTGGACACACCTCTAAAGTATGGTTTTCCCCCTCCGGTGGTTATCGTTCTTCCACCCAAAACCCTAGCAATCTGTTTTCCCTCCTTCTACGACAATATTTGCTAAGTCTCCTATATACTTAATTAATTTTTACTACATGCATGTCTGCAGGAGTGACATATGGCAGACAATAGAGACCTGACGGCGGAACAGGAGGCTGAAGGTTATATATTAGATATCATAGCCGGAGAACATGATGTAATCTCTTCTTATCTGAACCTTGAGGATCAAGAAGGTGAAGGAGGAACAGACATTGTCGATGATCAAGGAGGTGAAGAAGGAACAGACATTGTCGATGATCAAGGAGGTGAAGGAATGGACATTGATGACGGAGGTCAACCGTCGACAAACGACGATCTCCAATTGCAAAGAACAACCACCTCCGGCGAGGTATATATTTTAGCCCTCGGTCTTATTTTAGCCCTCGGTCCAATTGCAAAGACTAACACGCGCGACTCTCTTTCTTATTTTAGCCCTCGGTCGGATCTAGTATGACAAAGCGTGGCAAATCCAAGGCGATGAAAGATTCCGAAATATATACCATCGAATCAGTCAGTGAAATCGGCAAGACCCTACAGCACACCACAAAGTTTATCAACCAATGCGGAGTCATTGTTAGAGACATCGTCCCGATCACCGTCCAGGAATGGAAGGAGCCAAAGAAAGCACGTATTGGTTTTAGTTATGTCGACAAGAGAACGAAAAAGATTATGTTTAGAAAGCTTATTGCACATTTCATTCTACCTCCGGAATACAACAAAAAAGATGAATTCGGTCAGGACGTTCCGGGTGGACGTGAGAGGAGAAGGATAGTCAAAGAGTTCGCTCTTCAGAAGATGGCCGAAGCATTCCGGAACTTCAAGAAAAAATTGTTCCGTGAATATGTCAGCAAGGGCAAGACTCCGATTTTCACTGGACAATATGAGAAACTGAGAGATGATTGGACAGAATTTGTGACGCAACATAAATCGGAGCATTTCAAGGAAATGTCGGCAAAAAATAAGGCTAATACGGAAAAGAAACAGTACCATCATGTTATGGGGCCAGGAGGATACCGCGTTTCGGCGCCTAAGTGGCAGGCAATGGAGGACGGCCTAAGGGCAAGAGGAATCCGTCTAGGTACAGAGGGATGGGACGAAAGAGCCAAAATGTGGTGGTACGGGCATGGGGGATCGCTAGACCCGGAGACAGGGGAGTGTGTTCACCGGCAGAAAAAGTTTGCTCCCACAAAAGACCTTGTTGACGCAATGACCAAAGCTCAACAGGGCAAGATCACGTTCAACAGAGAGAGAGACCAACTGACCCATGCCCTCGGAAATCCTGAACACGGAGGACATATACGAGGCAAAGGCAGATTGCCGTGGAAAGTAGGGTTTTCCCAGGAGGGTGACCCGTACTGTTACAGAAGCCGTAGGAGAGGTACGGACCGGGCTGCAGATGAACTGTGGAATCTTGCAATGGAAGTTTCTGACCTGAAGAAGGTCGTGGCGGGAATACTTGAGAAAGAAAAAGCGTCGGCTGCAGGGCCGCATCAAGAACATGCAACGGATCTCGGAAGCCAGCAGCGGAGAAGCAGCGTGGCTTCCACGGAGGCCCCGACTGCAGGTGCTAATGCACCGATGATCGAGAGTCATGCACCGGAGCCTCACTACCCCGTGGATGACGTAAAGGAGATGAAAGAATGTGATCTGCATTATCCCATGGGGAACATTTCCATGAAGGTGGCTACCGGCAGTGCTTTACCCTATACACCTGGAGCACTCCATCACAACAACCCCATTCCATATGGCTATGCTCGTGTCACGGTGGAAGACATAGTCCAAGCGTTTGAGGACCTGGAGATTGACATAGCTACACCCGAAGGGGAGAGAAGACTTGGAGATGTCAAGCGCCAGTTCATTCTATGGAAAAAGAAGTACATAGTGTTTCCAGGCGAGACGCCAAGGCTAACAAGTCCACCCCCCTACGATGGTGCAGGTGCTGGTGGTGGTGGTGGTGGTGGTGCTGGTTCACCTACGCCTCCTTCACGCCATTCGACGCCGTCCCCCGATCTTCCTCCTCCGGCGGTTAAGCAGCCGTCGCCCACGATTCCTCCTCCGGCGGTTAAGCAGACGTCGCCCCCCATTCCTCCTCCGGAGGATAAGCAGACGTCGCCCCCCATTCCTCCTCCAGCGAAGAAACAGAAGCAGGCGGCCAGCAAGGGAACCCGCTCTTGGTCTATTAACCCGGAGCCTTATGTACCTAAGACCACACGGGTACCGGAGCCATCACTGAAGCCTCTCCCCCCAAGGCCTTGGGAACTTAGTGATGCTGAAACCAAATTGGTCGTGAAGGCTGACGTTGACAAATGGAAGGGCAAACTGAAGGCGCTAAAGGAGCCTGAGCCCAAGGAAGTATTCCCTCCGATTGTAGACTATTGGGCTACGGATTTTTTGTCGACAGTGTCCCAATCCGTGAAGAATTTGCCTAAAGACTATGATATTGAACTTCGTAAGCAAGCAGGAATATTGGAGGAGGAGAAAGGAAAAGGAAAAATGATAAAAAGCGGGAAACAAGTTGCCCAGCTCGGGATGCAGAGTAAACAATCAATCCCCCCGCTCATAGTGAAAGCCGCTCCGGAACAGGACCCCAAGGTCATAAATGCTTTGGCAATAGTTGGAATGACTGTAGAGAGTGCCATGAAATATGCGTCCGACATGGGTGTGTCTCTTCGTGCCTTGTTAGGCCTGGACGAGACGCCAATGGGTGAGGTAGCATTAAAATATGTGAAGAAAGGGCCTCTCGTCGAGCCTGCGAAGGAAAAGGATCTACCACCACTAATGCAAAGTCTGCTACGTTGGTACAAAGATTTCATATCATTTACCGACAAAGAATATGTGTATGTGGATTATACAGAGGAGCATCACACCAAAAAGTACTCTGTAACAGTTGAGTTGAGTGAATTGTTCCAGCTGTTCAATATGCGTGAGCTCGACAAATCTATCCTGAGTTGCTACGTTCTGTAAGTGATTTATTTCTACCTCATCTCGTTCTTCATTGCCTACACTATATATATATATATATATATATATATATATATATATATATATATATATATATATATATTGTGTTAACTATATTGTTCCGTACGCTATTATGCAGATTGAAGATTTGGGAATGCAAAGTAAGACTCATCCATGATGTTGGGTTCATTGACCCACAAATCATTAATGGAACTATGTTAGAAAATCATCCCAAAGACGTGGAGAAAGACTTGTACAAATTTTTTAAAAAGCATGAATCCAAAAGATATATTTTATTTCCTTACCATTTTGGGTGAGTGTTTCTCTCATGTTCCCATTCTCTTTTGTTTACTCCATGCATGGTATGTCCAATCGATAAATTATGCATGACTGTGCATCTAATGTGTCCGCAGGTACCACTGTATTCTGCTAAAAATTGATCTTCACAAGTCCTTAGTTTTGATCATTGACTCTATGAATTCAAATACAGATCTTTGGGTCAACATGAGAAAAATGATGCAAAGGTAATTATTTTTCAATCATTTGCGCTCTATATCGATCGGTCTCTTTTGTTCATTTTCTAAGCTAATAACTCCCTTGTTCATTTAATTTTATTTGCATTGTAGAGTTTGGAGACGGCTCTCACTTGAACATGTCGGTGAATTCAAAGATCTGCTACAATTTAAAAATGTGGTCAAAGGTGTGGATAAGCAGCCACCGGGGACCGGTCTATGTGGATACTATGTCTGTGAGAACATACGGAAAGAAATATCTGAGAGGAAGAAGGACGAGGAAACGCGGAAGGGTCTCAATAACTTGCGGAGGGCGCTTACTCCAGAAGCTCGCTTCCGACCAATTCAAGAGGAAATAGCAGGATTTTTCCTTAGGCATGTCATCCATAAGAAAGGAGAGTTCCATGCGTCCACCGACGATGACTATTATCCGCATGTATAAGCCTTGAGTACTTTGAAACTTGTGCGAATTTGTGTATGCTCGTCCATCTTAATTGTGTAATATGGAAACTTGTTCGAGGTTGTATATATGGTCACCCGATATTGAATATATATTATATATTCCTATTGAATTCTCCTTGTTTGATATTTCATATATATATATATGCATGTATATGTGTACTGAAATTAAAACAAAACAAATTAAAAAGGAAACAGGTTTAGGGGGCCTAAAACCCTAAACCTGCGCAGGTTTTCAGTCCCGGTTAACCACAAGAACCGGGACTAAAGGTCCTCCGCCACGACGGACCCCTAGCGCCCGCGTGGACGGGCTTTTAGTCCCGGTCCGTAAGTGGCGGGACTATAGGGGGGGGCCTTTAGTCGCGCATAGCTAGTCCCGGTTGCCCGGACGGGATTAATGGGCCTGGCGAACCGGGACTGTAGGCCTATTTTCTACCAGTGGAGGCATATTCATACCCATACTTTGTCTTTTTTGTGTAGCTCAAAATACAAAGTTTTTTTTTTCATGTTTGTAAGTAGGATACACCTTTGCCAACATCTAGATTTATTTTCATAATTTTCTGAAACTCATAAATATTTTGTTTGATTTTTTTCTAACTGGCAGGAGCACCGGTACACACGTGCACCAAATCTCCACCGCCGATATTATGCCTACTGCCTGCACTATTAGCATCTCGCTTACCTATTTTGTGTCTGGATTTTATCCATTGTGTCCTGGTTGTGGAAACGAAAAATCCGTCACTGTTCGGCGCGGAGCAGCGCGCAACTAAACTATTTTGGGTTTACAATAATAGATTAAATTTGCGGACAGAAGTGGCATGTTTACAATAAAAAAAACATAACTACATTATCTCAATCTACGGTGGCCGGAGGTGGTCAAGGGCGGCGCATGGACCTCTAGTCTGAGTTGTGTCCTCAGAATACAATCTGCGGCACCAAGTGCCGTCAAACACCTTCCCCATAAACCTGTTGGTCCTGTTGTACCTGAAATGCAGGACATATCTAGGCTCCAACTGGTACGTGGTGGCGATTTGCATCCACCGGTCCCCAAAAACATCTGTCCATGGTTGTCGGAGTAGAGCTCTACGACTACGGCGCCGGTGGGGCAGTTTCCCATCTGCAGTTCGAGCTCGCGGGGCTCTATGCCGTCAACACGTCGCTTGAACGTCTCGAGGACCCTCAACATCGGCTGAATGCCGTTGTTGAGGATGACAACGAACTCAGCGACAAAAAGGCTCTCCCAGGAAGCAATGGGATGGTCATCGGTGTACCCCTAGGAGTGTCCCGAGGAGTACGAAGACGACGACGAATGTGACACACCGCCGCCACCGCGCCCTCCCCCTGCTCCGTGTGCTCCACAAGCATTGCGGTATGCGCGCGTCCACGACGGTCGGGCACCGCAACCACGGCCACGACCACGAACTGCGTCTCCACCGCGACTACCCCGGGATCTCTCAGCATGATCTAGTGTAGAGGGATGTGGGGGCGTTTAGGTTGGAACCGCCCGAAAAGATTTTAATTATTAGTTTGGAGAGAGACACGGGAGCACTGTCTCACTGCCTAGCGGGCCCGGGAGGCAAGAGGGAGGGATCGACTGGACGCACACGAGACATCCACACGAGTCTGTGGCGACGTATACCCATCCTAAATTTGGGACTAACATGGGTGCGCGCGGAGACGATCGAGGGACGAGTCCGTTTCTCAAATGGGTCGACGCGTCGAGCCGTATTTTCCCCCCTCCGGAGCTATACGAATGTGCGTTGGCCAAATGGTGGGCGAATTGGAGATGCTCTAAAGTCATGTTAAAACAACTTGAGAGGTTTTGAAGCATGCATGCATCCAAATTTACCAGAACAACGGCAAACTCCCAGAGGCATGGTTTTCCTCCTTCTCGAAAGAAGGCAAGGAAAATTGGTGACGTCTATTGTTTCGTGTCTCCGTATGGAGTACAATTGATAGTCTACTACTCGCTCCGTTCAAAAATACTTAACTTTCATTTGTTCAAATATGAATATTTCTATACACTAAAACATGTCCGGATACATTCATATTTGGACAAAAGTAAGTCAAATATTGTTGAATGGAGGGAGTCTCTCTGTTCCATATTGTAAGCCGTTTTGGCAAACTAATTTGGTTTGTCAAAATGACTTATAATACGGAACAGAGAGAGGTGTACATAGTATTTGCTTCGTCTCAAAATAAGTGTCATTGAGATGGATATATCTAATTGCATTTTTGTGCTAGATTTATCATTTTAATCTATTTTACCGACGTTTATTTTATTTTGAGACAGAGGGCGAGCATAAGCCAAACAACCAGCCGTTCCCCCGGACCCTATCCACATGCTTAGAAACTTGCATCCGATCCATACGGTCATTCGAATAGCATTAGAATACGATATCCAGCTAACCGCTATTCTAACCAGCTCCATCAGCGTGCGCGTCTCTGAACCACATGATGCTGCCAAATCAATCGCCACTCCACAAGATCGAACCAGTGCGTGCGAGGCGCCGAGGCATGGTTAAGATTGAGAGAGTGTGTTAGACTGTATTTATACATGGTCTATGATTGTACTTGTAACCCTGTACATATGTACACTATAAATATAAACCCCCGGCCAACCCTAGAGGTTGAGCAATTCCCTAATCCCACGTACGTTTTACACCCCAGGACCCTATCCACATGCTTAGAAACTTGCGTCCGATCCATATGGTCATTCGAATAGTACTCTCTCCGTCTCAAAATAATTGTCTCAAAACTGGACAAAAATAGATGTATCTTACACTAGAATATGTTTAGATACATCCACTTTTGTCTAAATTTGAGACAATTATTTTGAGACGGAGGGAGTATTAGAATACGATATCCGCTGTTCTAACCAGCTCCATCAGTGTGCGCGTCTCTGAACCCCAGGATGCTGCCAACCACTCGCCACTCCACAAGATCGAATTGACTCCGAGGCCAGTCCAAAGTCCAAACCAGAATCAGGCGATTGTTTAGCGCCAAAGGAGACAAACGAATCCATTCTCCACGTACTACTCCAGGTCCATGCATCAACCAATCCAATCCAGGATCGACGGAAGAGATGGCAGTGCCAGTGCGTCGCCTATCTGCCCGGCCAGCCAGCGGGGCGAGGACACAACCAGAGCCAGTGCGTGCGAGGCGCCGAGGCATGGTTAAGATTGAGAGAGTGTGTTAGACTGTATTTATACATGGTCTATGATTGTACTTGTAACCCTGTACATATGTACACTATAAATATAAACCCCCGGCCAACCCTAGAGGTTGAGCAATTCCCTAATCCCACGTACGTCTTACACCCTAGGACCCTATCCACATGCTTAGAAACTTGCGTCCGATCCATATGGTCATTCGAATAGTACTCTCTCCGTCTCAAAATAATTGTCTCAAAACTGGACAAAAATAGATGTATCTTACACTAGAATATGTTTAGATACATCCACTTTTGTCTAAATTTGAGACAATTATTTTGAGACGGAGGGAGTATTAGAATACGATATCCGCTATTCTAACCAGCTCCATCAGCGTGCGCGTCTCTGAACCCCAGGATGCTGCCAACCACTCGCCACTCCACAAGATCGAACTGACTCCGAGGCCAGTCCAAAGTCCAAACCAGAATCAGGCGATTGTTTAGCGCCAAAGGAGACAAACGAATCCATTCTCCACGTACTACTCCAGGTCCATGCATCAACCAATCCAATCCAGGATCGACGGAAGAGATGGCAGTGCCAGTGCGTCGCCTACCTGCCCGGCCAGCCAGCGGGGCGAGGACACAGCCAGAGCCAGTGCGTGCGAGGCGCCGAGGCATGGTTAAGATAGAGAGAGTGTGTTAGACTGTATTTATACATGGTCTATGATTGTACTTGTAACCCTGTACATATGTACACTATAAATATAAACCCCCGGCCAACCATAGAGGTTGAGCAATGCCCTAATCCCACGTACGTCTTACACCCCAGGACCCTATCCACATGCTTAGAAACTTGCGTCCGATCCATATGGTCATTCGAATAGTACTCTCTCCGTCTCAAAATAATTGTCTCAAAACTAGACAAAAATAGATGTATCTTACACCAGAATATGTTTAGATACATCCACTTTTGTCTAAATTTGAGACAATTATTTTGAGACGGAGGGAGTATTAGAATACGATATCCGCTATTCTAACCAGCTCCATCAGCGTGCGCGTCTCTGAACCCCAGTATGCTGCCAACCACTCGCCACTCCACAAGATCGAACTGACTCCGAGGCCAGTCCAAAGTCCAAACCAGAATCAGGCGATTGTTTAGCGCCAAAGGAGACAAAAGAATCCATTCTCCACGTACTACTCCAGGTCCATGCATCAACCAATCCAATCCAGGATCGACGGAAGAGATGGCAGTGCCAGTGCGTCGCCTACCTGCCCGGCCAGCCAGCGGGGCGAGGACACAGCCAGAGCCAGTGCGTGCGAGGCGCCGAGGCATGGTTAAGATTGAGAGAGTGTGTTAGACTGTATTTATACATGGTCTATGATTGTACTTGTAACCCTGTACATATGTACACTATAAATATAAACCCCCGGCCAACCCTAGAGGTTGAGCAATTCCCTAATCCCACGTACGTCTTACACCCCAGGACCCTATCCACATGCTTAGAAACTTGCGTCCGATCCATATGGTCATTCGAATAGTACTCTCTCCGTCTCAAAATAATTGTCTCAAAACTGGACAAAAATAGATGTATCTTACACTAGAATATGTTTAGATACATCCACTTTTGTCTAAATTTGAGACAATTATTTTGAGACGGAGGGAGTATTAGAATACGATATCCGCTATTCTAACCAGCTCCATCAGCGTGCGCGTCTCTGAACCCCAGGATGCTGCCAACCACTCGCCACTCCACAAGATCGAACTGACTCCGAGGCCAGTCCAAAGTCCAAACCAGAATCAGGCGATTGTTTAGCGCCAAAGGAGACAAACGAATCCATTCTCCACGTACTACTCCAGGTCCATGCATCAACCAATCCAATCCAGGATCGACGGAAGAGATGGCAGTGCCAGTGCGTCGCCTACCTGCCCGGCCAGCCAGCGGGGCGAGGACACAGCCAGAGCCAGTGCGTGCGAGGCGCCGAGGCATGGTTAAGATTGAGAGAGTGTGTTAGACTGTATTTATACATGGTCTATGATTGTACTTGTAACCCTGTACATATGTACACTATAAATATAAACCCCCGGCCAACCCTAGAGGTTGAGCAATTCCCTAATCCCACGTACGTCTTACACCCCAGGACCCTATCCACATGCTTAGAAACTTGCGTCCGATCCATATGGTCATTCGAATAGTACTCTCTCCGTCTCAAAATGATTGTCTCAAAACTGGACAAAAATAGATGTATCTTACACTAGAATATGTTTAAATACATCCATTTTTGTCTAAATTTGAGACAATTATTTTGAGACGGAGGGAGTATTAGAATACGATATCCGCTATTCTAACCAGCTCCATCAGCGTGCGCGTCTCTGAACCCCGGGATGCTGCCAACCACTCGCAACTCCACAAGATCGAACTGACTCCGAGGCCAGTCCAAAGTCCAAACCAGAATCAGGCGATTGTTTAGCGCCAAAGGAGACAAACGAATCCATTCTCCACGTAATACTCCAGGTCCATGCATCAACCAATCCAATCCAGGATCGACGGATGAGATGGCAGTGCCAGTGCGTCGCCTACCTGCCCGGCCAGCCAGCGGGGCGAGGACACAGCCAGAGCCAGTGCGTGCGAGGCGCCGAGGCATGGTTAAGATAGAGAGAGTGTGTTAGACTGTATTTATACATGGTCTATGATTGTACTTGTAACCCTGTACATATGTACACTATAAATATAAACCCCCGGCCAACCATAGAGGTTGAGCAATGCCCTAATCCCACGTACGTCTTACACCCCAGGACCCTATCCACATGCTTAGAAACTTGCGTCCGATCCATATGGTCATTCGAATAGTACTCTCTCCGTCTCAAAATAATTGTCTCAAAACTAGACAAAAATAGATGTATCTTACACCAGAATATGTTTAGATACATCCACTTTTGTCTAAATTTGAGACAATTATTTTGAGACGGAGGGAGTATTAGAATACGATATCCGCTATTCTAACCAGCTCCATCAGCGTGCGCGTCTCTGAACCCCAGTATGCTGCCAACCACTCGCCACTCCACAAGATCGAACTGACTCCGAGGCCAGTCCAAAGTCCAAACCAGAATCAGGCGATTGTTTAGCGCCAAAGGAGACAAACGAATCCATTCTCCACGTACTACTCCAGGTCCATGCATCAACCAATCCAATCCAGGATCGACGGAAGAGATGGCAGTGCCAGTGCGTCGCCTACCTGCCCGGCCAGCCAGCGGGGCGAGGACACAGCCAGAGCCAGTGCGTGCGAGGCGCCGAGGCATGGTTAAGATTGAGAGAGTGTGTTAGACTGTATTTATACATGGTCTATGATTGTACTTGTAACCCTGTACATATGTACACTATAAATATAAACCCCCGGCCAACCCTAGAGGTTGAGCAATTCCCTAATCCCACGTACGTCTTACACCCCAGGACCCTATCCACATGCTTAGAAACTTGCGTCCGATCCATATGGTCATTCGAATAGTACTCTCTCCGTCTCAAAATAATTGTCTCAAAACTGGACAAAAATAGATGTATCTTACACTAGAATTAATATGTTTAGATACATCCACTTTTGTCTAAATTTGAGACAATTATTTTGAGACGGAGGGAGGATTAGAATACGATATCCGCTATTCTAACCAGCTCCATCAGCGTGCGCGTCTCTGAACCCCAGGATGCTGCCAACCACTCGCCACTCCACAAGATCGAACTGACTCCGAGGCCAGTCCAAAGTCCAAACCAGAATCAGGCGATTGTTTAGCGCCAAAGGAGACAAACGAATCCATTCTCCACGTACTACTCCAGGTCCATGCATCAACCAATCCAATCCAGGATCGACGGAAGAGATGGCAGTGCCAGTGCGTCGCCTACCTGCCCGGCCAGCCAGCGGGGCGAGGACACAGCCAGAGCCAGTGCGTGCGAGGCGCCGAGGCATGGTTAAGATTGAGAGAGTGTGTTAGACTGTATTTATACATGGTCTATGATTGTACTTGTAACCCTGTACATATGTACACTATAAATATAAACCCCCGGCCAACCCTAGAGGTTGAGCAATTCCCTAATCCCACGTACGTCTTACACCCCAGGACCCTATCCACATGCTTAGAAACTTGCGTCCGATCCATATGGTCATTCGAATAGTACTCTCTCCGTCTCAAAATGATTGTCTCAAAACTGGACAAAAATAGATGTATCTTACACTAGAATATGTTTAGATACATCCATTTTTGTCTAAATTTGAGACAATTATTTTGAGACGGAGGGAGTATTAGAATACGATATCCGCTATTCTAACCAGCTCCATCAGCGTGCGCGTCTCTGAACCCCGGGATGCTGCCAACCACTCGCAACTCCACAAGATCGAACTGACTCCGAGGCCAGTCCAAAGTCCAAACCAGAATCAGGCGATTGTTTAGCGCCAAAGGAGACAAACGAATCCATTCTCCACGTACTACTCCAGGTCCATGCATCAACCAATCCAATCCAGGATCGACGGATGAGATGGCAGTGCCAGTGCGTCGCCTACCTGCCCGGCCAGCCAGCGGGGCGAGGACACAGTCAGAGCCAGTGCGTGCGAGGCGCCTAGGCATGGTTAAGATTGAGAGAGTGTGTTAGACTGTATTTATACATGGTCTATGATTGTACTTGTAACCCTGTACATATGTACACTATAAATATAAACCCCCGGCCAACCCTAGAGGTTGAGCAATTCCCTAATCCCACGTACGTCTTACACCCGAGGACCCTATCCACATGCTTAGAAACTTGCGTCCGATCCATATGGTCATTCGAATAGTACTCTCTCCGTCTCAAAATAATTGTCTCAAAACTGGACAAAAATAGATGTATCTTACACTAGAATATGTTTAGATACATCCACTTTTGTCTAAATTTGAGACAATTATTTTGAGACGGAGGGAGTATTAGAATACGATATCCGCTATTCTAACCAGCTCCATCAGCGTGCGCGTCTCTGAACCCCAGGATGCTGCCAACCACTGGCCACTCCACAAGATCGAACTGACTCCGAGGCCAGTCCAAAGTCCAAACCAGAATCAGGCGATTGTTTAGCGCCAAAGGAGACAAACGAATCCATTCTCCACGTACTACTCCAGGTCCATGCATCAACCAATCCAATCCAGGATCGACGGAAGAGATGGCAGTGCCAGTGCGTCGCCTACCTGCCCGGCCAGCCAGCGGGGCGAGGACACAGCTAGAGCCAGTGCGTGTGAGGCGCCGAGGCATGGTTAAGATTGAGAGAGTGTGTTAGACTGTATTTATACATGGTCTATGATTGTACTTGTAACCCTGTACATATGTACACTATAAATATAAACCCCCGGCCAACCCTAGAGGTTGAGCAATTCCCTAATCCCACGTACGTCTTACACCCCAGGACCCTATCCACATGCTTAGAAACTTGCGTTCGATCCATATGGTCATTCGAATAGTACTCTCTCCGTCTCAAAATAATTGTCTCAAAACTGGACAAAAATAGATGTATCTTACACTAGAATATGTTTAGATACATCCATTTTTGTCTAAATTTGAGACAATTATTTTGAGACGGAGGGAGGATTAGAATACGATATCCGCTATTCTAACCAGCTCCATCAGCGTGCGCGTCTCTGAACCCCGGGATGCTGCCAACCACTCGCAACTCCACAAGATCGAACTGACTCCGAGGCCAGTCCAAAGTCCAAACCAGAATCAGGCGATTGTTTAGCGCCAAAGGAGACAAATGAATCCATTCTCCACGTACTAGTCCAGGTCCATGCATCAACCAATCCAATCCAGGATCGACGGAAGAGATGGCAGTGCCAGTGCGTCGCCTACCTGCCCGGCCAGCCAGCGGGGCGAGGACACAGCCACAGCCAGTGCGTGCGAGGCGCCTAGGCATGGTTAAGATAGAGAGAGTGTGTTAGACTGTATTTATACATGGTCTATGATTGTACTTGTAACCCTGTACATATGTACACTATAAATATAAACCCCCGGCCAACCCTAGAGGTTGAGCAATTCCCTAATCCCACGTACGTCTTACACCCCAGGACCCTATCCACATGCTTAGAAACTTGCGTCCGATCCATATGGTCATTCGAATAGTACTCTCTCCGTCTCAAAATAATTGTCTCAAAACTGGACAAAAATAGATGTATCTTACACTAGAATATGTTTAGATACATCCACTTTTGTCTAAATTTGAGACAATTATTTTGAGACGGAGGGAGTATTAGAATACGATATCCGCTATTCTAACCAGCTCCATCAGCGTGCGCGTCTCTGAACCCGAGGATGCTGCCGACCACTCGCCACTCCACAAGATTGAACTGACTCCGAGGCCAGTCCAAAGTCCAAACCAGAATCAGGCGATTGTTTAGCGCCAAAGGAGACAAACGAATCCATTCTCCACGTACTACTCCAGGTCCATGCATCAACCAATCCAATCCAGGATCGACGGAAGAGATGGCAGTGCCAGTGCGTCGCCTACCTGCCCGGCCAGCCAGCGGGGCGAGGACACAGCCAGAGCCAGTGCGTGCGAGGCGCCGAGGCATGGTTAAGATTGAGAGAGTGTGTTAGACTGTATTTATACATGGTCTATGATTGTACTTGTAACCCTGTACATATGTACACTATAAATATAAACCCCCGGCCAACCCTAGAGGTTGAGCAATTCCCTAATCCCACGTACGTCTTACACCCCAGGACCCTATCCACATGCTTAGAAACTTGCGTCCGATCCATATGGTCATTCGAATAGTACTCTCTCCGTCTCAAA
The DNA here is from genome assembly GCA_028641055.1 of Alopecurus myosuroides. NCBI lineage: Eukaryota > Viridiplantae > Streptophyta > Magnoliopsida > Poales > Poaceae > Alopecurus > Alopecurus myosuroides. The sequence continues at coordinate 154,423,753 of CM054057.1, forward strand.
ATAATTGTCTCAAAACTGGACAAAAATAGATGTATCTTACACTAGAATATGTTTAGATACATCCACTTTTGTCTAAATTTGAGACAATTATTTTGAGACGGAGGGAGGATTAGAATACGATATCCGCTATTCTAACCAGCTCCATCAGCGTGCGCGTCTCTGAGCCCCAGGATGCTGCCAACCACTCGCCACTCCACAAGATCGAACTGACTCCGAGGCCAGTCCAAAGTCCAAACCAGAATCAGGCGGTTGTTTAGCGCCAAAGGAGACAAACGACTTCATTCTTCACGTACTAGTCCAGGTCCATGCATCAACCAATCCAATCCAGGATCGAGAGAAGAGATGGCAGTGCGTCGCCTACCTGCCCGGCCAGCCAGCGGGGCAAGGACAGAGCCAGTGCGTGCGAGGCGCCGAGCATACGAAGGGACGACAACAAACCTCTTTCGGCCACGTCGGGTGGCAAGGCGCACATGCATGCCGCGCTGCCTGGGCGGTGAGGGAGCCACCGGCACCGCACGACGGGCAACTTGGTCTGGCCGGCCGATCGAGCCAATAATCCCCAGGTTTTTCCATCGCACCAAACCGACAGAGCCGATCCGGGTCGTAGCATGTCGCGCCGGTGACTCGTCCGTCGTTGCTCCTGCTCTCGCGCGCCCCAGCTGAAGAGAGGTTGAGCTTCCTTGAAATTTCGCGGATTGAACGATGCACACGCCACAGTAGTGGGTGCAGAGGGTTGCGGTGGATCTTGTCTCCGGTGCGTCGGAGCGGAGGGTGGCAGGGGGAATCTTTCCACGGCAGGACGGCCGCGGATCTCAACGTGCTCATATGCGTTCAGCGCTCAGGGAGTATATATATTTGCCGAGTTTGGTACGGAATTATTCGGCCAGTGAGCGTCCGTGCACCGTAGACGTTGAATTGTACTACATGTCGATCGTATTGGTGGTACATAGCATGTTTCGGTATGCTGGGTTTTCATGTTCGAGCATTCGATCGTTGCTGGCTTTGGTCAGGGAATCACTAGAGGTTTAAGTAATGTTTGACCCTGTTAATGTCGGAAATTAGTGCTAGTAAATTACAACTTTGGTAAGAAGTACGTCTGGGAACAGGATAGAGGCCAGTGGCAGTCCGAGAGATGAACGGTTGACTGCTTAGGGGAAGTACAATAGTGAAGGAGATACGCCTTTTTTTAACTATATTCATGCCATCTAGAGAAGACGAAAAATATACATTATATAAGGCATTATCTCTTATTATCATCTCTGTCAATTAATGAGAATTAATTATTTATTATAGAAAATTATGTCTAAGAGAAGACATATTATACGATGGAGAAAATTGTCTTTTCTTATCCCTTAGCTAAGAGAAGGCAATCTTACTTCTCTTCATTCTCTCTCATCCACCTACGCAAAAATCTGATGTGTCAATTATAAGAAAAGACTGACGTCACCACATTGTACATCCCCAACTATGCTCAAGAATTAAGTAATGATTGACCCGTTAATCTCGAAAATTAGTGCTAGCTAGTGCATTACAATTTCGTACAGCTAGAAACAGAGTAGATGCCAGTGGCAGTCCGAGAGATGAAGAGTTGACTACTTAACGCTAGTCCGGGTTTGAGTATTGTTTGACCCGTTAACCTCGGAAATTAGTGCGAGCCTGCGAGTACACCGTCCGGTACGTACAAATTCTGTACGGCTAGAAGCAAAATGTGGCAGTCCGATTTTCTGAGAAATGAAGGGTTTGACTATCCAACTGTGCTAGACGCATTGTGTCAGCCATTCGGATGGATACTTATCCTAAATATTACTCCCTCCGTCCATTCTATAAGACACATTTCTTACCATTTTAATAGTAAGAAATGTGTTTTATAAAAGTGGATAGAGCGAGTACTACTTTCTCCGTATCAGAATATAATACCGTTCCTTAGACAACACGTATGTAGACATGTTTTTGTGTAAGATGCATATATATCTACATACTAAACATTTCTAGATACGTTTTGTCTAGAAAACGATAAAACAACTTATATTTTGATACAGAGTGAGTACTTTTTAACATTTATTATGTTTAGTGAAATATATTGTTTGTAGTACTTTATATTTTTGGTAGACGGTCTGAGTTCTAGCTATAGTGTCCTCGTTGATAGAATAGGTTGTAGTCTATAAAAGTGCTATCCAAACAAAAACAAAAAAGCCCTACCGAAACGCATAAGGTAGAGACAACATACTCTCTTTTTTTTTTTTGGAAAAAAGCCCTACCAAAGCGAAAAAATATTTGTAGTTAAAGAAAGTAATAATCATTTGATCGAGTCCACTTTCTTTTGAAATGAGGCAAACGACTTCCATTTTTCATTAATTAAGATAGGAGTCAGAAAGTTTAAAACATTTCTACTCGTCCTAAACCAAACTCCCTCTGATGGCGCGGAGAATATGCGCACTAAAAGGCAACACACAAAACACCTTGCACATTGCAATTAATCTCCAAAAACAAAGTTCACGACACACTTGTCCATAGCCAAGACCCTACTCGCCACCGCCTCATCAGTTTTGAAGACAAGCATAAATGGAAGGGAAGGAACATGCCAAATACTCTGGAGTTGTGTTCGTTAAAAATCTTCTAGAAGAGGAGGGATAAAATGTATGACATCGCCTTTCAGGGGTTACCAAGGTGGAGAACAACATCGGGCCAACAATCCCTGACACTCACCATATCACCCTAGGTCGCCGGCAAAAACCGGGTCCGACCAATCTTAATGGTGACATTGGTCCAAACGCGAGAAGAGTAGCGGCATACGTATAGAAGATGGCTCTATGAATCGTGTGAATGCCTACAAGGAGGTAAAACCTCACAGTTAGGCAAACCGCGATGCCGAAGATGATCTACCATCCAAACTCTCATATGAATCACCAACCAAGCAACTATCTTATAGTTGGATGGTGCCCAAGCATTCAGACCAAAGTTTTGAAGTTGGTGGAGGCGGCCCCGAGGATCCAAAAGAATGGAAGCGCCAAGTGATGACATCCGATGGTCGGCACTGGTAGAAAATAGGCCTTTCGTCCAGGCCATTAGTCTCGGTCGTGCCCTGGGCCGGGACTAATAGTCAGGACACGTCGCCCCGAAAACGCCGAAGCGTACGACACCCTTTAGTCCCGGCTCGTTAGGGCACAATAGTCCCGATTGAGATACAAACCGGGATTAAAGGGTATGCAGCCAACTGCGTCCTGGTGCCCCCCCTTTAGTCCCGGTTTGTATCTCAAACCGGGACTATGGGGCTGGCACTATATATATGGCAGCCCCTCCCCCTCTCTCTTTATTTTTCTGGTGGGAGGTGGTGTAATTTTGTGCTAGTTTTTTTTTTGTTCATACGCACTAGAGGTGTTCGGTGAAATGCCTGTTAGAGTGATGTCACTTGAGTTAACACAAGACAAACATGATATGAGGTGCCCGAGCCACACTTAAGCTTCCTCCTCTTTGTTTCCAAGTGTCCTAAACGGTTAGCAACTATTTTCTCGTTTAGACCTCGTGGTACTAATTTTAGCATTGTGATTGCGTTTCATATATTGTTCTATGATGCAGATGAGCTATCCATGGATGTACGGTGACCGATGCTCTGCCGCTTACAAAGAAGGTGTGCATCTTTTTCGCCTTGCGGCCGAGGCAAACAAGCGGCGGGATGACTTTATGATTAGCCCATGTGTTGACTGTCGGAATGAGAGGGATCACACTTCCTCAAGAGTCATTCAGATCCACCTGCTTCAGTCCAGTTTCATGTCCGGCTATAATGTTTGGACCAAGCACAGAGAAAGAGGGCTTATGATGGAAGACGACGATGAAGAAGAGAACGATGACGGTAACTACTGATCTATGTTCCCAGAATACGCTGATACGGCACCAGATGAGCCTGATACGTCATAAACGTATCCTTAATTTCTGATGTTCCATGGTGTTTTCATGTTATTTTCTACATGTTTGCTATACACTTTATGTCATTTTTATCGATTTTCGGGACTAACCTATTGACAAGATGCCACATAGCCGGTTCCTTGTTTTCTCAGTTTTTAGTTTCAGAAAAGTTGTTCTGAAAATATTCTCGGAATTGGAAAATTCGAAGCCCGGAAGTCTTAGAATTCCCGAAGGTTCCACGGAGTCCCGAAGAGGCCCGGAGGGGGGCCACACCATAGGGCGGCGTGCCCCTTGGCCGAGCCTGCGGGTGGTGTGGTCCTGTGAGGCATCAACCGCCATCGCCCTTTCGCCTATTTATTCCCCTCCGATACGTCAACCCTAAAAATATACCACTTCTTCCAGCGAAACACCCGAGGACGCCTTCATCGTCAACCCGAGATCGGGAGGGTTCTGGAGCTCTCTCCGGCACCCTGCTGGGAGGGAAATTCATCACAGGAGGGGTATACACCACCATGCCCGCCTCCGGAGTGATGCGTGAGTAGTTCATCCCTGGACTACGAGTCCATAGGAGTAGCTATATGGTTCTCTTCTCCACTTTATGGCTCATGTTTAGATCTCATGAGCTGACTTACATGATTGAGATCATCTTATTGTAATGCTACATGTTGTGTTTGCTGGGTTCCGATGAATGTTGAGTGTTATGTCTTCTGATTATCAATCTATCATGTTATCTTCATACATATGTTATTTATGATCTTGCATGCTCTCCGTTATTGGTAGATGCTCTAGCCAAGTAGATGCTAGTGACTCCAAGAGGGAGTATTTATGCTCGATAGTGGGTTCGTGCCTCCTTTGCATCTGTGCTCGAGTGACAGAAACATGACGGATGGAGGATGTGCTCTTGCCATTAGGGAGAAAACAACGATGTTTTCTTTGTTTACATTGTTTACATTACACACTTTGCTTCCTGCGATTATAGGTTGCTTGCAACTTAATACCCAACGTTTGTTCGGATGATATTCGGAGGGTGGATTATTAGTCATAGATGCAGTTGGATGATGATCTATGTATTTTGTTGTAATGTCCGCATGAATCACATAGTAATCTTTATGTCTTGCATATGCACTACGGTGCAACCTTCATTTCTATCAATTGCCTAGCTGTAATTTGTTTACCACACATGTTATTTATGTTCTATGGAGAGACACCACTAGTGAATTGTGGACTCCGGTCCATTTTCGCATACTAATAATACAATCACTACAATTACTATTTTCACACTGTTGCTACTGTTTTCTTACTGTTGTCTTACTGTTTTCCACATCATATGTTTAACCTCTTTGTGTTCACCAAAACCGGTGAGATTGACAACCTCACTGCTTCATTGGGGCAAAGTGATTTGATTGTGTTTTGTAGGTTCCACGTTGTTGCTGAACCGGTAATGCGCCCTACCATCTCAACTACATTAACCTTATGAAGTTACTCCTTCCTCCTACTGGTCGATTCAACCTTGGTTTCTTTCTGAAGGAAAAATGCTGCTCTGCTCATCATACCTTCCTCTTGGGGTCTCCCAAACGAGTGTTAGATCTGCACCATCAAGCTATTTTTCTGGCGCCGTTGCCGGCGAAGAAGAGAATTTCTGCAAGGTGAGTCTCTCACTTGCAATCTCTTTACTTTGTTATTGTTTTTCTTAGTTTATTTTATTTTATCTTTTTTGCTTCTCTTTATGAAAAACACAAAAAATATATTTATTATTCTAGTTGTAGTTTTTATCCTGTTTCTAGTCTTGCTAAAATGAGTACCCCTGAGAACACTAAGTTGTATGATTTTACTAGCACCAACAACAATGATTTTATTATCACACCTATTGCTCCACCTGCTCCTACTGCTGATTTTTATGAGATTAAGCATGCACTATTAAAACTTGTTATGAGAGAGCAATTTTCTGGTGTTATTACTCATGATGCTGCTGCCCATCTTAATAATTTGGTTGAACTATGTGAGATGCAAAAATATAAAGATGTAGATGGAGATATTACTAAACTAAAATTGTTTCATTTCTCTTCGAGAGGACGAGCTAAATAATGGCTGCTATCTTTGCCTAGAAATAGTATTGATTCTTGGACTAAGTGTAAAGATGCTTTCACTGGAAAATATTATCCTCCTGCTAAGATTATATCTTTAAGAAGTAGCGTTATGAATTTTAAGCAACTTGATAATGAGAATGTTGCTAAAGCTTGGGAAAGAATGAAATTTCTAGTAAAGAATTGTCCCACTCATGGACTGACTACCTGGATGATCATCCAAACCTTTTATGAGGACTGAATTTTTCTTCAAGAAACCTTCTAGATTCAGATGCTGTAGGAACCTTTATGCCCATGACTTGGGGGCAGCAACAAAGCTTCTTGATAATATGATGGTAAATTATTCTGAATGGCATACTTAGAGAGCTACAACTGGTAAGAAGGTAAATTATGTTGAAGAAACCTCCTCTTTGAGTGATAGTCTTGATGCTATTATGTCGATGCTTGTTAATGGCCATGCTTGTATTGATCCAAATAATGTTTCTTTAGCTTCTTTGGTTGCTCAAGAAGAGCATGTTGATGTGAACTTTATTAAAAATAACAATTTCAAAAAACAATGATAACAGAATAATTTTGGTAGCAATAATTATAGGCCATATCCTTCTAATAATAATAATGCTTATGGTAATTATTGCAACAACAAAAAAAGTGTAACCTCTGATCTTGGGAACATGCTTAAGAATTTTATTAGTACACAAACTACTTTTAATAAATCTGTTGAGGAAAAGTTTGGCAAAATTGATGTTCTTGCTTCTAAAGTTCATAGCCTTGCTCTTGATGTTGATTTTCTGAAACTAAAGGTTATGCCTCATGATGTTAAATAAAAAAAATTCGAAATGCCATCCAAATTCGAATTGATGAAAATGTTAGGATGTTAGCTGAATTGCATGCTAGATGGGAAAGAGAAGATGAACTAGCTAGAAAGAATAATATAGCTAATGTTTGCACCATTACCACCACTAGCAAAAATGAAGCTTATCATGCTATTAACCCTTGTACTATCAATGGGTAATTTGTGTTTGCAATATTCCCACTTCTGCTATTAAAAAATGCAAAACTGCCTGAGACTGCTAAAAATGCTCCTGATAAAAGTGCTGAAATTTTTAGAAACATGGGAGACAATGGTCCCATTACCTTTGATAAAAATGATCTTGACTTTGATGATTGCAACATAACTGAAGTGATTAAGTTCCTACAAAAGCTTGCTAGTTTTCCTAATGCTAGTGCTTTGAATATGGCTTTCACAAAATATATTACAAATGCTCTCATGCAAATTAGAGAGGATGAATTAACATGTGAAGCCTCTATCCCTAGGAATTAGATGATGGTTGGGAACCCATCATTCAAATGAAATGGAATGATTTTTATTGGAATTCTTTATTTGATCTTGGTGCTAGTATCTCTGTTATGTCTAAGAAACTTTATGATATGCTTGATTTACAACCATTGGAACCCTGTTATTTCGATGTTCGTCTTATTGATAATGTTAGAAAGAAACCTTTGGGGAGAGTCGATGATGTTCTTATCGTGGGTAATAATAATATTGTCCCTGTTGATTTTGTTGTTTTGAATATTGAATGCAATGCTCCTTGTCCAATTGTTTTGGGAAGATTTTTCTTAGAACCGTTGGTGCTGTTATTGATATGAAAGAGGGGAATATTAAATTTCAATTCCCACTCAAGAAAGGTATGGAACACTTTCCTAGAAACAGAATGAAGTTTCCTTTTGATTATATTATTCGAACAAATTACAATATGGATGCTTCTTCACTTGAAAACACGTGAATCCACTTTTCTGGGCCTAGCTAAAAGGCGTTAAAGAAAAGCACTTCTTGGGAGATAACCCATGGTTTTATTTTTGCTTTGTTTTTCTCTTTTTTACTTGAGTCAAGGGGTTTTATATTTATGTAGAAAATCCTTTGTATATTTATTTTCATGTATTAGTTGTTCCAAGTAAAGTTTCTAACGAAAGTTGGAGTTGGTTTTGGATTTCTGCGCAGGAAACAGATTTCTGCTGTCCACCGTAAAAAACCGTATAAAATCGAAAAAGATCAGAATGACCTGAAATTTTTTGTGTTTATTCCTCAGCTAATTCCGAAACTTTTTTGTTCTATAATTTTTTTATGTGAGAAACTTAAGTGCCCCTGAAAAATTCGTCTTTACAGACTGTTCTGGTTTTGGCAGATTGTGCCATTTTTCTTGCATTTGCTCTTTTACGATGTCAAGTGGATTTCTTTGCTTCACGAAACATCAGTGGCTGTAGGTAATTTTAAAAGTATCAATAGCACTTGTGCCGATACATAACCCATGAATTATTGATTGTTTCACTAACCCTCTAATGCCAATTACTCTTTGAATGTGGTGTGAAGGAAGTTTTCAAGGGTCAAGAGAAGAGGGTGATATAATGTGATCAAGAAGAGTGCAAGGTAAAAGCTTGGGGATGCCCACGTGGTTCATCCCAGAAAATTATAAGAAAACTCAAGCATCTAAGCTTGGGGATGTCCAAGGTATCCCCTTCTTCATTAACAATTTATAAGGTCACTTCTAGTGAAACTATATTTTTATTCGGTCACATCACAGGAAATTTAGTTGGGGCGTCTTTTATTTTTCTGTTCTGTTTTCTTTTGTTTCCTTGCTTCAATAAACATCATTGGAACCTAGCATCCTTTTTTGGGAGAGAGACACGCTCCTCTTTTTTATTTCAATACTCGTTATGCTCGTATTCTTAGATTTTTCTTCTAGATGCTGCAAAATTCCTGTTTAACTCATGTTTTCATCCTGTTTAACTCATGTTTTCATGCATCTCTTATTTAGAGATGTTAGTTTTAGTAGATTTATGTGAGAACTCTCATTCTTTCTTGCTGTATTATTTAGATAGTTTTTGTTAAAACAAAGTTTATATGGTGCTTGTTGGGAAAATAAACTGCTGCATGTGGTAGAATTTATAACGATGCAAATAGAAGCTTCTATAGACTGGGGCTAGACTTTTTCATGTCAAGCTAGATGTTATTTTAATTCTAAATCCTAGTGGTTATTTTTGTCGCATGATTTGTCTCGAATAGCTAAGAGTGTTTAATGTGCCATTGAAAGAATCATGAGTTGTTCTTGTCATATTGAAGCATAAATTTGTGGTGTTCTCCTTTGAATGTTTTATTTGGTTGACTTGGCGCATGCTTACACCATGTTTATGACTACAAACCAGTCAATTATAGCCTCTGTGATCATTTTGTTTTTGAACTTGTAGTAACACTTATGCTCTGATTAATGATCTTTTTGTTGTTATGCATGATTATGGCCTTTATGCTCTCTTGATTTGTCGCTCCTAGTCTTTTGCTAGCCTCCACCTGTACTGAGTATGAGCTCTACTCGTGCATCCAACTCCCATAAAACAAAGTATTCCAAATGTGTCCACCATGCCTACCTACATGTGGTACTTAACCTCTACTCCAAAGTAAATTGCTCATGTGTTACCTTTAAAACTTTCGAAATTACTCATGTTTTGTGTTCTTGTTTTAGCTCATGAGGACGTAAATAGAGAATATTTATCTCACTTATTGATTGTATTTCACACCCTGGACTAGTGGCTTCATCCGCTTATCCAATTGATAGAAGAGCTGGCAGCGGGGTGCCCAGCCCCAAATTAATACAAACAAAATCTCTTCACTATTTTTTCCCCTAATTTATGAGTCAAAGCATAATTGTGTAAATAAAAGAGAAAGAGGGATGACCTTCTACACCAGCTGATTCCCTCTATGGGAGCCGCTCTTGTGAAGTCTAGTTTGCTTGTGACGTACTGTATTTTCTGTTTACCATTCCTTGACATAAGCATACACTTCTCTAAAAACTAGACACTCCTCCATGGTATGTGGTTGTTCGCAGGCACCCGAGGATTCGTTTAGCCATGGTTTGTATAAGAAGATTGGGAGGAGTGTAAAACATTTTATACCTCTGTTTAGTAAAATAAAAATCTCTAGCACATGAGTGATCCATGCTTCCCTCTGCGAAGGGTCTTTCTTTTACTTTTATGTTGAGTCTCCATCTTCTAACTTTATGCACAGTTGAGAGAGCATAGTTTCCATTCTCAGTTGAATGTGCATTTGTACCAGAAACAGTATTAATTGCTTCATGATGTGTTATTACTTGCTCTCAAATTATTTGTTCTAGTCTTCCTCTTAAACTTTGAAGGTGTCCTGGCATTTATGTTTTGCTCCAGTCTTAAGGACAAGTGAAATATAACTTTGCTATGTTTTCTCTATACTTGAATGTAACATCCCAGTGTTTGGGAAGTTATAAGGATCTAAATTTAATATGTGCATTTGCAAAGCATGCATATAAAAGTATCCTTAATTTCTTATGTTCCATGTTGTTTTCATGTTATCTGCTACATGTTTGCTATAGACTTTATGTCATTTTTATCGATTTTCGGGACTAACCTATTGACAAGATGCCACAGAGCCAATTCCTTGTTTTCTGCTGTTTTTAGTTTCAGAAAAGTTCTTCTGGAAATATTCTCGGAATCGGAAAATTCGAAGCGTAGAAATCTTAGAATTCCCGAAGGTTCCACGGAGTCTTGAAGATTCCCGGAGGGGGGGCACAGGAGGGGCACACCATAGGGCGGTGCGCCCCCTGGCTGCGCCTGTGGGTGGTGTGGCCCCTCGAGCATCCACCGCTATCGCCCTTTCGCCTATTTATTCCCCTGATACGTCAACCCTAAAAATATACCACTTCTTCCCGAGAAACACCAGAGGCCGCCGGCATCGTCAACCCGAGATCGGGCGGGAGGGAAATTCATCACGGGAGGGGTCTACACCACCATTCCCGCCTCAAGAGTGATGCGTGAGTAGTTCATCCCTGGACTACGGGTCCATAGCAGTAGCTAGATGGTTGTCTTCTCCACTTTATGCCTCATGTTTAGATCTCGTGAGCTGCCTTACATGATCGAGATCATCTTATTGAATGCTGCATGTTGTGTTTACTGGGATCCGATGAATGTTGAATACTATGTCTTCTGATTATCAATCTATCATGTTATATTCATGCATATCTTATTTATGATCTTGCATGCTCTCCGTTATTAGTAGATGCTCTGGCCAAGTAGATTCTAAGGACTCCAAGAGGGAGTATTTATGCTCGACATCTATGCTCGAGTGATAGAATCGTGACACATGGAGGATGTGATGTTGCCGTTAGGGAGAAAAGAACGATGTTTACGTTGTTTACATTGTTTACATTACACACTTTGCTTACTGGGATTATCTGTTTCTTGCAACTTAATACCCAAACTTTGTTCGGATGATATTCGGAGGGTGGATTATTAGTCATAGATGCAGTTCGATCACAGTGTATGTATTGTGTTGTAATGCCCGCATGAATCACATAGTAATATTTATGTCTTGCATATGCACTACGGTGCAGCTTTCATTTCTATCAATTGCCTAGCTGTAATTTGTTCACCACACATGTTATTTATCTTCTATGGAGAGACACCACTAGTGAACTTTGGACCCTGATCCATTTTCTCATACTGATAATACAACCACTGCAATTATTGTTTTCACACCGCTGCTATTGTTTTCTTACTAATCTCATACTATTTTTCACACCAGACGTTTAACCTATTTGTGTTGAGAAAAACCGGTGAGATTGACAACCTCACTGCTTCGTTGGGGCAAAGTGATTTGATTGTGTTGTGTAGGTTCCACGTTGCTGCTGAACCGGTAGTGCGCCCTACCATCTCAACTGCATCAACCTTCTGAAGTTACTCCTTCCTCCTACTGGTCGATTCAATCTTGGTTTCTTTCTGAGGGAAAACTGCTGCTGTTCTCATCATACCTTCCTCTTGGGGTTTCCCAACAAGTGCAAGATCTGCACCATCAGAGCCTGCTGATGATCTTGGTCGGGTCATTTCTGATGCAAGACGAGGCTGCAACACAGAAAAGGAGAGGTTACAGTTCGAGCAGATGTTACCGTACCACAACAAATTGTTGTATCCAACTTGTAAAGATGGCCAGAAGAAGCTAGGTAGCACACTGGAATTGCTGAAGTGGAAGGCAGAGACCGGTGTGACTGACTCGTCATTTGAAAATTTGCTGGTACTAATGAAGAAGATGCTTCCCAGAAAGAACGAATTGCCCTCCAGCACGTACGAAGCAAAGAAGCTTGTCTGCCCTTTAGGATTAGACGGGCAGAAGATAAATGCATGCCCCAATGACTGCATCCTCTACCGCGGTGAGAAGTACGAGAATATGGATAAATTTTCGGTATGCAATGCATTGCGGTATAAGATTAGAAAAGATGACACTGGTGATATTGAGGTCGAGCCACCTAGGAAGAGGGTTCCTGCCAAGGTGATGTGGTATGCTCCTATAATTCCACGGTTGAAACGTTTGTTTAGAAACAAAGAGCATGCCAAGTTGTTGCGATGCCACATTGAAGACCGTAAGAAAGATGACAAGTTGAGGCACCCTGCTTATGGTCGGCAGTGGAAAAAAATCGAGAGAGCGTTCGAGGACTTTAGAGGTGACGCAAGGAACTTATGGTTTGGTCTAAGTACAGATGGCGTGAATCCTTTTAGGGAGCAGAGCTGCAGTCAGAGCACCTGTCCCGTGACTCTATGTATCTACAACCTTCGTCCTTGCTTGTGCATGAAGCGGAAGTTCATTATGATGACAGTGCTCATCCAAGGCCCGAAGTAACCCGCAACGACATTTATCTGTACCTAAGGCCATTAGTCGATGAACTTTTGCAGTTGTGGGCGAAACCAGGTGTAAGTGTGTGGGATGAGCACAAACAGGAGCCATTTGACCTACGAGTGTTGCATTTCGTAACCATCAATGATTGGCATGCACACACTGTTTGGATCAAACATAAAGTATAAATGTGGATAAATGTAGGAATAATGTGTACCCATACAACAGTCGTTTTCTTCCGCCTTGGCATTCCTTAAGGAAAAAAGGCAAGCATTTTGACGGCAATGCAGAAACCTAGATGAAGCATGCCTCCTATACTGGTGCTGAAGTATTTGGTATGGTCAAGGATTTAAATATAATCTTTCGAAAGGGTCCTGGAAGCCAACCTGTTATGAACACCGCTGATAAACACGCACCAACGTGGAAGAAGAAATCTATATTTTGGGAGCTACCCTATTGGGAAGTCCATGAGGTCCGCTCTGCAATCGACGTGATGTACCTGACGAAGAATCATTGCGTGAATATTCAAGGCTTCCTAGGCTTGTATGGGAAGTCAAAAGATACACCAGAAGCACGGGAGGAATAGGAACGTCATAAAGGACGAGAGGACATGCATCCAGGGTAGTTTCAAGGGCCTGCCATCTACGCTCTTACCAAGGAAGAGAAGGAAATCTTTTTTGAAGTCCTTTTCAGTATCAAGGCCCCGTCTGGCTTCTCGTCGAATATAAAGGGAATAGTAAATATGAAAGAGAAAAAAAATCCAAAACCTAAAGTCTCATGACTGCCACGTGCTTATGACGCAATTGCTTCCAGTTGCATTGAGGGGAATTGTGCCAGAAAATGTTCGACTGGCCATTGTGAAGATATGTGCATTCCTCAATGCAATTTCTCAGAAGTTAATCGATTGAGAAAGTCTAAAAGGGTTACATATTGATGTGGTCCAATGGCTGGTCTCCTTCGAGTTGTTGTTCCTACCATCTTTCTTCAATATTATGACACACCTCCTAGTTCACCTCCTAGAATTATCGGTCATGTATTTCTACACAATATGTTCCCCTTCGAGAGGTTCATGGGAGTCTTAAATAAATATGTTTGTAACCGTGCTAGGATAGAAGGAAGCATCTCCAAGGGCTATGGAACAAAAGAGTTCATTGAGTTTTGTGTTGACTTTCTTCCTCGCCTTAAGCCGATTGGTGTTCCTGAAACTCGGTATGAGGGGAGGCTGATTGGAAAAGGCACACTAGGAAGGAAAGCAACAGTATGTAGGGACGGGCATTCTTTCACTCAAGCACACTACACATTTATACACAATTCCACCATCGTGGCTCCGTATATCGAGAAACACAAGAATATTCTATGTTCCGAAAACCCGGGGAAGACTGACTCCTGGATCAAAGGGAAACACAAGGCAACTTTCGACAGTTGGTTGCAGACACATCTCATGAATAACACCACTGTTGAAGATCTGTTGTACTTGTTAACCAGGTCACCGTCTTCGACTATATGTACTTTCCAAGGGTACGAGATAAATGAGAATACATTTTACACGATCGCCCAAGATAAAAAGAGAACGAACCAAAACAATGGTGTCCTCTTTGATGCAACAAACAACAGTGGGCAGAAGGAAACATATTATGGATACATAGAGGAGATATGGGAACTTGACTATGGTCCTACTTTTAAGGTCCCTTTGTTTTAGAGCAAATGGGTAAAGCTGACAAGAGGCGGGGTAGATGTATACCAAAAGTACGACATGAAAACAATGGATCTCAACAATCTAGGGTATATGGATGAACCATTAGTCCTAGCCAACGATGTGGATCAAGTTTTCTATGTGAAGAACATGTCTACCAAACCGAGAAAAAGCAATCAGCAAAAGAATACATCGTCCGATGAACCAAATCACCACATCGTTCTTTCAGGGAAAATAAACATCGTGGGTAGATGACAAGACAGACATGTCAGTAGATTATAAAAAGTTTCAATAAATTCCGTCCTTCATAATGAAAACTGACCCAAGCATCATATTAAATGATGAGGACTCTCCATGGCTACGGCGCAGAAGAAAACAGAAACAACAGATAGGGATGTTGGTGATGTGTAATACTCCCTGCATTTTTTGAAAATAATAAACCATTTTATATGCACAAATAACCAAAGTGTTTCATGTGAAAAGGTTTTGATCCACCTTGTTTGAAAAACACAAGTTTGTGTCGATTCAGTTGGAAACGGGTAAAAATTGAACTACAGGTGCCTTGTAGTTTGCTCATGATTTTTTTGGCAAAAATCATTTTTAGGTACACAAATAGCTATTTCATCACAGATACACCAAGATTTTCTCAATATTCAACCCCTATCTACGAACGGTCATGCCCGTTGTATTGACTTTTCCTTGAAATCAGCATAGAAAATTTCAGAAACTTCAAAAAAACTCACAATGAGGCAAGACCTTCGCGTGATGTCATTATATATGTCCTAGTATCCACCTGAAATAATAAACTTGGAATACAATAGTTGGGTTGAAGAGGTGCTCACAGAAATGAGCTATCTCCTCCGAAGATTCTAGTGTTTCAGGCCAAATGATGGTTGTTATGGCCAAATCCATGGTATAGTTTGTTGACATGTGCCCATATTCCACCCAAACATGCATATTGGAAGCATAGACAATGTTGACGGAGAACATTTTCCTTTTCATTGAATAAAAAAGCATTTTTCATTTTCCGGGTGTGAAAAATGGTTTTTTTTGTGAAGGACCAACCACAAATACGTATCAAAACTTGGGGGCTGCATTTTTTGAAAATCTAGACCATGTTATATGCACAAATAACCAAAGTGTTGCATATGAAAAGGTTTCCATCCAACTTTTTTGAAAACACAAGTTTCTGCCGATTCAGCTGGAAACAGATCAAAATTGAGCTACAGGTGCCTCATAGTTTGCTCATGATTTTTGGCAAAAATCATTGTTAGGTACACAGCTACCTATTTCATCAAATATAGACCAAGTGGGGTGTGACAGGCTTCACTGTCATCATGTTCTCTCTTGTGAGTTTATGTACTTATAGCTGGAAACTCCCATTTCGGACGAAGCGGAGGGAATCTTTGCAAGCATTATTAGGGTATATATGTGTTTTTGGTGTTCCTAGTGGCTACTCTAACTCAACCAAGCAAAAAGACTCATCTTGCTACCCCATTTAGACGTCGGTGGGTGGGGTTAGATGGCACTGTTGACCAAAAGTCGACGAGAATGGCGCGTCGAAACCGCACGAAGACATAGGTGGTGACCTAGCACATGTGTACAAGTGATGTGGGATGTGTAAATAAAAATGTGATAACCCTGGGGTGTGACCGGCTTCAGTGACACTCGCTCCCTGGAAATTGGGGAATTAATTTAATTTACCTCACACTTCAAACATGAATGAGTTTGTTATAAATAGATATATTACATTTTATGAACAATTTGATATATTACTTGCCTTTTTCTGATAAACAGATCAAAAGATATTGATTTAGCAAGTTTATAACATCCTTAGAAAAATAAATTAAAGAAAAAAATTAAATTTCTGGGCCTGCCGTGCAAAATTTCTTTTTCAAAAGCCTTTGGTCCTGATTGGTAATACCAGCCGGGACCAAAGTGCAAGCCTCGCGCGCGCGATTTCAACCCCCCTAAAAAAAGCAACCTTTAGTCGCGGTTGCAGCCACCAGCCGTGACTAGAGGGCCTTTAGTCCCGGTTCGTAGTTGGAACCGGGACCAAAAGTGCGACGGTATAAATCCACGCGCCTTTTCCTTCTTTCTCAAAATCTCCAAATTTCTGCGACTAAGTCCTTCACCGTACCATGCCGGTTGCTGTCACCGCTCCACGCAAGTCGTAGTCACCGCGCCACCGCAACCCCCATGCCGCCGTAGCTTCCCCCGCGTGCTCTGGTGAGCTTCTTGTCCTCTGCACCGCCACCGCTCCCCCGCGCGTGCTCTGGTGGCCTCAGTCACCGCCGGCGAACCATGGCCGCCTCGGATGAAGTCAACATGACGTCATATGTGGTCAGATTTTTTTATGTAACATATTTTTTTTTAGGTTCATATTTTGTTAGTATTAATAATTTTTTAGGTTAGTTAGAATTAGTAGAGTTAGTAGTTAGGTTAGTTAGAGTTAGTAAAAAAAAAATCTACATAGAATTAGTAGAATTATTAGGGTGCTTTATAGGGTGATTTTTTTAGTGTAACTTATATTTGCTTAGGTTGATATTTTGTTAGTATTAATCATTTGTTTAGGTGTAATTTATATTTTTGTGTGATTTATATTTGTTGAGGGCTTTTTTGTGTGTGTAACTTATATTCTTTTAGGGTGTTTTTCTTTAGGGTGATTCCGTGTAACATTAGTAATCATAGTAATATTAGTAATATTTGTAGGGTGATATTTTTATGGTGATATTTTTTTAGGGTGATATTTTTTTAGGTTGATAATTAGTAGTATTTTTATATTAGTAATATTAGAGTTATGATTTACTCTTGCAATAGCATAACCACAATAAAAAAATACAGTATTTAAGCAAAACAATTGAGCCATTCAAGATGATTATCTTATGCAGATAGATAATTGAATATTTATCAGTATTAATACAACATTTTAAAACTCCAATTTCCATTTTCCTTAGATTAGCATCATAATTATTTTAACATCAAGGATAAACTATATGACTTTAATATTGTGTGCATTTTGCAGACACTATGGATCCACCTAGTCCAATCCACAGAGACCTAGCACAGGAAGAAATTCTCGAGAATATAATCCACGATGCCCCGGGTGCTGATCGAGCCGAATCTCCGCCGTCGTATCCAAACCCCTCCGGGCATGGAATGGAAATCGACCGAGAGGATGGAGCCGATGGCTCCGATGATGGAGAAGCTGGTGGAATCTTAACGAAGTCCGGCTAGGTATATCTATGAAGTTCGGCGATCAGCAGATGCAAATCTTCCAAACGAGGCCCGGCCAAAAAGTTGGCCGCATCGACGCTTTATACATTTGTGGTCATAGCCCCTACGGGCGAACCAAAGGAACCCAAGAAGGCTGCCGATGTATTCAAAAAACAATGCAGAGTTCTGGTTAGGGATCACATCCCGATCACCGTTCGAGAGTGGAATAAGCGTAAAGGGCGAACGATAGTGACTATGTCGCCGAAAGGTACAAAGAGGGTCTTTGGAATGACATCATGGCACATTTCACCCTGCCAAAATGTGAGGATCCTGCCGGCACTTCAAAATTGAGCTAGAAAGTCAAGCAGTGGACTCTTAAGAAAATGGCCGAACTATTTCGGGAGTGGAAGAAAATATTCTGGCAAGACTATCAGAAGAAAAAGACTGCTCTAGTATTCGAAGGCTATCTAGCGAAGCAGGCGAATGACTGGAATGCATTTAAGAAGTACAAGGAGTCATAAGATGCCAAGGCTATCTCCAAAAAGAACAAGAAAAATGCTGAGAAGAAGAAATATCACATAACTTGGGGCCAGGGGGCTATAAGACTGCCATGCCGAAGTGGGATAAAAAAGAGAAAGAGCTGCTTGATAAAGGGATCATCCCATGATGGATGCGCGAAGAATGGGAATTGAGGGCAAGAAATTAGTTCCTTGCGCATGGGAGTTCATACGACGAAACAACATGGGACCTTGTTTGCAGTGACGGGATTATGGGACCTAGGGAAAACTGGATTAAAGTGGTGAAAGAAATTAAACAGGGGAATTTAAAGTTCCGTCCTGATAGAGAGAAAGACTTGCTGACACTGGTCCTCGGGACTGACAAACACGGCGGACGAACACGAGGCCTTGGCAAGACAGCGTGGTGGCTTGCATTTTCCAAAGACATAGAAACTTACAGAAGCCGAGCGACAGCAAAGCAGCGACAACAAGATGAGGTGGGATACAAGTTAAACCAGTTGCTTGATAGAATTAACCAACAGCAGCAGATTGACGAACTTAAAGGAGCAGTGTGGCTGCAAGATCCTGCACTCGATAGTACCGCCGACCCATCTCAGCAGAAAAGCAGCGTGGCTGACTCGGAGGTTCCAGCTGACGATGCACGGAGGATAGAGGGCGGTCCCGGCTACCCCATGGATCAACGATTTGATATCTTATGAGATCCATCAGAAACTGAAGAACATATCAGTAAAGGTGGCGGCCGGATATGATTTACCTTGTCCACCTGACGCACGCTGGCATGGCCGTGAGATTCCAGCTGGCTATGCTAAAGTCGGGGGAGGGGGGTGAAATTGTAACGGGGTTTCATGATATGGAGCTTGACATCCCTGGACCTAAAGATGAGAGGAAACTAGGAAAAGTAGTGGGTGGCATCATTCTATGGGACAAGAACTACATCAAGCTTCCAGGCTCGACGCCAAGGACAACACCGCCTCCGAGTCGTCGCAGGTCATCTACACCTCCATCACCTCTAAGAAGCCCACCCCATGACAGCTCCCACCACAGCGCGAGTCCATCTTGATCTCCGCTGCGGGACTTGGGTCAGCCTTCTCTGCCGCCGCCTCTGCCTCCGCCCGCTAAGGAAACTAAGCGGAAGCGTGCCGAAAACGCTCCGTCGATGAGTTCTACCCGACGGAGCCTAAAGAGAAAACAGTCCCCTCCCAAAGGTACCTTATCCGAGTCTTCCCATCATACCTTATGATCTAACTTTTTTTAAAGAAATGGAGGGCCTACCCCTGGCCTCTGCATCAAAATGATGCACATAGCCGGATATTATTTAAAAGAATATATAAACCATCAAGTCTTACAAGTGAATACATGAACCGACTAAACCTGAAGCCACCAAAAAAGCGACATCTCGCTACCTACAAGACTGATGAACGGGGTGGCCAAGCACAGGACCGCATGTCCTGACAACACACCAACACGCATCATCTAAAACAGAAGGCCACATCAAGCCGCGCGATAGTGAGCAAGGGGCACAACCGGTCCAGCACTCTGCAGCGCACACCGACGTACACGCTCCGGAAGTTTCCGCCGCCATCTTCCGCTCACCCAACTCCAGGACAGGGATCAATGCATACACCATGTTAGACCAAGCTACGCGCGTCCCTCATCCCGCTTCCGTTGCCGAGGCCCCGCAGCGCCATCCTGCCAAGACTCGCCACTGTCGAAGCGGAAGAAACAACACCGCCCACCCTTCCACTGGTCCCTCGGGCTTGTGCGCACCTCCAAGATTGATGCCCCCAAGAGAGAAACGACACAAATATGCCACCATCAACCAATCCATGGATCTAAGGTTTCCTCTGGAGGTAGTATAGTAGGACGGGAATTCACCACGGCGATGGCTTCAAGAAGGAGATGACACAAAGTGTTGCCATCACCGACCTCAGCCGCCGGCCGGCAGCCGAAGATAGGGTTTTCACCTAGTTGGTCCATGAACCTCCATCCCGCTCTCGCACACAGGTCCGACCGCCACCCGGAGATTGAGTCTTTACCAGCGCCGAAGGCGGCAAAAACCGATCTCCACCACCAAAAAGCCAACATGTGATCCAAGATCGGATCCCACTTGGCCTGCTGGTCGCCGTGCCGCTGCACACCGTTGCCGGAGTACCGCGCCACCATGGTGCCCGGCTACACCATGCCATGGCGGAAGGGCATGGCTACCGTGCCGCCATACCACAACGAGAAGAGGGCTGGGACCCCCCCCCCCTCCGGCGACGACAAGCTCTTCTTGGCGCGCCTTTGGCAGCTGCGGAGGAGGGCTGCTGGCGGCGGTGGAGGGCGCCCTCCCACCATCGCGCGATGGTGGCCGCGAGGGTTACGAGGGGGAGACTGTGGGGAGCCTTTGTTCGTTTAGTTAGATAACTTATGATCTAACTGACGAGCAAAACGCTGTGATCGCAAAGGCCCATAAAATGCGCAGTTGCAAAAGAAGAAACCCGAGGCCCGCCCGATATACACCTAGAAGCAGAAAAACTGTGGACTTGTATTTCTAACCATAAAATCTCAAAATGACTTGCACCATAAGCCGGATGGCTATCTATGCATTCTTCAGAAGGAAGCGGGAAAGAGCAAAGCAAGTGGAAGTGCAAGAGAGAGAAAATCAAGTAAAAGTGCAAGCGAGAAAAGATCAGACGTTCCACAGCTCGGACAACAGGCCAAACAAACGATCACACCCCTCTTGGTGTTATCCGATAAGGGTGTGCAAATAAATATGGAAGAAGCTGCGAAGTGGGCGGCCCATATGGGTGTGAGTGTTGCTGACTTGCTAGGTTCCGAAGATGACAAGTTACCCAAGGCTGTTGTAGCCCCTAAGTCTACATCTGTCCTAGGGAGCCTTTGGGAAGCAAAGAGAAGTTGCAACAACTGCCAACACATATGTGTAATTTGCATGAATAGTATTTGAGAGCGAAAAGAAGAATGATCGTGGTGAAAGTCCCACGGGAGTACTACTTCCGACCCGGCGAGATCCATGTCGAATTTGAAGAACCGTTCCAGATGTACAATTTCGAAGCCCTCGACAAATCTCTCATGAGTTGCTATTGCCTGTAAGTTGTTGAATCCATTGTCTACATATAAGTTGTTCAATTCATTGCATGCTATTATCCTCATTATATCATTTTTGACCACAAAATCTCAGTATGACTTGCACCATAAGCCAGATGACTATCTACGCACTTTTCAGAAGGAAGCGAGGAAGAGCAAAGGAAGTTGAAGTGCAAGCGGGAGCAAATCAAGTAAAAGTGCAAGCGAGAAAAGGTCATACGTTCGACAACTTGGACAGCAGGCCAAACAATCGATCACACCCCTCTTGATGTTATCCGATAAGGCTGTGCAAATAAATATGGAAGAAGCTGCGAAGTGGGCGGCCGATATGGGTGTGAGTGTTGCTGACTTGCGAGGTTCCCAAGACGACAAGTTACCCAAGGATGTTGTAGCCCCTAAGACTGCATATGTCCCCGGGAAGCCTTTGGTCAGCAAAGAGAAGTTGCAACAACTGCCAACACATATGCGTAATTTGCATGAATGGTATTTGAGAGCCAACAGAAGAATGATCGTGGCGAAAGTCCCACGGGAGTACTACTTATGACCCGACGAGATACATGTAAAATTTGAAGAACTCTTCCAGATGTACAATTTTGAAACCTTCGATAAATCTCTCATGATTTGCTATTTTCTGTAAGTTGTTGAATTCATTTTCTACATATAAGTTGTTCAGTTCATTGCATGCAATTATCCTCATTATATCCTTTTGTACTCTATTATGCAGAATGAAGATCCTGGTCTGTAAAAGTAGGAAGATCTTTACTGTTGCGTTCATTGACCGTGATAAAGTACATATAAAGATGCTAACGAGTTGTCCCGACGAGATGGCGGGAAACATTCTAAGATTTCTAACGGAGCAACATTTCCGTGACCACATATTGTTTCCATATAACTTCAGGTGAGGGTCTTACTCTGTTGTGTCCATTCATATTTACTCAGCCGATGTTAAGTGTAATTGATGAGTTACTGACGTATGTATAAACTTTTGCAGCTTCCACTAGATTCTGCTAGACATTCAAATTGATAAGGGAAGAGTTGAAGTCTTCGACCCATTAACGAGAAACATGGAAGAGTTCCGCAGCATGCAGGACATGCTCCAGAAGTAATTTCAATCATTCTCGCGCCATATCGGTCTCTTCCGATGATTTCCTAAAATATCAAGTAATGAATAACTCATTCATTCATTTTCCTTGTCGGGCAGGGTTGGCAAGCAGTTCAAGACTGTGACTGAGGGTACCCCCTTTAGTCCCGGTTCTATAACGCTCCGATTTTATCCCAAAGATAGACGAATCACTCCATATGGACCCCCAAGAGAGCCTCAACAAAAATCAATATGGTTAACCCAACATTTATTATGCAAAGCATATGTCACACTCCAATTTTTTCGTTTGCAAATGGCAAAGGTATAAGGAGAAATGTAGGTAGGCCAGAAACCCATGAGTCTAGTGGAATGCCAAAAATTCGTTCTGACACCATTATCCATGGAGGTGGAAGTGGCCACATAAAACAGGTTCAAACTATCCCTCGTGCATGGATTCCCTAAAAGCACCCCGAGCTTGTCAGGCGTGGCCCAGTACTCCTGCCAGGACCACCGCAAGTGAATTCACTAAGCGAAAACATCAAGTTTTTAGAAGCTCTAGGCCTCCAAGATCCTTAGGGTGACACACGTTTTCCACATTGACCTTGTATTTTTGTCAAGTGAGCGAGCAGGCTCCCGTCCTAACAAAATTGTGTTGCAGCTTTGCGATGCCAAGGATCAGTGTGAGTGTGTGAGGTGCTAAAATAGATTGGATCCAAGTGCAACGGTTGGCTACCATGAGGTTCGTTCTTGCTCGTAGAAATTGGAAGCTTGATTGACACCTTGTCCTCCTGGGACTGAAATATAACGTTCTACACAAAAGACACCGGACGGAAAGGGCCAACCCAAGATAGTGCAAGGGAAAGGAAACCTAACCGCTTGAAAATTCAACAAAACCTCGTCAAAATTGACATGAGAGCACCAAATGGGACAAAAAAACTCTTAGACCTCAATCGCTCACAGTATCAATATATACACTTTAGAGCTCGCCTACACATCTAAGTGGGTTAATAGAAACCTTATGGCTTTGTTGACGTCGAATATAATTATTGTCTATTCATCTCTAGAAGACTATGGGAAGAACCTCACTGAGCGATTAGATTCGACAAAGTTTTAAACCTAATCCACGATGGTCCATGCGACATAGTGATATATTTCCATGACGATCCGAGTTGATTCCATTAGAGCATCTGTAAGAGACAGCGCAAATTCTGAACCTGCAAACCACGGATGCGGGTTACTGAAACATGTTTGCAGACCGAGTTGAGTCGCGCGCAGATCAGACACTGCAATTGAAACTGCAAATTTAAATTTCAAACTACACGAGAGTTTCATCTCGCAGTTCATCATTACATAGATAGCTTGCTCACCAGAATTACTCACCGGAGCTCGCTCACTGGCCAAAATAAAGCTAGACTACGTGGCCCTAACCCTAACTGACCAAAATCGGCTCACCGGAGTTCGTAGGGAGCGGCCGCGCCGTCGCCGGAGTGCGTTTCACTCCTCCTCCGAGTCGCCGTTGACGTAGATGATGAGGGTTTTGCCCTTCACCTTCTCGCGCGCCTTGGAGGCCACCTTCTCGTGGTGAAAGCGGTCCTGCTCAAGGCCCTGCTCGAACAGCAACTGGTCGATGTCGACCTCACGGCAGTGGCGCTTGGTGGCGCCTTGGGACTCCTCCTTGGAGCGCTCCTGCACCGTGCAGGTCACTGTGGCAAGGACCTCATCAGGGATGAAGTCCTCGAGGGTGACCGAGCCCTCGAACGTGGCCAGATCATAGACCTCGAAGCCATCCTCGTAGACGGCAACCTCGCGCACCTTCACTGGAGTTTGCGGCGATGAGCCTGAGCAGGAGAAGGTCTAGGTGCCGGAGGAGCTCCCCTCCAAACCGTTCTTCTGAACACAAGGCCTAGTGACAAAAGAATGTGATGCACTAGAATCAAACAGAACTGGGACTTGTACTGAGTTGACAAGGAACGTACCAATCACCATGTCTGGTGCCTCCTGTGCTTCCTCAGCAGTATCATGGTTCAGGTGGCCCTTCACAACATTCCCGGGCTTCTTCCGAGAAGATCCCTGAGTCATCTTAGCTACATTGAGGCGAGCAGGAGCAGGATTCTTGCTGGGACGCTCACGAGAGAAGCGTCCTCCTTTTCCACCTGAGAAACATGCTCTAGATGGCTTCGAAGCAGAAGGAGCATCACGAGTGGAGGTATTACTAGAGTTTCCACCGCTAGAACATGGTTCAAGCATAACATTGCTGTTGAAGTTGAAGGGCCTTGGAGCAAATTGGTTGTTGGGGTGAGGTACATAACCTGGTGCTCTTGGGGGTGGAGGTCTCACAGGTGGAACACTGCGAGCCCTAGGAGCACTAGTTCCTCCCTGATGCATCATCTTCCTCTTGCGGTTATCATAGGCGGACTAGCGCTTGTGCTCCATCATAATGGCAGCGTTTGCAATCGACTCCAGGTCCTGAAATGGTATCACCACAAGAGTGCACTGCAACTCATCATGAAGCCCATTTAGAAACCTCTCCTTCTTCTCATCTTCGGAATCAACGTCATTGGGAGCACAACGAGCCAAAGTGCTGAATTCGTCCCAATACTTTGATACCGACATCCCACCATGCCTTAGCTTCAGAAACTTGTCCCGCATGATGTTCATCACTCCCGTAGGGATGTGATACTTGCGGAACTTTGTAACAAACTCGTCCCAAGTGGTGACATGACCAGCTGCCACCGTAGCACGGGTGGTTTCCCACCAAGTTTATGTCAGTTCAACAAGAAAATGAGATGCGTAGAGGACTTAATCATTCTTCGCAACACCATCCACTTCCAAGTTGTTTTCTATGGTGCGGAGCTAGTCGGAGGTTCCACAGTACGAGTGAAGGTTGGAGGGTTGGTGTTATAGAACTCTTTCAGCGTAGAACGGGCACCATTCCCATTATTATTGGTACCAAGTTGAGCGAGACGCTGAAGAGTGGCAAGAGTGGCTGTGCGTTCAGCACGAGCGGCTTCGGGGTCTTCCATCATAAGTGCAAGGATCTGATCCACGGAAGGCTCGGGTGTTGGTGGTGGATTCGGAGGATCGCGAGCAATGCTAAAGGAAAAAAGTGTAGGAATTAGAGGCAGGTAGGTTGTTTTCACAACCAAAAACTTGACAGGTTTAAGGAAAGTAAAAAGACAGGAATTAAGGCACGCATGGTAAAGAACTTGAGAGATACCAAAAGCACACAAGCACAACATATACATACAACACAAAGAGGCTCCTACATGCTGGCATACAAAACCATCAAGCTGAGAACAACAGTGTACAATCATACACAGATTGTTTCAGAAGAACCATACTGCAAAAGGAGCAACTCGTGGAGACATCGCAACTCTACTCGCATCCTAGTATATCTCACATACGACCTAAGAGAGAAGCTTACAACCTACTCCTGTCCCTCATCATCGCCGTCGAAAAGGATTTCCTCAGGGCCCTCCTCGTCTCCGGCGCGGTCGTCATCCTCGTGGTCACTCGGGTCGCTCATGTCTATACCATCGGATGGAACGTCGTCGTCGGGAAGGAGGTCCTCGTTCTCCTTGCAGAGTTTGGCGATCTCCTCCTCCAACTCCTCGATCATCGAGTCTCTCGTGGCCAAGTTGTCTCTCGCGGTCTTCAGTCGACCACGAAGATATCATTGGCCATCTGAATCGCCTCAACCTTCTTGGTGAGGAGAGTATGGGCCAACCTGGTGGTCCGTAACTGCCCCTCCATGGTGCAGGTCCATTGGCCTGAGCGTCAAACTGCATATGCAGATTGTCGAGGTTGTGCCGAGTTCGGTGCAAGAAATACTCTACATCATCCATGTGAGTACCTATTGTCACGACCCCGGACCCAAAGATATACATACTGTTATGTGCTCCTAGCCAAGGATTCACAAGGGCTTCAGGGTTACCAGCCCCGGCCGCAACAAACAACGGCAGGCAGACTGGATTCATCGGCACGTAGTCCGGATCCCCAGTCTACTACTCCTTGTATCCATGCTAGTCATAACCAACTATGCTTATCAAAGCGTCCACGAATCGAATGAAACTGAAGGAAACGGGACCAAAGCTATACAGAGATGCTATGTGTCCAGAAAGTGCAACAACAATCGAGGGTTACTGGGGTTACCTCGCCCCAGGCCGATCACATCGACAGGCGGGCTCGGACATGGATCATCGGCTCCACAACCCCTCGACTGCGACAACTATGCAGGCATAGCCAAAACTGTATAACAATGAGCTCGAAACCAACAACCGATCAAAGCAGTACTCTAAACATGAAAGTTGTATTCAACAGGTGATACTAGAGTATAGCTTACAAACAGAGGTCACATGACCCAACATTACATCAGACAACGGAAGGCAAATTATGTTGCTAATCAACAAGAACCAAAAAGGCCTAAGAGGCCGCAACATAAGGCGACGTCCCAGCCCATAGATTCCAGGCTGCTACCTGGGAACCCCAAACTACTCGTCGATGTCCACCTTGAATCACCACCGATGGAGTTCTTCTCCTAAACCAAAATTAAGCAAACCTGAGTACGGGAGGTACTCAACAAGACTTAATTAACCTATTATATATCTGCTAACTTCAGAAAGGGTTTTATGAAGGCTGTTTTGCGTAAAGCAATCTTTGTTTTCCAAATTGAGGAAGAATAGCACGTCTCATAGAAGGTTTTCAAAACAGATGAGAAACTTGCTTCTGTAATCATCATCTTTTGATTCCACCAACATCATTTCCCGGCATCTCACATACTACAAGGATCACCCCTCCCGGCATCTCCGGGGAGGCACCCTTCATTCATTGCCAACATCTTTTACGCCACTTTCAAGTTATCTATGACCTCGTGACTTTCACCAAGTCGTCCATAACCGTGGACACGGCTTTCCGAAAGATTTATCCCTGCAGGGTGGTACACTTTACCCACACGTACCCTCCGACTCTTAGCGCCACATGTACGCTCTTCCATGGAGCGCGGCAGAGGGTGGCTGGCTCCGACCTTTACCTTGCTCGACCCTATCCATGAGTCAACCCAAACAGGGCCACCCCGTCAACAGGGAGTTGGCCACCTCCTGACGGCACCTGTTCTGTGAGTCGGGAACAAGATCCGTGTACGTCCATCACTTGTCCCGGTCACGCCCTAGTTTTTCTCCAAATCGTTTTCTGACTCACACGCAGATGGAAATAGCAAACTACGTGACTCATGGATGTGGCCAAACAAGTTAGTTAGTCGAGCGAGGTTCATTGGCTCGCGCGTGTGGTTGCACGCTCAGTCTTAATTTCCGCGGCGAGACCTTACTCCTAGGTTTGGCAAGTACAGGACAAAGAACCACTTCCCAAGCGGCCTCCGGTCCTCGCCTTAGTCAGGTTAACCACACAATGCTCATCTCACCACGTCATCATATCATACTAGATTATCGCAGCTCTGATTCATCAACCGGATGGAGCAGAGGTAAACAAACATGTATGATTAAGCGAAGCAGATATGAGGCTCTGGCGATGCGCACAAGCAATTCTATGGCAGCTAGGAGCAGTGGATCAGGATATTGAGGCAATGCAGCATATAGGTGAACTATGTCTACTAGCATCAAATACTTTGGAATCGAATGCAAAGTACGAGATTCAAAACTCGTTGAAATCATATATGAGCAGATAAGAGGTTATGCTTGCCTTGGTTATAAGAAAACCAGATAAAGTCTTCAGGAATAAGTGCTTGACTTGTCGGTTAAGATCAAGTATTCGTCGTTGGATTGCTGGCCTTCTCTTCGGAGTCACGTTCTACCGAGGGGGAAACAACACCGAAAAAGAAATAACAATCAACATGGCATCGATGCAATGCACAACATGTATGCATGATCAAGTTAATGCACTGAAATAAAGCCCTAGGCATGATCGTTGGGTTGCTAGGGTTCATATGTCGGTTAGGCATTTTTACTGAATTTATCCCGAAATAGACCCCGGAGGGGGTTTCGGGCGATTCTGAAAGTGAGTGCAATTTAGAGTGCTCAAATGGGTTTGAAAACATCATAAATAGGTTGCATTTGTCATTTTGAGCATTTTGGTATATAACTTTTAATTTTCTAATTTTAGTGAATAAAAACTTATTTTTCCATTTTTAAATGATTAAACAATATTAAATAATGTCCAAAAAAGAAATGTGTCCAACATGTATGAAAGTGACATTTTTGGATAGATCTCATTTTTCTGAACACAACCATACCTTCACTTTATTTATTTTATTAACATATTGGAAGAAATTAATTAAACAATTTTATTCCTTTTTCTGGAATTTCCTGAATTTACTAAAAAGGAGATAATGACATCAGCGTGATGTCACTGTGACATCACGCGGAGACAACCCTCTCTGATGATCAAGCGATTGATCGATTCTGCGCGAAATTCCCGAATTAACCTATACCTCAGGCTAGAGGAGCTCGTGGGGAGCAGAGGGGTGGCGGCGCCGCTCGTTTTTGACCACCGGAGCAACGCCGGCGAGCGGCGGCGCGGCGACGGATGCATGACGACGGTGACCAAGCGAAACATAAGGAGAGGGAGGGAGGCGAAAGCACCTGGAGGTGCGGGAGAGTACCAGGAACCCGATGGAGCTCTCGGGGAGACCGGTGGGAGCTCAACGGCGGCGGAAATCGGCGAGGAGCACGGTGGCCGGATGTGAGGTAGCCGCCCCGATTTCGTCGACATGGGGCATCCCTCCTCCTGTACCTGCTCGAGGGGAAGGAGTGGACGATGGTGGAGCTCGTGGCGCCTTCAATTTGTGGAGCCATGGCCGGGAACGACGGCGGCAAGCGGCGGCCGGCCGGAGATACAGTAGCTTAGGGTTTCGGTTCGGGTTCTGCAAGGAAGAGACAGAGAGGGAGGGCTCCAGGGGCCGAGTGAACAGAGGAGGTCTTGGACGCCTCCTGGTCCTCCTTATCCGCACGGAGAAGCAGGACGTGGCGAGGGTGTCGTCGGCGGGCTTCCGTCCTTCTGTCCGGAGGAGGAAGAAGACAAAGGACGTTTTGCAAAAACCCCCAGAATCTCCAAGAAATCACTGAAAGGTCCTTTCCTTTACTAAACAGCACTGAAAACAACTGTTTCGAGGGCCATTTTGCAAACATAAAAATTGCCAAAAATAGGTTTTGGAAACCTTACAAAATTTTCAACCTCACCATGTCTTTGCTTTTCAAATTTGAAAATATTTTTATAACAAATTTTTGGGTGATCACTTTAAGTGGTTTTTGGGCAAGTTTCATTTAAAATTCAAATTAAAACTTGGTTCAAATTTTTCATGCATGCTATGACATGAACACAGCACTACACACCCTAATGTTAGCAAAACTGGGATGTTACAAATCTACCCCCCTTACAAGAATCTCGTCCCGAGATTCTCGAAGGAGAAGAAAGAAGGAACACCGGGTTTTGAACGATCTTCTCGAACCTTACGGTTCTTTTCTCGAAGAGGTTTACCCGTAGAACTTGCGAAGATTCTTCAGCGTCTACACCTTAGGTGAGAGGGAAAACTCTTAGGGATTGATCTTTACAAAGATCGAGTATCTCATGGCTAACTCATGACAGGAATGTTCATAAAGAACTGTCGAGTTAACAGACATGAAACACATCAAGGTAACAGAGTGAATAGAAGATGGTTTCAAGTTTGCGGACGATTGGTATTGAAAGGATTTAGAATATGAGCTTTGCACAAGACTTTAAATCCTTTTGAAAAAGAAAAGTTGGACAATTTTTGAAACCGAGGTTTTTTTCAAACAGATAACCAAGATGGAAAGGATTGTCTTGGATACCACAATGTAATATCCGTAGACGAGGGAAAACACGAGAAAACACTGTAATCGTGAGGCAAAGAGAATTTGATACATGATCGGGTTCACTCTTCAGAGTGGACATGAAGGATAACAGAACTTTGATTCAGTCAAAGTTTGTCAAAAACTTTGTCATAGATCGGAACGTTACTTCATGACGGAAGAGGAGTAACCGAAAGATGTGAAAACACCATAACAAAGGAGGAATTCTTGATCACACCATAAGGATGATTAACCAACGGGGATTGAAACACCAGAAGGGATAGGGAATCTCTTTCCTATGATGGATTTGACGTAGCAATACGTTTACCACATAGTTAAGATCCCACGGCTGGAGTGACTGACAAATTCACACAATGTGTCAGATGAACAGAACTTCAAGTATCAACGACTTGAGAAGGAAACTGATCGATGGCAGGTACAGAACACCACGAGATGATTCTCATGATGAACTTGTTTCCACTGAACTAAAGGTTTGGAGGATTGACAAGTAAACATTGAGGGAATCAGCTTCCAGGTTATCCTTGATGTTCTAGATACGGACAACAGGCTCACGAAAAGCCTTCTGTAGGTCATCAAGTCAATGTAAAACTCCGGTTTGGAAGGACGGAGAGGGAAAACTTGTTGGAATGAGCCACACCAGAATTATCACGGAGAGTGGTTGTTCTTACAGATTCAAGGAGATATGACATTAGGCCTTCCGGCTAATTGTGTCAACCACAACATCAACCATGCCGGATTTTCGAATGGACCTAATTCATTACCCTTGGGAAAACACCAACCATTGTTGCTGCTTGAGATTCAGCTCTGGTTAGTGGATTGATAACTTAGACTCGGTATGTTTGAGCGAAGAGATTGCACCGGTTACCAACGAGACACATATGCTAGATTCTCAAGATATGGACTACGATGCCAAGCTTAAGAAAATGAGCAAGGTTATGGAACTCATGTATTAGCAACTTGTGAAAGACGGTTGCACCTACATGAATTACTTGCAACAAAATACATCGGAGTCCTTGTTGGAAAGACGATACAAAGATAATGAAGTTCTCAAACTTCTTCTCTTTCGCGAGTAGTCAATCAGTGTCTTGGTGTGGATGTAAACTTCTTCAAGGAATCGAGGTAACAACCTACCATCTCAAGAATAATCCACACGTACATGACCAACTTGGGATTATTCCCGAAGGAACAAGAAAACTCTACTCGGATCCACGACGACATCTTTCACCATAAGCACATGAACCGGAGTAGGTTACTTTGAATACCCAGAACACAAACTTGGTGATGACACAAAGATTTTTTTTTTCTCGGAAGTTTCCAACATTGTTGCCATTCGTTCAGCATGAACCTCTTGCAACTTGGAGAAAACGAAAATGTCGTAGATGGGCTTAACAACACCTTTATCAAACACCTTTATCAAACACTCCAAGGAGAAGGGTTTATATGGTACATGAACAAGGCAAAATATCGCTCAGACCAGAGGACATGAAGGTGTACTCGGGCAAAACACCATGAGTGAAACACCATCAAGATAGTCCTTGGATATTTTCTCGATTTGACGATAGCCCAAATCAAATCAAAGTAGAATGACAGCATGTCCATTAAGGAGATACTATCATGCTTCAACGCGAGGAAAACTAGATATCCCTTATCAAAGGAACAAGTTGGCGGAGCTTTTGCCTTTCAACTCTCCAAGTTGTTGTTTAAGCTCAACCAACTGGTCCAGGATATCCAGCATTGTTCTCTTGGAGGAAAGAGTAATTCAAATTACCCTTTGCTTAGACATTATGGTCAGGTAAAACCTGGTGATACTTCTAGAAAGACAACCAGAATATCACAACCTACCGGTATGTCTTAGAAATCGAAAGGAGGCATGCTTTTCAAAGCAACCGATATGGTCTTGAGAGCTTTGGTATAAACCTAACTCTCTGACCAAAATTATGCACCGGAATGAACGAATTTGGTAACACAGTCTCAACTTCAAACAGAGACCGGGTGACCAATAGTGCTAAGAAGGATACAGTTGTTTCTTAGATCTTTCGAAGCAATGGAAATTGCTAGGAACATCTAATGCACACCTCAATGCACACCCAACATTCTTGAGCATTCCAGCTTGGAGTGGAGGTGGTTAAAGATATGTAAGAGCATCACTTCATCAACAAGGCCATGAAACTTAACACGACCTCTTGATATAAAGGAGTGTGATACCCGAAGGTAGAACAGAACAGAAGCTAATGAAACTTCTTTAACCTGCGAATTACAAAACTTGGACCTGGTCCTTAAAATGAACGAGGTACTGGAGTTTGTTTCTCCTGACATTCCAAGGTGGAACGTTCTGACGGAAAACAAGAGGAACTGCATTGGAAGAATCCAACACACCTATGCAACTTGGTTTCCAAACAACGGACGGAGTTCGGGAAGCATCTAAGAGTAGGAACGTACTCTGGAAAATCCTGAGATCACGTTGGATGCACGGGGTAATACTCATGTGCAGAACCCATGCAAAAAGGTTGGTATAGCTGAATCAAGAACAAGGATATGGGAACCATAACGATCACTCTTGTTGTGATCCCTTCTGATTGCAAGAGCAAACCTATGGCTATGAGAGTTGAAATTACCTAGCCATCTGAGGTAGAAGAGATTCTTCAGGATCCAAAGAAACATAACTTGGGTTAAAGGTCAGCATCCTGTACTGATAGCGTGAGCATCACATGGTTATGAAACCACATGACTCAACTCACCACAATTCAGCACATTCCGGGACCTTCGGTTCAAGTCCAAGGTTAGAAACCAAGAGAAAGGAATAACTACTATCTTAGTGCCTTGAAGGACACTACGAATAGCAATCACGAAGTATCTTTCAAAAGACAACGATAGCTCCGGAAAAGTTTGAGCAGAAGATGACGGATACATTCGAGATGGAAAGCAGATCTCGAGGTTCAGGATTTAGAACTAGGAAACATGTAGGAATGTGGAATCCACACAACTTTGAGAGATTAGAATGAAAAGGAAATCTCCCATTTGAAACGAGAGATAACGGAAATATGGAACACACACGACTCTAGAAACTTAACACTAGGTCAACTTGGGTAAAAACGTCCTTGCCAGAGAAGGCACCTAGGTTTTGCATGACTAAAAACTTTTCGAATCCAAAACAGGTAAGATGACCCAGAGTTTAGAGCGATAACAGATGAGGAGTAAAAAGAATCCTAAGAAGGTTTTTCACAACTCATTTGGAGTTTTCAAATAGTTTTCATAAACTCTAGACTCAACATCGACCAAGAAGTAAGGTTTTCCTACAGGCAGTCCTGCTCTGATACCAAGACTTGTCACGACCCCGGACCCAAAGATATACATACTGTTATGTGCTCCTAGCCAAGGATTCACAAGGGCTTCAGGGTTACCAGCCCCGGCCGCAACAAAAAACGGCAGGCGGACTGGATTCATCGGCACGTAGTCCGGATCCCCAGTCTACTACTCCTTGTATCCATGCTAGTCATAACCAACTATGCTTATCAAAGCGTCCACGAATCGAATGAAACTGAAGGAAACGGGACCAAATCTATACAGAGATGCTATGTGTCCAGAAAGTGCAACAACAATCGAGGGTTACTGGGGTTACCTCGCCCCAGGCCGATCACATCGACAGGCGGGCTCGGACATGGATCATCGGCTCCACAACCCCTCGACTGCGACAACTATGCAGGCATAGCCAAAACTGTATAACAATGAGCTCGAAACCAACAACCGATCAAAGCAGTACTCTAAACATGAAAGTTGTATTCAACAGGTGATACTAGAGTATAGCTTACAAACAGAGGTCACATGACCCAACATTACATCAGACAACGGAAGGCAAATTATGTTGCTAATCAACAAGAACCAAAAAGGCCTAAGAGGCCGCAACATAAGGCGACGTCCCAGCCCATAGATTCCAGGCTGCTACCTGGGAACCCCAAACTACTCGTCGATGTCCACCTTGAATCACCACCGATGGAGTTCTTCTCCTGAACCAAAATTAAGCAAACCTGAGTACGGGAGGTACTCAACAATACTTAATTAACCTATTATATATCTGCTAACTTCAGAAAGGGTTTTATGAAGGCTGTTTTGCGTAAAGCAATCTTTGTTTTCCAAATTGAGGAAGAATAGCACGTCTCATAGAAGGTTTTCAAAACAGATGAGAAACTTGCTTCTGTAATCATCATATTTTGATTCCACCAACATCATTTCCCGGCATCTCACATACTACAAGGATCACCCCTCCCGGCATCTCCGGGGAGGCACCCTTCATTCATTGCCAACATCTTTTACGCCACTTTCAAGTTATCTATGACCTCGTGACTTTCACCAAGTCGTCCATAACCGTGGACACAGCTTTCCGAAAGATTTATCCCTGCAGGGTGGTACACTTTACCCACACGTACCCTCCGACTCTTAGCGCCACATGTACGCTCTTCCATGGAGCGCGGCAGAGGGTGGCTGGCTCCGACCTTTACCTTGCTCGACCCTATCCATGAGTCAACCCAAACAGGGCCACCCCGTCAACAGGGAGTTGGCCACCTCCTGACGGCACCTGTTCTGTGAGTCGGGAACAAGATCCGTGTACGTCCATCACTTGTCCCGGTCACGCCCTAGTTTTTCTCCAAATCGTTTTCTGACTCACACGCAGATGGAAATAGCAAACTACGTGACTCATGGATGTGGCCAAACAAGTTAGTTAGTCGAGCGAGGTTCATTGGCTCGCGCGTGTGGTTGCACGCTCAGTCTTGGTTTCCGCGGCGAGACCTTACTCCTAGGTTTGGCAAGTACAGGACAAAGAACCACTTCCCAAGCGGCCTCCGGTCCTCGCCTTAGTCAGGTTAACCACACAATGCTCATCTCACCACGTCATCATATCATACTAGATTATCGCAGCTCTGATTCATCAACCGGATGGAGCAGAGGTAAACAAACATGTATGATTAAGCGAAGCAGATATGAGGCTCTGGCGATGCGCACAAGCAATTCTATGGCAGCTAGGAGCAGTGGATCAGGATATTGAGGCAATGCAGCATATAGGTGAACTATGTCTACTAGCATCAAATACTTTGGAATCGAATGCAAAGTACGAGATTCAAAACTCGTTGAAATCATATATGAGCAGATAAGAGGTTATGCTTGCCTTGGTTATAAGAAAACCAGATAAAGTCTTCAGGAATAAGTGCTTGACTTGTCGGTTAAGATCAAGTATTCGTCGTTGGATTGCTGGCCTTCTCTTCGGAGTCACGTTCTACCGAGGGGGAAACAACACCGAAAAAGAAATAACAATCAACATGGCATCGATGCAATGCACAACATGTATGCATGATCAAGTTAATGCACTGAAATAAAGCCCTAGGCATGATCGTTGGGTTGCTAGGGTTCATATGTCGGTTAGGCATTTTTACTGAATTTATCCCGAAATAGACCCCGGAGGGGGTTTCGGGCGATTCTGAAAGTGAGTGCAATTTAGAGTGCTCAAATGGGTTTGAAAACATCATAAATAGGTTGCATTTGTCATTTTGAGCATTTTGGTATATAACTTTTAATTTTCTAATTTTAGTGAATAAAAACTTATTTTTCCATTTTTAAATGATTAAACAATATTAAATAATGTCCAAAAAAGAAATGTGTCCAACATGTATGAAAGTGACATTTTTGGATAGATCTCATTTTTCTGAACACAACCATACCTTCAATTTATTTTTTTGATTAACATATTGGAAGAAATTAATTAAACAATTTTATTCCTTTTTCTGGAATTTCCTGAATTTACTAAAAAGGAGATAATGACATCAGCGTGATGTCACTGTGACATCACGCGGAGACAACCCTCTCTGATGATCAAGCGATTGATCGATTCTGCGCGAAATTCCCGAATTAACCTATACCTCAGGCTAGAGGAGCTCGTGGGGAGCAGAGGGGTGGCGGCGCCGCTCGTTTTTGACCACCGGAGCAACGCCGGCGAGCGGCGGCGCGGCGACGGATGCATGACGACGGTGACCAAGCGAAACATAAGGAGAGGGAGGGAGGCGAAAGCACCTGGAGGTGCGGGAGAGTACCAGGAACCCGATGGAGCTCTCGGGGAGACCGGTGGGAGCTCAACGGCGGCGGAAATCGGCGAGGAGCACGGTGGCCGGATGTGAGGTAGCCGCCCCGATTTCGTCGACATGGGGCATCCCTCCTCCTGTACCTGCTCGAGGGGAAGGAGTGGACGATGGTGGAGCTCGTGGCGCCTTCAATTTGTGGAGCCATGGCCGGGAACGACGGCGGCAAGCGGCGGCCGGCCGGAGATACAGTAGCTTAGGGTTTCGGTTCGGGTTCTGCAAGGAAGAGACAGAGAGGGAGGGCTCCAGGGGCCGAGTGAACAGAGGAGGTCTTGGACGCCTCCTGGTCCTCCTTATCCGCACGGAGAAGCAGGACGTGGCGAGGGTGTCGTCGGCGGGCTTCCGTCCTTCTGTCCGGAGGAGGAAGAAGACAAAGGACGTTTTGCAAATTCCCCAGAATCTCCAAGAAATCACTGAAAGGTCCTTTCCTTTACTAAACAGCACTGAAAACAACTGTTTCGAGGGCCATTCTGCAAACATAAAAATTGCCAAAAATAGGTTTTGGAAACCTTACAAAATTTTCAACCTCACCATGTCTTTGCTTTTCAAATTTGAAAATATTTTTATAACAAATTTTTGGGTGATCACTTTAAGTGGTTTTTGGGCAAGTTTCATTTAAAATTCAAATTAAAACTTGGTTCAAATTTTTCATGCATGCTATGACATGAACACAGCACCACACACCCTAATGTTAGCAAAACTGGGATGTTACACCTACGCTCCTCGGAGGGTGCGAGTTAGGAATCGGCAGTCCATCCTCATCGCGCCTGCCATAAAGCTCGAAACGGGTACCGACGTAGTGGGAGCCGTAGAGGTAGGCTAGGCGCGCAATCGCCTCCTGAAGAACTCGGACAGCACCGTCGTTCCACGAGCGGTCAATCGCGTTGAAGACGTAGACAAGATCGGTAGGTGTCGTCAGCGGCGGGCGGAGAGTACACTCCAACAACCACGAAATCTCTCTGCGAGCGTCATCAGCCTGTCCTCCCCTCAACTCTGGTAGTGGACGCCCGAGAATACGGGTAATTTCTACCAGCTCGGTCTCGAAGCGAAAGGTGAAGCCGAGAGTAAGGCCCAACAGCTCTGACTGGGTGAAGACGACATCCATCTGCACAAATTTTAAGTATAGTTTAAGCTAGTAATCACTGTGCAAAATTTTAGAGTATGCAAGATATAACTTAATGTAAGTAAAGTTTTGGAAACTCAGAGGGGATAGGGTATAAGGAATATTTTGGTACTTAGTCAACTCCAGCTCTTGCTTTTAGAAAATAGTTGTCGGAGTACTAGCTAACGTCCATGCTAACTAAGGTCTCCTATGGTCAGGATGGCTTTGATACCAACTCCGTCGGGACTCGGGACTAGCAGTCCAAGACCTCCAATATGCATACAGTCACGACCCCGAATCAAACAGTCATGAGCAACATATTTAGAGTTGGCAGTCCAGAGTACAACATCCATTACCCGCATACACAGAGTCTTACACAGACGGGTCACACGACCAAGTCTCAGACAACATCCACGCAGGGAAAGCAACATACACACTTTGTAGCAAAAGAAAAACATAACATAGTAGATCCCAAGTCACACCTTAACACCACAGGCTGCTGACCGGGATACGTGCCTAGTTCGCGGGGTCGTCGTAGTACTCCTCTTTGTAGGTGTCTTCCTGAGGCTGCTCCTTGAAGTCTCACCAGGTAAATAGCTTGGGACGAAACCAATATGAGTACATTGGAATGTATTCGCAAGTCACCCTAAAGGAATGCTTAAATATGCAAGTATGCTTAAGTAGCGGAGGTAGGAAGGCCATACTTAGGGTTCATCTACCCATGATGGATGTAAGATGCATCATGGTTGCTCAAGTTTTAGAATTTTGCTGAAGAAGAGACTTCAAAAGATAATTAAGTTTCTATTGCAGATATCGCATACCCACAAGGTGTCAACAAATCATTATAAAGAAGAGAAAATATTTTATTTGCAAAACTTCTTGGAAGAACCACATCTCCAAGTCCATCCATCTCCGGTACCTCAAAGGTACAACAATTCCCTTTCCCAAGTACCTCCCAGGTACAACACCGAAAACACTTTTAAAGTTTTGAAAACTTCGACACAGTACAAGCTACATGGCCATCCGACTGTCCATATCCGAGGTCGCGGTTATTTTGAATAGATTGAACTCTGCAGAGGTGTACACATTCCACAAGATCTAGTATTCCACCGTGAACAACCACGGACTGTCCGCGGCAGTATGAGAACATTAGATAACTGGTCCTAACTATCCACTATGTAGGTGCTAGGAAATTACTACGTCTTCAACTGGGTTTGTTCTCCCCGCCACCGAGTGTGTCAGCTGTATTGATCAGGTTTCCCCTAACAGCACACCGCCATGACAGGAGACCCAACTGTTGCGATCGCGGGGGGGGGGGGGGGGGGGGGGGGGGATTAGTCCCACACTTTGAATGTCTCGTTACTCCCTCCCGGCGACAATTCGGTTCAGAGAACTCGAACCCCTATAGCTCACTGAGGTACAAACGGACTAACACCGACAAGATTGTAGTTAGACCCCGTGCCCATATGGCGGTAATTTGGCAGTACTAGTTGGTTGTCCAACAAAGACTAGTTTATGTGTCATTTTTACAAAACACTTTTCCAAAAAATCACCTCTTCACAAACACCTGATGGACAAGGTCCCGCCCTTCCACGGTGTTCTATAAAGGCTTTGTTTTTCCAAACACTCCCATTTTAAAATGTCCACTAGGGGACTTAAATTCTCTTTGTTTAGGTGGAAATAGAATAATATGGTGGCTAAAAGCTTGGTATCACCAAGATTATGTAGTGGCAATAGCATATTAGACATATATATAGTAATAGAAACATACTTTACTTTTAAAAAGGTTTTTGAAAAACTTCATAAGTAAAACATGCATGATAGATAGTGATAAGTAAAAACATAGCAAGCATTTAGAGTGGCTTGCCTTGGCCATGGTCTTGTCCTTTCTCTTGAAATAAACAAGAGTGGCAATAAACTTCCTAGGGAATAATGCCTTCTTCTTCATTATCTAACGTCGTAAAAGAAAAGAAAAACACACAATCAGAGCCAAACAAAGGCAAGAAATTGATATTAAAGTAATCATACAGCAAGCATTTCACAAAACAACCGAACTCCAAAAATAAATACTAGGGTTACACACAATTAAGCAAGCATGCATTCCAAAATGTTGGAAACAACTAGAAAATGAAAATAGTGATCCTCAACCAAAGTGTCATGAGTTCAGTGGGTGTGCCACTCTCATATCATGACAAAATAAAGCTAAATGACTCTCTAGTCATTCATGAGGATATTTACTAAAGAAGGAAATCAACACAAAGACACCTAAATAGTCATATAGATGTAATAACAAACACTACTACAAGACCTAAGTATAACAAGATTTTATAAATATGAATGATTAATCCAACCAGAGGAAACATGATATACTAACAGAGTCACAAATTTACGAAGCATGCCATGACATCACTCAAGGCATAATAATAACAAGAATCAAGCAAAGCATTAAGAGACTAGACTAGAAAACAATCATCTACACATGAAAATACTCATAATCATGGCAATACAAGAAACAAGGATTATTCTAACATGCTAGGCATATGAGATAAAAACCTAATAACAGAGAATACAACACCTATGCTAGTATTAACAAAAACATCAATTAAAACAATAAGCAATGATAATTAAACAATTAACACAAAATGGTAGAAAATCCCCTAATCCTACAATGCATGCCAAAAATAATCTAAAGCTCCTAAATTTATTCCAATCTAGAATTTGGTATTCCTAAGCATACAAAAGCTCACCCAATTGGTCTCATATAAAAAAGAATTATAGAAAAATTCCTAAAAATCATTTGGTGGCTCTTTAGTCATTTACCATTTTGCATGTCATTTAAGATAAGAAGCTCAAGTGCATGAAAGGCCAAGTTTTATAGCTAGGTATCGCAAATATTTATCTTGATCAATTGACCTCACATCATTTGGATTCTTAGAAATAAAGTTATGATCAAAGAAAATTTTCAGATAAGTTCTGTTTGGGATTTTCCCTATGATTAACCAAGGGTGCAATACCAAATCTACAACTTGGACATGGTTAAGAACACATGCAAGATCTCTGGAGTTTTTGGATTGGTCAAATATTACTTCCAACCATTTTATTTTGATTAAAAGTAGTAGGGTTGTTTTCTGCTAAAACGGAAAAAAAGAAACCAGAAAAAATTGCGCCACAGGCCATATCCAGTGGAGCTGGGCCGAGAAGCGCCGATTCGGCCCGCGGAACATGCACGCGCGTTACGCAGGCGCGGGAATGGACGCGTTCAACGGGATCCGTCGGATCGGGATCGAACGGCAGGGGGCTTCGTCCTCCTCGTGACATGCACACACGTGCATGTGCACACCGTGACCTCGGCAGACCATAGGTCTCACCTAGGGGTGTCGCGGTGTGATGGCAAGGCTTTACATTGGCAGAGGGCGGTCGAGCCGGTGCAGGCGTGGTGGCAGGAGCAGCAACGATGCTGGTGTTCACCGTCTCTGCGCCGGTGGCCCGAGGTGGACTCGAGCACGTCGGCGTTGATCCTGCAGAGAAACGTCCACGCCATCGTGTCAGAAAGGTGTGCCAGAGCACGAGGAAGGTGAAGGGAAGAGAATGGCAGAGAGAGGATGACGGCAATGAGTTGCACCTCGATTCTCTCTCTATGGTCTTCGGCAATCTTTCCTCGCCGTGGTAGGTGTACAGAGAGAGAGAGATAGAGAGAGAGAGAGAGTGGGGAGAGCTAGGCGCCCTCGAGGTGAACGAAGAGGGGGAAATGGCACTTGGGCGAGGCTAGTTTTCGTGGCGTGGTCTTTATACCATAGGGTGATGAGGTGCTCTTCTCAGGTTCACCTCCAATGTGCATGGCAACGTGTAGAATGGAGGGCAGGGGATGGAAGGCACGTGGACGAGCTCAAGACGACCGTGCACAATCTGCCAAGGCGGAGAGAGGAGGGAAATGGGGCGGGCTGAGGTGGTGTGCAAGTTGATGCGGCTAACAGACCGATCCTACTCCACCTACTCTCTTGGCATCATCCTAACTCCCTCTCTGATCTTCCATTGAGCAAACAAGACGCAGGGTTTTAAATATGGTATTGTGTAGATCACAAATGACAAGGTCATCCACCCGAATATGAATCGGAAGCATTTGTTTGAGTGACTTCAAAAAGTGTCAAAACACAGATTCGGAAAATTCAGTTATAAAGACTTAGAGAAAATATCTAATTCCTGGAATGTTTGCTAGATGAGCAATAAGTTTGGATTAGAAACAAATTGCAAATGAGTTCCAATTTTAACAATTCAAACTAGAGATTGTATATGATGACATATACTTTCATAAACCCATTTTTTATTATTTTTAGAAAAATTCCTAGGGCCATGATAACAAGAGAGAAAAAAGACAAGTTTATGTTTTCTGTGTTTTCTGTTTTCTTGTTTTATCAACTAGGCCAGAAAACAACAGCAATGCCACTTCAAAAATGGATCTTTGGTCATGATGAGTAAGTTACTAACTCAAGGATGGATAACAAGAAAATATAACAAGGAATTGAGTTCTATTTCAACAAAATTGGAGAGGTTCAAAAGAGAAAGAATTAACAAAATTTTTATTGCTTCACATGACATGTGTGTTATTCTTGGAGCGTCATTTTATTTTTCTTTCATTTTATTTTTTTTCTTTTGTGTAGCGTTTGGTCGGATCCTAGCACTTTTATTTTGGAGAGAGACACGCTACATTTTCATTGCCTAGAACACTCTAGTTTTCACTCTTATTGTTCTCTGAGTGTTCAGGTTTTGCTAGTACTGTGTTCAGCTCTTGTTTTTCACTCAAACTTTGTTTAGAGCTTTTTGGTTTGGTTCAGTTATATATGATTATATCTCTGTTTTTTGACGATTATTTTCTTTCAGAGTTGTTTCAAATAAGTTGATTAGTGTTAGAGAAGATTAAATTGTTTCACGTTTATAGTGGTGCAATAGGAAGCTTGTTTTGACTATGGCTTAGGCTATTGCATGTCATGTTAGATGTTATTTTAATTGTGTGGTAAGTAGTTTATGAAGTATCATGACTAGTCTCAAATAGCATAGAGTGCTTAATGTGTCATTGAAATTAATCATGTGTTGTTTCCTCATATTGAAGCATGGTATTGTGGTATTTCTCCTTTGAATGATTTATCTAGATTGACTTGGCGCATTCTCACACCATGTTATGAATACAAAAAAAATCACCTCTAGCCTCGATAATCATTTAGTTTTTGACTTGTAATATCGCTTCATGCGTTGATTAATAATGTTTTGTCGATATCCATGATTATGGTCGTTATTGCTCTCTCAGTTGGTCGTTGCCA
The DNA here is from genome assembly GCA_028641055.1 of Alopecurus myosuroides. Taxonomy (NCBI): domain Eukaryota; kingdom Viridiplantae; phylum Streptophyta; class Magnoliopsida; order Poales; family Poaceae; genus Alopecurus; species Alopecurus myosuroides. The sequence continues at coordinate 154,466,406 of CM054057.1, forward strand.
GTCTCTTGCTAGCCTTCACATGTACTGAGTATGAGCTCTACTCGTGCATCCAGCTCCACAAAACCAAAGTTTGCCAAATGTGTCCACCATATCTACCTATATGTGGTATTTCACCGCCACTCCAAGTAAATTTCTTGTGTGCTATCTTTAAACCTTCAAATTTATTAACATGATTTGTGTTCCTAGTTAAGCTCATGAGGAAGTAGTTTAAAGTTTATGATGGTTTATGTCAAGCAAAGTTCTTCTCCCTTATTTCATCAATGAGTATGGAATATGTGCTCATCTAAAATTGTAGAGAGCTGCCGCCAAATTATATGAATTCAAATAATAAAAAGGAACTTCCTCGAGGTTTGATGAAAGCTAGTGGGCACCCGTGGATACGGTTAGTTCTGGTTTGTGGAAGTAAAGGTGGTGTAAGTACCAACCATAAGAAAAATAATGCTAATTTAAATCACTCTCAAAAGTTTTTCATTACTAGTCGTTGACATAGACATACACCTCTCTCAAAATCATTTTGAAGACCTCTGTTTTATTAAATAAAAAGCTCTAGCACATGAGTAATACCTGCTTCCCTCTACGAAGAGCCTTTCTTTTACTTTTATGCCGAGTCTTCATCTTCTTACTTTATGCACAAGTTAAGAGAGAATAGTTGTCATTCTGAGTATAATGTGCGTAGTCTCAAAATTTATTATTTATTGATTCATGAGTGTGGTATTGCTTGCTCTCAAATTATTTGTATCTAGTCACCATTTAAACTTTGAAGGTGTCCTGGCATTTATGTTTTTCTACCACACGAAGGACAAGCTAGATACCATTTTATTATGTTTTTCTTTATGATTGAAACAAACGTATCACTTTCAATGCTTCATTATTCATTGTATTTTATTTGTGTTACTTTTCATGTGCAACATGGTTGCTAAGTTTACATTAGTTCAAATAATATTTATCATGCCTTTGTTAAAGTACTTTGATCTCCGCTTGCAATGCTTTTACATAACGTTTATCAAGATTTGTGTTTGTTTCGAGTCACCTCAAAAATTATCTTGTTATCACTTACCTACTCGAGGACGAGCAGGAGTTAAGCTTGGGGATGCTGATACGTTGCAAAGATATCTGTAATTTCTGATGTTCCATGCTTGTTTTCTACCCTATACCTTTTGTTTTACACATGTATTCTTTAGTTTTCCGGATGTTTTCATTGGCTAACCTATTAACAAGTATTCCCCATGCAGTTGTTGTTTTCTACCGTTTCGGATTTCAGAAAAGTTCTTAGGAAATAGTCCTGGATAACGGCTGAAAATACTTTGGAGATCATTTGTATACCCAGGAACGGAGACGGATTCCAAAGAAGAGCCGAAGGGGTGATGATCCGTCCCAAACATATCTATAATTTCTGATGTTCCATGTTGATATTATGCCAATTGCTACATGTTTTCCACTTGTTTTCCTACATTTTCTTATGTTTTTTGGAACCAACCTATTAACAAGATGCCACAGAGCCAGTTCCCTATTTTTTGTTTTTTTAGTTTCAGAAAAGTTGTTCTAGAAATATTCTCGAAATTGGAAAATTCAAAAGCCAGAAGTCCTAAAAGTCCCGGAAGCATCCAGAAGTCCCGAAGAGCCCCGGAGGGGGGCCATAGGGTGGCCACACCATGGGGTGTCGCGGGTCCCCCTGGCTGCGCCACCTAGGGGTGTGGGCCCCATGGCCACCTCCCGGCATCGCCTTTTCACCCATATATACTCCCCGACGCATAAACCCTAGGGGAATCGACCTTTTTGGCAAAAACATATGTAGCTCCGCCGCCACCGCCGACAAGTTTCGGGGGACAGATCTCTGTTCTGGCACCCTGCCGGGACGGGGAAGTGCCCCCGAAAGCCATCTCCTTTGACTCCACCGCCATCTCCATCGCTGTTTTTGTCACCTATGATGAGGAGGGAGTAGTTCTCCCCCGAGTCTGAGGGCTCTACCGGTAGCTATGTGGTTCATCCCTCTCTCCTATGGTGTGATCGTTATGCGGTCATGAGCTTTGTAATCTAGTTGAATATGTAGATTGATCTTCATCTTTTATGCTACTCAAGTGGTTTTGTTATCTCCGTAAACACTTTGATCACGGGGCAAAGGTGACAGTTTGTGCTCCGTGTGGTTTAGCATGATATTTATATCTTGTGTTCGAAGGTGAACCTATGAAATTGTGGAGTTTGTTTACTAATTTATGGCGCTCGTAGTGACATTGGGGTGCCCTAGAGAAGGAATATAGACTTGAGGAGTGTTGTTAAAGCCCTACCCAATGATTAGTGTTCGTTATTCGACCGGAGAGTGGTTTGGATTAGCATAGTGAAGAAATGATATTTATGCATTAAATTATGTGATCATTGTTGAGAGTGCCCACTAGTGAAAGTAGGAGCCCTAGGCCTTATTTCCAAGCATTGAAACACCGTTTTATGCCTGTTCTGCTACATGTTTGCTTGCTTCCATTTTTATTTCAGATTTCTATTGTCACTTATTATCATCCATATTACTTGCATTTTACTCTCTCTTCGCCGAACTAGTGCACCTATATACCTGACAAGTATATTGGGTGTGTTGGGGACAAAAGAGACTTCTTGTATCTTGATTGCAGGGTTGCTTGAGAGGGATATCTTTGACCTCTTCCTCCCTGAGTTCGATAAACCTTGGGTGATCCACTTTAGGGAAACTTGATGTTGTTCTATAAACCGCTGCACTTGGAGGCCCAACACTGTCTACAAGAATAGAAGCATGCGTAGACATCAAGCTCTTTTCTGGTGCCGTTTCCGGGGAGGTAAGGTAAAAGGTACTCACATCCTCGGGTGTGAGTGCTCGTAGTTATTTCCTTTAGATTCTGCAATTTTATCTTTTTGTTTCTTGTTTTCACTAGCTAGGCATATTTTTACTTGTTGCTTGTTTTTATTTTTACTAGTTAGTCTTAATGGAAAACAACAAAAATATGAGAGAGCTTTATAATATTTATCTTGAGTTAGGACATGAAGTGTTTGAAGAGAAAATTAAAAAACCTATGGAACTTTATTTGCATGCTAGTGGCAATGTTATTAGTAGAACTCTTTAAACACCATTATTGCTAATGCTACGGAAAATTCTAAGCTTGGGGAAGCTAGTTTTGATGATTATGATATTTTTAGTCCCCTATGTTTTGAGGACGAAATTTTCTTTGATGATACCTTGCCTCCAATATATGATGATTATAATGATTGTGGTATTCTAGTTCCACCTGTTTACAATGATGAATATGATATTTTCAGTCCACCTACTATTGAGGAAAAAATTAATTATGATTACAATATGCCTCCTATATTTAATGATCATGGTGATGAGAATAATAAGTATAGCTATTTTGTTGAATTTGCTCCCACTACTATTAATAAGATTGACTATGCTTATGTGGAGAGTAATTATTCTTTTATGCATTGGCTCATGATAAGAATATTTCATGTGATAGTTATGTTGTTAATTTTATGCATGATGCTACTTAAAGTTATTATGAGAGAGGGAAACATAGTTTTATGCATCTCAACAATATCAAGTTACCCCTCTTTAAGTTGAAATTTTTGAAGTTGCACTTATTTTGTCTTCCTATGCTAGTCACTTTGTGCATCGTTGACTTGTTTTTCTACAAGATTATTTTTCATAGGAAGTGGGTTATAATGAAATGTGTTTTATATTTGCTTCTTTATGCTCTCTTATTTTGCTTCAACTCTTATTCTTATGTGAGCATCTTCTCAAATTATTATGCCTAGCTGAAAGGCGTTAAAGAAAAGCGCTACCGGGAGATAACCCGTTTTATTTCGCTGTTTTCCTTCGTTTTCTTTGGTGTGCTTTGCACCTTGGTGTTGTCTATTTCCTTAGAAACTCTTCTCTGTATCTTTTATTTTGAGTTTTTGTTGAGCCAAGTAAAACCTCTAGTGGAAAGTTGAGGCTATATTTCGGATTTCTGCGCAGGAAACAGATTTCTGTTGTCCACTGTTTATTCCGTATAAAATCACATAAAATTCAAAATGGCCGGAGATATTTTTTTATTAATCCTGAGTTATATACAAAACTTTTATTAGAATACCACTTTTTGATTTGAGCAACAGAAGATTTCTGAAAAAATCGATTTTTTACATGATGTTCTGTTTTGACAGATTTCTGCCATTCATCGCATTTGCATCTTAATCTCTTTCTTTCGGTGTTCTTTTGAGATAAATAGTTTTGAAAGAAGTTGTGACATTATCTAATGTGTTTTTAAGTGTTAGACTTGTGTTGAAACTAAAGCGTGTGAATTTATTATTTCAATTGCACTAACGTTGCTAATGAAGATTGTGAAAATTTTGGTGTGAAGGAAGTTTTCAAGGGTCAAGAGAAGAGGATGATATGATGTGATTAAGAAGAGTGAAAAGACTAATCTTGGGGATGCCCTGGTGGTACATCCAAGCAAATTCCAAGAAGACTCAAGCATCTAAGCTTGGGGATACCCAAGGCATCCCCTTCTTCATCGACAAATTATCAGGTCACTTCTAGTGAAACTATATTTTTATTCGGTCGTATCTTATGTGCTTTACTTGGAGCGTCTTTTATTTTTGTTTTCAGTTCTTTTAGTTTTATTTGCTGTTGTTTATAGTTGTATCCTATCATACTTGTGTGGGAGATAAACACGCTCCGTTTTCATTGCTTAGAACACTCTAGTTTTCATTCTTATTGTTCTGTGAGTGTTCACTTTTTGCTAGTACTGTGTTTAGCCTTTGTTTTTTCATGCATCTCTTGTTCAGAGTTGTTATCTTTTGTAGTTAGGTGGTTCTCATATGTGTGTTTGCTTGTAAATAGGAATGCTATTGTGGTAGTTGGTATAGTGGAAAAATTCACATGGTCTTGTATATCACTAAACTGCTTCACTTGAATCACTTCTGTTGTTTTGAGATATTAATTTTCTTAATGGATAAACGGGAAGGACTAGTAAGTATAAAATTTTAATGGTTGGTCTAAGAAACTTGAAACTGTGCCACACTTAAATTACCAGCTGATAGAAACGATGGTATATGACTGCCACGAGTGATACATTTCTGATCAGCCTTTTGTTACGCGCTACGGTCGGGGTAGCTAACAGTGACTTGTCACAGCCACGGATCCTCTTGGAGTGATTTGCAATTTTCCTTGTAATATTATTTGCTTGCTGCAATCTTTTAACTTGTGAGTCTATGTTGCGGTTCCTGCCACTTCCACCATCCATATTTGCTAGCCTCTTCGGTACCGTGCATTGCCCTTTCTCACATTGAGAGTTGGTGGAAACTTCGCCAGTGCATCCTAATACCGTGTGAGGACTTTGTTCTCCTACACATAAGCCCATATATTCTTCCTCAAAACAGCCACCATACCTACCTATCATGGCATTTCCGTAGCCATTCCGAGATATATTGCTGCACAACATACACCTCCATTATGTTACTTGATGATGAGATTCATGGTTATTTATGCATATTGCTACACTGCCAGGAACATGCAGTTGGATACATCAGAGATATTTCTTTATGAGTTATGAGTACTAAAAGTGTGATGATTCATTATAATATAGGATGTTGCCCCTACCGGCGAGGATATAAAAAATAAAAAATATGAAAAATCCCAAAAAGAAAAAAAAGGGCCAAAGAGAGAATAAAGAGAGAGGGGGCGCATCACTATACTTTATACCACACTTGTGCTTCATGTTTAGCACAAATACTTCAGTTTGGAGAGAGTTTTCATATTATCATTCATTCATAACTATGTGGGGAACTTTAAATTATAGAACTTGGCTTGTATATTCCAATCATGAGCCTCCTCAAATGAGCTCTAGGTCTTCGTGAGCAAGAAATTTGGATGCACCCCCACTAGTTCCATTGGATAGATTTCATACACTTATAGCTCTATGTGCATCTGTTGTGTGGTAATCCCTACTCCTTGCATAGCTTCGGCCGTAAGACTTTCTCTTGTCTAATGACCAGTTTCAGATTTGTGAGCCTTTCTTCCATTGACCTTCCAAACCCCCCATAATGTTCTCTTAGCCATAACATTCCGGTGCCAGGGACCAACGCAGAACACTTGCTTGTTTTTAGTGCGCAAATAGTTTAAGATTCAAGCATTGCATCGTGTGGAAAGCTTGACTTGATCCTAACAGGGGTTGTGAAGATCATTTGACGTGCATGATATTGTTGTTCTTGAAAGCTCAAATCATCTCTAATAAACTTTGCACGGTTGATAGTCTATTAGTATTGATTCATTAAAAGTTTTACTTCTTTCTTCTTTGTTTATGAATTACTTGTTGATATCAAATATAGATCACATCTTTAGTTCATTTGATCCTTGTTTACATGCTCTACTTTACATATTAAGATCAAGATTATGTGGTAGCATGTCACCTTAGAAACTATTTTGTTTTATCGTTTACCTACTCGAGGACGAGTAGGAACTAAGCTTGGGGATGCTTGATACGTCCCAAACGTATCTATAATTTCTGATGTTCCATGTTGATAATATGCCAATTGCTACATGTTTTTCGCTTGTTTTCCTACTTTTTCTTATGTTTTCCGGAACTAACCTATTAACAAGATTCCACAAAGCTAGTTCCCTGTTTTCTGCTGTTTTTAGTTTCAGAAAAGTTGTTCTGGAAATATTCTCGGAATTGGAAAATTCCAAAGCCAGAAGTCCTAAAAGTCCCCCAAGGCTGAGGGCTCTACCGGTAGCTATGTGGTTCATCTCTCTCTCCCATGGTGTGATCTTTATGTGATCATGAGCTTTGTAATCTAGTTGAATATGTAGATTGATCTTCATCTGTTATGCTACTCAAGTGGTTTTCTTATCTCCGTAAACACTTTGATCATGAGGCAAAGGTGATAGTGTGTGCTCCATGTGGTTTAGCATGATATTTATATCTTGTGTTGGAAGGTGAACCTATGAAATTGTGGCGTTTGTTTACTAATTTATGGCGCTCGTAGTGACATTGGGGTGGCCTAGAGAGGGAATATAGACTTGAGGAGTGATGTTAAATCCCTACGCAATGATTAGTGTTCGTTATTCGACCGGAGAGTGGTTCTGAGTAGCATAGTGAAAAAAATGATATTTATGCATTCAATTATGTGATCATTGTTGAGAGTGCCCACTAGTGAAAGTAGGAGCCCTAGGCCTTATTTCCAAGCATTGAAACACAATTTTCTGCCTGTTCTGGTACATGTTTGCTTGCTGCCATTTTTATTTCAGATTGCTATTGTCACTTATTATCATCCATATTGCTTGCATTTTACTCTCTCTCTCTTTGCCGAACTAGTGCACCTATATACCTGACAAGTATATTGTTGTGTTGGGGACACAAGAGACTTTTTGTATCTTGATTGCTGGGTTGCTTGAGAGGGATATCTTTGACCTCTACCTCCTTGAGTTCGATAAACCTTGGGTGATCTACTTAAGGGAAACTTGCTGCTGTTCTACAAACCTCTGCACTTGGAGGCCCAACACTGTCTACAAGAATAGAAGCGTGCGTAGACATCAGGGGACAGGGCCCCGCAGGGGGTACCACTTGCGCGCCCACCCTAGGCTGTGCCTGGTGGGCCCCTGGCCACCGCCTCTCGGTGCATCTTCGTCCATAAATTGCCTTCAACCCTAAAAACTTCGGGAACGGAGTTATTTTCCATGAAACATATAGAGAGGCGTTGTGACCTTGAAAGTCGAATCTAGAGCTTCTGCGGCCCTGTTCCGGCACTCTGCCGGAAAGGGGAATCGTCATCGGAGGCCTCTATATCGCCATGGTCGCCTCCGGAAAATGCTTGAGTTGTTCATCTCGGGGCTACGGGTCCATAGCAGTAGCTAGATGGTTTTTCTCTCCCCTATGCCTTGATGTTTAGAGTCTTGTGAGATGTCTCACATGATCGAGACCACCGTTACATAATTGTGCATGTTGTGTTTGTTGGGATCCGATGAACCATGAGATTATGATTATTATTTTCATGTCAATCTGAGCTGCTTCACTTATATTCGTAGAGAATTTTGATCTTGTCTTGCAATGCTATATTGTGATTATGATTACCTTGTCCACGTTGTTGTTTTCACCTCCAAGAGAGGGTTTATATGCTTGATGGTAGGTTAATGCCTCCCTTACATCTGTGCTTGAGTGAAAGAAACATGAAGGATGGGGGAATTGTTGTTGCTACTAGGGATAAAACAGCGGTGCTCTTGTCTACGGACGAGGACCACTCCTTACATTACGTATTGTTCTTAATGAATTTGTCTGTTACACACAAAGAAATCACTTCGTTGCTGCAACTTAATACAAGAGAGATTTGCTAGATAGGTTTCTTGAGGTGGACTTTTAGATATAGATGCATGCTGGATAGAGGTCCATATGCCTTGACATGAAGTCTACAATGTTAGAACCTGTGAACTATATCTCGTCGTAATAGTATTGTTATACGTTCGTGATTTTTCAATTGCCCAACTGTAATTTGTTCACCCGACGTGTTTGTTTTCTTTGGGGAGACACCACTAGTGAATCTATGGCCCTCGTTCCAATCTTCTTTGTAATTACAACCTTATTTAATGAACTTTTCATAATTGTTTCCTCAATGTTCCGTTTTTTACTTTCATTGTTTTCGACGACTCTACACGTTTAATTCTCCCGTTTTTAGCAAGACCGGAAGATTGACAACCTTTCGGAAAGTTGGGGTAAGAGAGAGTTTGTGTTTGCGTTCAGGTCCCAAGCTTGTTGACGTGCCAGAAAACAAGCAACCTTCTTCAAGACTACGAGGTGCTACTGGTTCGATAAACCCTAGTTCCTTAATTGGGGGGAAATTTCCTCTGGACTTCATCATACATTCCGCTCAGGGTCTCCCAACGAGCATGTGATCACGTCAGCATCAGGGAGAAGAACCTTGCTTGAAATAAGACATGATAAATTTTAAACTACTTCCTCATGAGCTAAAATAGCAACACAAAAGAGGTCTAATAATTTTGAATGTTTAAAGGTAGCACACAAGAAATTTACTTGGAGTGGCGGTGAAATACCACATATAGGTAGGTATGATGGACCCATTGGAAAACTTTGGTTTTGGGGAATTGGACGCACGAGTAGAGCTCATATCAGTACAATGTGAAGTCTAGCAAGAGAATGGGAGCGGCAAACTAAGAGAGCAATAACGACCATAATCACGCATAGAAAAAAAACAATATTAATCAAAGCATGAAGTGATGTTACAAGTCAAAAATAAATGATCATCAAGGCTAAAGTGGCTGGTTTATAGTCATAACATGGTGTGAGCATGCGCCAAGTCAACCCAAATAAATCATCAAAGGAGAATAACACAATACAATGCTTCAATATGAGGAAATAACACATGATTTAATTTCAATGAAACATTAAGCTCTCTCAGTTATTTGAGACTAGTCATGATACATCATATACTACTAATAACACAATTAAAATAACATCTAACATGACATGCCAAAGTCTAAGCCACAGTCAAAACAAGCTTCCTAGTGCACCACTATAAGCATGAAATATTTTACTCTTCTCCAACACCAATCAACTTATTTGAAACAAATCTCAAAGCAAATAATCATTAAATACCAGAGAGCTAATCATATGTAACTGAAGCAAGCCAACAAGATCTGAACAAAATTCGAGGGAAAAACAAGAGCTAAACGTAGTAGTAGCAAAAATTGAACACTCTCGGAACAATAAGAGTGAAAACTAGAGTGTTCTAAACAATAAAGCGGAGCGTGGATTTCTCCCATATAAGAATAACAGGATCAAAAATTTATTACATAAAGAGAACAAAATAAAACTAAAATAAAAAATAACGCTCCAAGAATAACACATAGTATGTGAAGCAATATAAATATAGTGTTTTGAAAGAAAACCTGATATTTTTGTTGACGAAGAAGGGGATGCCCAAGGCATCCCCAAGGTTTGATGCTTCTGCTTCTTGGATATGTGTTGGGGTGACATTGGCATCCCCAAGATTGAGCTTTTGTCCATCTGACATCTTCTCATATCATCCTTCTCTCCTTACACTTGAAAACTTCCTCCACCTAAAACTTTTCACAATCTTTATTAGCATAGTTAGAGCATCAAAATAATAAATCAACTTGGTTCAGTTTCAACACAAGACAAGCACTCCATTCAAAGAATTAGCTGCTTTTACAACTTCTTTTAAAGCTTCCCCCTCGAAAGATCACAAAATAAAAAGATTAAGACACAAATGCAAATATTGGCAGAAATCTGTCAAAACATAACAGCTGGTAAAGTACGAAACTAATGAAAGTTATATAATAACCTGGTGCAAGTGCCCCGAAAATATAAAAAATTCCTCGCGCTCTGGCTGGGAGAACCGAGGTTTTTGATTAAGCACAAAAATCTGGACAGAAAACAGCAAGTTGCACTTTCTTTCAAATAGAGGTTATTCTTGGCACAAAAAGAAATCAAAAAGGATAAGGAGCAGTTGCTATAGATGTAACAACTTCAAAGAATGAAACAAAACAAAACAAAACAAAACATAACAAAAAATAAAATTAACATAGGAAAACAAAGTGGTTTGCCTCCCACAAGCACTTTTCTTTATAGCCTTTTAGCTAGCAATAGTAATTTCGAAGATGCTCACATAAAATATGAACTGAAAGAGCTATAAGAGAGCATCAAAAAGTAAATTTAAAGCACATTTAAGTCTAACCCACTTCCTATGCATAAGAATCTTGTAATAAAACAAATCAATCAAGCACGAAGTAGCAAGCATAGGAAGGGAAAACAAATTCAACTTCAAAAATTTCAACATCAAGAGAGGTGTTTTAGTATTACAACCATATTTTCCTCTCCTAAAGTAACTTTCAGTAGCATCATGAATAAAATCAACAATATAACTATCACACAAAGCATTATTATCATGATCCACATGCATAAAAGAATTAATACTCCCCACATGAGCATAGTCATTCTCATTAATAGTAGTGAGAGCAAGTTCAACAAAGTATCTATCATTATAATCATCATAAATAGGAGGCATATTATAATCACAATAAATTTTCTCCTGGATAGTAGGTGGACTGAAAATATCATATTCATCATTGTAATTATCATATATTGGAGGAATAGTATCATTAAAGTAAATTTTCTCCTCCATGCATGGGGAACTAAAAATCTCATGCTCATAGAAACCCACTTCCTCGAGCTTAAATTTTTTCCATAGCATTAGCAATAATGGTGTTAAGAGAATTCATACTAATAACATTACTACTAGCATGAAAATAAAGTTCCATATGTTTTTTAATTTTCTCTTCAAACAGTTCATGTCCTAACTCAAGATAAATCTCATAAAGCTCTTTCACATTTTTTGTTCTTGTCCATTAAGCCTAACTAGAAAAATAAAAACCAAGAAACAAGTAAAAAGCAAGTGTGTACTTCCCAAGTGAACTTATAGATAAAGCTATGCTCCGCAGCGACGGTGCCAGAAAACAGTCTTGATAACCCACAACTGTAGGGGGATCGCGATAGTCTTCGAGGGTAAGTGATACATCATAAATGTATCCTTAATTTCTGACATTCCATGTTGTTTTATAATTGTTTCCCACATGTTTGCTATACATTTTATGCCATTCTTATCGATTTTCCGGACTAACCTATTGACGATATGCCACAGAGCCAGTTCCCTGTTTTCTGCTATTTTTTGTTTCAGAAAAGTTGTTCCGGAAATATTCTCAGAATTGGAAAATTCGAAGCCCGAAAGTCTTAGAATTCCCGAAGGTTCCACAGAGTCCCGAAGAGACCCGGAGGGGGCCTCAGGGGGCCCACACAATAGGGCGGCTCCCCTCCTCCTGGCCGCGTTGGGGGGTGGTGTGGGGCCCCCAGGCCTCCACCGCCTTTGCCCTTTCGCCTATTTAATCCCCCTGAGATGTAAACCCTAAATAGAGTCCACTTCGTCCCGAAAAACACCCGAGGCCGCCGTCATCGTTATCCCGAGATCGGGAGGGTTCTGGAGCTCTCCCATGCACCCTTCCGGGAGGGGAAATCATCACCGGAGGGGTCTACACCACCATGCCCTCCTCCGAAGTGATGCGTGAGTAGTTTATACCTGGACTACGGGTCCATAGCAGTAGCTAGATGGTCGTTCTCTACACTTTGTACCTCATGTTTAGATATTGTGGGCTGCCTATCATGATCAAGAACATCTTTATGTAATGCTACATGTTGTGTTTGCTGGGATCTGACGAATGTTGAATGCTATGTTTTCTGGTTATCAATCTATCATGTTATCTTCATGCCTATGTTATTTATGATCTTGCTTGCTCTCCTTTATTAGTAGATGCTCTGGCCAAGTAGATGCTAGTAACTCCAAGAGGGAGTATTTATGCTCGATAGTGGGTTCATGCCTCCTTTTCATATGTGCTCGAGTGACAGAAACGTGACAGATGGAGGATGTGATGTTTCCATTAGGGAGAAAACAACGGTGTTTACCTAGTTTACATTGTTTACATTACACACTTTGCTTACGACGATAATCTGTTGCTTGCGACTTAATAAACAATGTTTGTACAGATGATATTCGGAGGGGGGATTATTAGACATAGATGCAGTTGGATGACGGTCTATCTATTTTGTTGTAATGCCCGTATGAATCACATAGTAATATTTATGTCTTGCATATGCACTACGGTGCAGCCTTCATTTCTGTCAATTGCCCAGCTGTAATTTGTTCACCACACATGTTATTTTTCTTTCAAGGAGAGACACCACTAGCGAACTATGGACCCCGGTCCATTTTCCTCATACTGATAAAACACCTACTGCTTTCATACTGCTCTCATACTGTTATTACTGTTTTCCTACTGTTTTCTACACCATACGTTTAACCTCTTTGTGTTTAGCAAAACCGATGATATTGACAACCTCACTGCTACGTTGGGAAAAAGTTATTTGGTTGTTTTGTGTAGGTTTCACGTTGCTGCTGAACCGGTAGTGCGCCCTGCCACCTCAGCTGCATCAACCTTCAGAGATTTCTTGTCCTCCTACTGGTTGATTCAACCTTGGTTTCTTTACCGAGGGAAAACTTGCTGCTACACTCTTCACACCTTGCACTTGGGATCTACTAACGTTAGTCATCAGTAGGTACAACCCAATTTATTGATTCGACAGAAGGGGAGCCAAAGAATACATATGAGTCTTAGCAGCTGAGTTATCAATTCAGCCACACCTGAGAAGCACTTAACAAAATATATTAGAAACAAAAGGTGCAATAAAATAGTGGATGTAGTGGTGATGTGATGATTCTCTTGCGTCCTCAATACACCTAATACAATTGTTAGTTCTATAGGTGCACTAGTTCAGCGAAGAGTTGATAAAATATGGGTAATATCGATGGGAAAACAAGGTTTTGTAAATATGTAATAAAAATGGCTACAAGCAAACAAATAGAAAAACTGAAAGAAAATGATATAGCAATGGTGGGAAACAAGGCCTAGGGATCATACATTCACTAGTGGAAACCCTCAACAACATTAACATAATTAAACATATGATACTTCCTCTAGCAACATGCATGCAATACATAGCTTAGAAATTGTTCCTTGTGAATCAAGTAGGATAAGAATCGCGTAGGGCTACACAAGCACACCTTAAAGTTCACGTTCCCATCAATGAACACCTCAACCCTATCACTTCGAGCATCCAAAGATAGTAATAATAAACACCACAACCTATCTCTTGAATAGTCCCTTTCTAATACGTACACAACACCCGCAATGTCACCAGCGGCGGATCCAAGGGCGAGCGGGGCCAGGCCCCCCTATGGTTCGGCCCCCCCTACGATGTGTATTAGAAGTAGGTACGAGTACTATTTGTTTAAAGCCTAAAACTTTGAATCTCCATCAATTAGCAAGGTCTAATCCTATTCCAATGTCTCCAGCTTGTTAAGTATGACCGGACAAGTCCAAAACAATTTAGCCACCGTTCCATCATGGGCCAAGGACGCAATGACATGTCCGAGTTGAGCCATTTGCAAAAGGTCGATCAATGGGTCAACCTGACCCGGTATACACGACTTCTCTTAGACTAGGTTTATCTGAGACATCAATGGATTAATTTCCTCCGCCTCTAGCGCCTGTCCACCCGCCGTCGCCCCCATGGTGTTCGTAGGTCGAGGGTCGGAATCGGCCGCCGAGACTCAAACCAGTTGTTCGTGATCAGCCATTTAACGAAGGCAGAACCTCCTGGCGCCCATGTCTCTTTCAACTGGCTATTGTCGATTGCGATCTGCTGTTGCGCCCAATTCATAGCCTGACCGGTATTATTGTTACATACGGGCTATTTCAGTTACTACTTTCTTAGTTTGAATGTTTGATTTCCAATCTAATATTAGTTCTTACTTTTCTATGATTTCTTAATATACAAATTAGATAGTTTATTGTACTAAATAGATTAGCAGAATATATATTGAAAAAACTAGCTATAAAGTACAACACTGCTGAAACTATTGACTTATTTGATACGTCAGGTGTACAATCCAAATTCAAACTTGTAGAAACGTGGACTTTTTTTCAATTGTCAAATATATATTGTTACAATACGATGTCCCTAGTATACTTATAAGAGGTGCAATATTTTGGTGTAGTACTACATATATGTTCATTGTTTTCCTCGCCCCCTATGCTCGAATCCTGGATCCGCCCCTCACTGTCACCTTGGCAGTATGAAGATTATACTAAGCACAAGCATGAAGAAACCTCATGATTCCAATTCAAACCAACAAAGTAAGAACAAGTTCATGATAAGTATCCCTCTAATCCATGGTTCGTAGAGTCACACACGACACCCGCACGGTCGCCGTGGGACAAAGGTGACTCCGGAGAATTATACTAGATAAAACCAATTGAGTACATCGTATCCAGTACATAATGAATGGGAACCATCATAGATTCAACAATGATAACATAACACACGATAACAATCAAGATCACATGGTGGGAGAGAGTGATAACCACATAGATACTAGCAAGAGACCTCAGCCCTGAGGAGGACTACTCACACATTATCATGGTGAGAAAGAGTGTGTTGTTGATGCAGAGGTGCAGCTCCGATGAGATGGATACGGCAGCCCATTGGCCCCCCTTCTTCCTTGATCTTGGCTCTGCAATGGAGGATCATCTCCCCTCTTGGTGGCTGCAAGGGAGAGGCAAAATTCGTGACAATGGGTGGCAGCCCTAAAATTAGGTCTTTCCTCTAATTATATATGATGGGACAATGCTCTCCGACCCTCCAATGGATGGACCCTCGATTCAATTGCTCTTGCGCACCTCTATAATCTTCCAAGGGACCTCTCTCAGCCCCCATGAGGCCCCAAAGTCATGTTTTGGCCGAATTCATCAAATATGGTAAGAGTTGGACTCAATCACGTCATCAATTCTCGTAATCCCATAATCAGATATTTGGACTCCACTAAAACGGGTCCACATGTCACATTCAAAAAATAAAGGAAAACATGTGGAAAACATGTAGAAAACATAGCATGGAGCATAAAAAGTTATAGATATGTTTGGGACTTATCGAGGAGGGGGTGATGAGCACATGACAAGGCCGGATACGATCAAGAATATCACTAATTCCTATAAAATTGATATAGGAAATGAGGGGGAAACAAGGATAAATGATTATATGTTGTTCAAGTAGTTCTCCCACGTCACCTTGGGTCCAAAAGAAATAAGAGTCCTAGTTCTCCATGTTATGGATGCAGATTCGGACTGCAAAAATATACCTGACTTTCGAAGACCATAACTTTTGCACACATGCTCTGAATTTGGTGAATATTTTTTTCTTGGAAAGAAGGTCTTGTGTAATTTTCATAAAAGTTGGTCTCACTTCAAAATTCTTTCCAAGCGAAAAGTTAAGGCCAAAACAGTCTGACCCTATAGTTGTAAATGGGAAAGAAATCTAGGAAAAAGGTGTTGCGCCACCTCTAATTGGGCCCAAAGGACTCGTACGACCTATGGTTGTGTTTTTGGTGTTTTGGGGTGTGTTTCCACCTCCTTGGACGCCACCCCATGCTCCCATATAAGTAGATCCATATGGTAGCGTTTAGACTTGGATTTTGTTTAGTTAAAAGACTGCTAGCGAATTGCTGCCTCTTCGTGTACTCGATTAGAACTCAACAGCCTGATCAAGATCGCTTCACGGAATCCCACCTTTTCAATTAAACTTATTTCTATCCGCAATTCCAGATTGCAATATTTGTTCTTACTTGTTCCTCGATCACATGTAGAACTAGACTTTTTGGTCAGGCTGATCGTGCATCCGCAAGATCGGTAACTCCAGGAGACTGGTCTAGCGATTCCAGAAAATATTTCATTTAAGAGTTGTTTTAAGAAATTTTCAGCCCTTTCCAGGAATATTTCTTTAAGAACTTTTCTGAAATACAAAAACAGCAGAAAATAGGAACTAGCTCTGGACATCTGGTTAATAGGTTAGTCCAGCGAAATACAAAAACAGCAGAAAATAGGATGAAGAACCCACGAAGGACGCATCTAGGGGTGTAGTGAGGCGTCGTGGAGCGTGCCGGTCTCGGGTGACAGCGATAGGCGGTTAGACCGATGAAGGGCCGAGATCCCAGGCAGCAGGTACTGGTGTAGAAGGTTGCCAATGCAGTCGTCGAATGCGTGAAATAACAAGGGTTGCGGGGGATTCTCCATATGGTATAAGAAGAAGCGCGTCGGTGGTTAACATGGACAGGGAAGAAGGGGGGAGGGGTAATTTGACTTCATCCTCTCTAGCATCCTCTCTCTTTGCTCCTTCTCTATTCTAACACAAATGGCACTCGAAAATTTGACCAGGCCCATAGATGCACAACATCTAGCAGCAACTATTTGTCGACCCAAACTTCAACCATATATCCTAAACTATATTTGATAAATGTGATTAAAACAATCTAGTGTCATCATTATGGTCATAGGCAACTTACCTAACTTTTTTTATGTTCTCGTCTTATTGTAAATTTCAACTCAAAATCATTGAAGGGCCTAGGTTGTAGATTTACGTAAAATAATACCTCATACAAAACAATGCAACAAATTGGTTGTATGCATCAAGCTCCATTCTCTTTTTTGAAGAAAAAAAATACCTCACACGATTAAATTCAGAAAAGTTGTAAATTTAATTCACTAGTCGATCCGATATATTCCCATTACAGTAGAGTTGATTCAATTACTCTGTAAAATACATCTGCACCAACTTTTTTTTGTCTTGGTTGGCTCCTTGGGATGCACTCGTACGTAGCACGGAACTTAAGTCACTGTTTCGGGTTGATTACTGAGATTCCTACTCCTGAGCTCTTGCTCTGATAAGTTAATCATTCACTGTGTTATAAAGTAGAGTAAGGGCGTCTCCAAGAGTGGCGGAGCTAGCCAACAATGTCTAGGGGCAGGGGGCAAAACTGAATTCTTAAATGTTTGGGGGGGGGGCAAAACACTCAACTTTCTTTTATTTAAGTCCCTAATTTTTTTTCTTCAGCAATTCTCCAAAATCTGGGGCGGCGGTGGCCCCTCCTGACATACACATAGCTCCACCGCTGGTCTCCAATGGTTATTTTCCAACCATCCTATAAGGTGCGCTCCACCAGATGTGTTATATCATATATAAATTGTCACCATGTTTAAGGACTAGTCTGATCATAAGATGGAGCCCACCTTCCAGTTTCTATTCTTTATTCCACCGAACTAGAAGCTATGGTTGCATGCGAACACTGTGAATCTTGTCAGGAAATAGTGACTAATATTGTTAAAAAATTCTTGTGGTTGGGCAGTACCTATGGCCGGGTTTTAAGATTTTGAAGCTAAGGTCGATGCCCACAATGTTTATGTCAGGTCTTAAGCCTACTTTATTCCTTATGGCGTGGGCTTAGGGCATCTGCAATGCTTCAGTCAAATGGAGACCATAAGATAGGTCCCACCGTGTGTTCTATAGCAAGTCAAAACACCTGCAACGTATATTGACTAGCTAGTCTATAAGGTGGATCCAACTTAACGTTGTTTTCTTTTATTTCTTTACTCAACATCTTATCGCTTCGTACGAGCCAACTGCAAATCCCAACAGGTGCGTTAGAGAAGAGCGCGAGGAATCCATTTTCTATTGCCTGTGGCCGAGCCATACCAATAGTGGCGACCCTAAGCCTTTCTCTTAAGACAGAGGCTCACAATGCTTAATTCAGCCTATGGTTGACCTTAAAGCCTTATGGCCCTGTCTTATTTCCACATTGGAGACGCCCTTATTCTCACATTGGAGACTCCCTAAGCACATACATCAGATGCGATCAGGTAAGTACCATGCTGGTATTAAGAGCATCTCTAGTAGATCCACTAAACCTGGATACCGAAAATCATGTGTAGTGGGATCAGGAAAAATATTTTGGGGATGGAACTCACACTAGTAGAAAAAAGGAACTTTGGTCCTAGGCTGTATTCCCCGTTGGGTTTGGACAGGGACTAGAGGGGAGACTAGTTCCGGTTCAACGGCTAGGAGGCCGCACTGGGCTAGTCCCGGGTATAACGAGACCTCTAGTCCCGGTTTGTAATATATATGGGCCAGAACTAGAGGGATGGTGGCAACAGTTTGCCTGGCGTGAGCCCTTTTAGTCCCGGTTCGTAATACGGACCAGGACTAAAGGGGCCAAACCGTTCGCCTCCCGCGCTTTGGAAGTTGTTCTAGGCGATCAAAACACGTACGGGAAACTCTACATACGCCATTTCTTTGTTTCGGCCATCGTTGTCTCCCTCGCGCTCTCTCCTCTCTTCTTCCACATGCTCCACCATGAATCCAATCACTTGGTACGGGAAGGTGCCTGCACATGGCAAGACCGTTCTCAATGTCTTCTACATGAACGACAGCGCCAAGGTGGAGGATTTTCTTCCGAATTTTGAGGAATGTCTTGAAGAGGAGGAATGCAGGTTCATGGGCCTTGATCTCGAGTACGCCGCAGATTTTCGAGATGTTGCCGTCATCCAACTTTGTTACAAGAAACATGTCATGGTCTTCCAGTGGGCAAGGTAATATGAAACTTGTACTGAAAGAATTTAGGGTCTTCTTATGATATATGATATGAAAATTGCATAGGATAGCAACATGTCCATTTCAAATGTATGGGAAGAGCAATTCCACGTCTTTGATTCATAGGAGACATGTCAAAGTTAATTTAGGGGTTTCTTTTGATTCATAAGGATAGGAAAATTGCCTGGGACAGCAAACATGTCCATACAAGATCCAATACTCATGGAGTTCCATTTGTTGTTGAAGTGAAAGAATATACTTGTTGCAGCAGTATTTAACATTTGTTCCATTTGTTGTTGCAGTAGTGACAAGCACTGTCCAATACTCATGGAGTTCCTTCGCAGCGGCTACATTTTGTTAACGTTGATATAATGAATGAGAATATCAAGATGAGTTGCACATGGGGTGTTGAGATACCAGTTGCCTCCCATATTGATTTCCAGGGCATGTTCATGCTTGAGCTTCCCAAGACTTCAATGGCTAATATGGCAGTTGCCATGATCGACGAGTACTACGCTGATATGAAGACAAAATTCCCCAAGGTTTAGCAGAAATTCTGGGAGAAGATCCCACTTGACGCTATCAACATTGAGTATGCAGCAATAGATGTGTACTTTGCATACGAGTTGTATCGCAGGATTGGAATCTTCAACTATGGGCAGCATCACCTAGTACCACCTCCTGCTTGGGGGATTTCTGATCAGAAGGACGAGTACTATTTACAATGGCGAACACTTTTATTTCTATTATTATGTACTACTTGGGGGGTCTCTCTTGATCCAGACGAGTAGTGTTTGCAATGGCGAATAATTTTATCCCTATTATTATGTAGTGCTTGGGGGTATCTTCAATTATGCAGTACTTTCTGTAAAGAATATCCGAACTATTATTTGTATTAATTATATCCCTGTTTAAGTATGATGTGAGCAAGCTTTCTGAACCATTGTGATGTATGTGCTGAATTTTTAGTATCATGTCATTCTATTATGGTTTTTCTCGCTTTCAATAAGCAATGTGATGCTACCTCTCTGATATTATCATGTTATTGGCATAATTGCTTGTTTATCATGTTTTTATGGCAAGCTTATGTTATATTAGGTGTAACTAAACTCACATGTGGGAATCAATAGAAAAGATGATGAAGCATGATGAAAAACATGTGAAGAAAGTTGAAAACCAAGTACAAAAAAATGAAAACATGGATAAAACATTGAGAAACATGAGGGAAAAATACAAATATATTATTTGCACATTTTCGTTTACGGATTTGTAGATATGAATTATTCAATATTAAATGGAAAAGTCAAACAATTTAATCGTTATTTAAATTCAAAATTATTATTACTTATTTATTTTTGTTTAACTAAAGAATTGTTTGGGTTCACAAAATACAGGCGTGTGGTATCATAGTTTAAGGGTTAACATGGTTGACATCATACTATTTTAGTAAAACAATATTTGTTTCTTGAAAGCTGAGAGAGAAGGAACTAAAAAGTTAAGCGTGCTGAGAGCGGAGGAGTCTTAAGGATGGGTAACCAAACGGGAAGAGTCACTAGAATGATTAGAGTTAAAAATATTTGATACGAAAGGAGAATGATTAGGTTTAAAAATAACTGAGACTAAAGGAAAACCTAAACCTAAACCCCAAAATGAAAAAAAAAACAAAATGACAAAAAATCACAAAATCTTTATTCTCGGTTTGTAACACCAACTGAGACTAAAGGTACTCTAGCCCGCAGCTATGGGCGCAACCACATGGGGGCCATTTCGTAACGGTCCGCGGCAAACCGGGACTAAAGGTGGAGGGCCTCTAGTCCCGATTGGCTAGTCCCGGATGGAAATCCGGGACTAAAGCCAGTTCCAACCTGTGACTAGAGGCACATTCTCTACTATTGTCATTGCAAGAGAAAATCAACTAAAGTCATACCGGAAATTTAAATAAATTGTTCGCCAAAGAAATTTTAAACAGATTTAACTAGAGAAATCGATTAACATCGCTGAGAATTTAAACTAAACCTATTTAATTGTACACACCGAGGTGCTCCGATTCCACAATCGTTCACAGAGCCTATGGGAGCTCGAACTCGTCCACAGTCGCCTAGAGCCGGTCTGCTGCACCCGGAGCGTCTGTGTCGATGCCGGCGATGTAAAACTTGTCCTCGGCTTCTTACATCCGCTCGAACGCTGACAGGACGTGCGCGAACAAGTTGTCCCAACTGTTGTCCCAACTGCACAGATATTGGAGCCACATGCGAATGCCCAGGGTCACTCTGA
This sequence comes from Alopecurus myosuroides, assembly GCA_028641055.1. Classification (NCBI taxonomy): domain Eukaryota; kingdom Viridiplantae; phylum Streptophyta; class Magnoliopsida; order Poales; family Poaceae; genus Alopecurus; species Alopecurus myosuroides. Next base: position 154,487,738 of record CM054057.1, read on the forward strand.
CATATCCTGGCCCCACCAGCTGCTCCGGCGGCAACTCGTAGGTGTCGTCCTCCTCCGTCGGGGGACCCTAGATCCGCGCTGGAGACGGTGCTTGCGGTGTTCGCACGGACTCGGCGTGGATATTCTCCATCATCCCCAGCATTGTCACGGCGAAATTGCTCGCCATAGGTTTCTAACCTAGCGGCGGAGGGGGTGGAAGACGGCGACGCGTATGATAGGTGCGTACCCTATGCTGAAATTTTGGGCCCATATAGGGTAGCTCAATAGAAAACTCCTGAAAATCACAAATGGCCCATGTGTACAAGCAAGTGGTGGGAGTGGGAAGTTTATTCACACATTGGAAATTCGAGAGGGTTGCACACCACCTTATAAGGTGGAGTGTTGTAGTACTTGTATGTGAGTGAGAAGAGGAGGGCCTCTCGCGCACTCCTCCTCCTACTCTGCCGCTCGCTCGTCTTGACACGATATGCCGCGATAGCGTTTCGTGAACTGAACCGAGACAACATTTGTCCTTATTTTGCTGTTTTGGAAAACCAAGTTCGTAGTCGTGACGGACGCGTCACATCTGAGGCGGTTCGGGTCGCTCCCGTATCGTGTGCTGCAACCGACTCAGACGTGCGGTGTGGGCCTCCCACGTCGCACCCGTTAGGATTTTCCGAACCGCGCTATAAAAGGCATGCACCATGGGCGATGTGCACATACCAAAACCAATCTAGGGTTTTCCACGCTTCATTCCTTGCGCCTCCATCATAGCCTACTCCATGCCGAGCGCCAGCGTTCACCGGCGAACGGGATAGCAGGTCTCCGGAACCAGTCTCCTTTGTGATCCTGCACAGGAGAGGGAAAATTAGGTTTTTGGGAAGCGCTTCGCGCAACTTCTCGCTGCTTCCACGATGGCTCGTCTACCTAACAAGTCAGGTGCTGCTGCGTAGACGCCGCCTCAAGCGTCATCTACTTTTCCCCTTCGCCGCCAACATTGTCATCAACAACTCTACAAATGATCCGTGCGTGTCTCGATCCGTCTGTTTAACATGTTTAGACATATCGTGCTGCTGATATTCATGTTGTCAACTGCATCTAGTATGTTTGAGTTGCACATTTTAATAGATGTGTTTGTCATGATCTATATCCTGGAATTAATCATAGAAAGTATGCCTAATTATTTGACAATCCAAAAATCTAATTGTAGGCAATTTCCTGAACTGAGTATGGGTAATCTAAGTGATGCAATGAGACCAGAAAGGTTCAATGGTATCAGCTTTAAGAGATGGCAATTGTGATTCCAACTATGGCTCCAATCTATGAAAGAGTGGGACATAATTAGTAGGCCTTCCCAAAGGAGCTACTGACGAAGTTAAGAATAAGTTCAAGGAAGCCAATACTAATTTCAGAGGATGTATTCTGAGTGTCCTGAATAGATGTCTGTGTGATGTATACACACACATCAAGGACGCTAAGGAGCTTTGGGATGCACTGAATGCTAAATTTGGTGCGTACGATGAAGGCAGTGAACTGTATATCATGGAGAGCTTTGACGACTACAAGATGGTGAATAACCGTTCTATATTTGAACAGGATCATGAGATACAATGCATTGCGAAAGATTTTGATCTGCTCAAGTGTGTGATTCCTGATAAGTTTATGGATGGATGCATTATTGCAAAACTGCCTTCTTCATGGAGGAGTTTCGCCAGATCTCTCAAACATAATAGATAGGAGATATCAGTTGAAAATCTAATAGTGTCTCTTGATGTTGAGGAGAAACCTCGGGAAAAGGACACAATTGAGAGAGGTAGTGATTTGTAGTCTAGCGCCAATATGGTGCAGAAAAATCATCACGTCAAGAACAACATCAAGAACAAAGGGAATTAAAGCCCTAGTTCAATGGTCATGTCAATACTACTGCCTTTAAGAATAATAAGAAGAAGAAGGTGCTGAACAAAGCTGAGCTCGAGTGCCATACATGCGGAGCGTACGGTCACTTTTCTGTTGACTGCCCAGACCGTGCAGACAAGAAAGGGAAGAAAGGTTCCAAGAATATCAACGTGGTGACTGCTAGCAAAACTGATGGGTACGGTAATATACCGATGGTACTTTCAGTTTTTCAATCTCCATGTTGGTGGATTGATACGGGTGCTAATGTTCATGTGTGTACTAACATCTCTATGTTCACTTCTTATCAGGTCGCACAGGATTCTTCCGTCCTAATGAGGAATGGATCACATGCTTCTGTTCGTGGTGTTGGCACGGTAGATCTGATCTTTACTTCGGGGAAGATCGTGCAGCTGAGAAACGTGCAACATGTCCCTTCTATGAATAAGAATCTTGTCAGCGGCTTCCTTCTTTGCAAAGATGGGTTTAAAATAGTGTTTGAGTCCAATAAAGTAGTTGTGTCGAGATTTGGACAATTTATCGGTAAATACTATGGGTGCGGAGGCTTGTTCTGCTTTTCTCTTTCGGAATTTTGCAATTAGTCAATAAACCATATTTGTGGCAATGTTGATTCAGATGATAGTGTTTGGCACTCTCGTTTATATCATGTTAATTTTGGTTTATTGTCTCGGCTATCCAGTTTAAGTTTAATTCCGAATTTTACCATTGTCAAAGATTCTAAGTGCCATAGTTGTGTGCAATCTAAGCAGCCTCGAAAGCCTCACACGGCAGCCGAGGAGAGACACTTGGCACCTCTAGCACTCATACATTCTGATCTATGCGAGATGAATGGTGTGTTGACAAAAGATGGAAAGAGATATTTCATGACGTCAATTGATGATGCTACTAGATTATGCTATGTTTATTTGTTGCAAACTAAAGATGAGCCTTTAAACTACTTTAAAATCTATAAGGCCGAAGTTGAAAATATATTAGAGAGAAAGATCAAAGTTTAAAGTCGGATCATGGTGGAGAGTATTTCTCCAAAGTATTTGATGGATTCTTTGAGGAACACGGTATTATTCACGAGATGCCGCCTCCCAACTCGCCCCAATCAAATGGAATTGCTGAGATAAAAAAACCGCACGCTGACCGACTTGGTGAATGCCATGTTGGACACTGTTGGTTTATCTAAGGCATGGTGGGGGGAGGCTTTGTTGACTTTGTATCATGTCCTAAATAAAGTTCCAAACAAGAATAAATAGAAAACCCCTTATGAGGAGTGGGTTGAGAGAAAACTATCACTTTCATATTTGCGCACTTGGGGATGCTTGGCGAAAGTCAACATTCCAATTCCTAAGAAACACAAAGTTGGACCAAAGATTGTGAATTGTATTTTCTAGGCTATGCTCAGTGTAGCATTTGTTATAGATTTTTATTGGTTAAATCCGAGGTACCATATATGCATGTTGATACTATTATAGAAACTCGTGATGCAACATTTTTTGAGAATATGTTTCTTATGAAAGATATGCATAATTTTTCTGAATTTTCTTCTGAACTAATTCATGAATCTAGTACATCTAGTGATTACTCTGAACAACCACTTGTTGAGAAAGTCCTTGAGAAGGATGACAATGAAGCTCCTAAACAGAGTAAGAGACAGAGGATTAAAAAATCCTTTGGTGATGACTTCATTGTGTACCTCGTGGACAATAATTCTACGTCTATTGTAGAGGCATTTGCATCTCCAGACGCAGATGACTAGGAAGAAGATGTCTATAATGAGATGGACTCGATTCTTTCTAATGGGATGTGAGAGTTATCTGAACGACCTTATGGTTGTAAGCCAGTGGGCTGTAAGTTGGTGTTCAAGAAGAAGCTAAGGCATGATGGTACTATTGAGAAGTACAAGGCACGACTTGTAGCCAAGGGCTACAGTCAGCGAGAAGGCAAAGATTACTTTAAAACCTATTCACCTGTTGCTAGACTGACCTCCATTCATGTACTACTTATCTGGCTGCCTCTTATGGTCTTAACATTCATCAAATGGATGTAAAGACATCTTTCCTTAACGGAGAGTTGGAAGATGAAACCTATATGGATCAGCCTGATGGGTTTGTCATAAAAGGTGAAGATAGAAAGGTGTGCAAATTGTTAAAATCTTTGTATGGACTGAAGCAAGCACCTAAGCAATGACATGAGAAGTTTGACAGAACTTTAACTTCTCCGGGCTCTGTCATTAATGAGGCTGATAGGTGTGTATACTACCACCATGGTTGGGGCAATAGTATTATATTATGCTTGTATGTTGACGACATACTGATTTTTGGTACAATCATGATTGTGATAAATGAGTTCAAGTCTTCCTTATCAAAGTGTTTTGATATGAAAGATCTGAGAGAAGCTGATGTAATTCTGAACATTAAGCTTATTAAGGATGAGAGTAGGATTACCTTAAAGCAATTACACTATGATGAGAAGGTCTTGAGCCGTTTCGGGTTTATTGACAACAAGCTTTCTCCAACACCTGATGATCCCATCGTGACACTTCAAAACAACAAGAGGATTGCGAGATATCAATTTAGATACTCTCAAATAATCGGTTCACTCATGTACATTTCGAGCGCGACGAGGACTGACATATCTTTTGTTTGAGTAAATTGAGCAGGTTCATGTAAAATTCGGGCAATGATCATTGGCGTGCACTTGAAAGGATCATGCGCTATATGAACGACACTATGTGCTGTGGGATTCAATATCGAGGGCACCCTGCCGTGCTTGAGGGATATAGTGACTCGAACTAGATTTCAGATGTAGATGAGCTCTACGCCACAAGTGGATATGAATTTCTTCTTGGAGGTGGGGCAGTGTGATGGAGTCTTCTAAACATACCATATTGACGAGGTCAGCCATGAAAGCAGAACTTACTGCTTTAAATACAGCCACTGTTGAGGCAAAATGGCTGCGTGAGCTCTTGATGGACTTGTCGGTGTTTGAGAAACCATTACAGGCCATCCTCCTGAATTGTGAGAATCATACGGTGATTGCGTGACTAGTTCTTAGGATAATGTGAAGTCATCAAGACACACTAAAAGACGTTTGAAGTCTATCAGGAAATTGAGAAACTCCGGAGTAATTACTGTTACATATATTCAAGCAGACAAAAACCTGGCAGATCCCTTTACAAAGGGACTATCACGTAATGTGATAGATAGTGCATCGAGAGAGATGGATATGAGACCCGTGAGTGTTACACCATTGTGGTAACCCAACCTATGTGATTGTAGATCCCATGAATTAGGACCTGGGAAGAACAAGCTAGTGGTTTGATTGAGGAGAGTATTTGATAAACCCTCTCTAAGTGAAGATGCATAACTCTCAAAGAGTTGTAAGTCAGGTTGGCAACATACGTTAATGTGTTTATGTTGGCTATTCGTAGTAAAGATGATGTCCTACAGATCATTCTTGAAAGAACACACATATGTGAGTCCGACTATAAACGTCGCAGTCTATGAGATTTAGGTGATCTCAAGTATACTCATGAAGAGACCACGGAGTAAGATGCATATGCTCCATCCGCGGGGTAGGCTACTGGCAGCCAGATACTAGTTATGACTTTGAGTAAAGTCTATCGGCACAAAACTTGCAATTCAATGCATAGTCTATTATTCAAGTTGTTGATAGATGTAGCTTAACGCTCTAGGTGGAACTTCAACTTAACAGTCTCCGCTGAAACACTGGTATATAAACAAATAGCGAGGATTGACAAAACTTCAAATGGACATTTGAGATCTGGTGGGGAATTGCTGAAATTTTGGGCCCATATATGTGCTGAAATTTTGGGCTCATATATGGGTAGCCCAATAGACAAATACTGAAAATCACAAATGGCCCATGTGTACAATCAAGTGGTGGGAGTGGAAAGTTTAGTCCCATATTGAAAGTTGGAGGGATTGCACACCACCTTATAAGGTGGAGTGTTGTAGAACTTTTATGTGAGTGAGAACTCAGGGTGTAGGCGGACAGATCGGCGGCGTGTCCATGGCCGTCCACCTCGTCCGCAAACATTAATCGCCTGATTACGGCGTCCGTGTCCGCTAAGTTTTCTGGTCGCCAGGTCCAGCGGACAACGCGGAAAATCCGCTAGCACAGTTCATGTGCTGCCGTACAGGCGTGCAGACACTCTGTCACTTCCAGCCGGCCACCTCCATCCCACATCCCACATCTCATCGTCTCCTATGCCTCCTCGCGAATGGATGAACCAACGCAGCTTTTCTCTACCTATGTCTTCTCTCGCTTCCCCCTCACATGGTCATCCTTTTCATCCATGCCAAGCGAGGAAACGGTGTGAGAAAATCTGCTCTTCCATTCATGGCGAAGACGTCGACCTCTCCTGCCCTCGGACATGGACAGCGGCCACGGCGGCCGGTGACTCGCTGCGCCGATACAGTGTGTTGTTCGGCATCGGGCGCAACGCTGTCCAGGAAGGATTCGCGCTGGGAGACGGCATCGCCGAGGACGTTGACCTGCCTATCCCCCCGAGGCCATGACGTGGACAGCGGCGCTCTGGGCGAAGGCGGTCTCTTGCTTGGCGTCCAACCACGATGAGGCCATGAGCGATGGTGGCGTCCGGTTTGTCCAAAAGGAAGGCGCATCAGGCTCCTACGAGGCTGCTGCGAGGATCCTAGCGGACAAAGTGGACCAACAGGCTGGGCGGGCATATCCGTGTGGCCCGCTAAGATTATGCGGCCTTTCCCTGAGGCCATTTAGGCTTTTTAAGCGGCACGGACGTCCACCTCTGCCTGCACCCTGGGGTAGAAGAGGAGAGCCTTTCGCGCACTCCTCCTCCTCCTCCTCGCTCGTCTTGACTCCACACGACACGACACATCGCGATCGAGTTTCGTGAATCGAGTCTCGAGCCGAGACAACGTTTGTCTTTATTTTGCTATTTTGGAAAACCGAGTTCGTAGTCGTGACGGACGCGTCACAGCTGAGGCGGTTCGGGCCGCTCCCGTATCGTGTGCTGCAACCGACTCGGACGTGCGGCGTGGGCCTCCCAAGTCGCGCCCGTTAGGGTTTTCCAAACCGCGCTATAAAAGGCACGGGCCGTTGGCGTTGTACACATACCGAAACCAATCTAGGTTTGCCACGCCTCGTTCCTTGCGCCGCCATCATAGCCTACTCCATCCCGAGCACCGACGTTCACCGACTCCGGAACCAGTCGTCTTTGTGATCCTGCACGGGAGAGGGCGAATTAGGTTTTTGGGAAGCGCTTCGTGCGACTGGTCGCTGCTTCCACGACGGCTTGTCTACCTAACAAGTCAGACGGGGCTGCGTAGCACCGCCTCAAGCGCCGTTTATTTCGCCCCTTCCTCGCCAACGTTGTCATCAACAATTTTACGAACGATCAGTACGGAATGCGTGTCTCGATCCGTCTGTTTAACATGTTTACTGTTTACATGTTTAGAGATATCGTGTTTCTCCTATTCATGTTGTCTACTGCATATAGTATGTTTGAGTTCCACGTGTTAATAGTTTGTCATGATCAATATTCCCGTCCCCTACGTATAGCGCCGGTGACGGCGCATCTTGAGAGTCGACTAAAATTTTATCCGGCTCAACCCGGTATACGGGATCTGTTCGGGACATAAAACGGCTGCTCGTATATCAACGGAATTATCCGGCTCGGCGAGGTTTCGCGGGATCTGCTAGAGACGCTCTGACACATTTTGCATAATGCGCTGACAGTGTTTTCGAGAACGCTAATTATATACCCCCGTATTAACAAGTGTTTCTATTATTGTTACGGGCCTTCTAGATGTGTTATGTGTGGTGAAACTTGCTCCGTCCATTAGATCCTGAAGCCCTGGTTACACACGTTTTGCACACAAGAAGAGCTCAAACATAGAATGTCCTTGAATGCATGACTGCATCCTTGGACCAGCACGTCCAACGACCATCCAAGATTGCAAACGAACAGTCACTAGTGGAAAACGGGCATTTGCCCCGGTTGGTAAGGGCCTAAAGCCCCGGCCTCCCAACCGGGTTCTTCAAACCAGGGCTAAAGGCCCCCCTTATGCCCCGGTTGGGTTACCAACCGGGGTAAAAGGCGTGCCCCACGTGAGCTCTGCGTAGCTTGCAGGCACCCACCTTTTACCCCGGTTGGTGTCCGGTTGGGTTACCAACCGGGGTAAAAGGCGTGCCCCACGTGAGCTCTGCATAGCGTGCATGCATTCTTTTGGGGCTGTTTTTATGTGCTGTTTTTTCGGTGAGGCTGTTAATAACGTATTTTTTGCACATCGATAGTAATCATCATAAAAATCATTGCATGCATTGATATCATCAAAATATAATTACACTGATCTCAATTAGATCATTACATCCGAATAGAGTTATACACATTGAAAGATCATTGTTTATACTTTAAAATGCAATTTTCCATCCGGAGATATGACCTCCTTCAGCAGAATACCCGCCCATTCCTCTTGAAGTGCTTGTAAGCAGTTTGCCCGTAGGAGCTGCCTTTGGAGATCGTGGAGCCTTATATTTATTTTTCTTCCTAACCGCTCATTCACGATTATCCGTATGTTCTCCATGACATAGAAGCCACATAAATGTGTTCCCTGTGGCTGCTGAGGGCACTTTACGAGAAATATAATTGAGTCAAATAATGATCAAGGAAGTAAAGAGAGATGCGTGACTGTAACAAGTACTACTTATGATGAGTTTGTCAAATCTCATTTTCAACTCCACTAAACCGGGTTGTTCCTTCTTAAACCGGTTCCAAGCCCTGTCCGGAAAAAAAAATATGGGTCATCGTACGATAATGATTGAACAAAAGGGGACGGTGTAGTGCGACAACGATTGAACTTACTTTGTGAGAATTGACATAATGGCCTGGTACTTCTCTTTCTCTTTACCCATAGAGTCCATGAGATCAACTATTCCAGTCAACGTGAATCTCGAAAAGAATCTAGTGAAAGCTGCACAGGCGATTAACTCATCAATTACACTTAATTAATTAACACCGACTTAGCGAAATAGAAATGCGAAGGAATATGCATAAGACAGTAAACACTCACTTATGTCTGTAAGAAAATAGTATTTCACTACAGTGAGATTGCTTCCTCAAAAACATAACTAGGTTATCCTCCGTATCTTTAGTGTGTAACTTTAAGACGGCATCATTGACGACATATGGGCCAATGAACCCAATGCCACCGTTTCCATTACATTCCAGAATCTTCTTCCTGCATAATATATATCGTGCAGTGAGGATATAATATATATATAAGAAGCAATGATCGAACTAGCTGAGATAGATACTTACAGACAATAGGTGCGTCTAGATTATATAAGAAAAAAAGATCTTCAAAATCAATATACATCTTGTCATCGCGGAAGTAATCATGTTGTCTAATTTTCACCTCAACTTGCTCTATCCCATCTCCTGCGCTTTGGATATACCACATATGCAGTTGGCGTTTCAATGTTGTCATAGAGCCCAGATGCTCAGGTTTGACGAGAGACTTCCTCCACTTATATTGCCATGCCAATTCAGCCTTTTGGAAGTCGTCGGATTGGCCTAGGACTTGCTCAAGTGTTATACCAGCTTCTATGGCAAACCTCTCAGCTTCTTCCATATCAGCTTGAGCATGTGCAGTGTCTGACACCTTGAGCGGGGGACCGATTGTTTTGACAGGTTCCCGAGCTGGGGAATCGTTCTCCCCGCCTTATTGGATATCTTATAACTCATCGTTACTCCGCGGTCATAGTCAGTTGGAAGAACCATCTTAAGTTGGGACGGCATCTCCAGCATATTCTTGAAGTGCTTCTTCACAGCCGGATCTATTGGTATCTTTGGCGGCTCCGGGGTTCTCTTTTCCCACGAAGCCATCCGACGTTTCGTGTCCGCAGTCACCCAGTCGTGGGTCTCCTCGTCATTCATTTCGTAAGGAAACTTTTCTGGCTGCTTCTTGGCTTTCTTCTTCCGCGGGTTCTTCTTCGGGGAAGACTTAGAGGCAGCAGCCTTCCGCTTAGAGGACTTAGTGGGCGGCGGAGTCGGCTCAGGGATCGGAGATCGGGCCAGACTCGGGCTGCTGACGTCCATGGTGTCGACGTGTGCTGGCAATGATCGAGCTGGGCTGTGAATCAGAGAAGTAGGTTGCGGTGATGGCGGCGGTGGACTGCGTCTCGGAGAAGGTGGTGGTGGTGGCGGCGGTGAACTGCGTCTCGGAGAAGTAGCTGCTTGTGTTGGCGGTGGACCACGTCTAGGAGAAGGTGGCGGTGGTGGCGGCGGTGGACTGCGTGGGGGAAACACTATGCCACTCTTTTTCCATTGAATGATGGAATTGACGGCCTCTCCAAGTGTCTCTACCCCGTCACCTCCGGGGATGTCAAGCCGCAATATCCTCCAATCTGGCTGAACATCATCAACGTCGACACGAGCATAGCCAGGTCGAACTGGAAGGCCATGCGAGGTTGCTCCCTCTACACAAGGTAAAGCGTAGTCGTCGGCCACCTTGATGGATATGTTTGAGACCGACACGTATAGAGCACACCTTGTCTTCTCCTTGATTGCATCCACGGCCTCCGTCTATGGAGGGACATCAACAAGCAGAAGTGCGGCGGAAGCCGGTACCTCCGTTGAAGCCACGCTGCTCCAGCGTTGAGATGGTGTTGTTTCCTCGAATGTACTAGTGTCTTGCGTCTGGGAGGGCCGGCTAGTAATCTCATTAATCCGTAGTTGCTGCTGCATCACTGCGGCTTCCAAGGCACCAACCCGTGCTACGACCGCTGCATCCTTCTTTGTCTGTCCTCTCGCTCGTCTTCTATATGGAAAGAGACAATCTTCCGGCTTGAAGCAAAAGCACCACGGATATCGTCCTTTGCCTCGTGTCCAGCCGCCATGTGCTGCATTCCCGAGGGCCTTTGTAAGCTTGTCATTCTCTCGATCTGGCTTGAACTCTCCCTCTCTAACCTCCTTGAGCACCGCCTCAAGTGCCGCAAAGGGGACCTTTATTTTTTCAGTCATAATAAGGTGCCCTTGTTCGTCAAACATCGCCCCATGCCCAAGCAACCAGTTCCTTGACCTCCGGGGAAAATTCTCAGTACCTGGAATGATCCCTTTCTCTCGCAGCTCTTTCTCGAGTGCGTCAAACTTAGGCACCACAACTCTGTAGCCACCTGAACCCATCTTATGGTGATATACCTTCTTCTTGGCATTTGCCGCATTCTTGGATGACCTCAGCTTCCCCTTTTCTGATTCCTTGTACGTCAGAAATGCTGGCCAGTGTATCTTCTGCTTCTCAAGCGGCCCCTCGAATTTTAAGGCTTCTTTTTTCTTCTTATATTCTTTCCATAATCTTTTCTTGTAAGCATTGAAAGCCTCGGCCATCTTCTTCAGAGCCCAGTGCTTCACTGCGTCTTGCATTTCCTCCTGTGCCGCCTCGGCCTCCTCTTCATCATCATATTCACATCGTGGAAGCTGGAAATGGCTCATCAGCTTGTCGAACAAGAGTTTTTTGCTCCGATCTGTGACGAAAGAAACTGCCATTCGTCCAGGATCGTTTTCCTCCTTTGCTGGCTCATTCCATTCTTCAATACTTATAGGGACCATGTCCCTAACAATAACCCCACATTGGCTTGTAAACTTTGTTGCTGTCTTGGCGGGCCAAGCAGGTTGGCCGGTTCGATAGACTTGATCGATTATCAGTTTTTGTTTCGAGCTCATCTCTTGGGCCGGGTCTTGTTTCGACCTCTAGCTTGCTAGACGATGTCGATGCAGCCTTCACTAAGGCTTGTTCATCGTTCGTTTTCTCTGGTTCCACATGATCTGTTCCTTGCAATTGCTTGTCTTCCTCCTCCATTCCCTGACCTGATTCATTCAGGTACTGTGAGCCGTCGTCTTGATCACCTCCCCCGTCGTCATTGGGTCCACCGGGGAGTGTACCTTCTTCTATGATCGCGAACACCTGTTCTTCACTCTCTCTGCCGTCCATAGCTCAACTAATACAAATGAAAGATAAAATACTTTAGTAAGTTATAAATTATCTTGAAAAAATAGTATTCCAGTAAACAATCATCACAACAGTACACTTTAGTAAGGAGTATGACTAGCAGATCAGATCGAGTCTTGCCGAGTATAGTTGCGAATCGAACGGGACATAACATATGTAGCATCCCAGATTATCCAGTCATGTGTGAAAACATCGCAGATCACTTTCTCTTCTTCTTGAAGAAGAAGATGAAGTGATCTGCAATATTTTCACACATGATTGGATAATCTGGAACACTGTTATGCACCCGTTCGAGTCACAAGTATTGTCGGATATATACCGTATAGGGGTATATAAGATGGTAGTCAAAGTGCCTGGTTACCAGGGTGGCCCAAGTGGTAGTGGGCTATGGTCCATTGGGCGGCCCAATAACTTGACGCACAGAAGCCGGATTCTAGAAGAACCCGGATCACGGCCCATGTGATCTGGCTTGGAGGAGAAGACGGATTCCTTACTTTCCAAGTTATACTTACCGTAGTCTTCTAGGTTTCCTATTCTGTAAGCCCTAATCCGGCTATTATATAAAGCCGGACGGGAGATAAACAAAACAACCAACGAATAACAGAGAAGATATAGGCCAACTCGCCGAGAAGTTGATCCTATGCGAGTAGCTAGATCTAATCCTCACATTGTAATCTTGTTTCCAGGCTTTAGCCCTGATTAGTGAGAAGTGCAGGAGTAGGCACGTCGTACTGTCACGACGTACCGAACCTGGGTAAATCCTGTGTTAACTGTCTACCACGCGATCCCGTTACCCCACGTCTCTACCGTAGTCTCATGGCACCCCCGTCTATGAAAACTACTACGATGTCTCGACAGTTGGCGCCCACCGTGGGGCAAACGACGTCAGGCATGAAGTTCCGATCTGGGATACTTGGCGGAATCGGAAGATCAATCACTGTCGGAAGCTTGGAATTCAACGATGATGTCGGACGCTTCCTCGACAACGGATCCTACATACCGGCGCAGAACCACCTGGTAAGTGCTTGCGTGTTACCGATAGGATCTGCTAACATCTTTATCGGACTAACTGCAGAAGCAATGGGGTTTTGCGGTGGAAGCAAATTTATCCCACCCGCCCTATACCCAGTCGAGGATGACTATGATACCGGATTCTGCTCAGATCATCGACAAAAAAGTGACACACACTTTATCGGCATGGTGCAGTCCGAAGTCGCCGGAAACACGGATCACGTAAATCCCGTGCAAGAGGCAGACAAAAACACACCCGTCACAGAGACGGAAGATCCGACACCCGTCGTACAAGCGGAAGATCCGACATCCGTAAACGAGACGATGAACTCGGAAGCAGAATCCGTACTAGCCGCCATTGAGGCAAGATTAGAGTCGGAAACCGGATCAGAGGATTTTGATTCCGAAGACGAAGACGCAGACGCCTTCGAAAGGAAAGTTAAATCTTTTCAAGAGGGATTCCACGAAGTGCTAATGGCGAAACCAGCTGATACCACGGACGCCGGCAGCCAGGAAAGCCCTAAAACCCCTCCGCGAGAGGAAGAGAGAGAAGACGGAGAAACTTCTCCGGTATTTCCCAATGTCAAGGAATTGACAGAGGATGAGCCTGTCAAAAAGCCTCCCTCTTCCAAGAAAAAGCATCGTGCTGCTAAGAAACTCCAATACAAAATCCGGAAGAAGAAATCAGCTGATCAAGCTGATGAAAACCTGGAAGTAGGAGATGCTAGCGGAACAGAAACTGCGGAGAAGAAAATCAAAGAAATCCTTGTTCCGCCAATGACGGAACAGGAAGAGCAAGAGCTGTTGCAAACGCCAGTGGGAGCAAATGAACCCCCTGAGATGCTGGAAGCCAGGAGGCAAGCTTTCCAAAGGCAACAACAACAACTACTCAGATCTCGGCAACACCTCCAAAAAACCCAGGATGACATTAAGCTCATGAAGGAAGAAATCGAGGAATACGAGAGGAAGAATAGATTTGGCATTAAACCTACAAAGTTACCCGGAATCGTAAGACCGGAAGTACTGCCGCCAAAAGAAAGGTTTCACAACCCATCTTGGCAAAAGCAGGTAAACGGCAAAGATGCCAGAGGCAAACCAATTTATAAAACCGCAGCAGAAAACGCGGAAGCAGCGTTCGCCATCCTGAACAATGATCTGTACTCCAACGGTGAAAAACTTCAAGGGGTGTATGCTTTCCTAGGAAAAGCATTGCAACAACAACAGCGGGCCCAAGAGCGATCAGGAAGACTGCAGGATAACTGCGCCCTATGCAAAACAGCTACTTGCGCCGCTGGAGCACCTGGACCAGAGGAACCTGGAGATTCAGACAATTCAAAGGATAAAAAAGAGGATCCGAGAAAAGACAAGAAAAACCCCGACAATAGGGATGAAGCGTCCCGAACCGGATCCCATCCCCCGAAAGGTGGACTTAAACCCCACGATCGGGAAGAAAAATACCGGGATGACGGCAAAACAATGCCACCTCCGAGAAACCCAGCTGAGAAAGCCGGAAGATACGATATACCTCACAGACGTGAGAGATCCCGGACACCCCCTAAGGATAAAGAAAGGCACAGGAGCAGGACTCCGCCTAATCCAAAAGGACGTGATCATGGAAGAGATAGGTACAATCCCGGAAAAGCGCGTCCGCGCAACAGTGGAAAAGAAAGGAGTAGATCCCCTTCTGTCCATTCAGCCGGAAGATATTCCGCACACATTGATAGAGCGGAAAAGGATGACCTATACTTTGGTCCTAAGTGTTTCACTGACAGGATCCGAAGAATAACCCTGCATTCTGGCTTCGCCAAAGTTGGTCCAACCTACCAAAAATATACCGGCAGCACAAACCCGAACACCTGGCTCTCAGACTATTATACAGCCGTCCAGATCAACAATGGGACAGACCTGGAAGCTGTCAAGTTTCTTCCCCTAATGTTACTGGATGGAGCCAGAGATTGGATCAATGGATTACCATCAAGAACTATCGATAGCTGGGATGATATGGCTAGAGTATTTACTCAGCATTTCCGGGGAACATACAAACGCCCGAACAGCATCAACCAGCTGAACCGTTGCACCCAATTCGAGGATGAACCATACGTGGATTTCATCTCCAGATGGACGGCAATGAAGAATAGTTGTTCTGGAGTAACTGACGTACAAGCAATGCATGCTTTCGTCAATGGCCTAAAACCCGGACTTGTACCGTTCATGGTTGGTTCCAAACATCACAAAGATCTCGG